>CM021768.1:21091649-21241649 GCA_011076525.1 Nettapus auritus
AAAATAAAATAAAATAAAATAAAATAAAATAAAATAAAATAAAATAAAAAGAGGCACATGTAGTATACACAAATGTGAATGTACCCTACAGCCCTGTGTGATGAATTCTCCATAACGTGACTAGCTGCACACACTGCTAATTGCAGAGGCTACTAATCCATCCAAGGAGGTAAATTACATTAGCGTTCAACAGGATTTACATATATCCAGTCTTATTTCTGCACCAGCCAGCAATTACAGCTTAAACTGTTAAACATGCAGCTTGCCGTGGGCCTAAGTAACGTTTAATAGCATTAACAACGCACTTGCCAGTAAGCCTCCTGATCTCTTTCTGGGTGCATCGATGAACACAGGAACACTGCAGTGTAGCACCTCAGCATGGCCTCCCCTGGGGCCTCTGCTTCTGCCAGCTATGGCCGGGTGAGCCAAGGAGAACCAAGGGGCACGCACATCCCTCAGGGACGCCCCTTGCCTGTGGCTGGCTCTGCGGCACACAGCTCCTCAGCTACTCGCAGAAGTCAACAAGGTGGGGATCAGAGTGCCATCTGCACTGCACGTATTGCACAGACCATACCTGCTCTCAAGAAAACCCATGGCAAAGCTTTTGTTTTCTTGAAGTTGATGTGACAAAGTGTAAAATCAAGCAAAAACACAGGTGCTCTTCTGAAGCAGAGCCAAAACTCATGCAACAGTATTTAACAAGTACAAAAGGGTTTTGTTTGTTTGTTTGTTTGTTTGTTTTATGAGTACCTCTGCGAATTGTTATTGCAAACATTCCTGCCTGTAAACTCTTTTGCTAGCATTTTCTTCAAAATGGAGCAAAAAAAGGTGATGTGTTTGTTCACAGGGAGGCCGTCTGAGGGAGACAAATCAGATGGCTGTGAATTACTATCTTTAAGTCCTTGTGCAGTATGCACTCTAATATGTCAAATAGTTATTACTATTACCAGAAGAATTTAACACAGTTGCTCCACAGTAACATTGTCATCCATTACTAAATCATTCCCACTTCATTTTGATTGTCTTGGTAGCAGCAAACAGACCTTTAAAAACAAACAAACAAACAAAAACAACACAACATATATTTATACTTTCCTATCTTAGTATTTAAGATATTAAGGGAGACTGAAAAGCCAACTGTAATACAGGGCTGTCAGCAATGCTATGCTGTGCTCTTCTCCCTCTGTGAAATACTCAATTGACAGCAAGTAAAACAAAGTGAATCCTACTCAAGATGAGTGATCTCTTAGGGAGGCAGATGACTCTGTATATGCATACATTCAGGTAAATATGGAGATATGGTGTAGCCCTTAGAAAACTACAGCACAATTCAGTGTGAAACAACTTGGCATCCTCTTTCCTTCTGAGAAAAACTGGGCTTAGTTTTCCTCACTACTACTTTGTGAGTAGACAGGTACAGAGTGATTTTTGATAGCACTTAAAGTACTTCAGGGAGATCACTCAAAGAGACCAAATGGTGTAACCAGATGAAAATGCAACTGCTATTTCAGTGATCAGAATAAATAAACTGGGTTTATCTGATTATGACAGCAGATCAGAGTTAGTATGTACCCTTTCAAAAGTATCAGTGGATCTGCAGGAGCCATAAACAGACAAGACCCGGGACTTTTCATAACCAGTCTCACAACTGCTGCCTCTCACCATCCTGCAAAGCAAACTAATTTATTAGTGCCAGTTTAGAGCACCTTGCTGACAGAGCCCCAGCTTCACTCAGTGCAGCAGGGAAGGTATGCCCTAACACCCACGATGGGGAAACCCAACACCAAACATGATCAGTTCCCTGCTACCACTGTAAGACTACAAGGCCTCCATCCCTAATGTCTGTCTGATTGTTCTCAGGTCCCATGACCACAGAAAATAGAACCTGAATGAGAACTTGGTACAGGGCTTGCTGCAGCTTATGGCAGCCAAGGGCCCAGCTCTCTTTTAGCCATATGTACCTGTATAGGAGCAGATATATGTTTCAGTGCACTAAAAGATAGACACAGGATGACCTCAATATTTCAGAAAAATAAAAAGCAGATGAATGGCTTTCCCAGCACTTCTTGGATGCAGTTAGTCAGGCCAGTAGCAGAAGAAACTTGTCACTTTTATACAAAGATCACTTAAACTGATCTGCACTTTACTGCAGCCTCAAAGTCACTCCACTTTTAGGGATGTCCAAACAGATTAAATACCAAAAACAAACTACAAAGGGTAGTCTAGTGAGCAGGGGCTTATGTCAGGATTCAAGAGAGGATTTACAGATAGCCTTTGGATTCACCTGAAGACACAGCATGGAGAGGGAGTACGAAAAACAAAACCTCGTTAATATTTCTTTCAAGTATGAGTGATGAGAGACAAATATTTTTCTGCAACAGAAAGACAATGGGCTGCACCTTAACACAAAACATCCCTACAACAGTACCATGTCTTTAAGGAAAGCTGTGTGCATTTAATAGAGGCAAAAATTTCAATAATGAACAGAAGAGGAGAATGTTGGAAAGCTCTGAGAAAGTGACAGACTTGTAATTTTCAGAGGCAGACATGAAGCCAAGGGTTATAAGGTGTGGGTACATAAAATAAAATTACATACATGCAAGTGAATAAGGCAAGAAAGGCATCCAATTACACCATCATCTAGTCCTGCAAATCTGTAGTGGTGCCAGTAGCTGCATCACTCCGTTCCGAAGGTGGTTTTATCACAGCTGCGTTTGCACTTGGAGCTTTTTGTCTCTTCAGGACTTGTACCTTCGGCTGGGGGGACAACCCAAGAGCTACCTGTGTAAATGGCATGGCCATTACCATACAGCACATATGCACGGTAACTTGCACCAAAGAGCTTGGCCTCACAAGGCAGCAGAAGCTCTGATCTGGCCAGTGCTGAAGCAGTATGGAAGGACCTTATCATTGAACTTCTCCTCTCCCCTGGGTATCACATCCTGTGTGCCTGGTCAGCTGCTGCCTGTGCTAGACTCCCTGATGGCACACAATGCCGCCGCATTGCACGCTACCCTCACGGCTCCCTGGTGTGTGCTGGCTCCTTCTTGGCAAGGGGATCTTGCCTGAGTCCAGGCTGGCTGCTTCCCCGTGCCTGTACAAACAATGAAGACATCTGAAGATCACCACCTGTTGTCTCCTACCTGGCCACCAAGGGCACGGCTGTTGCAGACGCTCCACCTAACATGTACCGTATTAAATGCATGTCAGGCGCAGGCTGGACCAGGGCAGGTCAGAGCTCTGCAGTATAAAGGAGCTATAAATAAGGAAGCAGGGCTCCAAAAATCCCTGAGTGGATGCTAGCTTCAACAGCAAGAGCTTTTGGTTACTCAGATTTATTTTATTTTATTTTATTTTATTTAACAGGCTCCCCCTGGTGAAATATGTGCTAGGTGTTTGGGAAATCCATCCATTCTATCTTAAAGTACCCTGAAATCCAACTAGTAAATCCTCCAAATCTGACCCTGTTCTGATTTAAAATGGTGGGCTTGATGGGAACAGGTTCACTCATTAAAACTTCCCTGGCAGGGAAAAGTATGATATGACTGAAGATATCCATAGCAATCAGTAACTTCTCCAAGTTGTAGTTAAGTCTGCTTTTTATCCAGTCAGTAAAATTTAAATGGAAGTCATTTTGTAGCAAACATACTATATACTCTGAGTGCAGTACTGTGAGAATTTTGAAGTACCTGTCTTTTTCTACAGATGCGTCCATTTATATGAATAGAAACCTACCTGGAGAGCTAGTGCTCAGTTCTCAGACTGTTTGGGTCAGGCAGAGAAGGCTTCCATGAACTTTCCTAAAAAGCAGACGCTATTTGAGGTGCTACACTTTAAACATGTACCCTCCGCAGACCATGCAGCTGCAGTCTGGCAAGGCTTTCTTTCTAGTATCATCTCTGTAATATATAGAAGATTCACACAAACTCTGGCATATACTGTGGAGCAGGAGGTCAACACATTTGGCATAGGATGAAAACATTCTCCATCACAGGTCAGAGGAAATCCGCCCAGTGATTTTAATGGCTCTGGCTAAGGCCTTGTATAGACTGCCAGATGCACGCAGGTCACACTTGCTTCGAAGCAGGTCTTCCATCCTGCATAAAACAAACCTTGTGAAAAAAACACCCTGCTTAAAAACCACAGACTGGAAAAGCTGATTCTCATTCATCTGATGGTAATCCTAGCAAATAATTCATATATCAGAAATTAAGACCGATGCTGATTTGCCTTTAAAAGCACGATGTAGAACCCATGCTGAAATAAATATTCTGAATGAAGCTTAGAATTTATGCAGTGAGAGCATGATTGTTTCTAATTAAATGATGAGCACTAAAGCAATCCATGGCAGAACCCACCTGATTTAATGCTGGTGGAATTAAAAAAAAATAAAAATAAAAAATAACTGATTCACATTATTCAGCATACCTTCCTCTGGTACTTGCTGCAAAATTTCACCAACTCTTTGTGCTGAGTTTATGTAACAGGATGTGCTGGAGACTGTACAGCAGATTTGGCTTGGGAAAGAGGAGAGCTGCCTTTCTGAGGAAGCCATCCCAGGTCATTTGCCTTCCAGTGCTGTAAACCTTCCTAACTGTCTGTCGATGTAGACGCTGAGCTGCTCCAGCAAGGTGACTGAATTCAGGGCTGCTATGAGGCTCATGAAAGCACAGAAACCCATCAAGGGAATCTAAGGCTGCCTTTCACTTGGCAGCAGTTCAGTCATCATTTGACTGGGCACCTGTCTCGTCTGATTCATTTTCTGGTTTTGCACAACACCAACTCTCTCTTCATCTGTGAAATTTGAAGAAGTTTCTGTGGTGTACGCTGCCTGCTGCTAAATGCCTCTGACATCTGCCTGTGACCTCTGGCAATGCTGCTGTATACACTGCAGTGGCTGCCGTGGTACAAGAGGCTTCCACAAGATGGTGGTGTATCAGAAGTCTTTTGCTCCATCTGGACAGAGCTCTCTACACACTTCGGGGCCACATACTGCTTTATGCCAAAGCCCAGGAATAATTCACTGCTATGGAAAGGCCACCTCCAGAGAGCTAGAAAACAAAAAAGGACAGGCGGCATGATTTTCTGTTATTTAAATTCAGTTCAAGCAAAATTGCATGTCATCTGCCTCACATTTCTCACTGTAATGGTCACTTCATTTTCATCCCTTTCTTTTGGAGCATTGGTGTCAGCGAGCTTCTCCTGAAGCCACGTTATATTGCAAGCATGTTTGAGATGATTGGAGCTGCTGTTACCTCCAGATAACATTGTCAGAGCTGAACATTTTCAGTCCTAAAGGTGAATGACAAAGCTTTTGTAATGGCGTATTTTTACAACTGTAAATGATCCCAAGTAATTTAGAGAACATGGGCAAATGCCTGCCTTTAAAATCAAGGGGGTGAAGTGCAAGCAGCTGAACTATGCCAGCTCCTCGCCCAGCATCAGAGCCTTCCTGCAGCTGCACAGCTGACATGCTGTGGGTGGGCCAGCCCAGGGGACCAATTTGCATCTAGCATTTGCAGATTTTGCTTTGTCCTCCTACCAGCAATTAATAAAAAATCCAGAAAGGCCTTGATTGTCATTACTTTGGGAACTGTATCAAAACAAACAAACAAAAAAAACACCACCTTATATGAATTATTTTTGTATTTTTCATTTTGGATGAACCCATGTATTCAAGATGACCCTGACAAGGAAATTATGTGGGTACAAGAACCTCCTGCCGTTTGCTAGGTTTTGGTGCTGATGACAGCTGTCCTGCTCTGAATTTCTTGTTCCCTGAAGACAGGTAAAACCAGAAAGCTCAGTTTCCTCTGCTATTACTTTCCGTAGAGAAAATGGCTTGCTATGTCCATGCTCAAAAGGATGCCAACATATCCAAAGATGAAACACTTAAACAGCAGTAACAAAAGAAAATGAAAAAAAAAAAAAAAAAAAAAAGTCCATCCATGCTGTTAAGTGTTGGGGGACCACAACAATACTCTGATGTCTGTGGACAGACTAACAGATCACACTGAAACTTCTAACAATCCAATCTTTGTTGCTGCTGATGTGCAAGCCAGAAGTAACACAGTTTGACTTTCAGCTTCTGGGGAGACTGTCCACTGCTGACAGTTTGCAAAACCATCAGGCTGTATGTAGCTAAGCACCTTTGATATCAGATTGCTGTAAAAAGTGCAACAGCTTTTTGTGGTCCTCAGTTTTATAGCTGTTTGTCAGTTAAACCCACACCGCCAAATACACTGCATTTGGCTTTTCCTGTCTCCAGAGTTACAGAAATCCAGAGCTTTTGTGTTTCTAGCCTCCAATAAAATGAGCCCCTTTTCTTGCTGTCAGGTGGAGCAGCTAACTGATATACTCGTTCTATCACCAGTGAGCTGCAAAAATGTCCTTTTGTAATTACAGTTGGAGAGTTTGCCATATCAAACAACCGTGAAGAGCATAATCAAAGCTCGTACTTCCTACCTGCCTCTCTGTCAGGCCCTTCTCCACACAAAGGCTTTAGATTGTTTCTGTTACCATCCAACTCTTTCCCTGTATATGCCTGAATTTTTTGGTAGAATGCATGACATAGATATTAAACTCATGCCAAGCAGACAGTGTGTATATCCAATTAAGTATAAAATGGACACTTTTCTACATAGAAGCTCATTGCTTATGCTTGTCTGGTATATTGAAACATGCATTTCTGGGAAGCTGATATAAAGTTTCATAAAATATACTTCACAGTGATAAAAATAAAGTTACATCTGCACTGAAAGATGATATTAAGTAATAAGGCAGAGATTATTTTGTCTGGTGGAATAACCAAGGAAGCTTAAGCAGAATGTTTACTCTGAGTATTTGAATAGCATTTAAGAAAATATTTAGCTCCAGATTCTTATTGCAAGACAAGAACCATTTTGGCAGAAATATTTTTACTTTCTCTCTCTTGTGCCCTTCAGTACAGAGAAAAATGCAAGCACGCTCATAGCTGTATAGCCTTTTTGGAGTGAAGCCCATAAGGCCTTGGCCAATTGAAAGGTACATTCTAGTCCATTACTGTATATCATACCTTCAAAAATACGTAAAACCAACCTCTTGTAGCCCCTGTCACCTTGTCTCCCATGTCCACAGACACAGGCAGGGACAGATCTTAGCCACAAATACACAATCGCATATTCACCTAGCACAGTGTGAAGTCTTGCTGCCTGGAAAAACTGTTGATCATTGTGGAACAGTTAGAAAGGGGGCTGAGGACTGGAACAACATGGCCATAACACCAATTACCAGCCATGATGTGAACCTCTGGGAAGATTCAGGTCTGACACTGGTTTTACATCATTCTAGCTGTGCTGGAGTTAGGGAAAGCTCTATTCCACACTTCCAGCAGAATTGTGGAATCTGTCTCTGATTCTCCCATGACATATCTGCCAGCTTCAGTTCCCTGTCATTATCACCTAGTGCTGTATACCACTGGCTGAGCCTCTCTCAGGAAAGAAAGGTAGGTTTAACTGATACTAGATCCAGTTTATTTCTGTCTGCCTCAGCCTAGAAAAGCTTCTTTCTTCTCTGTGCATCAGCCAGATACTGACTTGGTTCTTTGGGGCGGCTGCTATACAAGGCATGCTGAGCCCACTCCTGATGCTACACAAAAGCAGACAGCACAGCTCTCATACAGCTCTCCTACATATATGCAGTGGCATTTCCTTCTCCTCTTTGCAGAGGTGTGCTGCTTCATGGTACAGCCAGTAAGACTTGCCTCCATTTTGCCTTTCTTAGCTGTTTTCAGTTTTATTTTTTTTTGAAACCTGGTGCTCTGCAGTGCTCCATCACGTTTCAATGCCAGGCTGAGATCTACACTTCACAGCTGCTTGTTGTTCTTGCAGGTCTCATTTTTGGATAGACTCAAACACTTTCTGGTAAACAATAAGCACAAATATTCCATCAGGTAGCTAACTCTAGTAAGTATTTAAAATACTTTACTTAAATCAGCTGACATGGCTGGTAAAAAGGTAAAATACTAGGATGATAAGCAGAATATCAAACTAACTTCATGAAGCTTTAGCAATGTTATGATTACTCTGATTGGAGAAATGACAAAGCTGTAGCACTACTCTATTAACCTAAGCTTTCCACATTATTGTTTTAAGTCAGAAACATAGTCTTACTGTTTGTGCCCACTACCCTGGTAGAGTTGGAGATGTTGAGGAAAAAAATACCTTTTAAAATGAGCTCTTGGATCTAGATTCTGACTGGGTCACCACAAAGATCTAAGATGAGGTTGAACGAATAGTGAGGTAGAACATTTCTCATTACTTGTCAGATGCTTTAAGTTTTTCATTTTCCTTTGAATGGCAGTCCTCAAACTGCAGGATACAAGCAGTAATAAGGTGATATATTTGAGGCATCAGAATAAGTGTCCATTATAATAATACTGACTTAAGTTACAACCATGCTTTACCAAGTCTGTTGGAGTTTGACTTGCCTTAGTTCTCAGAGGATTGCTAATTCTTGCTTGGAAGACACTGCCTGTAAACATGCTTTCTTAACTTTAACTGTGCTATTGCAGTTAGCTTTCAAAAAAAACCATTCAAAGTGGTAAATGCTTATTTGTGGCTTTGTGGTTTATTTGAACATATGTGGTTTATATGAACATATAAAATCCACAGCTAGGAATCTGAGGAATTACTCCAAATGTTTATAGATGCCAGTAAACTTAAAATTTTAAAAAAAGAAATACTTCTGTCAATACAAGTTCCCTTTTTGCTATGTTGATAATGATCCTTTTAAAACTCTTTATTACACTAGAAAATCAAAATTGTGTCTGCTGACTCCTGAAACCATTGTTTATGCAAAAACCTACTAAATTAAGAAACCAAAATAAAATACCCTTGAAGACAGCTTTAGTAACTTCAAAACTGTCCTCCAGACCTGACACAGGATGCTTTTATGAGGCCTTTAAATTACCACACATAGGATGTCAAGGCACTACTCTACAGCCAGATGTAAACTCACCATGCCTGTGTCCCAAGAAGATATGCACTCATTTGACCGGCACTTCAAGGCAACCAAGACAGAGTGGCCATATACATTATTAGATGGATGCATTTGCTAAAAATGTATGTCTGTGTGTTTAGATCAATATCAAACTAGGAGGGCCACTTGTGCTGCTTCGTGACCAGCCAGGCTGTGACCCAGAACAGCAAGCTCAGTTCTGCACCTGCTGTACCACATGAACACAGCCCTGGGGCAGGACCCCTGTGCAATGAGGAGTGTGCTGACAGCCAAACGGCTCCTGGCAGCACACACCTGCAGTTAGCCGTGCACTCTATTTCTCCTGGAAATCAAGTATCTTTTGGGTACTTTGCATTTAAAATGGGCAGATTAATGACTTCTGCGTTAACTGCTTGAATCCAGTTCTGGACTTTATTTTTTTGATCATTCCAGTGATCCAGAGGAGATCGTTTTGAAACATATAGTTATTTCCAGATGCTATCCTTCCTGCTTTCAAAAGCCAGTCTTCATCACAGTTTCTGGAGAACCTCCTCATCACAGCATTCCCCAGATAAATACACCTGGTTTACAGGTTCGTAGCAATTAATGGATCTTTCAAACAGATGTTGTTGGAACACACAACTTGTCAATACCCAGTCACCCTCCTCTTCAGAAAGATGGCTCTTGGATTTTGATGGAGAGATGGAGACCAAGCAGTCAACTGCAAACATGAGGAACTCCCCTGTACAGTTGCCAGGGGATGCCACTATGACATTTCAGATTAATAGCCATGTTTTGTTTTCCTTATCCAAATATGGCAGATTGTGGTTTCTTTTTCAGCTGACACAGAAGTCTCTTTCTCCAAGTGGGAAGATGGGAAGGGAAATATTTTACTACAACTCTACATGGAACAGTTTCCTTCCCAGCACTGCTATCCAGACTGGATGGTTTATTGTATATATTTCCTCTAGTATTTCCTGAATGTTGTAAATTTGTCTCAGTCTCTACAGTAAGGTAAGTGTAGAAGTGGGTTCTCAACCATTTTGCTTACTTTTTTTTTTTTTTTTTTTTTTTTTTTTCTTCAGCAGAGTATTTTTTAGGTCACTTTATTATTTACAGTTAAGCTGGTGCCTTCTTGCCACTGAACAGAAAGAATGAGTGCCTGACAGCGTGAACGCCATGCTGCTTATGAGGACTGCTTTCATTGGATAGCAGTTTGGAGCAACATAATTTATAATAATTAACACATTAACATTCCAATAAAACGTAGTCTTCTCTGTACTCTCAGAGTACACCGCAGTAACACCATCATCATAATAGTTAAAACATTACCTTAGCCTGCCAGAATCACTTGCTCGCAATCTGCAATGCTGAATTAAGATGCTCTTTCTATTCCCATACACTTTACAGGTTATTTATTTTCAATGTAGCCTTGGATTCAGAAACCATAACCATACTGGTACTAGCTCCACCTCTCCTCCCTTCTCCTTACAGGTCTGTACTCGTCACCCCCACATTACTGGCTCTCCACCTGGACCACAGTTGCCCTTCAAACATCTTCCGTGCTGCCACAGCCACAGGTTTGGGCAGCAGCCATCCCCTGTACCCCCAGCCTACAACAGAGGTTTGCAGACTTCAGCTCTCACTGCTCCCAGCAGGCACTTGCTGGTGTACAAAATATCACAGAAAAGAGACCAAGTCAGGGTATTCTTAGTGTTAAAGCTGGAAGATGCTATTCTATTCTTTCATTCACTAAGCAAAAAAATGACAGGCATAATTACTGCACCTCATTCTGCAGCCTTGGGCAGATGATTTGCACTGCCCCAACACAGCAAGTGAATCTCAGCCACAGTGTGCCTTCTGAATCCACACACGAAGTACAAGGGAGGTACCTGGGCACCAAGGAGATGCAGGAGAAGGAAAGGGACCACTGGCAGTCAGAGCCCAGCTTCTGACTCTGCTCCATGTCCTACCTGTTCTCGGGTGGATGGAGAGGGCCAGAGCCCCGCCTTTTGCACACATAGGCCCAGTTTCCCTGTTTAGACAGAAAGCCTCCGACACTGTCATGGCATTATGTGCGGCCCCTCCTGCAAAAGGGACTTTGATCTTCTGATCCAGACAAGACTCTGATCTTAGCCTGGGGATCACAGGTGAAAGTGCTGAAGAAATAATAACAGATGGAATATCACAGTGATATATTAATTACCATAGAGAACCGTATAAAGCTAACTGGGGAACGTTTCTGGGCAAAGATCTCATAAATAAACTGAATGCAAATGCATAAATAAGTAGAACACAAACCCATAGGGCCATTATAACTGTGTATGTGTGAAACTTATTTTTGTCTCTATGTTAAGCAGTTCTTGACATCTCTTCTAAAATTTATATATTTATACTGGCAAAAGAACAATCCCATCCATCTAAACTACAGAGAGAAACCAAAAATATGCTGGATAGCTTAACCAGAAAGATCTATTTTGTCTTTCAAATGTATTCCAGTTCCTTCTAATGCCTACCTGCCCATCACATTTCTCAAGAACTACATACTGCCACCTGAGGAAGGTATCTGAAGTTACATCCATGCTCTAATGGTCAAAATCATAAACTAAGCAACGCCATCGAGGAAGAAGGCATAGTAAGAACTACCTAGTGAATAATTCAGATCTGGCAAATCTTGGTCCCTAAAAGGTACTGGGCTTTCTAATGCTTGCTCCGAAGAAGCCAACTGCTGCCTGGAGGTGTCCAGCCATGGCCCCCAGCACCAGGCTATCTGTGCTGCTGAGCCCCCTTCACAGCACATCTCAGTCACCTTCTTCCTGCTCCCCCCTCACCTGTGAGCTGGTTTCAAGCTCCCTCGCACTTTGCCATGGCTCCACCAGGGAAGTGAAAGTACCAGTCTGAACATTCAACATTTCTTCTAAAACTGGCCAATACTGATAGCCACACAAACACTGGGTCTAGGGATAGCGTTGACTTAACAAATGAGTACTGCACAAGTCAGGCTTTTCTCCAATATTCTGGACCATTTAGCTCTTTTCATAGAATCATAGAATCATTGAATCATAGAATATTCCGAGTTGGAAGGGACCCATAAGGATCATCAAGTCCAACTCCTCGCACTGCACAGGTCTACCCAAAAGTTTAGACCATGTGACTAAGTGCACAGTCCAAACGTTTCTTAAATTCATATAGGGTTGGTGCACTGACTACTTCACTGGGGAGCCTGTTCCAGTGCGCAACCACCCTCTCAGTGAAGAACCTCCTCCTGATATCTACTCTAAACTTCCCCTGCCTCAGCTTCACCCTGTTCCCGCAGGTCCTATCACTAGTGTTTATGGAGAATAGGTCACCCGCCTCTCCACTCCCCCTCACGAGGAAGTTCTAGACTGCGATGAGGTCTCCCTTCAGGCTCCTCTTCTCTAGGCTGAACAGGTCCAGTGACCTCAGCCGCTCCTCATACATCATCCCCTCCAGGCCCTTCACCATCTTTGTCGCCCTCCTCTGGACACTCTCCAACAGTTTTACATCCCTTTTCTACTGTGGTGCACAGAACTGCACACTGTACTCGAGGTGAGGCCGCACCAGTGCAGAGTGGAGCGGGACAATCGCTTCCCTCGCCCAACTAGTGATGCCGTGCTTGATGCACCCCAGGATACGGTTGGCCCTCTTGGCTGCCAGGGCACACTGCAGGCTCATATTCAACTTGCTGTCGACCACAACCCCCAGATCCCTCTCTGCGGGGCTGCACTCCAGCATCTCGTCGCCCAGTCTGTATGTACAGCCAGGGTTGTCCTGTCCCAGGTGCAGGACCCGGCACTTGCTTTTGTTAAACTTCATGTGGTTGGTGATCGCCCAGTCCTCCAACCTGTCCAGATCTCTCTGCAAGGCCCTTCCACCCTCATCCGTCTACAACTCCTCCAAGTTTGGTGTCGTTGGCAAATTTGCTCAAAACACCTTCCAGTCCTTCATTTATAAAGACATTGAAGAGGACTGGCCCTAAGATAGAGCTTTGAGGGACCCCACTAGAGACCTTCCACCAGCCTGATGTGGCCCCATTTACCACAACCCTTTGAGCCCTGCCCGTCAGCCAATTGCTCACCCATCGTATGATGGTTTTGTTTAGCTGTATGCTGGACATTTTGTCCAGTAGGATCCTATGGGAAACCATGTTGGAAGCCTTGCTGAAGTCCAAAAAGATTACATCAGCTGGTTTCCCTTGGTCAACTAGACAGGTGACCTTATTGTAAAAGGAAATCAAATTTGTTAGGCAGGACCTACCCCTCACGAACCCATGTTGGCTGGGACCAATGACTGCATTGTCCCCAGGCGCACTTCAGTAACTTCAAGAACCATTTTCTCCATAATTTTACCAGGCTCTGATGTGAGACTGACAGGCCTGTAATTGCTAGGGTCTTCTTTCTTGCCCTTCTTGAAAATTGGTACAACATTTCCCAGCTTCCAGTCTACTGGGACCTCTCCAGATTCCCAAGATCGTTGAAAAACAATTGAGAGAGGACCTGTGATGACATCAGCCAGCTCTTTAAGCACCCTGGGATGAATCCCATCCAGACCCATGGACTTGCATGGATCCAGGTGGAGCAGCAAATCCCGCACATGTTCAGGGTCGGTTGGGAGTTTGTCATTCCCACCGTCATGCTCCTTCATCTCAGGGCACCCTGGGTCCTGAAGCCCATCATCAGCGTTGAAGACAGAGACAGAGGCAATTCTGATGAATTGCAAAGTGTATTTTATGATTTTTCTTAAAAATATTTCCTTTAAATTGTTCAATACCGCAATCAGGATACTAATGGTTATTTTCAGCCTTGGCCAAGGTTTTCTATTATAATTCCTTGTCCTCTGTTGCTTGTAATTTTCCATAAGACTCACCTCTCAGGCTGAGATTTTCCAGTCTTGAGGTCTGCCCAAAACCAGAGTTTTTTGGAAAGCTGAAGAAATTTTCCCTTCAGTTCAGCTGTGCAAGTTTAACAAGGTTCCCTTAGACCAGCGCAGTAAAACTCTCCTCGTTGAAATCAAAAACAACACAAGTTCTGGTACCTATTGCTACAATCAGGATGCAGAAACAGGACAAAAGAATTATTCAGGGTAAATAAGACTAGATACACTAGACTAAATTCTTCCATGGCGTCAGCTACGGTGAGCTCCCCACAGCCAATGGGATTACACTGCTTTACACCCAGGCTGAGCCAAGCCTGCTCTCTTCCTGTGAGTGCGCAGCTCAGGCTCTCCCTCGTCTCTCCATACTGTTCCAAGAGCTGTCAGGCTGTTCCTTTAAAGTATTCAATACACAGTGAGATCCATCACCGCAAGTTCAGTACTTTTCAGTGCCACACAGGCTGCTGCTGCTCCAGGCAGGGCTTGGTGAACACCCCCCAGCCCTGGCGCTGCATCCCTCCCGAGGCACCCTCGCTCCTCTCTTCCCACTGCCACACAACCCCAAGACAAGTGGCTAGCAGGTGGGATGCAGGAAGGAGAGGTGCTCTCAAAACTGCTGCTAACAATGGCATAGTTTGTGTGAAACAGACCTGCAGTGCAGAAGCAGGCTGTGTATGGAAGGCACCGCTTCCATTCAGGCTCAGGAGGGTGAGCCCTCCCAACTGGAGGGTCTCCAGACATCTGTGTTTTCCCCCTTCCCTTGCGCATGCTGGAAGGGAGCCACATTGCATGAGGAGCAGCCCCTGCACCCTCACGCATCTCTGAGGTCTTCGTTTGCGCTGCTGGAGGCAGTCAAGCTCCTGCAGCACCAGGCTCCCAATCCCACACAGGTCATTTTCCAGCTCCAGCAGCCAGTTCTGCTTCCCTCTCCCCCATGCTACAGGATCACCTTCTGGTGACATCTGGCCACTGCTTGTGCAGGTTCTTTTGCCTCAGGCAAAGAGATCAAGAGCCGCTGGTGCCAGCCGCAAGTCTGCCAAATTTGGTGAGTGGGCACTCAGTGCTCACACAGCCCAGGCCTGCTCCCACCATTGTGCTCCCCGCTCCCAGGCGAGACCTTTCCCCCATCTCTCCAAAGACATGCATAAAGAGATGGATAAATGTACCTACAAATGGTAAGAGGATGAATCCTTTTGGCTCTGAAACAGACTCCAGGCCTTAAATTCCTTAGCAGATTTTTTTTTTCTTTTAAAGAAAAGTTCTCCTGTTAGCAATTATTCAAGTGAAAATCACCACCTTGCTATGTTTAGAGAAATAGGCTCTTTACAGCTAATTAATTATCTGCCTGTTAAACCCAAGCATTCACCCAAACATGTGTTTGCCCTGTGGGAAAAGCTTGCCTTTTTCACACCTCTCATTATAAACCAGGCAGAAACAAAGGCTAACGACAGATGAAGGTGAAAAACACCTGCTCTTATTCAACAAGATCTACTACCATAGCATTCCCTTCTAACAAACCTGTTGATTAAATAGAAAAAAAGGATCCTATGGAATTATTTATTGCAATTAGAGAAAGTACAAAGAACACATGAAACAACAAACAAAAGCTACTGGGAAACATCCCAAGATTCATAAAATGGACTACTTGCTTTCTCAGCATGTATGATCCATGCTTCTGAACAAAAATCTTTTTCTTGTCACATAGAGAAAATGGTTCCTTTGCATATGGTGTGGGATCATTACATATGGTGTAATGATCCCACTTGACAACTTGAAAGGAAATGACACAATTGCTGACACTACTCAGCAATTTGCTCAGCTTTGGATTTTGATCTGGACTCTCCCCGGTTTGGGATGAATATCAGTTTGAACACCGTTACAAGTACTTACCTTGTTGACTCTGAGCAGTTTAACTTGCTCACAGATCAACTGCAAAGAAGAGGACGTTAATGGCAGCCAGGAAAGTTTCCCACACTGAAGACCTGACTTGCACTTCAAACTACCAAGAGGAATTATGTGAAAACACGAGATCTCAAAATTTATTTTTTATGCCTGTCCATTCTCCTTCCCCCTGCAAGTCCCTGGGTATTTCGCCCACAGAAAGACTGCAGTGTCAGCCTTTGTAACCGGAACTAGAGAAAGGTAACGAGTGATCAAAGCATGTGATCAAAGCATCCCGTCCCTGTCCTTGGTGCACATCCCGAGAGACCGCTGCTGAGCTCTCAGGAGCAGGCAATGCTTTGGGCTGGAGAAGGGGTCAACAGCCACCAGCTGACACAAGAAGGGAACTGCAGCAACAGGTACACTCACAGAGAAGAGGAGCCAACTCCATCACTCTGGAGGTCTTATATATATATATATATATTATTATTTTATATATATATATATTTCTTACTTTTTATTTTTAATGAATATATAGGAGTGAGTGCATAAACAAAGTTGCTGAGGTGTCAGCGCCCTTATGAGAGAGAGCGTGTGTGCTGGAGAAACTGGTCCAAACCCCCAAATACCCTAGGGTGCAATGAAACTGCATTAGTACTAATAGACTGCACAAGTCTGCTCTCTGTTTGTAAATGAGGACCCTGATGCAGATCTGTCACCAACAGGTGAGCTGGAGGAGGACACAGCTACGCAGAGGAGCTCCATCTCCCTCTATTAGAAGATCAAACCCCTGTCCCATTGTCAAATTTTTCCAAGTACCATTTGTTCTTCGACTTCTTCCCACCACCAGGGACAACCTTGCCATATTTAAGAACAAATCCTTCAGGACTGTTATGATTCCTAGATATGCTTGAAAAAACTTGAGTGCCGTATCTATGCTGTCCTTACATTTTAGCTACTAGCACCATGAACTGTGCAAGCATGTCCTCCACATGTCACAGCTCTGGAACAGAGATCAACTATTGACCAAAATGATTCTCAATTTTCCTTTTTGTTGGTTTGCCATAATGAATCTCATGCCGCTGTTCGAGGTACCAGTTATGTTCCCAGGGATACTATCTGTGGAGTCAGATGCTGGACTCAAGGGCCCGAGGCTTGCAAATTTCTGTCTTAACTCTGACTACAAATTTTTCTTTCTCCCACCCTTTTAAGCATCAGAGTCCATAACAAAGATCATCCCTTAGAAGACTATACAGAAAATTTTTGTCTATTTTATAGACAAAATATACTTTTTTTTTTTTTTTTTTAACCCTAAAGAGTGAAAGAAACAGAGAACCACCAATGATCTCCCTTCTCCCCTTGCTGCCTCAGAAACATGCTGTATGAACATGAACATGAACTTGTGAGTAACATACATATTATTTCCTTAAACAGGATCTCTTGATCCTGAACCCAGGAACATCTGAGTTAACAGGAAGTAGTTAACACGGAGGCTTGATGAAGTGCTTATGGCAGTTTATGCTGCAAGTTTATGCCATCTCCAATACAGCTAACGCTGATATCAGGTGGAGTAACACATATAGGCTCAGACTGCTCACATTGCTTGAATGGAAGCAAAGAAGTTTTCATTACACCCGCAGTAAAAACAGCAAAAGTTTAAAGTTTTTGTTATTAGCTGCAGCATCTCCCCTTGATTGAAGATGCGGCTTTGTTTAACCATTCACAGTCAGCTGAAACACCTGTGCACAGGCATGGTGCTTTGGCAGCAGTATGAGGTCTCTCAAGTCAGATCTGATCTCCTGATCTCCTCCTCCTAAAAACAACACTGACCTGAGTAGCTTTCTGCAAGCCTCAGAGACTTCATGTACCACATCTGTCAGTCTTTAAGACAAATAACACCAAGCTGAATTCAGGGAATCTCATGGGGCTTGAGAGTAGTTTGTAAAAGAACATGTGACAGACCTAAATAAAATTTGCAGCTGCAGAAAGATTTTGGCAGTTCATGAAGGCCATCTCTCACACCATAAAATGCAGAAGTGATTGATACTATTGTCCATTTAAATTGCAGGGCATAAAGTGATATGTCTAAACATGCTAGTGAAGACGGTAAAGAAGTGATAATTGAATTCATTTTATGAAGAATGTGGGAGATGCATTGCCACTGAAAGACTTAAGATCAAATAACCGTGTGCCTGCTAAATGGAGTGGCTGAAATTCTGCACCACAGCACAACACAATTGATTTAAAATAATTTGGTCCAAGTGCTGCAAAAACTGCTAAACAGGCAGGGAATATAGCATTGGCTCTGAAAAACACGGTTTCGGCTGAGAAGTTTTCAGAGATGCACTGTTATCTATCAACAATACACAAATAAAGGAAAAAACCCACAGCCTTTGTAGAGTTGATGTGAAAAACGAAGTCCAGAAATTCAGCACAGTATTGAAATTCCAGGAAATTAAAAGCTCCCTGCTAGTCAATAAATGACAACTAGATACATTCCTTCTTAAAGAGCTTCCCCGAACAGAAAATAGAAGCATTTCCAAAGTGAATGTTCACTGGACACAGCACATTTCTTCCCAGCTGTGTTATCAAGGGAGGACAATTTTGCAAACACTTTGCAACTTGCATGGCAAATAGAGACAATTTGTTTCCAAGGAACTGTGAGGAAAACAGTAATGACAGATGGGCAACTGCCCTTCCTGGTTCTCTTCCCTCAGGAAATGTAAGGCAATTTCTAAGGAGTCTTAAAAAATAAAATAAGGTGCCCTCTACCTTGTGTACAACAGCTTATATATGTTGCTGGTTTATTCTTTACAAATAATCACTATGGGTTGGCAGGGAACCAAAGGACTATGAATCTCACAGCTAGAATTCAGCAGTCACCATCTAGAGGGCCAAAGATCATTTCGTTGGATTCCTGATCCAGGAAGAAAGTAGCCACCAACATGGTTAACAGCATAAAATGAATTCCCTCTCTCCTCTTCCCCTCAATATATGAAGCTCTACCCAGCTTTTCAGCTGCTTACAAGTGGCAGCATCTGCCACTTTACACTGTTCATTGCATGTCCGTCGTTTTCTTCAGATACCTGTTATACAGTGAAAGGAAGCAAAAAGAACGGAAAGGGGATTGAGAAATCCTGTGGCAACCACATTGTCTCCCAGTTCCCTTCCAAAAAAAAACCAGCTGCTCTCAGCATGCTAAATGTCAGCTTCCTAGCAAAGAATCAAACAAAATGCACTGAACTCAAAAGACTAAATTGCTGCCTGGATTAGGGATGAAAGACTGAAAAAGTTCATGTAGTCCCTCCAGTTTCTGAAAAGAGGCTGGAATATGAAGCAGTCCATACAATGTTCCTTTCTTACACAGAAGACAATGACAACAAAATATGGAAGGCCATTTCCTTGAGCATTAACCTAACCATTTTGCCGATTCTGAGCATACATCATGCTTTGTCACTCCTGTGATTAAAGTCTATCTGCAGTATAGGTAGTTCATCTTCAGGTAGTTTTATTTTACCCAACGTTCAGTTTATGATACCACCAAATGCCTTTCTTGTACAAAGTGCTTCTCATGACTTGAAACACAGTTTGTTTTTATTGACACAGGAAAGGTCAACACTTTATATCTGCACCTTGTCATCAGTGGTAGGCATAGAGAATGTCCTTTCTGTAGATAAAGGAATGGTTCAATAGCTATTTACATCCATAAAACCTTCACAAACTTTTCTAGACTTAAGAATGGGACAATTATGTGGGGAGGGCTGCATCATCATCTCAAAGGAGTCTCCAGAAAGCTGGTCACCAGCTCAACTTTAGGTCTGAAAGACAATGTCTTTCAGAAAGTGGCACTTGACACAAAAGATGTGGGGAAGTCTGCAATACGCACAGTTCATTCAGACTTGTATGGTGAATTAAGTAACAGCTGACATATCCAGAGGACATCACTTAATATATGCAACCAGTTCTCACTACCTAA
This sequence comes from Nettapus auritus, assembly GCA_011076525.1. NCBI lineage: Eukaryota > Metazoa > Chordata > Aves > Anseriformes > Anatidae > Nettapus > Nettapus auritus. The sequence goes on from CM021768.1 coordinate 21,111,376, forward strand.
TCCAACCTGAAATGTAATTTAATTGATTTCTTCTCCCCCAAAATGACTCACTCACAAAGTCACCTCTCAGAAAACTTCACTGATGCAATTTGTTGGCTCTCCTAGGAAGCCAATATGCTTCTGCTGCTTGTCACTAGCACTGATTTTTCTCAGTGACAAAGTACTGTCTTCCTGCTTTGGTGAGTTATAACTTCTTGAGGTTCAAGTTAACAGAGAACTCAATTCTTTAGGACCTAGCATCCTACTCCTGATTATTCTTTCCACTTCTCCACTTATATCCAGGTCTAAAAGGATCAACACTCACTCTCAAGAGCTTGTAAGCACCACCCTCTCCCCATCAGAAACTAACATTCCCCTCCTCCTTGCTTGCAGAGCACTCATTGTGAATGCTCTGCAAACTATATATTTAAAAATAACCTATTCAAGGTCCTCCACAAGGAGGAAAAGATACATCCACTGAACTGAATTCACGTAATCTTAACTATCTAAGAAAAAACTGGGCAAGACATGCACTGGAATCAAAACTGTAGTATGGGCAGATAGCCATTTACAGAAAACAGCAAGCCACAAACTCTTTGTAGAAGAGGTGGGTTTAGTAAACAGACTTGAAGAGGTACACCAATGCAAAGAAAGATCTCCTCCAACTTACACTGCAAGTTTTTGTACTCTTTAAAAACTGAAAGGTGCGTATATGTGACATGGCTCGACAGCACTATCAGGCCAGTCATTATTCAGCTGGAGCCCCATAAGAACGCATAGAGACTGAAAGCAGCTAGAAGCAAGAACGGTAAAGAATTGAGACACAAAAATAAATGAGAGTAGTTGAAGCAGTAAGATTATTCCTGACTTGGAAGATGAAGATCTGACAGGGGAATATGGCTTTGTTAAGGCTCATGAAGCCAGAAGAAGGATTCAAACAGAAAAAAGTCAATTATCCTGGGCTGTGTGAAAGGAAGTCCATTTTGGCAACCATGTTTTGGCAAATGGCAGGGGACAGTGTGACATACAATGGAGGTAGAGAGATGATTTTAGTCTGCTAGTCAAGATCTGGGCATGGACACAAGGTTTAATAGTGAATGACTAGAAGGCCACAGGATGTATTAGCCTTAATTTTTTGAGACTGCTCCTGAAGAGATATGTGCCAGCCTATGGCTTGTTCCTGCACTTTGGCTTGTCAGAGCCTAAGGGAAACACAGAAAAGCACTTCTCCATTGCCTTGGGTCTGTGATTCCATGCAAGTGCTTTGCGGTACACACCAAGCTGTCACTGTCCATACCTCTGAACACAACTCTCGACAGGAGGTCCCCAGAAAAAAGCTTAGACTCACACAGAACAGTGTAGATGGTAACAACAGGGCTCATCTACACCTACTGTCAGAGGCAAGGCTCACATGTGCTTCTACTGCAGCACTGTGCCCAGCCAGATTTTCTGTATGAATTCCCATCACCCATCTGTGACCTTGCTGAGAAGCAGCACAGAAATGGATCCATGGTTCCCAGGGTATCTGACAAAGAACCTCAGTGAGAACAGAAGGCCAAACTCACCACACAAAGTATATTCATAGCACAGTTTGGTGCTGTGTGGATGAGAGGGGGAATGTCGCCCAGGAGCCCTCAAGTTAAGTGAAGGTGTTGAGAATGCCCACAGCTTTCACAGGACATCTTATTTTCACTGAATTACCAATTTATCACATGCTGTACTTCCAACCAGCAAATTAAAGACTCTTCTAATGCAAGGTAGATGGTGGAAGAAGGGAACAGCTAATCAGACTTCTTGGGACTGCAGCTTCTCTCAAACTTTTGTTACCTCCTGCTTTAAGGCAGCATATCAATAGCAAAAAAAATAGCAAAATAGCAAAAGCAAATAATTTCTCAGAGCTTAAATTTGGTTCTCCCAGGTTTAACCTAATCTAATCCCATCGTAATACTAAGGCTCTGTGAGCAGAGGTTATTATAAAGAAGGCTCAATCAAGTATGTAACTCACCCATGGCTTTTGAAATGAATTCAAGAGCTGCCTCTCAGTCAGAAAGTCCGTTTGGTGTGAAGGCTTTCAAAAAGTGCATTTTCTGAACACATAGAAACAAAGATCAGAAGAATACTTTAATGCTGTTACAGGCAGTTGAGCAAGCCAGAAAAACAGAAAGTGAAACTAAATCAACGGGGGAGCTGATGCCACACAGGCTATGCTCTTTGCAGGCTGCGAGCCTCCTCACTCACACACACCAAAAAGAAGCCAAGGCTTAACAGGCGTTAAAAACGTCAAGTGTATCAACAGTACTGCTAATCCTGAATTGGTGGTAGCACAGCTTACTCTTTCCTACCTCATGGAAAGAAAGCTTGGAACATCATCACATCTTTCCTCATAACATTCTTGCCTGAGATGCATGTATGTAGCCAGCAGCAATTTGTGACTGAACTTCGGACCGCCATCACCCTTCCCTCAGAACAAGGAAAACACCTCCATACTGCTGCTTGAGCCAGAAACAAGCAGCAAGATACTCTCCTCCCATACTTCCAAGACAGATGTTATAGATATTTTCTACTCTTAGAAGCCTATCTCTAATACTTCAACAGCACATGCTATGGAAACATACAGGTACTGCAATAAGTTCATCTCAGCTGCCAGTAGTGACTGGCAAACCCAACCACCGCTAAATTCCTGATAATACTGAAAGAGGGTGAAGCCTGTGAAGGCTGCACAGCAGGAATCAAACCTCTCCTTTGCACACACAGATCAGGAGACATGCTATAAATTGTCCCAGGTCTCTTACAGTACACACATCAAGCTTCCCCTGTGTGGACACCAGAAGTAGGAGACAGCATACGTGTGGCCTCTTCCCACGTGGCACTTCACCTTGGTCCAACACTGCAGGTGCAGCCAGAGCCATCTGTTCAAGGTCAAACTGCAAACTTGAGACCACTTGCAGACCCAACCTGAGGTCATGCTGTGACTGGGTAGTGAATCCTCCAGTACTGCCACATAAGCTTACACCACACATATACCTATGTGCCAAGTGTAATGCACATTAGAAGCTGTGTGGCTTAAATGTGATGGTGTTGTTTTTTCTTTTTTCTTTTTTTTTTTTTTTTTTTTTTTTTTATTTAATGCAGAGAATCTGCTTATTAAACATCTCCTGCACTGTTAAAACAGCTGCGCACTGTGCAGCTTTTAGCGCAGAGGTCCCTGATTTATTTTCCTGTCACAGCTAAAGCCATGATGGTCATTGCTGGTTTGCAATAGCATGTTCTGAAAAATCACTTGCCATGAAAATACTCAGTAGAGAGCAGCACTTTTTTCCAGTCATCTTTCACCTCTGCTTCTTCCCTCTTTTTTTTATACAAGCAATAAAGGAGACTCAACACAGGATTTCCATCAAAAGCACTGTATGTCTAAAAGCAGAATCCAAAATACTTTAAAACCTTAATTCAAATACACCGGGCATGCATATTGCAATTTTTCCCCCCAGCAGCAATATCCAGTCATAGAAATTTGTTCATAGACATGAGAACAAGACATTCTACTGGAAAGCTACACAGACTTTTAGAATTGCCTCAGCTTGGTCTAGTTCACTCATTTAGTTTCTCTGCTTCCTGTTGTATTTACATAACTTCATTAATATTTTCCTCATGCTGTTTGTTTAAAAATTAGAAACTGCAAGACAGTCAAGCTCTAATGTACTAGTAAAAAAAAGTGAAGATTATATAAAATCAAACAGGTTGCGTAGTTCTTCTGAGTGTTTTAGGCATACATTCCTCAAGACAAATAGACAATGTCTCATTCCCCTTCCCTAGAAAGGGGTCTAAAAAAGGTGTTCTTGCTGAATTTTCAAAGCATCTGAACCTACCTGTGGGGTACACTACATGGTATTTCACAGCCCCTGGCAAAGTTTAAACTCTGTGTATGCCTTTTTGCAGCCCATACCTTTCTGCGTGGCAAGGGGCAGTTGGTCTGGAAGGTCTGGAGGCAGTTGCAAGCACCATCTCTGCTCTGGAGTTTCTGCTAAAAGAGCTGGTTGATGTGGCACATTCAAAGGACTCCTCACCCCGGTGCGCAGTGCCATCCTGAATCACTTCCAGTGTCAGCACACTTAAGCCACCTTCAGCATCATCACAAACCTAGACATTAAATCCAAAAACACATTAAAAGGTTCAACCTGCCTTTCTACATTGCTTTATGTTCCCTTACATCCTCCCCAGCACACTCCGACTGGAAAAGAAAGGCTGGGAGGGAAAGCCTCTAGGCAGGGAAGATAACAGACAGCACCCAAACCAAAACAACCATTTAACAGCAAACCTCAATATCCTACTGCCACCAGAGTCATGAGTGCTGTAACAAGTCCACAGGGAAGACCCAGTGAGGACTGAGTCTGCCCTTCAGCAGCATCCTAAAGGGAACCTCAGCCCTGGTGGTGGAGATGCAGCCAGCAGCTGTGGTATCATGCTATTGACAACTGGCTGCTTTGAGTATCTGGAGAAAGCAGATGATGAAAAATGGACACGTTAAAAAAAAAAGGGGGGGAGGTTGACATTTCCCTCACACATTTTACCTCTATATTGCACATTAAGATGTCAGATAAAATGTGGGAGAGCAGACATAGAAGACATCCTGGGAGAAGACAAAGCTCAGGAGCAAGGGGATCTTATCCACGTATTTAAGTCCCTGAAGGGAAGATGCAGGAGATGGAGCCAGGCCCTTTTCAGTGGTGCCTAGGGACAGGACAAGATGCAAAGGGCACATACAGGAGCACAGGAGGTTCCCTATGACCATCAGGGAATAGTTTTGACTGTGCAGGTGACAGAGAGCTGGCAGAGGCTGCCAGGGAGGTTGCGAGTCCCCCTCCCTTGAGATTTACAAGCACTGCTCAGACTTGGCCCTGGCTGGCCCTGCTGGAGGGGTTGGGACCAGAGGGACCCAGGGATGCCTCCAGCCTCAGCATGTCTGGGATTGTACCATGCCAAATGACTTCCCACTGAACATGCTGCTTCTGCATGGATATCCCGGGACTTCGCAGCCTGGGTTGTCAGAGTGAAATGCTTGCAGCATTAACTGCCAGGTAAGATGCACTGGGCAGTTCAAGGCTTGCACTTCAATTTACAAATTCTCAGTTGTTATAGAAGAAAGGAAAACTAAATCACCCTAGGATCGCTCAAGAGTTAGAGAAAACATGTAAAAACAAAAGGAAGCAGTTGAATGTATTTTTAAAAGCCAAAGAGGCAGGTGGAGGCAAGGTGAGAATCAGTCTGGCTTTTTGGTTATCTGTGATTCCCAGAACATTACAAAGAAAGACAACATTTGAATTTAAGTTTGACCTTTCCCCTGCATGCCCAATAGGGCATGCATGATGAAAACATCAGCAGAAATGTCTCAGCCCTGCTTGTCTAAGACAGCATAAGTGGCCAATTCGGTGTCAGCTGCAGTTGCTGAAGTACATTTTGCAGTGAAACAAGTACTTGTCCCCCTTCCAATAATTTCTGTCTCAGTAGCATGATGACTGAATACTAGGACAGACCCAACACAATTACAAATAATGGAAGGACATCACACATGGTAGAGAAAATCATGGGAAATTGGATTAACAGAGCTTTCCAGACCTACGAAATAAAAGTTTATGCATGAAGCCAGTGCCTAAAGTGAATAAAATCTGTTAGTAAAGTAGAATAATAGAATCATAGAACATCCTGAGTTGGAAGGGACCCATAAGGATCATCAAGTCCAACTCCTCGCACTGCACAGGTCTACCCAAAAGTTTAGACCATGTGACTAAGTGCACAGTCCAAACGTTTCTTAAATTCATATAGGGTTGGTGCACTGACTACTTCACTGGGGAGCCTGTTCCAGTGCGCAACCACCCTCTCAGTGAAGAACCTCCTCCTGATATCTACTCTAAACTTCCCCTGCCTCAGCTTCACCCTGTTCCCGCAGGTCCTATCACTAGTGTTTATGGAGAATAGGTCACCCGCCTCTCCACTCCCCCTCACAAGGAAGTTCTAGACTGCGATGAGGTCTCCCTTCAGGCTCCTCTTCTCTAGGCTGAACAGGTCCAGTGACCTCAGCCGCTCCTCATACGTCATCCCCTCCAGGCCCTTCACCATCTTTGTCGCCCTCCTCTGGACACTCTCCAACAGTTTTACATCCTTTTTCTACTGTGGTGCACAGAACTGCACACTGTACTCGAGGTGAGGCCGCACCAGTGCAGAGTGGAGCGGGACGATCGCTTCCCTCGCCCAACTAGTGATGCCGTGCTTGATGCACCCCAGGATACAGTTGGCCCTCTTGGCTGCCAGGGCACACTGCAGGCTCATATTCAACTTGCTGTCGACCACAACCCCCAGATCCCTCTCTGCGGGGCTGCACTCCAGCATCTCGTCACCCAGTCTGTATGTACAGCCAGGGTTGTCCTGTCCCAGGTGCAGGACCCGGCACTTGCTTTTGTTAAACTTCATGTGGTTGGTGATCGCCCAGTCCTCCAACCTGTCCAGATCTCTCTGCAAGGCCCTTCCACCCTCATCCGTCTACAACTCCTCCAAGTTTGGTGTCGTCGGCAAATTTGCTCAAAACACCTTCCAGTCCTTCATTTATAAAGACATTGAAGAGGACTGGCCCTAAGATAGAGCTTTGAGGGACCCCACTAGAGACCTTCCACCAGCCTGATGTGGCCCCATTTACCACAACCCTTTGAGCCCTGCCCGTCAGCCAATTGCTCACCCATCGTATGATGGTTTTGTTTAGCTGTATGCTGGACATTTTGTCCAGTAGGATCCTATGGGAAACCATGTTGGAAGCCTTGCTGAAGTCCAAAAAGATTACATCAGCTGGTTTCCCTTGGTCAACTAGACAGGTGACCTTATTGTAAAAGGAAATCAAATTTGTTAGGCAGGACCTACCCCTCACGAACCCATGTTGGCTGGGACCAATGACTGCATTGTCCCCAGGCGCACTTCAGTAACTTCAAGAACCATTTTCTCCATAATTTTACCAGGCACTGATGTGAGACTGACAGGCCTGTAATTGCTAGGGTCTTCTTTCTTGCCCTTCTTGAAAATTGGTACAACATTTCCCAGCTTCCAGTCTACTGGGACCTCTCCAGATTCCCAAGATCGTTGAAAAACAATTGAGAGAGGACCTGTGATGACATCAGCCAGCTCTTTAAGCACCCTGGGATGAATCCCATCTGGACCCACGGACTTGTATGGATCCAGGTGGAGCAGCAAATCCTGCACATGTTCAGGGTCGGTTGGGAGTTTGTCATTCCCACCGTCATGCTCCTTCATCTCAGGGCACCCTGGGTCCCGAAGCCCATCATCAGCATCGAAGACAGAGGCGAAGAAGGCATTAAACGTCTCTGCTTTGCCTACATCATTGTCTGTGAGGAGACCTTCTCCGTCAAACAGTGGACCTATGTTTTCTTTGGTCCTCCTTTTTCTGTTCACATATCTAAAAAAACTTTTTATTGTCTCCCACAAACACGGCCAGCTTCAACTCTAATTGGGCTTTGGCCACACGAATTTTCTCCCTACGAACAAGAACAGCATCCTTGTATTCCTTCCACATTACCTGACCCTCCTTCCAGCAGCTGTACATTTTCTCTTTTCGCCTAAGCTCCACTAGAAGATCTCTGGTCAGCCATGCAGGCCTCCTGCCCTGCCTGCCTGACTTCCGATATTTTGGAATTGCCTTATCTTGTGCTTTTAGGAGGCAGTGCTTAAAGACTGACCAGCAATGATGGACACCCATGCCTTCAAAAGCAGTTTCCCAGGGGACCTTGTTAACTACTTCCCTGAGCAGCCTGAAGTCCGCTCTCCCCATTTCCAGGGCTGAAGTTTTGGTGGCAGTTTTCCTTCTGTCACCATAAATTCTAAATTCAACCACTTCATGGTCACTAGGACAGAGATGGCCACCAATTGCCACATCTCCCACAAGACCATCTCTGTTCTCTAGCAACAGATCTAGGAGGGCACCTTTCTTAGTTGGCTCCCTTAGCACCTGCACCAGGAAGTTATCATCTAGGTGCTTTATAAACGTCCTGGACTTGCTTGTGTCAGCCATGTGGTGATCCCAGTTGACGTCTGGCAAGTTGAAGTCCCCCATAAGGACAAGGGGAGTTGATCTCCAGGCATCAGTTCTGCAAGGAATAATTCATCGGCGTTGTCATCCTGGCCAGGTGGTCTGTAATAGACTCCCACAATGACATCCCCTTTATTTGTTCGTCCCTTAATCCTTACCCAGAGGCTCTCAACTTTTCCATTGCTAACCTGAAGTTCCACACAGTCCAGCCCCTGCTTCACATACAGCGCCACTCCGCCACCTCGCCTACCCTGCCTGTCCCTCCTGAAGAGCCTGTAACCATCTATTGCAGCACACCAGCCACAGGACTCATCCTACCAGGTTTCACTTATGCCGATGATGTTGTAGCTGTGGGACTGGGCCAAGACTGTAAGTAACCTGAAAACTTTTAAGAAATTAAAAATTAAAAAATTTAAATTCTTAAATCTTAAAAATTAAAAAATTTTAAAAAAATCTTGAAACTTTAAAGAAATTAAATCCGAGTACACACAGATTTATTGAAACATTAACTAAGAAGACCTAGGTCAAAAGTAGTCCAGATTTTTTTTCTTAGGCATTTGGAGGAACAGAACATTCCTTGTTCAAAAGCAAAGCATTTGATAAACAGACCTACTGTGTCAAAAAGAAAATGTTTTGACAATATTCATCTTCCAAGTCTTAGATGTCAGTTCTGTTGTATTTTTGCGCTCTTTTCATCTGATCTCAGAATTGTGCTTTTGACTCCCTGAGCTCTCCTCTGCTTGCAACTGCAAGAGACTGTTCACTTTCTCTGCCAGGTATGCTGTTCTGCCTACTCTTGCTGAGAAGCTAAACATTTACTTCAATGCTGTAAATGAGAAAATGGACAGAATGGTTTCAAAGGGCATCCACTCACACTCCCACCCCACCATCCCCATCCACACTTTAGCACTCTCCAGCAGTGTGTCAGCATGCCAGGACATTTTGTACCTCTAAAAGTTACACACCACACAGGTAACACTGTCAGAAGTGTCCCAGGAATGCCCACAAGGAATCAATGCCTCAACAGTGCTCCTTACAGGATGTTTAGAAGGGAGCTGGGGCTGAAGGTGTAAGGCTGACCAGCACTCCACAGCTCCCACAGCCCACTTTGTCTGCAGCCCACTTGGGACTGGTGATGCCAGGAGGAACATGGGATGCCTCAGCCAGGCAGCCCTGCCAGCAGCCCGAGCAGTCAGCACTGCTCAGGAGGCACGGAGGGAGTGGCATGTGTCTGTCTGCTACAGCACTGCAGGGGCGAGGTGTGGACTGTCAGTAACTGATTCAGAAGGCTTTCTGAGCAGGTACAACACCATAAAGCTGCAGCAGCAAAGTTCATTTTCCACTGTCAGCCCTGAGGCTGCCAAAAGCATGAGTTCAACAGTGAAATCGTCAAGTGCTGAGGGAATCTTTGTCAGTCACTGCAGAGGCTAGGGCAGCCAGGTTTTCTGCACAGTCCAAGGTGCCAGCCACACTCTGTAATGCGATCTAGGCTTTACGGAGAGTTCAGTTTACAATTCCCCCAGTCTATTCCATTTATCACCAAGTGACTTCACCTAAAAAGAATCTGAAAAAAAAACCCACAACCAACCTGTATTTTGGTGTAGTTCTCTTCCCTTAATTTTTTCCCTCCTAGAAATTGCTGCCCAAAGTGAATAGTTGCAGTGTTTCTGTTCCATAAACAGCTTCACGCTTAGCAGCGGGCAGCAGCCAGGTTCAGTTCTCTCTCTGATCCTGTGTTTACACGGAGCTGGAGGTGGACTTAGACCATCTTCCATATTTGGGATCTACTCAGAGCTGAGTGACCTAAGGGCAATCTACCAATGCTCCATCTATCTCCTAGGGCTGCAGAGGGCCCCTTGGAGCAAGCGGAACACAGCCAGAATGTGCTCCGTTACCTCTCCCCCTGGCAGGGGCTGCCCAGGCTGGGGGCTGCTGTCCTTCCTGCACACAGCATCTCTGCCCCACGCCTGCACAGAGACAGAAGCACCCTGACAGTAACAGCCCCAGGAAAACAGCAAGTGCAGGGCTGCATAGCCTGGAGCAATGCAAGCCTCCCCTGAGGCCCATGGACTTGAGGCATCTGTGGGGCCATCGGGATGCAGCAGATCTGGAAGGGGCACCCGCCTGCCAAAGTGTGCACCATGGTGGGTCTGTTGAGCACAGAGGGGCTGTGGGTCAGGCATCCCCATGGAAACTGGCTGATGTGCCTCATGAGGACAGCACTACTGAAATCAGAAATCATACATCGTGAAAATCTGCCTTAGTGAACGCTGAAATGGGAAAAACAAGAAGAAAGCAAGAGGGACAAGAGACATCAAAAGCTGTTAATAAAGACAGAAGGAATTTCTGGTTAATCAACATCGAGGTCACAGTCTTGGGGAATAAATTTCATATACAGTGAATAACTCACACAGGGCGATGGCATGTTTAGCATCAACTCTTGCCAAAGATTTGTTTGCTTAATGACTTTTCTCTTCTTTTTCAGGCCAGTCACCTCTGACAGCAGAGAGCTTGTTAAAAGAGCTAAATGCCATTGAAAATGTGCTGTTAATCCTACTCATCAACAAATGTTAACCACGAAGTGATAATAAAGAGAAGAAAGAAAAGATGTGGCTCCAATCGGGATTACGCCTGGTAAATGCAGAGACCCCCATCACTCTCTGACAAGCAGTTCTCACACTGTTTCTCCAAATATATGTCACCATGCCTGATTTTGCAAAAGTGCTTTGATGTTCGTTTGCAGACGGATATGCTGCACTTTTCCTTTGGCTTGTACAAACAAAGACAGGCATTTTAGTTTTCTCGGCAAATACTGTCAGATGTTTTATGTGCGGCAGTGAAAATTAAGTAAATCTTTGATATTACAAGTCTTCCTCACTTGAAACAAGCTTGGCTCAGCTACTGGTGAATGTGAGAAAAAATATATAATTTTGTTCTAGACAAATAAGTATACAGATGTTCATAATGTTTTGAATAACTCAGTACTCACCGACTTTAATGATCTCTGCAGAATCTGTTGGGAAGCAATAGTTGTGGAAATGAGCACATGAAACTGGCCTTGAGCTCTTCCCAGATTCTGACCTTTTCTGCACAAACACCCTCTCACTCTACATCATATCATGGATCAACGTAATTCCATCACGTTGTAGGCAACTATTCTGCTCTCATTTGAAGCTTACTGCTTAAATTTCACATTGAAGGAGCATGCTAGCCTTCAAAAGCTTGCCTGTTCCTCCAAACACACTGCTTTCAATGTAAAGAACAAAAATTCACATCTACAAAAAGTCACCATTCCTCCATCAATGCTCACCTCCCTCTAGTTGTGCTGTTCCATTTTCTTTCCAAGGAAAGCACTTTGCCACCTCCCCTCTACTCCTTTCAAGACCAACCAGTAACACTCTCAGAATGCCTGAGCAAATTCTGACTCGCAGTCAACTTCTCCAAGCAGTTGTGCATTTTGTTAAGTGCCATTTTTGAGCCTTCAAATGAGTCACTTATAAACGGCTAGGCCACCGGTAATATTATAGGGTTCAGCTAAATTTGTTCTTTAGTACTACTGCTAGAAGCTACAATAAAGTAAGCCTTAGGGTCAGGTTTTGATCAAAAGCAGCACTGAGAGGCTCGCTATTTCACATGGAGGTAAGTGGAGCTAAAGGAGGAAAATAGCTCCTTCACAGAACATTGCCTGCTTATGTGCTATTGTGTCTTAAAACATCTTTGCTGACATATTCAAGTAGTGAAATGGCTATCTGCAACACAGTAATGTCCTTGTCTAAAATATGAGTTTTTCGGTTAATAATGATTATCCCCAAGAAAAGCAAGTTCAAAAGACATGCTTTTTATGTCTGCCTATCAGACAATATAGGTGTAAAATAACTAGGCATTTCTTGGTATAGTACAGATACACCTATATAAAAGATAGCTAGGTATAAAAAAATCCTTCCCCTGAATGTCTTTAGTATCTGAAAACCATTCAGAGTCCTGCTGTACTTCTGTAACATTTATGTTAAAAGTGCTTCTAAGTGCTTTTTTTGGCCATTTTGGTTATGTTTTCCTTTAGCATTGAGTAACCCTGTTTCACAGTGTTGTGGAATGTGGTGACAGAGTATAGCTACCTATCTATGTCTGCACAAGCATTTCTGTTTTGTCTTCTTCTTTTTTAAATCGGGGCCAAAGTTATTTTTGAGGCATCTTCATATATCCACTAACATTTTGCATTGCTTTATATATATTAATATATATATGTATATAGTTGCTGCTACTCACTGCTGCAGTTAACAGTGAAGCAAATGCAATATTCTTTTTTCCTAGAAGACAGCACTAACATCTCATGTGTTCAAGCTTACAAATATCAGGAAGAAGCACATGGAAGCTTTGTGAACCTCAGCGTCAATGCAAGGTATGAAGGTCCAGCTCACTTACACCAGGCTCCCTCTTTCAGAAGCTGTCAGGTCTGCCACTGCTCCTCAGTTTCACAAGTGTACCAAATAGCTGATGATTTTGCAACCAGACCACAGATTTAACAGGCTCTCTGAACCACAACTCTGAAGATATTACTTCTGATTTCATGAAAGTGTAAACACACTGTTTTTTTTTTGTTTGTTTGCTTTTTGTTTTTTAAACATCACAACTGTTGTTCAAATTTTTATCAAGCAGGAATTTTATGTGGGTGTCTCTAGGTGTTTGTTTCTGACCACTTCTCGCAAGCATCCAGAATAAATATAAGCACAACTAACACTACTTGAAACAAATTACAGCTAGGACTCCAGCACCACAGTCTGGGAAGCCTGCAGGTCATGGCATTTACAGAAAGAGTACTTTAAATGGATACAAATACAACAGCTAGCAGCTCTGCTCTTTGCACTGGTTCCCAACAAAACCCCATTCCAGCCTGCAGTGCCCTTCGACTTCGCAGCACCAACAGGTGGTGTTGTCTCTCTGAGATGTGTTGCGTCACCGCAATCTGAATGCAGTCACCATGACACTGCCAACGTGAGCTCTGCCAGCACCTTGGGTGCAAACTGTGTGATTCCCTAAGAAACAGGATCTAACTTCTTTCCAAATAATGCAAGTCTGCACCATTTTCAATAATAAACACAAAACTTTTCCTGAGTGGTGACAATCTTCCATAAATTAGACAGAAATACAAAGTCTTGAGGGAATAAGTTGATCTACTACTCCGGTTGGCCAGGAGGAAATGAAGGCAGAGAGGGTTACTGCTACTTGGAAATTCCAAGCAAGTGCTCAGTTGCTCAGGGCAGCAGAAGCAGTGAGCATCATCACAGAAAACCAACATCCAAGGTGCATGACAGGAATCAACTGGGTTTTCCACTTTTCCGTTCCTATAAAGGCTGACTCCAAGGAAAAACAGAATCGCTATTACGATGAAGTTTAGTTTCACACTTTTGATAAAAACAGTTAGGACACCCCTAACTGTTAAAGTAAAGCCAGGCACTATCGGCCCCAGTAACTCCCACCTGCAATGAACACAAAAGAGTAGGAGACCCCCAGCAAAGGGCTATACAAATTCCGCTTCAAAAGAACATCACGCCCTTCACAACATTTTCAACAGTTCTGTATATTCTAAGGCAGGTCCTTACAATTTCTTCCTACATGCAAAGATTAACAACTACTGAAAGAATAATTCACAATCTCACTTATCACCAGTGTCCTCTGATCTTCTCTCATTTAGTTAGAGCTAAGTCTATGCATATACCCTCCCTAAACACATTTACACGTGTGAGCACACACCCAACCATATTGCTTTACATTTAAATAGATATTGCTTTTAAAATTTTAATGTAGATGTGACTGAAAGATCTCTGGTAGCAGAGAAATTAGATTGTGAAGTCGAGTGAGAAAGACAGAAAACACAAAAATATTAAAATACCATTTTCTATGCAAGGGGCCAGAGTTTGATCTCCTCTTTCCCTGTATAATCTCACATAAACTTTTACTGAATCTGGAGGAGTTTAAAAATGCAAAAAGTAGGACAGCATCCTTACCCTTGCTAGAAAGCAAGAGGAGACACAATTTGAAAGCACAAGAGTCTCTTTTTCTGCAGTTGTAAGGATTTGAAGTCCTCTCAAATCCAGGCAGATGCCCTAAGTCATGAGTATCATGAAAAAGATGTGTAAAGTAGGCTAAGACTTCCTTTCCTAAAGCGGAGATATAGTAAGTACCCCTTAGTGCTGCAGAAACCTGCAGCAGCTGCAGGGCAATCATCACTTGGCTTCTATATTCAGGCACTTGTTCATAGGGTGGTTCCCCACTTCCTGCTCTAACTTCTTATTCTTCCAGACAGACACCAACTAGAAAAATAACGTTCAAAAGGAGGACATAGCATTAGTTGCCCTTACAAAAAAGGGCAAAGCTATTAGATATTAAAAAGGGCACAGTTGCCTTGCTATATAGGATCCACACAGACCTTTCAAGTGTTTTCCACATGCAGCAAGCTGCTGAACCAAAATACCCAGTTGTGTTTTCATCACAAAAATATGAAAGTGAGGGGAAGATGAAAAACTGCCCTGAGTTCTTTTCAAATACAATTAAGGACTCAACTAGATGTTTCAATTCTTGATTTAGAGTCCTCCCCACCTTGGCAAAAGAAGCAAAGGAGCACTGCCCTTCCTAAGCCTGAACTTCTGAATTCACCCCCTGTGGACAGAGCATGCTTCACCACCATAAACTCTTCCGCAGGGATCAAGTAGATCGCCCTCTCTGTTCCCCTCACCAGCTACTGGTGCCAAGACATACAGCTAAGATGCAAACGTGACCTGAGCTCCAAGCATGGAATTACGCAAACTCTGTTTTGTGTACTACCAGACCGAGTTATTCCTATGGTACAGAAACCTAAATGCCGACTAATCGTAAAGGTATTTTTCTACTCAGGCATTTCAAGCTGTTGCCAGTGTTAGCAGAACTGTCCCCAAAGCACTGCACAAACTCAAGAGAATTAGTGAGCAAACGAACATTTGATAGGAGGAAGTGGTAGGCATTACTTGGAAAGACCAGTCTCTCCACATTAGAGCTAGTAAATAGTTCACACTCTAGGCATCCACTACAACATGAAGACTCAGAGGGCTTTGCTCTCCTGCTTTCACCACCCTTTGTATCATTGAATCAAACATTCACATAAGGTATTTAGGACCTGCTTGCCAGATTGCAAAGGTAGATGTTGCTTTTGGCTCTCCCACCAGAGCCAAGCCCTGAAGTGAAGCCAAGAGCTGCAATCGTTTGCCTTGGTTGAAACAAAAATAAACACACCCCGTACCATATGCACTTCTGAGGTAATTACTGCCATTAGATCACAGCCTGGAAATGAATTTTAAAACATGCAATGAGACTGAGTACAAAAAACCTATGTTAAAATAGTGTAAAATGCCTGATTATACCATGCCAAAGTGAGGAGAGTGCCACTGAAAGAAGGAACTAGAACTCCAGCCCACCTCATTGGGCCCAACCACTGTGACCCACAGGATTAAGCCAAACCATCTCTTGGTAGGGGATGACCTACAGGCTCAGCATGAACAGGCCAGTTACCACAGCTGAAGTAATTCTGCCTCTAGAAAAATAGACACTGTGCTCCTACAACCCTGCCTGAAGCACACATTGTGTCTACTGTGTGTTCCCTGCTCCCTGTTCTTCGATTTCGGTTTCTAGCTGTGCATCTCTGCTACTGCAAAAGGGCATACCAGCTGAGCACCGCTCAGCCAACACTCATTCTGTCCAGCCAGCTGCCCCCTGAACTCTACAGCCTGACACTAAGGCCTCCAGCTGCTTGCATGAAGTGCTGGAAAGGGACACAATACATAAAGAGCACAAACCAATTTCAAGTTCTGGACCAGCTTCAAAGCTCAGCAAAACAGCTTTCTCATAACATCATAGTGTGAAACCATTTCAATCCAGTTTTAAATGATTTACCTGTGTTAAGTCAGATCTTACCTAACAACATCCCCAGTTGCTGCACTCATTATCATCAACGGTTTCAAATGCTGCATTTTATGCTAGAGAGAAGACTGAGGACTGCAATGCATCTACAACTGAGATGAAACACTTTCTGCAAAGTGTAAATGGAAAAAAAAAAAAAAAAACTAGTCTGTACTGCTACATGGCAGAAACAGCAGAGCATCAGTGAAGTTGTCGACTTGCATCGTGGCTGCCACAAGCACACTCCTTAGCCGTCGGGTGACACTGGTAGCCATGTCTGCCCTTCCCCTGACCTTACTATTACTTTCAAGACATCAGAGACTGCTCCTCACTGTGGCTCCAAGGTCCTTTGTTAAACTTACTGCTGCTGACCCAGTGACAACACCACCAGATCTTTAGCTTCTGATTCAGAAAACAGTCATTCAAATGAAGGATACACTGACAGCCCATTAACTATAGCAAAGATTGTTGTTGAGGCTACGGTTTGAGAGAGACCTATTTAAAAATAGATTAGGGTTTTGGAAAGCACTCAGTTTATTCTGCCTTTTTCCCTCTTCCCTGTGAGACAAGTTACCAAACCAAATCTGGCATTTGCTTCCCCCTGATCTAGTTACAACTTCATTATGGAAATACTGGCCAAAGTAACTTATTAAATGAATGCCATTTAAGTGCTTCTACCCGGGCAGTTGTTTCAGAGAAGGGAGATGTGGCAAAGAGAGGGGCTCAGCAGCCCTGCCCCCTGCTGCTCTCCCTTGCACAGCTGGGCAGCCTTGCCCAGCAGGAACCCAGTGCTGCAGTAAGAGGCCAATTGAGACAGCCCATGCCAGGCTTCGCAAGCTGCTTACAAGGACCACAAGAAGATCCTCATTCTCATTACACAATCTCAGTCCTGTGCATTTGGACAGATGTAGCCAGTGCTCCTGCAAGGTGTCGTTGAAGGTTCCTTGTACCTTCTCGAGAACAACAGCCCCCAAGGAGCTGCCATGCCACAGGCACAGCAGGGAGCACGTCGCACCAGCAGGGCAGGCGACTTGTCCCAGGAAGCTCTTCCCCATGTACATGTTGTGCTGCAAAGCCCTAGTGTGCTATGTTTCACCCTAGAGATGAGCACAGGTATTTCTACCAGCCACTGCCAACAAATTAACTTCTCAAGGACATGTTCGATCTCAGGCATTTACAGCAAGACCAGCCCAAACCACAATACTTCAGACTTCTGGGGAAGGCTTGCTTAACATCGCCTGTTGATGATCATCCAATACCACATGCAGAGTACCTGAAAATATCAATGTGCAAAAGGCTAATTAAGACCTTAATCTGTTCATAGAATGCCAGAGACCTAGCACGTGCTCAGACCATCACTCACAAGGCAAATACTCCCACCACCCCCTGCCACAGCACTCAACCCTAATTGAAGGACTGGACACAAATAGTGGCTACAGAACATGGGGCACTTCTTGGTCATTTCACTGTGGTGGCTGGTCATTTCACTGCTGTGGCCAGAGATGACTGTGCTAGCCTGGACTTATGGTTTAGGCTTTTTTTGGACATCAAGGGGTAGATAAGCTTTAGCAAGGCATTTGAAAGAAAACAGTAATGAGACCAAGAATATCCAACCCAGCATCAGTGTATGTGTATAAACTAGCCTATTTATGTGTGCGTACACACAATTCCTCCAACATTGTTGGCAATCGACAGATAATTGAAATCTGCCAGAGTGGAGCAGAACAAGAGGAATGCTCAAAGTTCATGAAACATGTCTTAAGCTACCAACTTTCTGGGACGATGGGGTTCATAAAGTTCACAGTCAAGATCAGTTAGCGTGCCAGTCCAGAAGATCCAATCTTGGTTTCACTTAAGTATTCATTTCTTTGTCCAAGACCACAAGCCTTAACCACATAGAAATGAGGGCACTTATAACCACTACCACATCTGCCAGACCTGATATTTATTCAGTGTGATTCATCACTCACACTCGCCTTCTCTTTGCTACACAATTTCAAAAGTACAATTAAACAACTTGAGGATTTTTTTTTTTATTTTGAAAGAATCATTTGAGATGGTCTCGTGTTAACTTTGATCTATGTCCCCCTTTAATGATGTAATCCTCAACATCCATTTCCTGACCATTTTGCAAAGATTGCTGTGTTATTAGAAGAATGTTTACTTGTCACCTAACCTCACTTTAAACCAAACGTACAGTGAGTTTTTCCCCTCTACAAAGAGAAACTGTTAAACAATCTTTTCCACAGGCCTATAATCAACCCTTTAAATCACACTTGAATAACAGACTTTCGTTTATCAATTGATCCACTGTTTCCCCTCACCCCTTACTTCTTTGGGTGCAGCAGATAAAAGACCTGGCTGTACCAGTACAACCCATTGCTTTGTAACCAAACTCTGCTTGAGAGAAACATACCCCTCTTCTCTTTTGTGGTAGGGAGAGAGGGAACAGAGAGAGTAAGAGTTAAGTTTTGTTTCCTCATTTTTGCCTTCTCTGACTAACCTTTTTTTCCCCTTGTTCTTTTGCTTTGTTTTGGGGTTCTAGGAGGAGGGTAATGGTGGTGGCTTCTGTTCCTCTCAAATCCTCGAAAGCCATTGTGTAGGCAGGTCAAAGAGAAACCAAATTAAAAACTAACAACTTTTGAATGTTGGCAGCCAAAGTTAATGTTGACTAAGAACCAAAAAGAAAGGGGAGGAGGGAGGAAAAAAGTGGCCCTACGGAAAGCAAGAGCCGGCGGAGAGATCTGGAGGACGGCAGGCTTAGAAGGGGCAAAGCTGCTCCTTTTGATGTGGGAGGTCTGCAAGTAACCTACTGGGACACTCCCTGGGCTATCTCATTAACCATGTCACCAAAGCCCCCCAAGGTCCAGAGAATCATAACATTATCTCTGACATTACCACACAGATACAAGGTTCCTCAGGCAGTCTATAAACATGCCTGTACTAACCAATTCATCGTGCCTTGACACCCCTGCAAGGGCTGGATGCCCTTTAGTGAGCTGCATGAATTGCCCCAGTCATTCATCAAAGTTTCTCAGAGTGCATTTCACACAGCATTAAATTTAATTAAAGCAACATTGACTGCATTGTAATCCTCTAGAGGCTCTTTGTCAGAAGGAGCTGGAACACTTTCTACTTAAATATCCATTGTTTAGGTGGGATTTTTTTCCCTTTCATTGTATCAGCCCAAGTGCTGCCTCTCCCTGTTTCCTATTTGGAAACTCATATCTCATGAAAAAGTTGTGCAATGACAAGAGGAATCCTAGCCTGGGAAACAATTCAGCTCTGATACACGTGCCTGTAAATGCTCTAAAGAATGGAAGATGGTTTAAAAAGTAATAAACATGCAAAACTACAAGACACTCGACGCACACAAAAGATGATTACTAGCAGAAAGGAAACCAGCAGTAAAAGCTGCCTATTTGTCTGTGGGCATCTGTCAACGTCTTCCCACTGAGGTGCCTCAGCCATGGGCCAGCATCGCTTCTTGTTGCTGCTGTGATGAGCAGTGACTCCAGATCCACACAGTGCTGCATAGTCCGGGGAGCCCCTACCTGCACCCACAGTTATAGCTCAGCCCCACATCCATGCAGGGCAAGAGCAGCCAGCATTATCCTGGTGGAGGACAGACCATTGAGGTCTCTTGCTAGCTGTCAATCCATGCTGGAATCCCATCGGTTTCCCTTACCTTGTATTTTGTTGTTCCCTCCTAGAGCAGTGTCAGAAGATGAGTTATCTCAGGGTCCTTTCTAGCAGCCTCCAGCAGTCTACCAACTCTGCTCTTATTGGTGGGGGGATTTGCCTGGGAGAAGACATGGAAAACAGACCATGTAATTTTCAAAATGAAAAACATTCCAACACTGCATTGCAGTTAACATGGATGGAAACAGTTTTGCACAAATGGGAACAGCTGCTGTGACCTCTTTTCCTCCTCTTGACCACAAGGAGGGTTTGAGACCCATCTTTCTGTGCACAGCAGGCCAGGGAGTGAGATCTCATCTCTTTTCACAAGCTTTGCAATGCAAAAGCCACAAGGGTCCCTTGCTGTTGTAAAAGTGAACTGCAGAATAGAATAACAAAATCTGCAGTGCTATATGATCTAGACTAAGATTTGCTGGTTAAACCACTGAATTTTAATCCTACCATCTCCACCTGCCTAAATAATGGATTTTGTTTCTTTTGTGCCAGTGATGCTTTGTCATTCCTGTTACCAAATAACTTTAGATGACATTGTCTCAATCTGTCTTCAACAGCCACAGTAACAGTAGCATCCTCCTTGTTTTATTCCTCCAAGTAACCCTACTGAAAAATTCGACCTCATCATTACTATTCCGGGAGCCTGACAGTTTCTGTTCTTTCTATTCTAATGTGGTTTAAAAAAGGAGAGTATAATATGAAGAGCACTCATCTTGCCATCATTCATAGTGATCAGTGAATGACAGAGAAAATGACAGAGAAAAAGCACAGTTTTGCATTTCTCCAAGTAAAAGCAATTAGGCCATTCTGACCAGAATGGGACCTGCTTAGGAACTGAAGTTTCAAAGGGCCTGACAGAGGGGTCTTCGGAGAAATTCTGTGTTATGCTCTGCCAAGATCAATGTTATTGTTTATCTCAGTGTAGTGTTTATTTCAAGTTCTCAGTACTTCTTATAGCTCCTCATGTGAGACCCTCTGCTGCCATGCCGTCATGGAAATGGTTCTGCAAAATCTGAGGAGGCTGAACACTTCCTTTACTTCCTTCACCAGATGCACCCATTACCACCAATGCATCAACTACAGTGCAACACAGTGCACACTGCTTCAACACCCAGCCTCGATGCCTAATGTCTGCCAGGTCTAAGATGTCAGAGGAGACTGAAAGAGATCTTCCACAGGTAAAAGTCCAGATGCAATCAGGTAGAAGTAATATCAATTCCAACACCAAATGGCTATTTCACAGCTGTGGACTCAAAGCTGTCTTTCAGAAGTCTTCAGCTGATGTCAAGTGAAAAATGCTCTACAGAAGGTGTAGAATAGCAGGAACCAGAGGCTGGGGAAGAAATGGCCTCTGCTCCTCATCTCCCAGCAACTCTGCATCAGAAGAAATGAGCACAGCTTGCATAGGCATAGCCCACTGAAATCCTGGCAACACAACTCTACCAGGGTGCAGGCCTCACTTCTCCATTACCCATAAATGCATTACCCATAAATGCATTCCCCCCAGGAAAAAAAAAAAAAAGTTTCTTTAAATAAACATTTCTGCTTTCAAGACACTCAGATAACTCAAGGAATAGCCTCAGTTTTTCGTGCATTGCTATGAGTTCTGCTTTGTGCTGCTGAGTGTAACTCTGCTCGATATGGAGCTGAAATAAGGCACAAGTCCGCTATGTCTCACCCACAAGTCCACCAGATAGCAGAACCAGTGCAGCAGTTATGGGCTACCTGTAAGTGCTGGATTACTGCTGCACAGCACACAAATCTTACTACTGTAATGGTACAGTCACACACCCCCAGACAATCTCAGTGCTAAAACTTGAGCACATTATACTTCACAGGACCTCCTGCTGCTTTCGAAAGCAAAAATCTAATTTTACTCCATTCTCCCTTGGTATTTACTTCAGTTTCCTTTTCAAGCTTCTCAAATACACAATAAGCTTTTGATTATAAGGATCTTAAGTGCTCCACTAGACACCCAGTGTGTATTTATGAATGGAATTAAGAAAGAAGCAATCTGACTCCATCAAGGGAGCATTTGCAGCTACTCTTAAAAGTTACCCAGAGACATAAGTGGAAATTCAACAGACCTAAAGGTTTCTGGTCTTCATTTTATACATTTATTTAGTCACACCCAGTAGAAGCCATAGGAGTTCATGTTTGTCATTTCGTGATTTCTGTACAACCAGTTCATTTACTGAACTGAAAATTATTTGGATTGCTTCTGTGTGCAGCTTCCAAACAATAAAATTGCTTATGTTAATAATCCCACTGCTATTTAGGACAAAGTATTTGGGTTGAGGATTTTTTACTCCACAGATTTTGAAGTCACATTTTCACCTTCCTGGTGCAATTCTTTGTGAACTCTCACAGAAGTACATGAAACACGGATTGCAGGGTCATTATTAACATAGGATGAGCCCAAGTGAGTTACCCCCAAAAGAAAACAAGAAAGGGGTATCTGTAAGGGGCGGTATATAAGCTCCGTGTGTCTGTTAAGCCCTGCCAGTCCACAGCCAGTACTTAACTTTATGTCCAACCTTAGCATTAAGTATTAAATGCACTTGAGAATTCTTTTTACCATCAATAGGTGTGTTTATAAATGAGCCTACAAGATAGCAAGTTTCTTTGCAAGACACTGCATACCCTTCAAATGTGAGCAGCCTGCCCTCTACAGAGAATTTTTTTGATGTACTGAGTATCAGGAGAAAAAGAGAAACAAAGGGAGGTTAGTGGCACTTCAGATACAACAGGGATCATAGACCATTTCCAGTATCTCCATAAACTGTCACCAGGAAGCAAGATTTCCAACACACCACGAGGAATAGTGTGTGAGCCCTCCAAGGACACCCAGACGTGTGCTGTGCTCACACCTAAGGTCTTTGTGCAGGCTTACAAGCTTTCCCCAGTGTGCTCAGTCACTGACATTTTTGGTAAGAATCATTTATCATCACCTCCCTTGATTCCAGAAAAGGTCAAGTCTGAAAGGCTCGTTACAGCACCCTGTACCTGGTGCTCACTACAACCCAGTGGTGCAGCTTGTGCCTTGGCCGCTACCTTTAAAATGAAATAGCAGGAAGACAAGAAAGCCATTTCCCTCTGTTATCATACAAAAGGCATCACAGCCTGAAGAGGGGCTTAGGTGAGCACCCACAGTATCATCCCAAAAAGAGGGAGATATCTGGCTGCCACACTGCTGCTACACCAAAACGTGGCAGCTGCCTCCATGTGCCAGTGGCCAGGGCACATGGACCAGGCCAAGGCTGCCAGCACCATAGTGCCCACTCACACACAGCAGGACACAAGGCAGGGAAGTTTGGCAAAGCTTCAGCTTTCATTGCCACAAGGCCAGACTTCCACAGGTGGTAGCAAAAATGCAGGTTTTTTCTCTTAATGAGTCATTGCACATATTGAGGACAATGTCTACAGAAATTAAGAAATGGATTAAGTAATGCATCTGTCAGTGTACAGGCACCCCAATCTCTTCAGGCATCCAGGCATAGAAGTTCAGTGTTCCTTGGCATTAATTCCAGTCTCCAAGGAAATACATTAGAAGTGCAGAGGAACTTCTCCCATACAGGAAGGAAGGCCAAGCTGCCCCCTGACTGTTCCATCTAGGCAGGTTCCACACCCTCTGTTATGCCTGCCTCACCCAAAGCCATGACATACATCCAGCCAGCCCATCCTCTGTGCCAGAGCTGCAGTGCAAAAGCCCCGAGCTGCGCAGTGCCAGTGATGCTGCTGCCTACTAACTTGTTGTAAAGGCCCCATACTAGGCAAACAGGAAGACGAATGGTTATTCCAGCAAAGTTGAGCCACCATGATGGGAAAGGTGCAGAGGGAAAACATTACGAGCAGAGCTCCTTTGAAACAACCTGACAGTTGATAGATGAGGATCCATAAAATGACAAAGGCTCCCTGTGTAAAGCCCTTGCTACCAATGTCTTCTCCCTGGGAAACTAATTACTCTGTACTGTCACTGAAAATATTATTTTTCCGGGAATTATTTTCCCTTTTCAGTGAAAAAGTGACCATGCTAAGTCCCCACAGGTCTTTTTTTTTTTTTTTTTTTTTTTCTTTTTTCTTGTTGTCAAAAACTTGAGCTGAAAACACTACTCAATGCTGTTCGTGTGATTTTAGCTAACGAGAAGGGGGGGTGCATCTTGATGATGCTGACTTCCCCTGGCTGGCTCGCAAATTCCAAAACCTATTCCTCAAAACATTTTTACTTTCCTTAGCAGCAGAAGAAAACAAGGTCTTACTTCTCAGAAGGAAACATGTGATTTGATCACTCATTATTATTTGCCTAACTGAAGCTCCAGAGCAACTGATGATTTTGAGGTTATCACAAGAAAAACAGGTTGATAGCAATCCAGCAGCTAGATATGAATACAGATGGTCTAAAGTTCCCTAATCTGCATTCCAAATCCATTATGCATTAGCTCTCCTGACAAAGACACAAAGAAGAGAAATAAGACGTCCCTCAAAGTGAGGAGCAAGATTACATTCGGCTGCAGAACCACCCACTCACAGCTGTTCTTAGAAATGAAGCTGTCCCAGCTCAGTCAGCACGTCACCACGAGGAGACTGATGCTGCTGCCCTTACGTCAGTGCCCTTACTTCCTGGGCCACCTGGCAGGCCTCCATCCTACAGCACTGGGCACGGGTAGGGAAGGCTGTGATCTGAGGAAGAGCTTCTGGAGGGAAGCAGCATCCTTTGTGAGATTTGCTGACACAGTTGCTGTGGCCACAGTAATGCAAGAATGCATCATAAACTGTACTTCTCCAATTAAATACCAACAATCCCGCTCTGCAAATCCTGCTTTCAGATAAAGCTGCACCAGCACACATGCACACAGAGGACTGTTGGAAGAAGTGTGCACATTCACCACCGACAACAAAGTTACCAGCATCAGCCAGCAGCAAATCCTGGTTAGAAACCGCCAAGGCCGGAGGGAGTCTTCTGATGACTGAACTGCAATTCAGAAGGCCAAGAGTTCTCTCCAGCAACATGACCAAAGCTTCCCTGTTGCCAGAGTGTGACAGACCAGGCTCTCCTGCACGCTGCATTTCCTGTGGGAGCTGTTGTCAGCTTCCCCTAGCTAACACCACCAACTCCAGTAAATGTCACATCATCTATTAACGACAGAAGCCTTTGGTTAAATTTTTCTATACTGTAGGGCACATTGAAAAATCACCTTTGTTACTACCTCTAATAAAACCTTTATTTCTTACCAAAGCTTTATTCAGAGGTGAACAGACAGAGAGCTTCTCTGTCACCTTTGCAACAGTCAGGACACAAAATAACTGAAATGGTAAATGCCTGACAACTGCATACCACAGCACCAAACAGGTGAAATAGGCAGCACTGATATTATTTGGACAGACGTATAGTTAGAGGAGGAAACGTCTGCTGTTCAGGCTTCTTACAAAATGTTATTACTGAACTATAAGCATCCAGTCTGCTGATCCCAAAAAAGCTAAAAAAGCACCTGCCAGCCTATTTTCTCTGTCACAAACAACTCCCATGCTTTCCTCCCAGTCGTTTTCAGTTTAGGCTTTCAATGAACATGAAAGCCATCTGCAATTCCTCACCCCTATTAGTCAGCCTGGAACAAAGACACAGGTTACTTACACAGGTATGCAACAGGCTATCTATAAAACACCCGTCCCTAGAAAGAGAATCTGTATAAATAGCAAAACAACAACAACAACAACATATCTTTAAGTCAAATATTATTTTTTTTCCTTCTTTATTTATGTGCTCTGCTTAGGAGGAAAGCTAGACATTCCTAATCCTGTGCCACAGTCTTATGTCACAAAGACCTTCTGTCTTGGATGTGCCAATGTATTCTGTTATCTCATCACTTGTCAAGTCTCCTGGATCTGATGGCACATGCCTTGCTTCAGCACAGTTGTACCAGTCAGCTGATGGACACTGCCAGGGGGAAATTTACTAGAAGTGAAATACCCTCTTAACAGCCATGTTCTTTATTTAAGTACCAGCCCACTTCAGCATGGGTGAGTGGCACAGACTTACTTGCAAGTATTATACTTGCACGTGCTGTTTTGGTCTTTGATGCCAATGCAAATTAGTGAAAAGAAAGTCCAGTGAACAAAGAAACGTCCTCCTTTAAGGAGCGTTGCTTTGAGTTGTTGGTTAATAAGTTTTCCTATCATGCTTCACCGTCATACATAGGAGAGTAGATCACTGCTCGCAGAGACAATGCCATCTACGGAACGTATTGTTTATCAGAATTATCAGGAGATTAATATATGTCTCCAAAATATAGATGAGCTGCTCTCACACTATTATTATTTTATTTATTTATTTATTTATTTTAATCCTGTCTGCAAACACAGTAGGGAATAGAAGAAAACACTTCACCAATTTCAGCACTGGTCAGTAAATTTTGCCACCACTACTCTGAACTCTTAAAGCCCAGCTCAATGGTCACAGCAAAACAGTCAAAGTCATGTCACTAAGCAACGTGCAAATTTACCCAATTCTCCATCAATTCCAACAGTACTGAAGGTAGCATTTATTACAACAAACTTCTTAAGGAGTAAGAGGCAATCAACGTGAGAGCAACACAAGGTTTAATGCTCTCTTATTTTAATAGTCAAGCAAGACATCACCTACAGGTAAGTTACCACAAGTCACTGTTTCATCACCAGAAAGCTTAACCGCGTCAACATACAAGTCCCATTTGCAATAAATGTATTTAAAATGTACAGCTATAAAGAATGCAGTGACTGGAAAAAGACCACTACTTTTTTTTTTTTTTTTTTTTCCTATAATGGAAAAAAGAAGCTCATATATCACATTATTCATGAAAATGCAATGGGAAATGTAAATGGAGAGATTCATTTACCAGACTGGAAATTGAACAATAGGTCAGTACAGTTCTGTGACAGGCCATGATCTCAAGAAAACCTGCAAACTAACTTACTTGGTCAAGGGCCAAGGAAGATAACTTTCATCCTTTGGAACTTGATAATCTGATCTACACCAACAAAGTCCAAACTCACATATAAAGTTTCCACAACTCTAGCTACGTGGACCATTATCCTAGCACAAGAGGGAACAAAGCCCTGACCCACAGCCCAAAGCTCAAGGTTTAAATATGCCTTTGATGCATGTCTGGGAGATGGAATCTGTTCCAAGAACAAGTGACCTTCTCTTGGGGAGGAAAAAGGAAAATCAATCTCCAAGCCTTGGCAAAACTAACACATGTATTTCTGAAACGTGCCACAGCAAGATTTGGAAACTCTTGGAAAACATTTTAAATACCATCTGTGACCCAGAAACCTGCCTCTGCAAAGCAGATGGTTCTCAGTAGTCCTTGTGCAATAAATAACAGGTAAAACTTTATTAGGCTACTCCTTAGATTAAAATTTGCTTTCTAAACCAAAAGAAGACAAAGTACAGAAAGTTTGTCAAATGAAATATAAGTCAAACTTCGTTCTTAAATTTAACTAACATCAACAAAATGAATTGGAGGAAGCTTACAGACTGTAATTTAGAGAGAGCAAGTGAGTCCATGTAGCATACCTGAAATGCTTGGGCTGACTCTGCGCTGCTAAGCAGTAGCTTGCATGCATAACTACTGGGTATGCAAACTGCCCCAAATACTCGTGAGGGAGAGGGGCTAATCTGACATGCATGGAACTCCTGTAGAGGTGGATTTTAACACAGCCTCCCCAGACCACCTCTGCTTCACTCCCAAGACCTCATCCAGCCTTTGGGTACCCCAGCAGCCCTGGTCGCCTGGAACAGGGATGGCAGCAGGCACGTGACTAGACACTTGGCCTGATGGCCCTTACAGAAGTCACATTTCAGAGAGAACAAACAGCAACACACAACATCAGTTGGCAGCAGTCACAAAGAAGCTATCTCGATATGCCTTGCTATTGTAAGCTCAAAAATCAACCAGTAGAGTTTCCATCATCTGTGAATGGGATACTTCTGCAATTATAGCTGCCATAGTCCCCACAGAGCAACACAAAGATTATATTACAAAGGGCAATGAACTATTGTAGCAATTGCTATTACAAGCTCCACAGAGAAGTCAGAGTGCATAATGTTGCTGAACTGCTGCCCTCCTGAAGTCATGCTCTTAATTCCCATATTATTTAATAAAAAATAATTATTTCCAAATGGTGCTAATCTCCATTTCAATGCAAATCATTTCATCATATCAACTACTTAAGACTTCAACTGTGTAGTCTCTAGCCTTCCACCCATAAAACACATTTCCATAGATTTCTAACACTGTTAACAAACTGGCCATCAGCTTCCTCTTCCTTTACGTGCATGGCCCACATTCCGTATTTTGCCCCGATGCAGTGAAAGATATTTCATCTACCCAAAGCAGTGAGGGCTGCCGAGGCCAATGTTCAGGGTATCACTGGCTGTCAGGATACCCACACAGGACCCCTCAAAGCAACTGCTCGCATAGGCAAGGAACTTGATAGACATTTTTAAATACCATCCCTTCAATGGTGTAACAGAAATGTTTTTGGTTATGCACTTAACATGTTTGTCTGCCTTTATTCATTAATGGCATATTCCCCAGAAGAAGCTCAGTGTTTACCAAAGATGTATTCATTTTGTCCCTGCAGTAGCCAGCAGTGCATGCCCTGGCAAAGTCCACAGCATGTAATCTGCCCTACCAAAAGCTCTCCAAGTAAAATGTATTCCTGCAGTATGTTCTTTTTAGCTTATGTACCTGAGATTCACCACACCATGAGGTGTTTGACACAAGCATCAAGAAAAGAAGTACATACAGAGCACAACGGATGGAACAAACAGTGACTGTCAGTAGTGTAAGTAATTTACGAATACCTTCATATACATGTATATTTATACATATTTGTGTATGTAAATGGGACAAAGCCACAGGATCATTTTTCACATAAGCATCTTAAAGACACTGTGGGTCCCCACACCCAAAACACATTCTTTTTCCCAGCTTTCTGTGGTGGCATTAGTGGCAAAGGACCTTTGGTGCACAAGTGGGACGTGCCAGCACAAACACTGACACAAGGGGACTGGGCACACCTTGACTGGAATCCTAAAATTCAACCACTGTGGATTAAACACACTTAAGTCTTGTCAGCATCTGACCCTACATCTAGAAGTCCTATTTCAGGTACATAGGTGCAAGCTGTTTTCATAATCATAACACCCAAGAACCATCATTTTACAACATCTACACTAGTTCTCATGTGATCTGCAGAATCCTTTACTCTACCACTTGACCACATCCACAGTGAACTATGGTCCATCTTAACCATCAGCAGAAGATGCAAGACAGCATCCTTTAGACTTACTGCTGCCTTGTTTGTAACTGACATTTGAATTTCTTACAAATCAAACTCAGTAAACAAACATCACATCACTGCCACTTAACTGATACCAGATTTGCAGTTTTAACTCAGTTCGCTGTCTCTATGCACACATGAACTTCTGCCTAGCTGATTACATGAACAGATATCCTCCACCAGACCCCATATCTCATTCATTCCAATTCCCTGCTTCAGTGGCCAACAGCAAAAGGTTAGGAGAAGCATACAGAATTATGGAATCATATCCCTTCTCTGCCCCCGCAGACAGCTGTGTCCTATTTCCTAAACCAGACATTACTATACTGTACTTAAACGCTACAAGTAGCCTCACAGATATTTTGTCAAAACCCCTTCCTCTTTCAAGTCATTCACAGTTTTTACTCCAATAGAATTCAATAGACATGACTTCAACTGGATCAGTGTCTACCACATTACCCCTCCACCCCGTTTGTTTGTTTTTGTTTGTTTGTTTTTTTAAATCCACTAAAAAGGAACACACAAAATCTTGCTATCATTTCACTTCCTTGGGTTACTCCATTTCAGCTAACACGAAAAGGGACAACCAGCCTTTCTCTCTTCACCTTCCTCATGCCGTCCCTGAGTCTACACCTCTGTCTGTCTGATAATCCTTACTGAATAACTTGGTCAAAAAAAGGTGTTTCTTTATTTACAAGGAGGAAAAAGAAAAACCTGTCCTTGGCCTAACTTATTTGCTCCCTGTACACTGTCCTCTGAGGACCATTTTTCTGATCATTTAAACAGATTCAGCTGTGGGGCAAGGATCTGGTCACTGCCAAGTTCTGGGGTTTTGTTTTGTTTTAGAAATAGATAAATAGAAAGAGAAGAAGGGAGGCAACAATTAAGAGAGCTGAGAAAGAAAATCCTTAGGTATTAAGTAATTCGTCTCAGGTTGTCTGTCATCATTTTCCCTCTCTCTGAGTCTCACCAGAAAAAAAGAAAAAAAGGCATCTCACAGTGAAAGCGACATGCTGGTGGATGTCAAACATTTACAGGAGAAGATCACAGGCTGCAGTGGAGATGGCAGGCCTGTGAGCAGTGCCAAGAGCAAGTGATGCATAAAATCATTAAATGTGAAGGGCTGGGCAACAGTGCCTAGACTTATCTGGAAGTTTAATCAGAGAGAAGAATTGCACAAGAAAAGAATAGAGACGGCTGAAAGCCTCAAAGTTATGTGTTTGACCTTTTTATAACAAACTCCCCCTTCTCCCCCCAGCCAGAAAAAGCAAAAAAGAAAAAGGAAAGAAAGCCCAGGTAATTGCAGTGCATTATTGTGGCTATTACCAAATGAGTATACACTTATTTCTCTCTCTGGCTGTCTCAGGAATGTAGATGTGGCCCAAGAACCTGACAGCTGTTAAGTCAACACAAGCTCCACTAAAGGAGAACCTCTTCCCATTCGTAGCTTGCAGAGAAGGCAGATGGCTTGCTATAAATGCTTGGGCTGAGTAACGCTGATCTGAAGGCAGCCAGTCTCTACAGGTGGGCTTCACATATTTACAAGTTCTGCAGAAAAACTGAATGATTTCACACCAAAGGAGCTTGCTAATTCTCTGAAAGGAAGACCCTTTCTGCCCAGTCTGCAGCCACAGGTGACATTCAGCAAATGCTCTATATAAATACAGAAAACTCTCAACAGCCACAAAGCAAGGAGGAGACAAGACTATTCCTGAGGGCAAAAGGCATCAACAGCTACTCCTATAGAGAGCTCCCTGTGGATATGACAGGGTAAAAGAGAGAAATGAGCCTGGTCATTCTTATCTTTGGATGGCACCTTCAAGAGAGCCGGTCCCAATCAAAAAATAGACCTGGAGGTTCACTGGGGAAAGCAGGACAGAGCATAGCACAAACTTACCTGCTTTTCTCCATATGGAGGACCTGGCCCTAAGATTAAGTGCCAAGTGATTATTTGGCTTAAAATGATTGCTCTTGAAACTTCTAAGAGTACTCTGAGTTACAGCCATAGTGCTATTATCCCACGTGCATCGCCGTGATGAGGTTCCTGAGGGAACAGGAAGCTGCGGTCCAGATCAGTGTTTAGAGTGTACTTGACAACCCCATTTCTACTTACAGAGAAAGACAACACCTCACATGATAAATACAAAACACTCTGTAACAGCAGTCATTTAGACTGGTATAACGTTTGAATTTCAACATTATCTCATAGCCTTTGACAGTCTGCAAGCAGCAACGAGCCCCCTGCCAGGTACAGGGCTGCAAGGGGCAGCCTCAGAAGCACTCAGCAGAACCAAATGTGGTATGGGCACCCCCGATGTAGCTGTTCACATGCTTGGCCCTAGGTGCTGAAGCAATGGCTGGCTAACAAGCAGGACTGCCTGTGTAAAACACCTCCCCAAAGGGAAGCGGTGAATCAGTGACTCTTTACAGCCACACAATAAAGAACGCCAGCTGCTCATATAGCTCTTTAGCAAATCACAAAAAGGGAAGAAGAAATACAAACGTGTGCACGCAGCAGTCACTCTCATTTCCTGACTCTCCTCCAAGCAACACAAGGTACTACTAACATGATGGACGATTTTCCCATATTGGACTTAAGTGGACAGCTTTTCAAGAAAGCTTAACTCCTGAGAGCTCTCCTTTTTCTCCATGCAAACCGCCAGGGGGCCAAGTGCTTTCAAAACTGACTCACGAAGGTGGTTAAGTGTGAACTGACCTCCCCAGAAAACCTGTCCTGCTGCCCCTTCTTTACTGCATCAAGCTTTTATTGTTTTAATTCCATGAGACATAGCCAACTCCACAGACGTTGGACCTCATCTTGATCTTTTCCTGTTGGCACAAACCAGCTTCATAAATTCACAGGCAACATGCTTATGCAGCTGTGCTATAAAGTTTTTTTAAAAAAAGTCTCCTGCAGGTCACCTCATGGTGAACCACAGCCTTCCTGAACATTAACAGTGGTACAAGAGAAGAGCTGACAAGCTGGAATTAAATTCTCCAGTGTGGGATATCTAAATAGCCTTTCACATGCTGGTATCTATCCAGACAGCCCGCTTCCCCTGAACTGTTAGCTATGAGTATTACAGCGAGTGACACTGAAACAGCTTGGTGTGTATTTAACTCCCAGCCACAGGAGTGCCACCAATGCAGTGAGCCAGAGGAAGGAGAACAGTGCTCTCTCAGGCTTCAGCACCATATTGGGTACCCAAAATCAAGTGCTTGAGAAAGCAAAGACAGCCCTTACCTTGAGGATTCTGTGAAGAGCTTCCACGACTGGATTTAAAGACTCTTCAGACTTGCAACAGACAAGTCTGCTGCA
The DNA here is from genome assembly GCA_011076525.1 of Nettapus auritus. Taxonomy (NCBI): domain Eukaryota; kingdom Metazoa; phylum Chordata; class Aves; order Anseriformes; family Anatidae; genus Nettapus; species Nettapus auritus. Next base: position 21,143,709 of record CM021768.1, read on the forward strand.
ACAGAAAAAGAAACCATCCTGAATTCCTCCATCACAGAAACATCCAAGTACAACACTACATTAATGTATTACAGTACTAAATTAAGTTGGACAACATGCCCTACTTGTATGGGAGTTTGCAGTAGTAAGTTCCTCCTCATCTTTCACAGAAATGTGTAGGGATACCCAAATTATGGACAGTTTGAGAATTACATGAGCTCTTTCTTCATCAAGTGGTATTTTCATATCAACGACCTTCTGCAAAAACAGGGATAAACAGAAGGGACTTAATTTCTCTTCCTGACCCCAGCATTTACACAAGGGGTTGACGATTTGATACAGCCTCAGTATTTCAAAGAGACTTCATCTCCAGTGACAGAAAACTTCAAATTCAGAGCCTCACAAAACAGATAATTATCAACTAAGGCTTCTAAGATTAACACCGAGGACCTACCTACACATTTTTGATAATTCTATATTTGCAGATCTTTCACTACTATCACCTTAAGGGTAGTTGTATACAAGTATACAAACATATTTTCTGAACATCCAGGTAAAAAGCTAGAGTACTGACTCAATGCCATTTTATTTTATTGAGCAATGTAATGCTATGTGTTGTCTCTTCACAGTAAATGTTTAATCTGCTTATTCTTTTGGGGAACGTGCAGCAAGTCCAGTATGCCAGAGGAACTGCACAGTGCTATGGACAGCTCTGGGTTAAAAAGCATGAAGCACAGGAGGAAAAAAAAAAAAAAAATGAAAAAAGAAAAAGGAAAAAGCATGAAGTGACTCAAAGCATGCTTTTTTTCTGCCATGCTTTCATGGGCCAACTGCTGAGGTGGTGCACAGCTCCTGGGGGCTGTGGCCATCGTTACCATCAGCCCGGGCACAAAGGCAACACAGAAGCAGCCCTAAGCTCTTCTGCAGGTGCTGCTCCCAGGCTCCCAGCACAGCTCACAGACCAGCTCCCAGCACAGCGCAGTGGGCTCTGGCCACTGGCTCTCCCCGCAGCTGTTGTGATTGCTCAGTGGGGAACATCTCTGTTCTCACAAAGAATTTAACAAATTAACTACGAACAAAGTAGCCTGGAAATGACACAGATTAACACATGCTGTGCCATGCCAAGAAGAAGCTTGTCAGCTTGTTGTTTTCACAAACCTGAAAGGAAAATTCCCAAGACCCATTAAGTATATGGAGATATTTCCATGTTTAGATATGTTAGAAAAGAACATAATGATTGCTGAGGGAAAATAAGAAACAGTCTGCATAAAAGGCTGCATAACAATGCTCCTAGGAAGCATCTGCAGCACAAATAAGATGGAACAGGGGTGGGGGGGAGAAGCCATATTTGTGTAAACTCTACAGCCAAAGGAGATGCTAAGGACAAATCTAGGCAACATCAACTAAACTACGTATTTTCTGTTTAGAGGCATTTAAAAAAAAAAAAAAAAAAAAAAAAAAGGAAAAAAAAAAGCTCAGGGTTCATGGATGTTTAGCCCCCTCTTTGCTTCTATTCGTGAGTAAGTCGCAAACCATTTGAAGTACCCTCCCAGAGAAAACCTAAGCTGGTTTTCTGCATTATCTTGCAGTGTGCCTTTAGTCTTGACAGTTCAGAACAGAATAACCTAAATCTCCTCAAAGCAAAACAAAAAGATCAACTCGGAACCAGCTTGGCATAATCTGAAATATGGTAGTTAACAAGACATAATTTAACAATAGCTAACTTAAAGCATTAATTTAAAAATGTTAGTGGGCTCATTAAAACAAAAATAGTATTTAATCAGGATAGTGATCAGAAAAACACAAGGTTTACCACTTCCCTCGTACAGTACAGGAGCTGCGCGAAGCACTTGCAATGTGACACATGAATATTATAGAGTTGAACAACAAAAACATTTTATAAGTGTTCTGGATAAATGTGTAAGAGTTGTGACATTCTGGACATTAGTGAACTGCAGCCTGAAAAGTTTTAAAGCTAACTGATCAGTCTACTCCAGCTCCCAGTCTCAAGCTGAGTATGCCCTTCATTTCACTGCATCTTTTCATTCTCTTTCAGGAATGAAAAAGCCAAAACCACCCAGGGGCATGCTTCGTATATATCTCCTCCCTGCCTATTTGCTATCATTATGCAAAAGGTGAAGTGCAGGAAGCACAACAGCTGTGGGAAGGTGTGATGCTTGCTGCAATAACAACTCCCAGACCTGTTTTTTGGGGTAGCGATTGTTACAGATTAATCTTTCCTTGTCACAGGACAAGGAACTTCCAGTAAAAGTCACTGGAAGTGAGGAACTCTTCTTTGTATACTGTATATTCATCGTCAGCTGATGCACAGTATACAAAGAACAGCTTTGCAGTCAGTACTGTACATACCGAGTGCGGAGCTCTTCTTTGCATACTGTACATCAGCTGGCGGTGCTTTCTAAAAAAAATGTTTCTGTAGCTATCAGTTTGATTATTTGGCCAGTTTTCAGACAGTTTGGAAACATGCCAAAAGCCTGAAAATGTAGATATGTGACTTTTTTTTGTTTGTTTGTTTGTTTTTTGTTTTTACAGCTAGCCAAACCATTCTGTCTCTCTGTAGGAGCCCTTTAAGAAACTATCTGCTGGTCCCCACCGGAGATAAACCTGGATAAGCAGCTCTCATCTTTTCTTGTACTGCCAGTCAAAGACACAAGAAGGAAAAGACTACATCACTTCCCACCCTGCCTACACTAAGACTAAATTAACAAGACAAAAAATTAACCAGACCAAAGACAGGGAAATCCCATGGCAGTGATGGAGCAGACAAGGGATACATGAAAGCAGCAATAGAAGTCATAAAGATATACCCTTCTGTCTCCCAATGTCTTGATACTGGTCACAGCACTCAACACCACAGCACCAAACCCATGTCATTCTGTGAAGGGCAGTAACCTTGTGGCAAAGCCACATCTCTTTACCTGCTTGCAGCTTCCCATGCCACCTCTGCAGTGCTCCACCAGCTCCTCTTGACCAGCTCAGGCCTTCCATGGCTATCACGTCCCACAGGTTCAGCTGGCCTCCCTGAAGAGGTATCGAACCAAGACATCATTAACCACGAGTATAATGGCTTTTAAAGTGAGGGACCAAGACTGAAAAATTAATTTCACACAGAATAATGAAATGATTAACAAGGAGAGTGCACTCACCACCATCTTGATTTGGGAAGAACGGTCCACGCTGTGACATGAATTACTATACTGAGTGAGATCAAGGATCTGTGCACTTTAGCACTGTATCTTTGTCAGTAAGTAGCCTGTGTTAGCCACCTCAGATGAAACTGAAACCTAGCCAAGGAAGAAAAATTTCCTAGAAAAAGTTTCCTCTAAAACTGTAACATGTAGTTTAAACCTGCAGATTAAATATACAGATTTTGGTCCATGTCCGAAAATCTTACTCAGTTTATGACTAGTCTCATCAACAGGACTACAGAATGGCTTTTTATAACTTCCAGTGACCTGAGAAAAAAGAAACTGTGTTCCTGAAGTAGCTGCTGACTGCACAGCCCACAGCCCAGTGCTTCTCTCAGACCACACACTGCTATTATAGACAGAGCATACCTGCCTTAACTTTTTGTAGTGTATTCGGATACAAATAGTGAGACGCCAGGCTCTCCTCTGCCTGTATGAGAATCACTTTAGGACTGGGACTCATGCTATCTTGATAAACACAGTACTTTTTTTTTTTTTTTTTTTGATATTTTAATAAACACAGTGATTTATTTTTTTTTTTAATATTTTTAATTAACTTGTGCAAATTGGCTTAATTTTTATTAGAAAGAAATATAGGAATTTAACCAAGATGTGCATCTGGCCCTCTTTCTAGTCTTGGAGATTTTGTATCTCTGCCATGTCAAAATAAATATCACACACAGCATGTCATGCCTTTTTTCTTTTGTTTACTGCATGTCCTAACTATACAGGTAGATTTCAAGAGATGCTGAAAGCATGACTAGTAGGTGTCAGTTTTTATTAGCTATACACAAGATGATCTTAGTTTTTCAAAAAGATAGGTGGCACATGTTCATCTAAGTGTATTTGGAATGGGTTATATTAGAGCCTTTTTCTTCTAGCCCTGGATAGACTTTGAAATACAAATAACAAGGCAGACAGAAAAGGAACAAAAGAATGCCTGAAGGAATGATTAAGTGCTTCTGAATTTACACAGTGAAATATGGACAGTTTAAATGTCCCAGCTATTTGCTTCTCTTCAGCTGGTGAGCAGTTCGAACACCCCATGGTGCTGTAAGATTAATCGAGTTCTGCATGCTTTCAGCCTGCTTGGGGTACCAAGGAGAGAGAATTGCCACAGAATCTCTATTTGCCAAAGCAAAGAGAATATCTCATTAATGTATGATTAATAGCCATCTGTGAAGCAATTAATTAGTCATTTTGACTGTCAATGTAACCAATACACATGCCTTTGCCAGACTAAAGGTTTACTTTAAAAATAGTAGAAAAGAAAAAAGAAAACAGTTCCCTGTTCTCATATCCAGCCCTCCAACAAGGAGGGGAAAAAAAAAAAAAAAAAAAAAAAAAAAAAAAAAAAAAAAAAAAGGAGGGCTTTGCATATTCTGGTCTTGTCTGAATTCATCTGGTGTGTCTTTAAGAACAACATTGCCGAAACGGAAACTCTCTAACATGATTGATGGCTTCTCCTTCTATCTGCAAGTTGAAAATTCAGAAAATGGGTATTTTTTCATTGGCCTCACTGCTTATTGGTACAAGAGTTATTTCCACTTTGCTGCAGAATTGATTTGCAACACCAGCATATGAGTTTGTATATTTTTCTCACCAGCCCGTCATGAAGTATCACTCAGCAAGTCTTCAGTAGCATGATGGATTGTGGAAATGAGAGCCTCATGACTCTGTTTGCCATTGAAGACTAGGATAATTGTCATTAACTTCCGCAAGCAGTGCAGCATCTGCATCCTTGCTCTGGATATCTGCATTTTTGCAAAGCATATTACCCAACAGATGTACAAAGCACATACCGCCATGCTAATTTAATTTCATCCTAACCAGGAGGCTAGACATCTTCCTTCAGAGCAAGCTGTCTTACTCCTTGAGCAAGAGAAATGAAAAGCAGGCTTCTGGGTTGCACATCAAGTTTTTCTGATTCACCAGGCGACCTATGGTCAGCTGCTGACCTTTCCTATACCCTAATACCCCTCTGTAAAACAGGCACTCATCAGCCCTGCAACAGACTTTTTTTAACAACCCATTATAGAGAATTGAGTAATTTTGGACAGGCATTATTACTGGAACCAGTACAATACTACAAACAAACAACTACAAGCTCTCCGTTTTTCATCTGTGTTGACAATTTGTTGTTCATCTTATTCAGATGTCTGCAGCATCAGCAGCCATTACAGAAATGAATTTGAACACAGGATTAACTTGGAGCATAGATTTATGCATCAAAAAAGTTAATGGGATGTAACCCATACCTTGAGTGAAGATGACATCAAGTTTCTTCATTGCACAGGGGGATGGACAGTTAAATATGAAAGCTTGCTGCTTCAGAACAAGCAATAGTCTTTCTGATGCATCCCAGAGGAGTCTGAGTCATTCAAAGTAGGACATAAATATGACACTTTGCCCACTTCAGAAGAACATAGCATTTGTAAATAAACAAATAAACAAATAAACAAATAAATAAATGAAATGGGGGACAGATTGGGATGCATGCCAATAATCAGAAAAGCTGATGAAGCCTGTGCCCTGTATATAGAGTCACTGTGTTATTTCTCTTTTGTTTTCTTCTCCTCCCTACCTTGGGATGTGCTTGAATATGTAAAGATAGGTTCACTTACAAATTTCTCATACTTACACTATTTTAAAGCAGTAGCTTCTCTCTGCAGCAAACCTGCCTGATGACTGACTGGACATAGCTTAAAGCTCCTACCCTCAAATGAATCTCTAAGAAACCGCACAGCATGACAAAAATATTCGAAGTGCTAAAATGATATCCAGTGACATTGATTACAGAGAGCTATCGGGCCTATCACTAATATTTTATAAACTGCCTGTTCTTTAAACAGCACCTCATAAGTCAAGATCTTGTTCAATTCTACTTCCTTCATTCATGCCAACCCTTATCAAAAATATTGATTTCAAAAGGGTTTTTTGGTTTTTAAGTGCCAGTATCAGAAATACTGTTTTTCATCTTTCATCTTTTTTTTTTTTTTTTTTTTTTTTTAAACTAAGGAAGAGTTCACGTGAATATTTATCTGTTGCAGTGGACAAGGCTCACCAGCAGGAATGCTGGCATTTTTTGCAGTGGAGGGAGAAGCCCAGGATTCAATAAAGGAAAACCATGTAAGCCCATCACCTTTGGTAACAATTCTTTCAGGTTAAGTGTGAAAACATTCAAAGCCCATTTAATGCTTCATGTGCCTTTCTGATGCTTTCAGTGGGATCTTATACGTTACTCATACCCACATTTTCATCTTTTCTGTGTGAATAACAGAGATCCTGAGAGCCATGAGGCCATTAGCCTGGCACCTTTGACCAGCGGCACATAAATTTTAAGTATGCACATACACACATCAGCCCAAGAGATGAGAAACTTTTTCTTCTCTCACCAGTACTGGTGCCCTAAGCTAAAAGATTCCTTTCCTCTCACAAACTGACCTAGCAAGTGAAAACAGCCAACCCTCACAACACAAGTAGCAAATGTCACTTCTGGGCAGAAAACTGGGGGCAGGAGAGGAAGCCTATTTGCCACCTTGAGCCTTGTTGCAGGGCTTTAGGGGATTCCATAGTAACGGAAAGTGGAGAAGGCTGTAAGAGTGAACTGGCAAGGAAGCATGAGAGGTTATCTGTGATCCCAGAGCACATGGAGACATTTGAGATAGGACTCAAGACCTGGGCTAATATAGAGACGTCTGAACCTGAACTCCCGTGATCTGTCTGATTACTTCTGCAGTAACTCGTTGGTTTTATTTAGGAATCTCTCTAGCTGGGAATGGAGTCTCTTATATCCTTCAAGTGCTAGCACTACATAAATGGAATAACATTATAAAGAACAGATAGATATCTGTACCTTTGCATATTAATGATGTATTAACATTCTGGAGTGGCCCAGAATTCATAACGAGCATGTTTGCTTGTGCTCAAGCACATGGCAGCATAGCTACCTAAATAAATACGTTGAAAAGCAACCTGAACCTGCTTACTTATGTCCAGTGTAATGAAGTCAATCCACAAACATGGGGCCAAAATATTTCATTGTTCATTTAATTGTTTGCTCTCTGTGAAGTTCCATTTCTCTGTCTCTCCCCCTCCCACCCTCCCTTCCTCCAAGTAACATGCAACAAAACTGTCTGCAAAGACTGCAAATTAACCTCTGTGGATAGGGCAGATCAAGAGCTGCATCCCCCATTTGCGTTCATTGTTGTGTCTTTACTCCAGCAAAACTATCCAAATTTGCAGCAGCTGAGAGCCCATCCCAGTATCACTGCTCCCTGTGGTGCACGAGGTCAGCAAACGGACTGAGATTCCTTGCAGTCCTGCACCTCCTGCACCAGCCCCAGCAGCTAATGAGTGCAGTGGCACTGCAGAGAACACATGCCTGGCCTGGCCCGGCCCTCCCACAGGCATCAGCCTGGGCGCTAGGAACACCGGCAGATTCAGCTCGGATTTCCACCACACTTACCTGTTTCCCTTTCATACCAGGTGACATGAGCAGCAGTGCAGCAGCAGGTCCCCTGTGCTCCCCACAGAAAGAGCTACACCCTCCCTGGTGCTGAGCTTAGCTGCTGCCACTGGAGCCCTTGCAGATTCCTGACCCAGAAATCCCACCTGGTCTATGGAAATGTGCGCTCACGCTGTCTGAAGTAGCAAATGCATTACAGGTCATCCTGAGCCACTAAAATCAAACAAGAAAGCTTTCACTGCAGAGCCTCAGCTCAACACACCTCGAGCACGAAAGGTTGGACATGTCCAGATGGAATTTTGGGAGGGTTGTTTGCATGCTAGGTTACAGGAAAACTTCAGGACAGATAACATGCTGGTCCTCCTGCTGCCCATCTGGGTTTCACTAGGAAAAACAACCAAGACCAGCTGCTAAGTCAGCGGTGCAGGCATTGAGCAGCTCTGGGAGGCATGGTGCAGATGGTATATGGTGCTCCCCACTGGACCAGATCAAGACAGGACCCCCAGCTGATCTGAAAAAAGAGAATGCACCAAGGCAGAAGTAGGAAGAAGCTGAGCACCTGTATCAAGCACACAAATCTAAGAACAGGTCCACCTGACATTTTTAGAAAATACCTCTGACATTTGCAGAGCCCTGCAGACTCCTGTACCCTTCTGTGTCACCCTGTTCTCATGAATTCCCCATGAAATTTTGTGGGACCTTTTCCCAGCAGCAGCCACTAAATATGAAGAGTAATAAATAACCACAGGCACAGAAACATGGTAGCCTGACAGAAAATAAACAAGGACAGTGAGGAGTACAAAAAGGTTCAGCACTGTCCCTCTCTGTATCAGTCCAATTTTGGGGTGTGATTTCTGTTGACCCTGACCTTGGCACTGACCCTCCTGTTTGAAGTGTGTCAGTACCCAGCCGTAATCCCAGCTACAGATCAGCAACATCACAGCTCAGCATATTAACTATTATTAAGCAGGTTAAGTACTCTCCTACTGAAGCTAACCCAGTCACACACATCTATTAGGCCACTGCTGAATCAGGAAACAAGTTGCCTCTTAATTACGAGCTTCTGAGGAAACCAGAAAAAATGTTTGTACCTGCATAACATTAGGTATTGGAAAACAGAAACAACTTTTCAACCCTACTGACTTTGCTTCAAATTACCCCTTTAGGAGAAGGTTTTCTTACTGGAAAAATAAATCTGGATGCTTGCAACATTTTGGGTTTCCACATTACCTTAGCTTGGAATATTAATTCATCACACTTGTTCTTTTCTCTCTCAGACATGGAGACTTCAGGAAGATAGCTGGATGCTTTCTGTAAACATTATCCCAGAATACCAAAAAAGCATCCAGTATGAAAATGACTGAAGAGAAATGCAGACAGTGTGCACGTGTGGCAGGGGGGTGTGAAGAAATAATTGCTACTACTCTGCAAGAAAAGCCTGTGCCACTCCCTTGATGCTGAAAGCTTGAGAGGGCACAAAAAGTAAACATTTTCTGTAGAGATGATCCCTACTATTACATGAACTAGGGTAGGAGTTCACAGTTCCCTCTGCAGTGATGCATTCCCACTTTCATTGGCACATAACTAATCAGAACACCATTGGAAGCCCTGGAAAACTCATCTCTAGCTATCCTAACCCATTGGGCTTCACACCATCTCTTCCTCTGAAGTACCTGTGCCTGTACTAACAGGTACAGATTTCATGGCCAGCACTGCAATCACTTTCTTCCTACTGCTTCTTTTTCCTCTGTCCTGAAACCAGGATTCTGCTTTCAGCCCCACAGACCTTTTCACATGCGCTGTGACTTCAGTACGCATTGAATTGGCAATAAATACACATGCACTGTAATCTAAAACTAGTTGTTGTGGACTTCACTGTCTATACAACATGTGAAATCCAACTTTGCACAGTCTTAACGTGAAGCTCATACATGACTCAAGCACTCAAATATCAAAGAGATGTTTAAGTCTTAAGGTGTTCCCTCCATCACCTAATGTGTACAAAGAGTTAGCAGAAAGCAGATCAGCCAGACAAACAGCTCTGGATATTGCTTAAGGCTGTAGGCAATAACAATACAATATAAGATAAAATATTCTATAAAATATACATTACCTTTGAAATAATGTGAAGATTTTCACATACATTTAGACTAACAAGCAGACAGATCAATGCTCTGGTTGCAACTGACCTTTTCAGATACTTAAACATGTACTTCTATTAGCATTTGTAACCAATCGTTTGTGTAAAAGGAAAAAAATTATTTGTTATTTAAGCAAAAACAATCATAGAAGTGCTTCATCTTTCTCTAATGCTGTTCCTGTTACCTTCTGTGGAATTTCAAGTCCTCTTCCAGGCTCATTAGAAGACCATCACCGCTAACCAACACCCTTTGACAAAGCCCAAGCCCCTCTCACAGTGCTGGTAGCTGCTCTCCAGTGCAGGAATCCCACCCGGCTCTCAAAAACTGGGAATGGGGCACTCCTGGGGCACTTTAACCCACACAGAAGCAGAGCTCAGCCTGGGCACAGGGAGGAGAATGAAGCTGAGCAGAGCCTGCTCATCAGCAAGGCTCAGCATTGAAAGGTGTGACAAGAACAGGTCATGGGGCAAACCGCAGCCTCTGATTCAGTCTGTTTTCTTCATCAGGACCAAGTGCCATGTAAGCCACCACAAAAGTCCTGAGGCATACACCAAAGCTGACAGCTTTCTTTTTGGCTGTAGCCTCTGTACTGTGCAACTGCACAGACTGACACTCTGCTCTTTAAAGAAAGCTTGTTCACTACCCACATCAGGACCTTGTTTAGAGCACAGTTAAAGTGTTTGCAAGTCTGAGTATAGAAACATCTTACTAACCGTATTTCAGCTGTGTCCTCAGCCCATTGTAAAACTCTGTCTGTGCCCAGTGAACTTCTTTATAGAAGCCAAAGAAAACCCCCATAGACAGGAATAAAAACCTGGCAACCTTAGACTGCAGGCACCATCACAGCACCAGTGGCAGCTGCCTCACTCAGATGCAGGACAGTAAATCTCACAGGGCTGCAGCACTCACATCATAAGCTTGGGATGAAGGAGGAAGCACAGAGACTGCATGAAAAATGAGTTGCTGACCAGCTGAAAGTTACTGTCCACCTAAGAGAGCTTCAGTCATGTAACAACTGCTTTCTTTTCTGAGTAATTTATTAAAGCTTGAGCAACTCAGCCAGCATTAGCCACTCTATTTGTGCTCAGACCTGCCAATGACTGCAACAGCCCCAACCATAGAGCATGTTCATTCCCAGTAAGCTTAAGGAACAATTTTGTCACCAACAAGAGCAGCAAATGATTAACATATGTTAGACTACAACAAAAAGTTTTCTGCAGGTGCTTTTAGTTGAAAATATTTTAAAGAACACTTTAATTAAGGTGAATTTACATCCTTTTATACCCCAAAATCTGGAACAAGACCATGCTCCACCTGAGATGTTCAACTGAACAGGCTTTACACAGGGAATTTTCACATTTTTATCCTCTCCTGCTGTAGCTGCTTTATAAGGGTTGAGGTCAAACGCAGCATCCAGTGGCAGAGCAGGAGCAAACACAGGCAGAGGCACCATTCTGGTATTTCACATGCAACGGATCCATGAGATGGTGTGTACTTCTAGGTGTAAATAATTCTGTATCTAGTGAAATATCAAGTCCAAAAGTTCTCTCTTTTAAGAGCTATGACAGCAGCAGTTCTGCTGTCTTTCCTGTCAAAGCTGTCCCCAGCAGGCACTGTACCAGCACCGTCACCACTTCTGAAGCAGCCCTGTTCCTGTCCACACGCACCATCCACGGCATGTAGCACTGTGCCCAGACAGGCTTATGAGTGGGGTACGACTATTACCTGTGATAGGCACAAGGACACCTTGTACTTCTGATAATATTTTGCATATACATTATATTTCTTTGCAGATTACCTTATTTCTTCAAATGAGAAATGTAGACAGAGGCACTCTTGGGAACTTTGAGCAGCAGAGAGTGAAGCTAAAACATTAAGACCCAGATGAAGAAGAGCTGGCCGACTGCTCATGGTGTACCTTCACATTTCCAAAGGGCCCTGATGCTAAACCTGATCAGAATGCATCATCAGTGGAAAACACAAAATAGCAGGAACCCCTAATATCCCTGCATGGTACAGCCTGGCACACATTTCTTAACATTTGTATGTTTTTGGATAACTAATTAATTGCTTTGGGATGGAATCCCCAGTCCTTGCAAGGCACACATGTTCAGACCACTGGAGAGCAATCCCAAAACAAAGTCATGCTGATTATTCCCAGAATAAATCCTAGTATCTCCAAGTGGCATGTAAACAATGATATGCCGTTTTTCCTCCTAAATGCTGGATGTGAGAATAAAACCTACAGACAACATCTTCCCCCAGATTAGCAAAAGGCTTGTATCCTGTAGTTCCACAAAGACAAAACTTCAGTTCTACCATCCTTTCACACATTCACGTGCCTATTTGCTGTGCATTATTCCTGTGACATACGTCCTTCCAGATGTTAACGTCTTATCATGCCCTTTCTTGCAGTTTTTATCAGGTCCATTTACACAAAATGTACTATAAATCCTCCCTCACTTCATATAATATATCATGTAAGACACCCTGATAAACATAAAGGTACAGATATATGAAGGCTAGTAAACATAACAGGAAATTTAGCATTCCACTTGTACAGATATGCTATTATTCTTAATCGTGTGATTAATATGGACTGGCACTACTGTAGGGATTTATTGTTGACCATATGCTCTTTAATTGTCGTTGCTTCCCCCCGTTTACCTCCTCGCACATCTGCAGCATGTGTGGGCTGATGTGCTGTCCTTTGGCCTCAGCAAGATCTGAGAACAATTTCTCAGCTGGACGCCACGACAAAGAGAAAATTCCAGCAACATCTCCAAAGAGTGATTAAATTTTTTTATTTTTTTTTTTTTCATTTTTGGAACTGAGCAAACAGAGGGTAGGGAGGAGGGGAGGGAGGAAACTCACTGTCATTGATGTTCTTCATCTGTGTGAGCGCAAATTAGCTGAAATGCTGTTTAATTGTGAACTGCTAATGTGCTGCCTCAAAAAGCCAGCTGTTGCTGGAGCAAATGGACCCAGTGAAAAAAGACTTCCCAGTCCAAGAGCAGATGAGCTTGCAAGGAATGTGAAAACACTGCCACAGCGCTCTCCATGACAGGTCTTACTGATTTAAGATCCTTTTGACTGTAAAACTTGGCCGAGACATAATTCAGCAAAGACTTTGATTCATTTTGGAAAGATTTACACTACAGTTTTAAATGAAGCCCAAGTTAATTGTCTTCCTACATTATCACTGAACAGGTCCTCTAAGCTATTTTTTCCCTTGTGAACTTTACAACTTCAGTTAAATAATCTTTTTCCTCTGTTCTGAATTATACATAATCAAACAAAATACACGTCAGTGAAAGGATTTGGAAGCAATTGCCAGATTATTGCAATAGGTAGAATTTTTGAAGTTTTTTTTTTTCCATCTCAATGCTTAAGAAAAAAGGTATTGAGTATTGAAAAGTACTGAAAAGTGAAGATTAAAAAACAAACAAACAAACAAACAAAAAAAGTATTTTCTTTCTCTGCTGTTTAGTTATAATATTTATAAAACCTTTAAATGGGACATCTCAGTGACAATGAGTGCCATAACTTTACATGTAAATCATATTAAATTAATTAACTAAATAAATTTGTCTGCATATAAATGAGAAAGCAGTCAGTTTATATGCCTAATTATTACTTTAAACTTTTTCTGTGTGTAGACTTTGCTAGGAATATTTTTCTTGTGGACAGATTTACCAAAAAAAGAAGTGCAAGTTTAAAAAAATAAAAAGCTTTTTATATCTCCCATTAAAATGCTTATGAACTTAATTTTCAAAGGGTCATCTTTTTATATGGTGCCTAATTGTTAGGGGAGGGAAGCCAAGCCCAAGTCAGAGCTATACATGCTCCTGCACCGCGGTATCGGCGCCTAAACGGGATCCCATCCCTCAGCCCGCTCAGGGACCAGAAACCAAAAGCTGTCGGAGTATTGCAGCTACACGAACGCTGCCTGCAGGCGGCATCAGCCAGCTTGCGCCTTGTCGCAGGGCTCTTTCTCCTACTGGAGAAAGTATAGAACTCCTACTGGAGTTCTATACAGTTGTAGGAAAATATAGATGGAGAATGCCAACTTCCTTAACTGTGTAAGAAACACTTTCAGAAGCACTGAATAGGACCATGGTTATTTTTATGTCCAGAAATACTTCCAGTATCTGCAATGAGACATAGCTTTGTTGATTTCCGAAAGCAAACTGCATTATTCCCTACAAGCACTTGCAATCAAACTATCTGTCCTTCCTCTGCCCTCTGCCAACTTCAAGAAGAATATATCATGCCCCAACACTAACAAACCAAACAATGGAAAAAAGCAAATGAAATGGTCGGAAGGGCAATAGAGCAGCGAGCAGGACCCCTGCCATCCCTGTCTGCTTCCAAGTGCTCATCAAAAAGCACCTGGAACTTGGCCTTCCTGATGCTCACCCCTGCAGATGGGGAAGCATGTCCTTGCTGTGGGTGGGGGAACACTCCCTGGGGTTGCACTGGAGACCTCCACAGGGAGGTAAATCCACAAACCACCACTGAGCCCCTTGCTTCTCTACTACAACTCCTGGGCTGCTCCCATGCTGGAGGAACCTTTGAGCAAGCTGTCAGGAGGCAACAGCAAACACTGCATGCGTTGCCTTTGGGCTGTGCCACGCCACCCATGTGAAGCAAGAGAAGGCTGTCAGCCCCTTTCTGCACCAACCTGGGAGAAACGTCCACAGGCAGAACCTGTGGGTTAGGGTTCTCCGAGAGCCCCCCCCCCCGCCTTCTGAAGCTGGGGGCAGGACTAGCCAGGCTCTGCCTTCTGCCTGGTGAACATTCCCGCTGGAATGTGTCCAAACTGCAGGAGAACCATTTGGCACATGTCTTTGAAATAGTAGATGAACAGATTAATGGCCTGCCCCCTCCCCTGCCCCTGCCTCATTGCTTTAATATCCTGTCCTTTATGAGTGACTTTCAGAGTCACTTTGTGTTATGTTATCTTCCCAGGCAAGCATTTCTTGTTTTAACATTATTTTTGCACTTAAAGAGTAATACACTTTTTTTTTTTTTTTTTTTTTTTTTTTTTTTTTTTTTTTTTTTTAACACTGTGTTGATACTGTCTAGGAAATGAAAGACTGCATCCATACCCCTCCAGAAGCTAAGACCAGGCAGCATGCACTGCACAAGGGCCATTCCCCCTCACACATATATCCTCTCCTCCCTCACTGCCCTAGGACTTCTGCTTGTTCAGGCACTGCAGATGAGGTGATTCGTCCTGTGAAGCATGTTGTGCAGAACCACCCAAAGATTCAAGCACATACCTGGACATGAGGAAGTCTTTCACCCAAGCAAGTGGCTTTGAAATACATTAGCCCAGGACTTCACATGTTTTGCTGATTTTTTTTTTTTTTTTTTTGTAAAGCAAGGAAATTAAACAAATTTCTAATCATATTTGGCAGGTTCATCAACACCATGTAACACACAAAATAGGAAAGGCATGTAGGCTGAATTTATTTTTCTACAAATCTTGAAAGAAGTCCAGGAAAGCTGACTTAAAAGTAATTAATAGCTATTGTGCATCTACCTCCAAATTTTCAACAGAATAGAGGACTCTTCACCTCCCTTTACAAAAACCACAGACTTCTGAGGCTCTGTTCCACTCACCCTTATTCTCAGTAAGATGCTACTCAACATGATTATGGGGCAAAATCTGTACAGGCACAGTACACTCACCAGTGCTAACGACTGGGCTGAGGTTGCTGACCCAGGTCGTAGCTTCAAGGCTCATTTAGACATCAGTTAACTTTGCACAACTTCCATGTTAGCATCAATGACAGCTCATGAACTCTGCCCGGAAAAACAGAAGCAACACCTGTGCTGGGGGCAGACAATTGGTGCCCCTAGTTCGACCAAGCATCCTGCTGCTTATTTAACAGCTTACACTGCGATAAATACATAGGAAGCCTAAGTGAGGGGAAAAGCTTGTTGTGCTTTTAAACTTGCATTTTTTCTCAGTACCAAGCAGCTACAGTGAGACACAAATGACAGAAGCATCTCCGATGTTTTGATGCTACTGAATTATTTGCTCCTGTCCCTTTGCTATTTTAAACATTAATGAAAATGAGCTGATGGCAATATTCACAGCATGCAGACAGCCAGGCTGTATGATAGAAGAAGCACAGATATATCCCCCATTACAGGATAATGAATGATGGAGGGGCATGGACAGTTAGGCACACAGTGGGCAGTGACAGAAAGCATACTTGATTATTTTAATTTCCTAAACAATGTGAGTTCTGAAAGGTTATTTAAACTTCATACTCTCTAGCATTTGTCTGAAGCTATTATCTTACCCAAAGCTCTCACCTCCGTGCAACCCAAAGAGACTTCAATACCAAAACAGTGAGATCTAATCAGAGTTTATTGCTTCTGATATAAGCACTGCCACATTTTTTATCTTTTTTATTAAATTTGCCAACTTCAACATCCATATTTGGGATCAAAAGGTGATTCCTGCACCCTGCCTCAGAGAGGTAGGCTTTATTTCTTATACAATAAAAAAACTTTTCCTTCTAATTTGTTGGGAAAATAGATGACTTTTCATTACCAAAGCAGGTAATGAAACTTTTCTTCAGATTATATTCAGAGTTGATAATCTCTTTAGACAGCAGGGGGTGAGTTCCTACACCTGGACCTCTACCAGAGCTTCTCTGCAATTGTACAGAGTAATCCCATCAGTTACAGAGGACCACGTTAGAATTGCCTGTGCAGGAGGAAAACGAGTTTTGGGGAATCTTCCTTGGAAGCACTAAATCAGAGCTGCCCCATACTGCTTGATATTCTTTGAGGCACCCAAATGCCACTGATACTTCACTACTGTGCCACTAGCACCTTGCGTTTCTCTAAAACCTCTGATCTTCTGCTCCCTGGTCTGCTTCACTACTGCCCCATATGAGCTTCTTAGGGATCCTGCTGGAAGCACAGATTTTAGTCACCGCTTGGACATACCTGTTATGGGCGAACCAGACTTTCTTTGCTTCGTTTACCTGACTGCAGACTGCTGGGGTTTGTATGTTAGTTTTTAGCCAGGGTATTCTACACCTTGTAGCAAATTAAACTTTTAGTTTTCTGGTTGCTTAGATTTTGTCTTTACATCCTCAGACTTTTTTTTAAAATGACGTTTCTAGAGGCTAAAACTGCTTAAAAACCATTCAAGAAATATTACATAAAAATGGAGGGAAAGCAGATGATAAAGGTGTTGAGCTCCTTGAGGTCAGAAAACAACAAAAGGAAAGGAAGGGGGATTATATTAAAACCATATAACTGCAATTTATATCTGCACGTAGAAGACATACTTCTGTGAGATGGCTAGATTTGTAGAATGTCAAAGTTTGGTTTTCACAAATGTTGGTTACATTTACAGGCAAGTTTTGTGCTAGGGCTAAGAGAAATACAAATTAATTCTTTTGCAACTGGAGGACACAGGAGTATCCAGCTCTGACATGACATTAAGGAGCCTCAAGCTCTTCTTAGTGCTTTTTTCTAAATGTTTCACCAAATCTTAGCATATTAAATCACACACGATTCTCACTAAGTCAAAAATAATAGAGCTTAGGCAAAGAGCAGTAATTTTGACTTATTTTTGAGGGCTTAGTCTGACTTGTATCAGCAAATTGTCCCTTTCCAGGCTTTTCACTTTAATGAGAAAAATCTGTATTTCTGCCCTACTCCTGCATTGTACAGTCAATGCTCATTTACACACACTGAACAAAATATCCACATATCGGTGCTAATAGCAACAACAGTCATAAGAATAACTCACACAGCCATCTACTGAACTTGGGGGACTGACCTGCCAGGATGACACCCATGCAAAGTATTTTCATAAATCCTGCATTCCTGAAATCTATTTATTCAAATAAAGGAGTTCGCAACAGCATCAAAAGAAAATGGAAACTGAAATCGGATAGTTTTTGTAGATAGCAAAGGTTTACAGAAAAACACAAACCCAACGAGTCAGCAGTGATATATGAAGCTGAAATCATGATGGAATATTGTTATGTTGCCACCTGGTGACAGCAACACAGCTTTTTTAAGCAGGCTGATGGCATCACCTTGGCTCCTGCAACATGCACACAGCTCACCCGGTAGGCCAAAGAGAAATCCAAGCTCCTCAGCGTGGAGGAGAGGCACACGTCAAGCTGAAGTGATAACATGGTTCAGGTTTCTCCGATGTGGCTGTCAGCCCCTAACGCAGCTTTAGACAAGTAGTCAAAGCCCACATGCATTGTGGGATGATAAAACTCACCTTGGAGGGACTTAATGCTTAATTAAAAGGACGAACAGTGCAATAAATGCTCTAATGAGATAAAATCTTATGGAGCCAAAGTGTTGGGCTGAGTTTTAATTAATAGAGTTCTCTATGGGTTCCTCAGAAATAATAAGAAAACTTTAAAGCAGTAAATCATGCCCCAGATCTGTCACAAACTTATTCTAAATCCTACAGCCTCTTTCTTCAGGATTCTACAGCCTGCTCACCTCCAAAGGGTGTCCCTTTAAAGGCATGATTTTACGTCACCACGACGCTTTGCTTCTAGATTGTCTCCTTGTCTCACTGATGGTTACCAGCACCCTTTGCACGCATGCTCCCCAGCACTTCTCTTTCCCCCTCCAGTTCTTTCTGGGGGCTCTGTCAATGCTCAGTGCTTGAGCTCTACTCTACACACGACTGAGTTGGAGACATTTCTCCTGTAGGTTTTCCCCATTCATCTTCATCAGCCAAGACCCCATCCCCACTGAACTAGTCTGGTAGCGTGATGGGAACCTCAGCACCAGAGTGAGGTACAAAACCTTCCTCTGGGCCTTTAATGGAAACCCTTGGGGCGAGCACAGGAGGGCAGCCAAGGGCACCAGCTGAGGAGACCACCTAAACCCTGTGGGCACTCTCCATGCTGGCGGGGCTGGACCCCTTCATCCTCTCTGGAACAGGCCAAGGGTGCCAGATCCTCATGTTCAGGGCAGTGTGTCACCTCCGATGTCCTAGTGTAAGGCTCTGTCACCCTCTAGTGGGTGATGCACGGTGCTTTGCCATCCCACCTGCCCTGCGCAGGATGCCTGGAGAGCAGGCACGGGCCCAGGCTTCAGTGTCAGGACAGTACCAGGTTCTCTTCCCAGGGGCAGCCCAGGCTCTTGGCACTTGCACATCTTCTCCATTTTCCTCTCGACTTGCTCGACATCCAATTGTTTATTGAGCAGCAATGACGAAACACTAAAAATGTCGACATATAGTGGTGGGAGGTGTAAGAATATGCCCGCATTAAACTTTTCTGTATGTATTTATGTTTTACACATGTACAAGTCAGCAAATCTATATTAATTTGCAGAAGACATAAATTAATATTAATATACTCATTGCACATGTTAAGCAGATTATGACCCATTTTTTGCCTATTAGTACACAAAATCTGCAGCACTGCACATTATTTTATGCCCTGAAATACATTACAGCAGGGCCAGGACTCTAAGGCAACTTGAAGGGGAATGCAAACAAGACTTCCACTCCTGACAAAGGCACCTGCAGTTTTTTCTCACTTATTTTCCAATTGTTAAAATGCTTTGTAATTCTGACCTACTGTTAGGTTAACACTGTAAATCTTAAAATAGATGTAGTCTGCTTTGGGTGCCAACCCCCTTTTGGAGTATCTCAGCATGATTAGGAAGCTTTTTGTCTTTCACATCTCCAGCTGGCAAGACCTGATATTACAAGGACTGGTACTTTGGGTAGGAATACCTTGCTCAAACATCCCCGGCTACCACATGGGCAATCTTCTCTGACCATCTTACTTCTGCTGCATGACCTGCAAGGGACAGACCTGGCACGAGGGATACTGGGTTGCACAGGTCCTTGCAGTACCATTTCCTCAAGTGCACTGCCAAGGGAATGTGCAATAAAAACACTCAGTATTTTTATCTTGGAAAAGTAAATTTAAGAATAAAATAGGAGACAATGGGTAGGACCTATTAGTGTAATTCCAAAATTAGCATATGAACCAAAGCCAGCAGTCTTTCTCCTTAGAACCTTCTTCCAAGTCCCAAAATCACTGCAGCTGATTTACCCGTCCTGCTTTGTGTTGTCAGGTACTTACATTAATGTGGCTAATGGAAGCACCACATAGGGATCACGTCTACAAGCTGCCAAGACAAAATAACTGTCCCTGTCCTGATGATGAAGGCCCTGCAACCCAACTACATCTGACTAGACCTTCGTTACCCACTCCTCTTTCAAGGTGGCAGGGGGCAGAGAATTATCCCATGAGAATGGAGGAATTCCGCTTTTTTTCCCTGCTGCCCTGCTCCAGCTGTCATGATGAGGCAGACACTCACATTGTTTGACTTTATTACAGCACAGCCAAATCAAATGCATGGCCACTGCTTCCTCAGATGTCTATATTTCATTTAAACTGGGATAAAGCAAAGAAACTGGAATATTGTCTCATCGTGCATTCTAAATCAGCCAGGGTAGAAAATAATGGGGAGTTAATCAGATCACTGAAACTAATTCACTTGGTATTGATCGGGCAGATTTCTAATGGGACGGCAGACCAATTTCAAATTACAGTAAGCTGACTTATCCTGGAATACCAATGACCAGCTCCAGCGAGGAGCCTGGGCAGACCACAGGCTCTCCTCTTGTTATAGCACACACTTGACCAAATGCATGAATGTATAATAGGATGCGGCATTTAGCTAATTAATAGGAGATTGATGAAAGGTGCAGTTTTGAAAGCAGAAATCTCTCTTGAATAAACGTGGGATGAAAGCCCCAGCAGGAATTAGGGACACAGAGCCTTAGAAACAATTATAAGAAAGAGGAGGTGAGCTAATGGAAGGTAATGCAATTAAACCAGGCTTTTCATTATATTAATCAGAGGCTTCATCACTGAGATCTGATATATGCAGCATTTAATTCTGCACTGCCATTATTTATTATTTATTTACAAAATGCTTTACATTTTGACCATGGTGTCACGGAGCATCTGTACCGAGCAGGATGCCTGGGAGCAGGGGGTGGCAGGGAGAGGTGACATGCACGCAGCTGTACTCCCAGGTCAGCAGCGCTCCTTCCTTGGGAAGCCATCCTTCAGCAAAACCCAGTCCTCAGGCAGCAGTGGTGTTCAGGGACAGCTGCAGTGGTGATTGCTTTTTTTGTTTGTTTGTTTGTTTGTTTGTTTGTTTTTCCTGAGCTACTGGATGGAAACGGTTACCTTGGCTGGTATGCTCTTCAGAGCAGGGGAGGTCTTTGTCCCACTGGGGATGCTACTACAGGAGGCTGGCTGCTAGAAGACATTTCTTGCACTTTCTTTCTCTCAAAAAATAGTGTTTCCCTCTCAAACAGTGTTTGTATACTGAAGATCATATACCACTCATCTACACCTCTGACTAGTGCTTGCTGCCCATTTTTCATATTGTATGTCAAAGTTACATCAGCTCTTTTATTTCAAACATGCATGTAAAGACCTTGTTGCTCATTGATGCTTGTGCAGAACAGTGATACTTGCTGAAGGAAGCGCTGCAGTCGTGGGCACCGGCTTTTGCCCCAAGATGCAGGGTTTAGCATGGCTTGTCTTGCTCAAGGAACTCATTGCAGGTAACACACGTGCCTTGGTTCTGCATAGCGCGCTCACTTATGTTCTTATAGCAGTCAATGCTGAGCATGTGTGGCTGACCAGGCAGCTTTCTGAAAATGGGGCCCATGCTGAAGGCACACTGACAGTCCAGGGTGTCGTGGGAATGGAAACAAACAGCTGTACTTGCTCTGCTGAACACACATAGCTTTCACTGTCAGGGATATACAGATGTAGCCCTCCCCATGCAGGTGCATTACAGAAGCTGAGAACAAACTCATGAAGTGCTACATGGGCAGGGCTCGCCATTTGGAGACATGGCTGTGTACTGAGAGCCACAGCACTGCAGGGACAATGCAGTCTCAATGATAAGAGCAAATATTTTTGCCTGCAGCTTGTGAATGTAAATTATTATAACAAAGGAATACAGTATTCATTTTCAATTACTGCCTCATCTGCTTAGAACACTAATCATGACTCCTGAAAATATCCATTATTCAGATTAATATTTTCAAGTACTTATAAACAACTGATGTTTAAGCTATAAGTACTTCACAAAACGTTCACTTACAAATGCAGCCATCAAGCTGTGTGATGGGTTCCCTGAGTCACGGTATGATTTCTACTCTCTGATTGAAGGCTTACAAGGATTTGCAGCCAAATGCTGTACCAGGGTAGTGATTTTTCAAGCACATTCACACAAGAATTCATTAAACTGTGTGGAGATGCCCAACAGTCATCCAAATCTGGCATGTCATAGCCTGCCTTCTGTCATGTGCCATACGAGGCCCTTGTTGCCCCTTGTGTGAACAGCACCTCTTCCTGGAGGAGAACACATCCCTCCATCCCCATGTAACAGGATAGTAGATGGGAGCAATACAGAGCTGCAGCTGCACCAGGGCTCCAGCAGAGAGGATGGTCCAGACAGATCATATCCCTTTTGGAAGTGGATTTAATTCGCTGGTCTCCTCTGGGCCCACAAAAGATACTGTAAATATGAAATAAATATATGCATACGCAGTACTGAAGATGTATGTCAGCACAACATGCGGTAGTCCTTTGTGGTAAACTTAATGGTCACAATTAATTTTCTGTTTTAGTCCTACATTTTCACCTGCTGAAAGTCGCCTGTTGAGCCCAGTCACACCAAACCATTTTATGGTTTTCCCTCAGACTGGCACATCAAAGTAAATCATTCAAGGCTTCTCTAACACTCAGGCCTTTAGCTGAAGCAAAGGAAAAAAAAAAAAAGGTCCCCATTTTTGGAGGCACTTTTGCATCCTCTTTTGTCATGTTGGGTGGACCACTATATCAGGACAAAAGCATTTATTTCAAAAAAACAAAACAAACAAACAAAAAAAACAGGAACATCATTGCTGAGCTAACATTCAGCCTAACATGGAGGGTTCCTCAGGGCTTTCGCCAGGCTGGTTTGGCTCTGGCCAGCAAGCTTTCATTTAGATTTCAGGGCTGAAAGTAGCCTGTGTTTTAGCAGGTATTACAGTTGTTAGATTTGTATTATTCTCATCAGTTGAAGAAGGCATTTACTCATTCCCACAGTATTATTCAAGCTTATTTAGTATTTCTTCCTTTCCTTCCACCCTCTTGTCATTTGCTGAACATTGCAAGGAGTTTATGAATACGCTTGAACACATATGCATTTGGTGACAGTTTTTCAATAAAACATTAGAGAACACCATCCCAAACCACTGGGCAATGGCTAAAGCATTCCTCCTTGGGGTCAAAGCAGCTGGGTGAATGGAACTAAGGCAGTGGTGCTGTTTTTGAGCTAACTGACCATTAATGGAATAGACCTTTCCAACCAGCTCTGCTCTGCAGCCACCCACACTCCCACTACTGCTGCAAAGCTGCAAAATATCCATGGCTCACCAGAAAGGATTCAGAGATGGAAGAGCAAGAAGCCTGGAACAGCAAGTAGGATTTTTCTCAGGCTCCCTTGGCAAGGTTTGCTGTAAAGGAACAGCTCCTGCCAAAACAAACACCCTCCCCCCTTCAGAGCAGGAAAAGGAGAAAATCTTTACTGAGGACAGACTTTTCCTACAGCAAGACTGACCTTTTAGTCTGTAATTGATGGGCTAAGAGAAAGGTTGGAGAGAATGCCACTGCATTTACAGGGTTTCACGGCATCCTCATAAACTTAACTGAGGGTATTGATCGCTCTGCTCCAGGAAGCCCTGGTGGAGATGCATTGCTAGGCTTCAGCTGATGCTGACTGTTTTTCATAAAGCTATATATCAGCTAGAAGTTGTTATTGATAGATGTTTTAGAAAGGCAGCCATGTTTTCTGAATTGCACAACCAGATACACATCATCTGAGCTATTGCTGATCAGCGTCACACAGGATATACCTAACTGTTGCTGATAGGAATCTGCTCATACTCATTACTAAAAACCAGCACGGAATAAAGGGAATAAACCTTTAGGCCAAGGAAGCGGCATTATTTTTTTCCATATCACAAATGTGCAGAAGGGGGAGCATGTAATGCTTCATGTTACCATCCATCTACGGGGTTCAGGAGCAGCCCATCAGGTGGAAGAGCAGGTGCTTCTCTGGGCAAAGCCCAGTGCTGTTTCATACAGCCAATGTATGAAAATTCAATTTCAAACAGTTTCAGATACAGTCCAAGGGGTCACACACCATCCACAGACCATCTTCACTGTTACTGTGATTTGAACCAGCAATATTCAAATTCTTTATTCTACATGTGAGACAAGAAGGGATAAAAGGAGTGATACCATACTACCAAAGCACAAGCTTGTTTAGGGAAGGGTCTCAATTTTTGGAGAACCAATCTTGCACACTGCTAGGACAGCAGCAGTGGGAGGAGACCCAAGGTCATGCTCTGCTCTTTCTTGGTTGCTCTGGGAGGCCCTCCGACTTGCAGTATCTCACATTGCTTCCTCTGGAACAAGAAATGCACCAGAGCCCACCACTTCATCTATGCCCGAGCAGTCACCGGCTAATTAGCTGATCCTATCCTAAATGTCATCCCCTGTTTACCTGCTACATCTTACCAGAAGGTATTTGAAGCTATTCCAGGAGGTATTCCAGAAGCTATTGCAGGAGCTGGACTCGATGATCCTTATGGGTTCCTTCCAACTCGGGATATTCTATGATCTGGGTAGGCTGATGACCTTGCTTTCAAACTTCTCTAAGGTCTAATGCAAAAGGTATTTTTACTGCAGCATATGACTTCAATACCCAGATTTAGATCTTTTTGTTCTGTTTGTTTGTTTTTAAATCCCAGTATTTTTGTGTATTTGTTTTTAGACATGTAGCTCTTTGTGTCTTCCGCTGACATTACAGCTCCCACACTCAAGTGGTTAGTTAAAATGCTCAGCTGAAACTGCAAAGTCAACTACAGACTTCCTAAGAGGTGGAAAAAACAGAAGAGAAATAAAAGCCACATTCATTTTCAGTTTCACCTGAATTTCCTCAGCAGTTGTGTTGTCCCCTCCCACTTTAAGACATTTTAAGGCATCGCTCATCTTGATACAACTATTACTTACACTTGCACTGAATAGTACAGCGGGATTATTTTTCTGGCTTTGCTACACACATGAATTTACCCATGCTTCTTGGATCCTTCTGTGCATCAAAGGACAGATGAAACACAGCTCTGTCCCCTCCTAAGCTGAGTGCTTTCTACTGCCACAACTGAGTTCTGTGCATGCCAGATCTTCACATCAGAAAAAAGATGCACTGCAACATCAATTGCCACTGCCTCCCACTACCTGCATCCACGTATACTTACATCCAAGAATTGATTTCCAGAATTTCTCCAAGGAATGCCAAAAATAATAAACAAAAAATAAATCAAAAGCAAAAGCCTCTTTCCATTATGTATTAAATATCCTTCCATGAAGTTAGAACAAATAGGAGATGTATATAGAGTACAATGGAGACATAAATCTAGTGTCATAGTAATCGATTTCTGCCTTGTTCTTTTATTTCCAGTAAATAATGATCTTCAGATCTTTCATGGTGGCACTACAGTAGTCTGCTAAGGGAACACAGGCAGCGTTTCATCTTTGCTGCAGCCAACGATAATGCCGCTCTAAAATCATTACAGTCACTTATTTTCTGTAGCACTCTGGTAACAATGTTTGGCAGGATCAAAGGAAATTTACAGAGGGTATCCCCCCTTCACTAATACAATCATGTATATGATCAATAACACATTTTGTATTGTTCAGCAGCATGCAGAAAGTACAGTTTTCTGCAGAAAATCATGCAGCCGTACACTTCTTCTGGTTCTTCAGCTTTCTAAACAATCCCCCTGGAAACTATAAGCACTATTCAGGTCTGGTTGAATCAATCATATTCTGAGATACTTTTTGTATGTTAATTAACTAAACTTTGTAAACAACCATATTTCCACAAGAACATTCACACATTTATTGCTAGTGCTGTGCAGAGCCTTGGCATTGTTTTCTGTATTCAGACTCTGAAGTAGGTTTTTCACTTTGTGCATCATCAAATGAGGCTATCAAGTTATAAATTGCCCATAAATTAATTAAATAGCAACCTGTCCTGGTTTCAGTTAGGACAGAGTTAATTTTCTCCTAGTAGCTGGTAGGGTGCTATGTTTTGGATTAGGATGAGAAGAGTGCTGATAACACACTGATGTTTTAATTGCTGCAGAGCAGTGCTTGTACCAAGCCAAGGACTTTTCAGCTCCTCACTCTGTCCTGCCAGCGGGCAGGCTGGGGGTGCAGCAGGATCTGGGAGGGGACAGACCCAGGACAGCTGACCCAAACTGGCCATAGGAGTATTCCATACCATCTGACAGCATGCTAAACAATATATAGGGGTGGCTAGCCAGGATGGGGGGGGCGGTTGCTCGGGATAGACTGGGCATTGGTCAGCAGGTGGTGAGCAATTGCATTGTGTATCACTTGTTTCATACACAGCAGTAGTACCATCATTATTATTGTTATTATTTTCTTGTCTTAATAAACTGTCTTTATCTCAACTCAGGCTTCACTTTCCCGTTTCTCTCCCCCATCCCAGAGAGGGAGAGGGGAGGGTGAGCGAATGGCTGTGTGGTGTTTAGCTGCCGGCCAGGTTAAACCACAACACAACCCCAGGTTCATATTTATATCCTTCAAAACAACAAAAGCAGCAATCTCAATGTACCAAATAAGTAAATTACTTGCAAGTCATTGGATGATTAATATAGACATTATTTCTCTACTGTGTAGCAATGGGTAGCAAAACATCATCCTCATACACCAACAAGTTGACACAACTAAATAAAAGAAAAGACCTGCACTATTGACGCCCGATGCAATCAAATGCACTCCAGGATAGCTGCTCATTGCTTCAGTCACCCTAAGGAGCAAGTAGAATTCATCTCATTTAGGTTGGCATGGCAAAACAGAAACATTTTTAATGTTTCTGGCCTGCTTCCATGTTCAGTGTGGACAACTGGGCAAGAGAAGCTTGTGTGTGGAATAATAACTTTCATTAGACTGATGTATTTTGC
This sequence comes from Nettapus auritus, assembly GCA_011076525.1. Classification (NCBI taxonomy): domain Eukaryota; kingdom Metazoa; phylum Chordata; class Aves; order Anseriformes; family Anatidae; genus Nettapus; species Nettapus auritus. Next base: position 21,170,604 of record CM021768.1, read on the forward strand.
AGAAGACATATGACTTTACAGTACTATTCCCGACTTCATATTCTGATCTGATCTGAGGAAAAAGCAGATTTTCTCTGATCTCTGTGATTTTTCCCACTTATAGTCATTCATTGATTAAAGATACTATTTCCAGTTAGAAGACTCCTTCTGTTGTACCCAGAAAAGTACTCGGGGGATTACAGTGTAGGCATCCAACTCTGTATGGTGAATCTTTAGGTGGACTTATCCCCTAAGCAGGGGAAACGCACCGCATGTATCACCTAGTCCACTCAGTCTTCTACTGCTGTGGTTTTGCTCTTGTCCTTTTGAGCACACTGTAGTAGTGGAACAATGGAAGCAGTTTAATTTAAAAATTACCCAACCCACACACTAAGGAGTGTACAGCTTTGCATACATAGGAGACAAGCTGCACTGAAATGCAGTAGTCTGTTTGGAGGCTATTCATCTCAGAGACAAGATCCATCCTTTAATACAACAAAGGATGCACGGACTATGCACAGAGCCATGCTGAAGTGAAGGCACCAGATCAGGGCTGAGCAGCTCCACTGCCAAGTTGTCCGCCTGACATTTTAGCCACGCTCTCACCTGTTTTATTTGATCACTACAACCATTTAGATTCCAGTACAGTTTCTCCAAGCAGACCCATTTCACCCTCTTACAGTGTCCTTTTCTTGAAGGTCTTTGTCCAGGGAACAGCTGTGGCAGATCAGATGAATGGGAAGGTGATGGCTGGGTTTACTCCCCCACCAGTAAGCACAAGCAGGGAACAGCCACCGGTGGCGATGCACACCTTGGGAGCTCTTAGTGAGGAGACAGCAGCTCTCTGACCAGGTTAGCATTGCAGAGACAGGAACCACTAAACACCTAAGAGTGCCATGTTAGCTCCTCATTAGTTTGACAATAATTGTCACAAACAGAATTTGTTTATAGATGTTGGAGGTTTCTTCTGAAACAAAGGGGAACTCAAGATGCTGAGCAGTCCCAAACTAAAAGGATTTAAACATTTAATCTTAAAGAGATGCTCTTGAGTTTCAGAATAAAACAGTTTATAAAGATCATTAAAAAATAACTTATCTTGCTGACTGAAGCTTTTTTAATGCACTCCAAGTTACAGAGGAATCACAGCTGGAGCCTTTAGGCCAATGATGTACTATATTTTTCTCCCATTAGCAAGGACAGCAAATATCCTCCACATTTGGATTTTACCACTGCATTCATCCCCAGTTCATTAGTCTTTGTGTCTGAATTAAAAAAAAAAAAAAAAAAAAAAAAAAAAAAAAAAAAGGCATGGAGCTAGCTGGGGAGATGTATTTTCTACTTATTTCACTGAATACCCTTGTAGTTTTTTGCTACAATAATTTAATAAGAAAACTGCTGAGGGAAAAGATGATTCCTTAGCCCAAGCCAAGTTCTTTCTCAGCTCTAAAAACCAGTTTTTGGTTTGGCATGCTAAAGACCACCTCAAAAAAAGCTAGAAGGATGATGCTGTGTCTGCAGCAAGAAGTTTGGTTACAGGGACACAGATCAACCATCTGCCCCAGCAGGTGCCTCTACATGCATCACTGAGATGCTGCATGCTGAAACTTGAGGGCCTAGGGGCCCACATTTGGATGTTTTCTGTTTTCAAGGTTCCCAGGTTAGAGACAGCTTATTAGAGATGACATCCCTAAACTATATCGTCCTTCATACAGAAAATTCAAAAGCAAGTCAGGCCTTCCAACGATGTTATTAAGGTTGTTCTTTGAAGTAAATTGAATTCTCCGCATTTGTATTAAGAGCAAGAGCCTTTGCTGCTTTATGATATTACATTAGCAGGTAGTGGATAAAACTGGAGGTTTTTTTCTGTTACCTTTTTAAGCTGCAATTTTCCCATACCTTGATTAAAATACATTTGCACCATCGGCATTATTTATTACATATTCAATCAAGACAAGGGTCACCACTCACATCATCCCTTAACCACAATGATGACAAACAGAAATCTGACACAGTGCTGATCTCTAAGTGCAGTACAAGATCCTAGATCAAGCCTCCTTTTCCTCTGAACCAGAACTTTTACTCTTGCAGGGCAAGGGTTATTGTGTGGGCCCTTACCAAAGGGTGCTCTTGTCAAAGCCCAGATGCCAAACTCTTACCTTTTAAAACCGTAACAAACAAAGAAAAAAAAAAAAAAAAAAGGAGAAAAGAGAGGTGAGCTAACAAAGGAACTTGGAAGTGCATAGACATGGCCTGCCTCTCCAACACCTTCAAAATGTTTGACAGGTTGAATTTCAAAACTGACTGTTCCAGAGGCTTTACACACAGCCATCTCAGACACCTCACCATACAAGTCATGGGTTGTGCGATGCACCTTGAATACAAGACTGGAGAATGGGTAGGTACTGCAATGATCTCTGAAAGGACATTGAAGAGTCAGGGATGTCCAGGTATCCCAGTTATGAACTAGATGGTATATTTGAACTATCCTAAAGCAACATAACTTTTATTTACTCCTAAAAGGCTCTGTTAACAATAAAACTTTGGATGTTTGTGAATAATACTTTAAGGTAGGTCTTTCAAGATGGCAGCATTATCTTAAAGGGCAGCCAAATGACATTCGTAAGGTTTTTAATTAAATTGGGCCATACCTAATTAGACCAGATGTTCATCTAAACCTGTGCCTGACAATGGCCAGCAGAGATATTTATGGGAAAAGGGATAAATCAAGATGAACATATGCTCTATCAGAACAATGGACTGAGTGCAAATGCAACATTTCCAAATTGTGCATCATCCCCAGTGCAAGAGCACAGAAGTTTTACTGGCAACAAAAGCCCAAGCCCTGCTTAGAACTAACTCTGCTAATCCACATTCTCTGCAAAAGCCCTCAAAGGATTTGGCAACATGCTCCAAATCTATCTTACTGGAACTTATGGACAGGTAGAAAGTAAAAAATGTTCAAATACTGATTATCATACAAATTGGCAGCCTGTTTTTCCACAAATGGTGTTATCCATAGTACAAACTGTAAAAATTAAGAGCTCCAATTGATTTCAAGATCTACTCTTTGGTGCATTATAAAGTTGGAAAAGCCTGATGCAAAACACTGTTCTCATTTTATAATGCTGGGTATGTGATATACTCTGGGCTGGATTTTATTTCTTCTTATTCAGTTAAGGCTAGTAAAAGTATTTTAAAATTATGCATTTTGTTTACTCATAACTCAGCCCTTATTTCAAAGGAAACAGACCACAAAGTCAATCTCAGTTGGATGGTGAGGGTGACGATCCCCCAGTACAGCTAAATACACTTTTTTACTGGTGACTTTAAGTCCCTTTCTCCAGCAGACCTCTTTATCTGTACAATGGACCTCATCAGTCATAATTAGTAATACATTCCAGGCCTCCTAGTGAAATCCAGTGTTATGCTTCCCCTTGACACAAGTGTTGTTACACATGTTCTGCTTCACCAGTGCTTTCAAGCAGGCATAGGCAGTGTGCTTCATCCAATGCTCAGTTTTCAGATCAAAAGGCAAGATCTCCCTGCAATAAACAAACTGGCTCTTTGTTCTCATGAAGCATCCTTTGAAGAACACACTGATACCAGCAGATTAAACCCTTCAACAATGTAGGCAAAGATTTAGCATCACACTGACAGAAGGAAGGGTGTGGTTCTGGGTATATGGGATGTATCATATGGAATACTTAAGTCTGGAAAGAGTTTGAGTGCCAAAGGTTTCTAGAGCCCATTGTGGGCACAGAGCACAGCATCCAGACCTCAGCGTGGCTGGTCTGAGACAAGTACATCATTTCATGGAATCACATAATCACAGAATTGAAGGGGTTGGAAGGGACCTCAAGAGATCACCAGGTCCAACCCCCACCGAAGCAGGTTCCCTAGAGCAAGTTGCCCAGGTAGGCGTCCAGATGGGCCTTGAATATCTCCAGAGAAGGAGACTCCACAACCTCCCTGGGCAGCCTGTTCCAGTGCTCCATCACCCTCACCGTGAAGAAGTTCTTTGGCATGTTGGTGCGGAACTTTCTGTGCTCTATCTTGCAGCCATTACCCCTTTCCCTGTCCCCTCAAACCACTGAAAAGAGGTTAGCCAAATCCCTCTGTCTCCCACACCTCAGGTATATATAAACATTGATGAGATCCCCCCTCAGTCTTTTCTCCAGGCTGAACAGTCACTCACTTTCCTCATAGGGAAGATGCTCCAGGCCCTGTATCATCTTTGTGGCCCTCCGCTGGACTCTTTCCAGGAGATCCCTGTCTTTTTTGTACTGAGGAGCCCAGAACTGGACACAGTACCGCAGGTGAGGCCTGATCAGGGAAGAGTAGAGGGGGAGGATCACCTCCCTTAACCTGCTGGCCACGCCAGGATCCCACTGGCCCTCTTGGCCACCAGGGCACACTGCTGGCTCATGGTCAACCTGTCATTTACCAGGACCCCCAGGTCCTTCTACTCAGAGCTCCTCTCCAGCAGGTGATCCCCCAGCCTGTACTGATACGTGCGGTTGTTCCTTCCCAGGTGCAGGGCTCTACACTTGCTCTTATTAAACCTCATTTGGTTTCTTCCTGCCCATCTCTCCAGCCGGTCCAGGTCTCACTGAATGGCAACACAGCCTTCTGGCATGTCAGCCACTCCTCCTAGCTTTGTGTCATCGGCGTACTTGCTGAGGGCAGACACTATTCCCTCATCAAGGTCGTCGATGAAGATGTTGAACGTGACCAGACCCAGCACCGACCCCTGGGGAACACCGCTAGTCACAGGTCTCCAACTGGACTCTGTGCTGCTGATCATCACCCTCTGAGCTCGGCCAGTCAGCCAATTCTCAACCTACCTATCATACTGACCACTCCTCTATCCCACACTTTCTCAGCTTTGCTATCAGGATGTCATAGGAGACCGTATCGAAAGCCTTGCTAAAGTCAAGGTAGATGACATCCACCGCTCTCCCCCCATCTACCCAGTTGGTGATGCCATCATAGAAGGCAACGAGGTTGGTCGAGCACGACCTCCCCTTGGAGAATCCATGCTGACTACTCCTCATAACCTTCTTCTCTTCCAATTGCTTGGAGATGGCATCCAGAACAAGCTGTTCCAACACCTTTCCAGGGACAGAGGTGAGACTGACTGGCCTGTAGTTTCCCAGATCCTCCTTCTTGCCCTTCTTGAAGACCAGAGTGACACTGGCTGTCCTCCAGTCTTCAGGCACCTCTCCAGTTCTCCAGGACCTTTCGAAGATGATAGAGAGCAGTTCGGCGATCACATCTGCCAGCTCCCTTAGCACACATGGATGCATCCCATCGGGACCCACGGATTTGTGTGCATTGAGCCCACTCAGACGCTCCTGAACCACTAGAATTTCTCTTCCCTGTTGCCATTAGTCATGAACAAAGGTACCAACAGATAAGGTGTACAGAGCACCAAGATCTGATATCAAGTACTGAACACAAAAGGTCAATAGTGCCAGCAATGCTAAGAGCAGTGTTTTTCAGCAGTCAGGAGGACACTTAATTCACAGGATGCACAGAAAGACCATTTCTGATCCAACATATAGCTGACAGATCCTTGTTTTTCTTTTTCCTATCCCATCTGTCCCAGAAATTTGTCCATGTCCAGTTAATAGCCCATAATCCAGTCCTCTCCCGCAAGCTGTATTTCCCTCCCTGAGCCTGTCCTGCAACCCTACATTGCCAAAGACTAAGATGAACGGCAGCATCAAACACCTCAGTATTCTCCCTAGTCTTCTTCGCTTGTTGCCCACCTGACTCAGCTGGGATCCCATGTTTTAGTTTTATCCCTTCACACCCCACACCAGTTTAAAATCCAATAGAGCATTTGCATTCCTAACTTTGCTTTGATAATATTATTCTAGTTATCCTTTAGTAGTTTCATGGGTGATGTCTTCGAACATTTCAGTAGCTCATCCTTATTTGTATCTCCCAGAAGCCTTTTTCTCCTCCCTCCTTTTAGTTTAAACAGGATTGCTCTGTTTAACCCCACTGGCTGGCCACCTTCCCCACATGCAGATTTTTGTGCACATGTGAATGAAAGGTTACTGTGCTTAGGGAAGACTGTCCCTGAAGATGGTTTCTCCTGGACACATTTACCCTATGGAGCAGCCTCCCATGGGATGCTGCCACGCAGATCCCTGGACAGTCAAAGTATCCTGCCCCACAGTTGAGGCTTACCCTGCTCTTAGCCTGCCTTGCCCTACTGTGGGTCTTAACTCCACCACTTCTTGTCCCTGCAGCCAGCACTGCCATTGACTGCCACGTCCCTGGCCAGTTCCAGGTTGCTGCTGAGAAGGAGATGGCCTCCTTCAGAAAAGAGAAGTTGGAAAAAGTGGAGTTTTGCTTTCCTGCTAATTACTGATTGATCAAAGAAAACTGCACTCTGCTTATTGGGAAACAAACGGCAAAATTAAACATAGGATAAGCTGCTGAGAACTGTATGCCTTCTGCTAAAAATAAAAAATATATTAGGCATCCAGTATTATGTTATAAAATGAGGACAGTGTTTTGTTCAAGGTAAGGTTATTACATAAGTCTGAGTAAATAAAAGGAAGCCTTATTTCTGAAACTAAATGAAAGCAGGTTTACTAAACTATTACACATGCAGCCACTTAATGTAAAATCCCATTTGGAGTAGAGGACATCATTCAATTGTAATCAAGACTGATAATATTAGATTGCTGATCTATTGATCAGTGAACTAATTGTAGATTTTCTTTTGATCTTAAGAGCTATTGCTGTCATGCTCTGTAATGTAACCTTGAGACTGGTAGATCTCGGAGGCAAATCCTCACCAATATACAGATAAGATGAATTCCTGTAGGGTACCACTTTGCAGCACCTACCAAGAAAGAGGGATGAGCTCCTACACTTAACTGAGGTGGCAAAGAGGAGGATGCACGAGAACCCGATGTATTTAGGTACACAGAGAAGCCCCATCCCAATACAGCAAACATACAAGTACTACAGAAAAACCTTACTGGGTAGACAGAAGCTCAGCATCTCAAACATTAGCCTCAAAGGTGATCTGCATTTCAGCTGAGTTTGTGAGGAGCAGTATTTACAGCTCCCTGGAGTAAAATAATAATCGCCACTATGAAGAAATCACAAATATGCATCTGTAATAAATAAATGGCAGTGCAGCAATGCATGGCCTGGCTTCACAAGGAAGTCCAGCAGATGCATCTGAACCGTGTTGAACGCAAATACATTTGCATGTTGAAGCTGAATACATTTGTCGCCTCTGAGTCACTTAACTTTGCTGACCCAGTCCATGCCCCCAAATGCTCACATGGAAGGCAGCCTCTTTCCAAACAGGGTAAAAAGCCACCTACTGTTTTTCTTTCCATTTGCATTATTATTCCATTATCATCTTTGCTTTGCTCTGGATTATTAGCCCTAGATCTTGCTACCCTTACTGTTGATCTAGGAGAGAAGTAAAAACAAAAAGCCTCCAACAATTCCATCTCAGTTCCTCGCAGACAACAGTGTATAAATAGCACTGGTGCATACTGTTTTGCCAAAATACAAGAAGCTCAGGAAAAACAAAACAAAAAAAAAAAAAACAAAACAAAACAAAAAAAAACAATTTTTTTTTGAAAAAAAAAAAAAAGAGGTAAAAGCTAAGAATTGTAATAACAGCCTTGACATGAGACCAACATAATACCAGCCTGAATTACACTTGGTACCAGACTCTCATTGGAAACCCTAGATTGCTTTGTTCCTGTCCCTGACATAATATTCAAGACTGGGTTTATATTTGCACAGAATGGGGCTGTTCAGTAGAGTCCATGCAAATCAAATACTTGATTTATGCATCATTCTACTGGAGGGTGTAACATTAAATTTAATTTTGTAAGAAAAGCCTGAGGTGCCTCTATGCCTGGGGCTGACATTGTGAACTAGGGAGAAAGGTGCACAAGAATTCATTACAGTTTCCAATATGCGAAATGCAGCATTTGAATGAAACATTTGTCTCTTGTCAAAAGGGAGTAATGTCTGCTCTTTGTAAAAAATATTTCTCCCCCCACTTTGATTTTATTGCCAATTCAGCATATTGGGAGCTGAGGTTATAAGCATAGTTCAAACTTGTGATGATGGTGGGATGAATTACACAATGAAATGGGGGAGCATTGGTTGAGCTGTAATGTGGCTGCAGAGCATAGATATCGATGGATAAACATTAATGCCTCCTGGTAGCACCACTTCATCAGAACAACCAACAAAACTGCTCTTTTTTTTCTGACCTTACCCACCAGATCTTGTGGAGAAGCCTCCTGTCTACTTGATAGACTCTTTATAGTTGCCTACACCTACTTTTACACATTAGTTCAAAAAAAAGCTTGGAAATACCAGGAGAAAGTTTCCCAGGAAGCTTCACTCTGATGCCTAATTAAGTTAAATTGCCTGAACACTGCTGAAGGATTTTCTGTCTTTCATCCTAGGTAGCACCTGAGAAGCTCCAGTTACAAGACCTTCCATCTCTTTTAGTTTACCTCTTAAAAGGTTCTCCAAAAAACTTTCCATATTTCAGATCAGGATAAATACAGTACAGAGACAAAGATCTAAAAGCAGGGCAGGAACTAAGCATGGTCAGGATGCCAGCTAAGCATACACTGTAGCCTTGTGGTGCTAATACCCATCAATAAGAGGAATAGTTAATCCTTCCTCCCAGCCCCTTCTGTTTCCTCCCCATGCTTCCCTTGAGCAAGCTTGCACAACCTGGAGAGAGGGCAGGAATTCTGCTTTTACTCGAGCATACCAGAGAAACTGAATTCAAGTATCCACTGTACATTAGCACTATGGTAATAGAAGTAATAGGCCACTCTGTTTTCCTTCCTAAAACACCATGCCAGATAAACGATTTCTCATCAGACTTCTGGTACAGTCCACATCAAATGGCACTAGACCAAGCAACAGAGCCATCTATAACATTGTGCTCCAGACCAGAACCAGAAGGGAAAGGAAAGTTAGACAGTTCTTTGCCAGTACTGAAGGTTGCTGGAATTTAGTTTTACTTGATTAAAGATGTACAGAGAAATGCAATTATTTCATTTGCACACCCTGCTAAACCTGACACTCAGAGCAAGCATCTCTTGTTCCCTATTGCTCACCGTACACCACCAGCTATTCTACAGCTGAAGGTCTACACAAGGAAGAATCAGGCATGATCGGATGAGCTGGATGCTGCTCCTTCACTAGGACATATTCAAGCAATGTAGATCTTACCTGATTTTCCTGCAGCAAGCTGTAAGCATCTGTGTAGAATTAGAACTGAAAATCCAAATATAAGTCCTCACCAAGTAGAGCACCATATTTGCAAAGTGTTTTGATGTGCATCTGGTTTGGGCAGAAATCTTTTTTTCTCCTTCAAAATGACTGGAGCAAAGGCTTCTGAGCGGTTTGCTTTCCAGGCCAAAACAATGCTTTGCTCCACAATCATCAGTATTAAAGATAACCAAAACAAAATATTTTAGGGTCAACAGCGAGTCCCACAGTTCACTATAGGTTGGTATTCTGTTTCAATAAGGGCATTCCGTAAGGGCTGGGCCAACCCTGGAGAACTGCTCTGCTTTCACTGTCTAGGCGAAGAAGCCACCAAGCCCCTCCACTTCCCCACAGCCCTACTGCCATGACACACCTGCCCACACTGTCCTACAGAATCACAGAATAGTCTAGGTTGGAAGAGACCTCCAAGATCACCGAGTCCAACCTCTGTCCTAATACTAAGAAATCCACTAAACCATATCCCTAAGCTCTACATCTAAATGTCTTTTAAAGACGTCCAGGGATGGGGACTCAACCACTTCCTTGGGCAGCCTATTCCAGTGCCTAACAACCCTTTGGCTAAAGAAGTTCTTCCTAATATCCAACCTAAAACTCCCCTGGTGCAACTTAAGCCCATTCCCCCTCGTCCTGTCACCAGGCACATGGGAGAACAGACCAACCCCCACCTCGCTACAGCCTCCTTTCAGGTACCTGTAGAGTGCAATAAGGTCACCCCTGAGCCTCCTATTCTCCAGGCTAAACAACCCCAGCTCCCTCAGCTGCTCCTCGTAAGACTTGTTCTCCAGACCCCTCACCAGCTTCGTAGCCCTTCTATGGACTCACTCGAGAACTTCCATGTCCTTCTTGTAGTGAGGGGCCCAAAACTGAACACAGTACTCGAGGTGTGGCATCACCAGAGCTGAGTACAGGGGGACAATCACATCCCTGGACCTGCTGGCCACGCTGTTTCTTATACAAGCCAGGATGCTGTTGGCCTTCTTGGCCACCTGAGCACACTGCTGGCTTATAGTCAGCCGACTATCAACCAATACTCCCAGGTCCTTCTCTGACAGGCAGCTTTCTAACCACACATCTCCCAGCCTGTAGCTCTGCTTGGGATTGTTGTGCCCCAGGTGCGGGACCCGGCACTTGGCCTTGTTGAACTTCATACCGTTGGCCTCGGCCCATCGGTGCAGCCTATCCAGATCTTCCTGCAGAGCCTTCCTACCCTCGAGCAGATCGACACACGCACCTAACTTGGTGTCATCTGCAAACTTACTGAGGGTGCACTCGATCCCCTCATCCAGATCATTGATGAAGATATTAAAGAGGACTGGCCCCAGTACCGATCCCCGGGGTACTCCACTAGTGACCGGCCTCCAGCTGGATTTGACTCCATTCACTAAGACTCTCTGGGCCTGGCCATCCAGCCAGCTCTTAACCCAACGAAGCATGCGCCAGTCCAAGCCATGAGCAGCCAGTTTCCTGAGGAGAATGCTGTGGGGAACGGTGTCAAATGCCTTACTGAAGTCAAGGTAGACCATGTCCACAGCCTTTCCCTCATCCACTAAGCGTGTCACCTTGTCATAGAAGGAGATCAGGTTTGTCAAGCAGGACCTGCCCTTCATAAACCCATGCTGACTAGGCCTGATCATTTGCTTGCCCTGCAACTGCTGCATGATGACGCCCAAGATAATCTGCTCCATGAGCTTCCCTGGCACTGATGTCAAACTAACAGGCCTATAGTTCCCTGGGTCTACCCTCTGGCCCTTCTTGTAGATGGGCATCACGTTTGCTATCTGCCAGTCAAGTGGGACCTCCCCCGATAGCCAGGACTGCCGATAAATGATGGAAAGTGGCTTGGCCAGCTCTTCTGCCAGTTCTCTCAGTACGCTCAGCTGGATCCCATCCGGCCCCATCGACTTGCGTACATCCAAATGCTGTAGCAGGTCGCCAACCATCTCCTCGTGAATTGTGGGGGCCACATTCTGCTCCCCATCCCCTTCCACCAGTTCAGGGAACTGGGCATCCAGAGAACAACTGGCTTTGCTGCTAAAGACTGAGGCAAAGAAGGCATTAAGCACCTTGGCTTTTTCCTCATCTCTGGTAACTAAGTTTCCCCCCGCATCCAGTATAGGGTGGAGATTCTCCGTAGTCCTCCTTTTGGTATTGATGTATTTATAAAAACATTTTTTGTTGTCTTTAACAGTAGTAGCCAGATAGAGCTCCAGATGAGCCTTTCTAATTTTGTCCCTGCACTGCCTTGCAACATCCTTATAGTCCCCTTGAGTGGCCCGCCCTCTTTTCCAAAGATTATAAACCCTCTTTTTTCTCCTAAGCTCGAGCCACAACTCTCTATTCAGCCAGGCTGGTCTTCTTCCGCACCAGCTCATCTTTGGGCATGTGTGGACAGACTGCTCCTGAGCCACTAAGATTTCTTTCTTGAAGAGCACCCAGCCTTCCTGGGCTCCTCTGTCCTTCAGAACCACCTCCCAAGGGACTCTGCCAACCAGTGTCCTGAACAGCTCAAAGTCAGCCCTCTGGAAGTCCAAGACAGAGTTTTTACTGGTCCCCTTCCTGACTTCACCAAGTATCGAGAACTCTACCATTTCGTGGTCACTCTGCCCAAGACAGCCCCCGACCACCACATCTCCCACCAGTCCTTCTCTGTTACTGAACAGAAGGTCTAGCGGGGCACCTTCCCTGGTAGGCTCGCCAACCAGCTGTGTCAGGAAGTTATCTTCCACGCTCTCCAGAAACCTCCTGGACTGCTTTCTCTGGGCTGTGTTGTGCTTCCAGGATATGTCTGGGAAGTTAAAGTCCCCCACAAGAACAAGCGCTGACGATTTTGCAACTTCTGTCAGCTGTCTGTAGAACTCCTCGTCCACCCCCTCATCCTGGTTCGGCAGGTCTATAACAGACCCCCATCAGGATGCTTGCCTTGATGGCCTTTCCGCTGATCCTAACCCATAGCGACTCCACCTTGTCATTGCCAGCCTCAAGTTCAACAACATCAAAACACTCTCTAATATACAGAGCCACTCCACCACCCCTTCTGTGCTGCCTGTCCCTTCTGAAGAGCCTATAGCCAGACATTGCAGCACTCCAGTCACGAGAGTGGTCCCACCACGTTTCCGTGATGGCAACCAAGCCATAGCCTGCGTGCTGCACAATGGCTTCCAGCTCCTCCTGCTTGTTGCCCATGCTGCGTGCATTAGTGTAGATGCACTTCAGCTGAGCCTTTGCCTTCTCCCCCAGCCTAGCCACTGTTCCCCCTGGCACACCTCCAACAGGATTTGTTTCATCCCTGTCCCCCTTCTTACCTAGTTTAAAGCCCTCTCAATGAGCCCTGCCAGCTCCTGGGCCAGGATCCGTTTTCCCCTTGGGGACAGTTGGGACCCATCTGCTGCCATCAGGCCAGGTGCCGAGTAAAGTGCCCCATGGTTGAAGAACCCAAAACTTCTGTGTTGGCACCAGCCTCTAAGCCATGTGTTTATCATGTGGGCTTTGCATGTCCTCTCTGAACCCCTCCCTGCCACTGTAGGAATGGACGAAAACACCACCTGTACTCCCACTCTGTCCACTAACCGTCCCAGCCCCCTGAAGTCCCATTTGATAGCCTTCAGGCTTCTCTCGTCAGTGTTATCACTGCCAGCCTGGACTATCAATAGTGGGTAGTAATCAGAGGGGCGAACCAGGCTGGGAAGCTTTCTGGCAACATCCCTGACCCTGGCCCCAGGGAGGCAGCAGACCTCCCTATGGGTAGGGTCAGGCCGACAGATAGGGCCCTCTGTTCCCCTGAGAAGGGAGTTAGTTGCCCACAGCGATCACCCTTCTTTCCTTTTTGCTGGAAGCAGTCTTGAGGCGTGGAGCAGACTTCCTCGCCCTAGGCTTCCTGGTTAAACTTTCTTCCACACCCTCATCCACCGCCCTCTCGAGCTCCAGGGCCTCAAACCTGTTGCATAAGGGCACCTGGGAAGGTGGGGCAGGTGGGGGGCGGGGGGGGAGGAGGGGGGCGTTTCTTGCATCGTTGAGCAGGGACCTGTCTCCATTCCTCCTCAACTCCTAGGTCCCCTCCCTCTGCTCGACACTGACTGGGCAGGGGGTCCACCCCCATGTGGGGAGTCTCCTCCCGGTGCCTCTCCTTATGCCTTGCAGGGAGTTGCTCCACCAGTCTATCTCCCGCTCGCACTCCCTGATGGCCCTCAACCTCTCCACCTTCTCCTTGAGCTCTGCCACCAGGCACACCAGGTCATCCACCTGCTCGCACCTCACACACATGGTATCTCTGCCTCCCTCAGATGGCAGCAGCAGGCTCTGGCACTCCCTGCACCCAGAGACCTGAACAGCTGCATTCTGGAGCGGGCAGTCTGGGTGCCTACAGACTTTCTAGCACAAGCTCTCTGCTTGACAAAGACCATCGTGGCCTAGCTAGTGGCAGACAGCCGTTAGGTGAGTTGTTCTTATGGGCGGGGGGGGGGGGGGATCGCTCTGCCATGCCTGCTCGCCCTGCCTGCGCAAACTGCCGCGCCCCGCCCTCCTAACGCGCCCCGCGCTGTTTGCCCGTCCTGGTCGCCCGCGCTCCCCAGGGGCTGCTTTTGAGCGGCCGGGAGGGGGCGCTGCTGGCTCCGCCTACTCCCCATCAGCGTCCCTCACGCGGGCTGCGGGGTCGTGGCGGCTCCCTCGGCTGCCTCGAGTGGCCTCGATGCCGGGAAAAGAGCCCTGCCTGTCCCGATCCCCTGCTCCGCTGCAGAGCACGTCTGCCCCGGAGCCGATCGCCTCGGCAAGAGCCAATCGCCTTGGCAAATCATGCTTTCAAGGTCGCGCCAGAGCACTCCTGTCCCGTGAGGCCACACTTCTGCGTAAGTTGTACAGCTTGCCAAGCCTTGATAGACTCTTGATCTGAAATCTTGAAGCTATTTTCTTTGTTCAGCTAATGAACAGTATGGTGATGAATACACATAAGGCAGAATTGATCCACTTAATTCATCATTTGTAGATATGTATGGATTTAAGCCCTTTTAAATGGATTCTGGGATTAAACACCTATAGCTACATTTGCTAGCCATTCAAAAATACCTAAGGGCATTTTGGCAAGTTTTGTCCCTTAATTTCTGAGATTCAAGGACTGGCCGCAGGGTTAGTATATGCATATGCAGCTATTTAAAGTGAGTTGTTTAGCTGGCTGGTTCAGTAGTGCCCGTGCAAGGCTTCATTCCAGCTGCGTCACTGTTTCCTGGGTGGCTCCAGGAGGCTGCACCCAGCTTAGCACTGCTCTGAAAACAACTTTGTGGGAGGAAATTAAAAAATAAATTAAAAAAAAAAATCACAACCCCAAACTTTAGAAGGCAGTCAAGACAGTGTTAGCTAAGAACATAAGTCAAAGAATTGAGAACTAAGAAGTAGGACAGAAGTCACTGAGGGTGCAAATTTCATCACTAGCTTTGGATCCCATTAGCTCCAGTTATCTTTCAGTCCCCAATATCATGCCTTCAAGTGCCTTTCAGGTACCACTGAAACCTTGCTCAAAAATAGCAATGCAAGTCAATCTTACACAAAGGCTGATATCTATCTAGGAAATGTAATTCAAGAACAAAGACCATGCCTGTTATCTTGAGTAACTTTCTTTTTTATGTTTAGATGATAATGGTTGCCACCAAATCACTAGTCCCCTGGTGATCTTGTATTTTCTTTGTTTTTTTCACACTTGGAGTATTTTCCTCTGTCCCTACCCTTTTCGATTTGCAGAAGTCTGCAAAAGGAGTTTAAACTTACCAACAGACAGCTTCCGAGTTGCATTTTGCTTCTGTAAGTTGCTCTGCAGAGCACAGCTTGGAATCAACTACCTAAGTGCCAGCCAGGCTTCTGTGTGAGATCCATTCTTTCAGGTGCCTACTTTAACACCAGTAAATGATTTTTGCATTGCCATACAGCACCAGGTCAGGCAAACTTCCCGATTACATTAAAATCAGTCATGATGTTCAACATTTGCTACTCACAAGCTGACATTAATACGTTAGGAATTGCAGTACTTGTCTTTTTTACTTCAGTCACTTCAGTAAACTTTTCCCCTGCTACTACCATTACAAAAAAGGTTTAAAGCCATTTTTCCTCCAAATCTCTAACATTTATTGTCATGCAAAGCAAAAGCTTGTGATGCCTGCCCTACCCCTGAGAAGCCTAATAGCTACTGGGTTAAGAGCAGGTACATATCAGCCCTTGAAGTTAGCTTCACAGACATGGGATATTCAAGCATCTAGAGGAGATGTACATGGGAGGCTCAAGCACAGCCCATGTCAGATAAATTCAGATAAATCATTTTTTTATATGTTCCACAAAAGCAGCAGACATGACCATCTGAAGCATGCCTAATTGAGGAAAACAGCTTGATTTCTAGCAGATTGCGTAAACAAAATCACCAGCTTGGATACATTGCTGCTAGCGTTATTTCCTCTTGTTTGACTTGCTCAGATCTGCACAGCGACTTTCTTCCCCTGTGGCCCCAATCCCGGACTCTGCAGCATTATTTGCCATTGCTCCATCCTCCCTGAAAACTTCTGGTTTGTGCTTCCTTCCCAGTCTTGAACAGTGTTAATTATCTCGGAGACAAAGATCCTGCTGGGCACTCACTCACTCCTCAGCAGCCACAGCTCCTCGGAAATACCTTCCCAGGCTTCTCAAGTCAGTGTTTCAAACCATACCAAGCACTGTACTGGCTTTGCATCATCCTACTTTCTTCATTCTAAGTCACATGCAAACAGCAAACACCAATCTCACTGCAGTGTGTCTTTCAACAGCATCATCAAATGGATCTACAGTCATCTCCTGTGAAGTTCTTGAAAAGAGCATTAGCAAGGTGTTTTAAGGGCCCAGCCCTTAAAAAGAAGCATCCACCTTCATGTTGCTGTCTGACAACCCTTAAACTGCTGGAAATGAAAGCCTCATCAACCATATGTGGTTACCATTTGAGGTTCACTGCAAACATGGAACCAATACTTGCCTTGAGCAGATCTACTTTCTTATTTCCAGTTTTACTCTTCCTCCACCAACAGACTGGTACTACTCCTGAGGTAGTTTTAATTCCTCACAAAAATGAAAAAGATGTTTCCTATCCTAAAATCTGACAGCCACACATCTCTCCCAACACCTTTTTGCTTCCATGCCAGGTTCCTACCATCCCTAACTCCTGATTTGTATTAATTACCACCAGCATGCTCATCTCTTCCATTTGATTTCGATGTTTTCAAACTGCTTTCCAGTCCCTCTCGGAGCCAGACTGTTCCTTCTGTCAGGATGCTGCTCCTCCCCATCCAACAGCTGGGGGAGCAGGAAGCAGACCATGCAGTAAAGGGCCTGCAAGCAGAGTGATTGTGTAAGAGATTTTGCTCACACACCTGGTAAATTTGCAGCTGGGTCACGGAGCTCAGACATGGCAGTTCAGGTAGCCCATTACAGAACCTTCAAACACAGTCAAGCTACATCCCACCCCTAGGTAAGAGCCATCAGCAGCAGCGGGGAGTAACGCACTCAATATCCCAACAGGGAAGAGCACAACGGAGGGGCCCTGATTTGCAGCTGAAATCAGTTCTCAGTTTATAGCCGTGAGTTTGTGCTGGCAGTAGCCTCTCCTTCAGAGATTTATTCTCCTGATAGAATTATAAGGAAACAATGATATCACCTCTGAATATTGCTAGGCTAAGCAAGTCACGCTCTTCCAGTCCTCCCTGGGATGAGAGTCAGATCAGTCCTTTAATCATCCCAAGCTCTCTTTTTTTTTTTTTTTTTTTTTTGCACTTATTCACTGCAAGTTCATCCTTTTTGCACTTCTTGCTAAGGGCAGCCTTGCATTCTGAGAGCCCTCCCATGTACCTGATGTGATGGCACAGGGAGGGTATGTGCTGGCAAGATCGCTGATGGCAACTGAGTGAGAGCCACTGATGAGCAGTCCCTGGTGGGGAAAAGCCAGGCTGCCTTCCTCCAGTAGCACCACAACCACTTGCTTGGCCACCATGCACCTCTGCCATCCCGTTCTCCTTTCTTCTCTGATTACTTCCCTTGTGGGAAACCTGCCGTGCTTTGACAAATTAGTGACCAGCTAGATGGTATTCATGTCACTCTGAAATGAGATTTAGATGGTCATAAGCAGACCAGCAGCAGCAGTAGTCACAACCAACTGTACCATCCAAGGATTTACTCTGTTTTGTGCCATGCAGAATTTGTAAAATAATTACTGCTTCAATATATTTTATTGCTTATTGCAAAGTGATTGCATAAACAAAGATCCTGTCTCATACCTAAAAATGTCTATGTAATCGAGGTCAAAATTAAGTATACCAAAGCACCCTTTGCCCTACTAGAAGTCTTTCAACAGCCCGTATTTCATGCAGGTTTAAGATAAATTCCTAAATTTCCATTACCAGTGTTCCCTGCTCCCCACAAGATTTCACTGCATTTACATGGGTCAGAAATGCTTCAGACCTCATTATATGAATATTGATTTCAATAAGGAAATCAATAGGCATGAAGTAGCAGCATTTTCAAAACGTTTTTAAAAGGACTATAATTGAAACTTGCTCTTGAATCTTGCACAGGGAGTGCTGATACACAAATTGCTGCATACGAATACCATCACACAGTCTGACGCTTTGTATGGCTTTTTTGGGAGGGCTGGACCTGACTGTGTTCACAACTCAGACACAGATGAGATGCCCAGCACTAGCCTCTTGCATCTTGCAGTGTTTCAATGCAGTGGGGTTTTTTTTTGGTGGAAGAGGGAAATGGTTTCTTCATGGAATAGAGCTAGGTGAAAGGGGAAAATTCCCAGAGTAAAAGGAGTTTGACAACTGGAGCCTTCTTGAGGGATTGTGAAGAGTTAATTTTCATTTGCATACGAAATGTTCTCATGGCTATTTGAGTCCTTCCTCACTGAAGTGAGGAGATGCTCTCTGCATTAACTTAGGGTTGGTGCAAATCTTGATATTGGTTTAGAACCACAACTCATGTAAATTGGATCCCTTTAAAATCAATGAAGCTGCATCTCCAAAGCTTAAACATGTTGTCATCATCATGTCCCGTGGGGAAAAAAATAAAGAGCAGGAGTTTCCTAAAAAGTTCTGCATTATGCTGACATGTCATTATTCTGAGCTAGAAGATATCCGAGACATAACAGCCACATTCTCATTAAAGGTATTACGATTATGATATGACAAAAGCTAGATCCCATTTCTATACCTTGACTGCATTAGAGACACTTGTACTTCACATTTTATCACCACACACATGTCATTCAACCTGGGGTTAAGCAGAAGGAGGCAGTTAATCTCTGTGCAGAATCAGACTTTGTTAACAATGCAATTCCCTTATATGTTGGAACTCTGAAACACTGCAATTCCTTAACAAATGAAGGATCTCTGTGCAAAAAAGGAAGGAGTGCACACTCACATTAAAAATCCTCACAGCCTTTCCCAGGCAATACAATCCAGGCCTTATTTATGAAAACACCCAATGAAGAGATCCTTGATGACAACAAAAGCTCTTTGCTACACAGAGCCTCCACGTTCTTCCTTCTGAGAAAACTGTATGGGCAACAAGGGCACTACATATTTTGCTGGATCAAAGCTCCACTCATAAAGTAATCAGCTCTTGGGATGCTCGAATAACCTGCAGATGTTCCTTTGAGCAGTAACAAATGGTAGCAAAGGCACTGCGATCAACTTCTTAAGGGGCAGCTCTTGGATTTTTTGTTTACTCCCTTTAGATGAACATGCAGGGCATTTCCCAAGGGCTGTTCAATGTAACAAGGATGTGACATTTGAGTATTACCTGTGTTGGACCAGCACTGCTCCACCATTTGTATTTACCTTCTGATGATCACTGACAGGATGAGTCCTTGGGAGTTATTCTTTTCCAATTTTCTTATTCAAGACCATTATTCTACAACTTCCTCATTAGGGGGAGTGGAGAAGCAGGTGACCTATTCTCCATAAACACCAGTGATAGGACCCGCGAGAACGGTGTTAAACTGAGGCAGGTTAAGATTAGGCTGGACATCAGGAAGAGGTTCTTCACCGAGAGTGTAGTGGCACACTGGAACAGGCTCCCCAGTGAAGTAGTCGCTGCACCAAGTCTGTCTGAATTTAAGAAGCGATTGGACTGTGCACTTAGTCATATGGTCTAAACTTTTGGGTAGACCTGTGTGGTGCAAGGACTTGGACTTGATGATCCTTATGGGTCCCTTCCAACTTGGGATACTGTATGATTCTATGATTCAAACTGATCTAACACAAAGGACATTAAGGGGAAAGGCTGAAAACCCACCTGCTCCTCAACACATTGAGCTAGATCACTAACTGGTTTCACACCTGGACCAAGGTGGGTTGGGCAAACTAACCTGGAATTGCACTTTTTTCTTTTTTTCTTTTTTCTTTTAATTACAAGCAATGTTTAAAAAGTGCATGTCACAGATGTGCTCAAGACAAGAACATAGCAGACACTTCTACTCAAATCTGACACCGCCTGATGAGCAAAATGACCAAATCCCAGCAGAATCCCTGTCACTCACTGGGCTGCATTGTTCTAATATTCCAGCTACTTCATTTCAGCTGTGGACATAGCTTCACTGAGTAAAGCACATTTACAAATGAGATGAGCTTCACTACTGCACAACTGACAAACAGCCTGAAACTTGTCCAGGAATGGAATCCAGGGGAACATTAACAGCCTCACTGGCTCCTTCCTCTGTAAATACACTGGAATGTTACTGCAAAACCAGCCATTTTGTCTACTGAACTCTTATCCTCGGACCAAATTATAATGAAGACACAGGCATTATGCCCACGGACTCAGACAGCAAACAATAAGAGCACTAAGTCATTTCTTTCAGATTTATGACAGACCTATCTGCCTTCTACACACATTTTATAAGCATTTGCAATAAATTAAATAGTGGAGGCCAGCTCAGTGGCACAGGGACAGCATCGCACATGAACAAGTAGTGGAACCAGGTATTTTGCAAGGCCAGTCATCACTCCCTGAGATAAGGAGTGCAGCTTCATCTGCAAAATTTGAAGGAAGCCTCACATCACACAGCAACGTCGGGAGCCAGGTACTCAACAACTACTCTAATAATGCTACAGAAGATGCTGCATCATTAGGGGCCTTGGGAAATAAAGGTGAGAGGCAGCAGTAAAATCCTGTATGAAGCATTCCTCCAATGGTAGCTTGGTACAGGTCAGAATCCATGACTCAGTTTAGAGCTGGAACTTTTTGTTCCTGCTGTGGTTATTTCAAAGGTGGGGCAGGTGAGGGGGGGAACAAAGTAATGATCACTTACGCTAAGGGATAATAAATCAGTTATAATAAGTCAGTTCAGAAGAAGGACAGACTGTTGGTTGAGTCACACCACAGCATGATGGGTTCTCATTTTGAGCATAATCTGAAAAAAAGAGCTTAGAGCAAATCCGGAATTGTTACCACAAAAATAAGTATTTTGACCAAGTGTCTACAGTGACAGGAATCAATCCACTTCTCTTCAGCGTCTATTTCACCTGTAATCATGTAATTGCTTGCAGTTGATGTTATTTCTGTTTTACAAGCACAGCTAGGGTTACTGCCCTTATCTCAAAAATGGACAGCTCTGCCTCAGCCTCCTGGGCCAGCAGCAGTCTCAGGGGATGAAGGATTGCTAGGATGGGGTTCAGCAACAGAAGCCATTTAATGTAGTAATAGTTTCCTTCCCCGTGAAACAACTGTCCTCAGAACCTGTTTTTACAATGGACAGTTGCACTTCATGCAAACTTTCTGTTTTCAGTCTTTCTGCTTTCTCTCATTCCTCCAAACCTTTTTTTTTTTAATCCCCTTGCATTGGCCTGCAGAGCCTGTTTGGAGCAATATCATGAAGCAAGTGACCAGACATAATGACTTTCCAAGGTCCTTGTGATTCCTTATTAACATTCGGTTAGCATAAGTCCTGACTTTATTATTGACTACATTGAATACACAATACACTGACCTCTGCCATCTGCAACTAAATCTCTTCCTGCAGATCTATCACAGTGATTTCATACACAGAGGAAGACAACAAAGCAGTAGCTGCTTAGGTTTTGTTTTTTTGTTTTTGTTTTTGTTTTTTTTTCCTTGAGAAACTTTAACACTCTGTGGGAAAGGCTGCTTTCCACTTGTGGTGTTTTGCCACCATTGGTAGTGCAGCTATGTATTGCTGCTGTCAAAAACACAGTGCACAGAGGAAGTACCATACCAAACCAACCTTTTTAATTATGAAATCTTGCTGAAATCCAAGTAGAATCATAGAATCATAGTACTGACTGAGAACCCCACTGAGACTTCTTTTTGCAGACCTCCCTTAAAATTGTTGTTAGAAATACAGGATTAAGTTGCTGAAATGTAGGATCTTCAGGTACTGATGATGTCAGTATTTGGCCAGAAAAGGATGGGAGAACAAGTAACATCTGTGTCACAAAGATACTTTTAATGTTCATGAGTTATCTTTGTATTCCTAAAGGCCAGTTGCTGCACACAGAAGAACGGTGCTGTAAGAAGATGGGGTCATCCCCGTGGAAAACTCAGGGGCAAGCTACAGGAGCTGGATTTCACCCACGTTGAGCAGCTCAGTAGGAGCCACAGGTAAGCAATTCACAGCCCTAAACGCAGAAACACCATTAGCCTGAGCAGCTGAGAAGACGAAGCAGAAGACAACAGCCAAGAGCCAGAAGAGCATGCTCGGGAAGCTTGCTAGTGCAGAGCTAGGGAGAGTGCTTTGTTGACACAGTTTCATGCCAGGATGACACAGATTTGGGCAATATTTGGGAGAAAATATACTTTCCCCTGTCCACTAATCTGAAGGGTTAATCTTCTATTCTGAGCACAGGAGGGAGAACACAACTGACTCTGCCTGCTCAGTTCAAGAGCATCCCCTTCCAAGAGCCCTGATGTCAGGTACAGTGCATGTTCAGCCCTTGCCAATCCTGTCACAGGTGAACCCACTCTTTGAAGGCTCATATTCAGGTAAAGCTTTATCTTGCCTCCAGTCTATTTCTGCCTTGGTTCACAGTTGGTATGGACTGCTGTCCAACTGCCTCCTATATCATATGTGCACTCATCACACCACAAATCACAGCAGGAGGAGTGATCAAGGGAGCCATCAAGGTCAGCGGGCTTAAACCCAAGCCTCTGTTCATCGCCTTGGCACACAACCACAGCTCTTGGTCTATTGCCTCTTTGGCTTCATGTGCACTTGCTGCCTACTGACACAGCCACTTTGCTCAGAGCATGTGACTCACGCTGAGGGCAAGGAGGCTGACAAACAAATTTCAGAGTCTAGGAAACCAACAAATCATTAGCCTAAATGTCTGTGAAAGATATTGCTTGCTGTTGGACTCCCTAGGATGATGGGGAGCAGAGGAAGGAGGTGACTGAGGCTGGGGCACAGGCAGTCACCAGGCTGCAAAAGGCACCCTGGAGCTCACAGAGATCTTGGCCTGAGCCACTGCCTGGGAGAGCTGCCTGAGAGGCAGAACTGGCCTGGGGAGCAGGCCAGCTCAGGCACTCTCCATACCTCCAGGATGTCCTCTGCTCCTACTGTGGTGACAAGTCACCTGCCCAGACCGAGTTGTGGAGCATCCTGGAAAGAACACAATCATCCTACACTAGGCTCAGTTTCACTCATAGCACATTAAAGTGTAGAGATTAAACCAGCCATCTGTATCCCAAGCCCAGCACTAAGAAAAATCCCTTGCTCCTGCTCCTCCTCTCAGCAGTGGTCAGCACGTGCTGCTGTGCTCTGTCCCTGCATGCATGTGGACATTGAGTGCTGTCCCTCTGCAGCCAGATGTCCCATAAGCAACAGCAGGGATTGTATTTACAAGACACTGGCAAGTAGAAATGAGAAGTTCCAACAAATGCTGTTAGCTTTAGTCTTTCTTATCCTTTCCATACCACAGAATCGTAGAATCATAAAATATCCTGAGTTGGAAGGGACCCATAAGGGTCATCAAGTCCAACTCCTGGCACCACACAGGTCTACCCAAAATTTTAGACCATGTGACTAAGTGCACAGTTGAAACGCTTCTTAAATTCTGACCACCAACCTGATCTTGCTGATGAAGAAACGAGCGTGTGAACTCACACATGATGCTCTGGAATTAGCTTCCATTCTCCTCTCAGAAACTTAACAAAATAAAAAATCCATTACAAATCTCCATTAACTATCCTAGAGGGGGAACTTGTATTTCTTTGACTGTAGTTTATGCAAATAGGATCAGAGGAATTAACATATTGGAAGGAGCTGACATTTGTCCTGATATATTGAATCGTTAGCATGACAGAATCACTTAAGCTGGATCCACTAACATCAGGTTTCCTCTCATTATTGACCCCTGCAGAGTAGGCCTGACAAGTGGAACTGCTGCAAAGTTCATTAATAATGTGAAATAAATCAATTGTTCGGGAAATACTCAAAACGGATGACACTGAACTCAGGCTTTCTGCACATTCAGCACTTATCAGTTTCCATCAAGGACACTGGTTATAACAACGTCCTTTTCTGACCTATATTCAGGAGTTACGCTTCACTCTCAGGGATACCGGGAATACTGCCATCACTGGAATAACGCCCTTCACTGTAAAACGAAAAACAATGTTATCTTGCATACATTGACATATATACCTACCGAGGTTTTAGTCTACTGATTGACACCCTCCGTGTGAATTATGGGCAGGATGTGCTACCAGTAGCCAGGCTTTGTTTTCATCCCAGAGGAGCAGGACTTCTCAAGGACTGGCCAGGCTGCCTTTCCCAACATGTACACACTGCCAAAGCTGACAAAGACACATTCTACCTTATAACCTACAGGAGGTAGAAAAATCTAGGTTGAAATTGAACTTGGAAAAAATATGCACATCGAAGAGAACAACACTGAACATAAGATCCCCTTCTCTGTGTTACTACAGAGTTTAGAGGGCCAAGTTCTGTAACATTCCTGTCAGAAAGTGAAAATTGCAAAGCAAGTAATTCACAATTCATGTTGTTTTTTTGCTACTCGCAGAATGTCCATGAACAGACTGAAATTTTCTTTAATATATTCATAGTTCAAGTTTACTCCAGTTTTAGATAATTTTTATCATACATTTTATGGAGATGAATTTCTTCTGCAGACCACAAGCTGGCTGTCAATATTTGACACATGCTAATTGAAGCAGAATGCTTTTGAAAGAGCCATTGGTTCATGCCGTGCAACATTACTGTCAGACCTGGGTTATGTGAGTTGAGCTCATGCAAACCAGGAAAGAACAAAAAAAGCTGTTACTAAAGCTCCTGAGACAGAAACAAGTTAAAGTGCAGAATAATCTAAAAAGAATGAGAAAAAAAATAAGGTGAACTACATCCTTTTTGGCATATGCAAGCTTTGTCCAAAAACTCATTTGTAGAAAAACGTCCTGGAATCTGTGGGTGATCATAACTAATCCTTAATACACTTATGATGAGCCTTTGTTGTTTATCCCATGTTTCTCATATATATCTATATGTGCAACAGTTTGGATCCAAACGTTCTCTAATGCCAACAGTTTCTTTTTGAAGTTCATTCTTCTCAGCTCTTACCAAGTTATTTGGCCACTAAAATGTTAGAGGAAGATACCTTGAGATGTTAGAGGAAGATACCTTGAGACTGGTGATGAGTAGACCAGTAACAGCAAAATAAAATTTTTCATCAGAAGAATGCTCACAGAAATCTCTGCCTAGTATTTAACTGCTGTTCTGTTCAGAACAAGGGTTGAAAACCATAATGGGCAGTGCTGTAGAGACTGAACAACAACTGCAAGATGTGATTACAGGTAGATATGAAAATTTCTTCAAATTTCTTCAATTTCTTTTCTTTCTTTCTTTAAGTACCAATGTTGACAAATTAAGGCTGTGGCCAAGACCTGCCCATCCAGCAAAATTTTAGGTAAAAGACTAAATGGCATTCTTTTCCACCTTCAAATCATCTAGACTGCTTGCAACATGCACTGAGCTATGCTAGAACAATTGCTTTGTACAAGGCAATATGAGATCTAGAAAAAAATCTTAACAGGTAAATAGTTACCTGGGCAAAATCCCACTGGGTACAGTCCTGGGCAAGCTGTTCTCCCCAAGCCTGCTTGAGCAGGGGTTGGAGCAGATCCTTGCTGAGGCCCCTGCTAGCCCCAGCCACTGATAGTAGGAAAACCAATGCAGCTTCGCAAAGCATAAAGTTATTATTATTCATTGTCTTTCCATCTTGCACCTCCAGTATTTGCTCTTTCACTTCCTTCCTGTTCATTTCTGCACTTCATCTTTTTTTTTTTTTTCTATTTTTTCCTCCCCAAGTGTTTCAGCTTCTCTCAACTGGAAGAAGAGCTCACAAGTCACACAAGTTAAAACTCAAATTTTATGCATGACAGTGTTCTCACAGGTTTAGATACCAGTTAATTTGCTTGTCCATAAAGACACTCTTCTGTGTGGTTGCACATCTTGCAAGTATTCAGTCATGTTCTTGCTCTACACTCCAAGCATGGAAAATATTAACATTAATAGTATTTGTGAACAAAGATCTGAAGGCATAGCTTTACTAGAGGTACACGTAACGTGCACCATTCTGATACACTCCAGCAAGTTGCACGTGGACACCTATAGACACCCCCATGCAAGTACAGCAAAGTACCTGCTGAGCTAGCCTCTGAAAGGCACAAACCTTTTTCAGTTGGAAAACAAGTCATTCAGCAGTAAACCACTTGCTCAAGGTCACACAAGGAGCTGACAGCAACGCAAGCCAGGATAAACCTGCGGTTTGTAATCCCCACGTATAAAAGCCTTCTCCCCCCACACCCTGAAGTTCCTTGGCATATAATCAGTATTTGAAGGAGTCTGCAAACAGGACTAAGATGGCATTACAGATGATTATTATGTGGGAAACTAAATAGTAGACAGAGCATTTTGTGCAGAACAGTTACTGCTCTTGGCCTCTTCTTTTATAACCTTACACTTTCCAAGGTTTAAATTATTGATCCTGTTATTTCTGGGCTAGCACTTTAATTTACCATCTCCAAAAATTATAATTATGATACCATCATGACTGTTGTGGTCTCCATGGTGGCCTTTCAGTCACATCCTTTTCATTGGTTCATCATTCTTTTCTCTATCGATTACTTTTGTCAACATCCTCCCCCCAGCTCATGCAGACCTGCTGAGGACAGGTAGAGCAAACACTGCAATGCCGAGTCAGCAGTTTGCTTGCCGATTTGAAAGGCAAAGTGTTCCAGGAAGCACGGCAAGCACTTGGCCAAGCACAGAAGCTTTGTCAGGGTATGATATAGTGAGCATTGAACTAGCTTTCCTCCTTTATGGTGAACACGACAGGAAGGGGTGGATAAAACTCCTCATTTATTGCCCTCGTGGTATTCTGATATCGTATATTCAGTCAATTAATCACAGAATCACAGAATTTCTAGGTTGGAAGAGACCTCAAGATCATCGAGTCCAACCTCTGACCTAACACTAACAGTCCCCACTAAACCATATCCCTAAGCTCTACATCTAAACATCTTTTAAAGACCTCCAGGGATGGTGACTCCACCACTTCCTTGAGCAGCCCGTTCCAATGTCTAACAACCCTTTCAGTGAACAAGTTCATCCTAATATCCAACCTAAAACTCCCCTGGCGCAACTTTAGCCCATTCCCCCTCGTCCTGTCACCAGGCACGTGGGAGAACAGACCAACCCCCACCTCGCTACAGCCTCCTTTCAGGTACCTGTAGAGAGCGATAAGGTCACCCCTGAACCTCCTCTTCTCCAGGCTGAACAATCCCAGCTCCCTCAGCTGCTCCTCGTAGGACTTGTTCTCCAGACCCCTCACCAGCTTCGTCGCCCTTCTCTGGACTCGCTCAAGCACCTCCATGTCCTTCTTGTAGCGAGGGGCCCAAAACTGAACACAGTATTCAAGGTGCGGCCTCACCAGAGCCGAGTACAGGGGGACGATCACCTCCCTAGCCCTGCTGGTCACACTGTTTCTTATACAGGCCAGGATGCTGTTGGCCTTCTTGGCCACCTGAGCACACTGCTGGCTCATATTCAGCCGACTATCAACCATCACTCCCAGGTCCTTCTCTGCCTGGCAGCTCTCCAACCACTCATCTCCCAGCCTGTAGCTCTGCTTGGGGTTATTGCGCCCCAGGTGGAGGACCCGGCACTTGGCCTTGTTGAGCTTCATGCAGTTGACCTCAGCCCATCGGTGCAGCCTATCCAGATCCTCCTGCAGAGCCTTCCTACCCTCGAGCAGATCGACACACGCACCTAACTTGGTGTCATCTGCAAACTTACTGAGGGTGCACTCAATGCCCTCGTCCAGATCATCGATGAAGATATTAAAGAGGACCGGCCCCAGCACCGAGCCCTGGGGAATGCCACTAGTGACCGGCCTCCAACTGGATTTGACTCCATTTACCACGACTCTTTGGGCCCGGCCATCCAGCCAGTTTCTAACCCAACGAAGCGTGCGCCAGTCCAAGCCAATTAAGGTTTTGTGCCTTCTTGTCACACACTTACTGAACAGGTTAATTTGGGGAAAACTTGGACGCCCATTCAGTGTTCCTGGGTCATGAGGGCCACACTTAATTGGGAAGGTAAGGCACCCAAGAAGGCTGAACTGGCCCCTTTGCACCTCCCTCCTCTGCCATGTTGTGCTGTATAAGCAAGGTCCAGGTCTGTCCCACTTATTTCTTCTCCATTTAGCCACCATGGAGTCATAGGGTCCATTAATTCAGGCACTTTTCCTAGGTGCCTGGCTCTCCATCAATGCCCAAGTCCAACTGAACCATACCTACAGTTACATGGTCGTACCTGTAAAAATACCTATGTTTACAGGATCACACTGTTATCCTATTACTAAATTATTCCCTCATCTCCAGCTAGGCTGCCCTCGTGCCATACGAAAGCCCAGACATTCAAGTGTTCTTTAATTAAAGCTCAAAAGTAAGTATTACAGAAATGATCTACATACGCAGCCTTCAATATCTTATCCTCTTTATTTATTTATTTATGTATTTATTAAATCCAGCAAAGCATCACTGCCATTAATTCCCTTGGTAAGAAATTTAGGAGATGGCTTTTGTCTTGCACCTGCTGCAAAACACATGCAGGTGAAGTGCTCTCTCCAGCAAATCCATCTTCCTTTACTGCAGAAACACTGCCAGACTGTGCCAGCAACTTGCCCTTCCAAAAGCAGAGGGATTTGCTCCACTGCAATGCCCTGAACACCCGAGTAGCAGGCTGCAGCTGGTACAACGTGCTGCTGCTGGGAGCCTGCCTGGCACCAGATGGAGCAAGTGCACGGTCCCCCTCCCATCTCCATCAGCCACTGGTTGCCAGTCAAATTTCACATTATCTTCAAGGTGCTCTCCTTGACCTATAAAGCCCTTTAAAATCTTCAGTCATGTTTTCTGCACTGATGTGATTGTCTTACATCGTTTCCTGCCAGTCTCCTGCATTTCAGAGGTAGATAGCTGTTCAGACACTGCAGAGGTGGGTGTGTTATAAACGTGAATAAAATACAGCTGCACAACAACTGATTAAAATGTTTACCTTCTGATTAAATGATCTCAAAAGATGATGTGAAAAGCAATTCTTTAAAAAACAAGAGGCAATACAAATGGTTGCAGACTTCAGGAAATACTATTTACCTTGTTCCTCCATCCTCAAATATCTTCAAAGTAAAAAAAAAATGCATTGTCAATATTTGTAAAAATGAAGTAAGCTCTGGACTGTAATTTGATTTGATATGGATTATTTCTTTTAAATTGTTGAGGTATTTGCATCAAAAAATCAAACCACACTGTGCAGCACCACAGAACTACCAACTACATTTCCTCCGTGAGTCCCTGGCTGCACACATAAGGGATGCTGCTGCTTGACTTGTACCCAGGCAGGAGATTCGTCCTTCCCTTCCAAATTGCCACCCTGAATTTATCACCTGGATCATTAGTGGAGGAGGAGAAAATCCCAGGCATCTCAGAACCAGGCCTCACCTGGAGTACTGTGTCCAGTTCTGGTCTCCCCGGTACAAAAAAGACAGGGATCTCCTGGAAAGAGTCCAGCGGAGGGCCACAAAGATGCCTGGAGCATCTTCCCTATGAGGAAAGTCTGAGTGACCTGGGTCTGTTCAGCCTGGAGAAAAGAAGACCAAGGGTGGATCTTATCAATGTTTACATATACTTTAAGTGTGGGAGACAGAGGGATTTGGCCAACCTCTTTTCAGTAGTTTGTGGGGGATAGGAAAAGAGGTAATGGCTGCAAGATAGAGCACAGGAAGTTCCGCACCAACATGCCAAAGAACTTCTTCATGGTGAGGGTGATGGAGCGCACTGGAACAGGCTGCCCAGGGAGGTTGTGGAGTCTCCTTCTCTGGAGATATTTAAGGCTCGTCTAGATGCCTACCTGGGCAACTTGCTCTAGGGAACCTGCTTAGGCAGGGGGGTTGGACCTGGTGATCTCTTGAGGTCCCTTCCAACCCCTACAATTCTGTGATTATGTGATTCTTTGAATCCCTTTCCAACACTTGTACAACAGCAGCAACAGGCAAGGAGAAAGTAGAAGACGGGGAATGAATTAGGGAAGCACAAAGCTATTGAGACATCATTTTGACTGTAAACTTATTGTCTTGCCACATCTCCATATTCCTTGCTAAAGGATCTACCTATTAGCTACTTTGTTAGCTTATTTGCCCAGTAAATTCCAAGTGTAATTATCCTCCTTCAGGTTTTCAGCCTCAGGCTGCAGACCTGAGGCCCAGACAAGGTTGCACAATGGTTTAGCAGTACCAGGGCAAACTCAAAGCTTTCGATCTGAAGCTGCTCCTTAACAGAGTAGACCATGTTGGCTTCCTCACCACTTCCAAGTATTTGATGGGTGTGCAATTAAAAGGGGCTAGTGCAGAACCAAAGCTACTTCTGCGAAGAGAGAAGAGGGGCAAGATAGCCAGGCAAAGCTCCTGCTGGCTTCCTGTATCTTACCATGCATTCTTAAAGGCCCGAGTTGGCTTGAGCATGCACAGATGAAGAAGCAGCTCAGTTAAGGAGGGCTGAAGGCAGCCTGATAAAAGGCTTTTCAGGGTTTTTGCAGACTTCCCTACATCTACAGATTACAAACTGAGCTAGTTTTGTGAAACAATCCCAGAAACCCCACTCCACTTCAGAGAGAATTTGTGCTCAGTTACGAACCTCAGAAATGGGCCTGAGCTGAGTTTGAGTTTTTTGGTTTATTTCTGATGTACAGAAGCCAGAACGGTGTCGTAACAGTAACGGAAGGTGGCTCAGTGCCACCCAGACCGGTGACCCTTGGCTGCTGTCCGCTCCTTACAGCGCTTTGCTCTCTATTGGAAATTGGCAGCAGCAACTCCTTATCTGCTGACTAACCTCATGCAGCCCTCACCCTGCTTAAACCACCAACTTCATCCTGCATTCACCTGTCACTCACTGAAGGACCCCTTCAAAGTGGGCAAAGTAAATGTTCCTTCTCTCTTATCATTCATTTCCTTACACAGCTGTTTTAACCATTGCAGGTCATGGTGCTGTGCCCTCTGACAGAGCTGATCTATGCACCAAGCAGTGGAGTCACTCAGTTTGTTCCCAATACATTTCAAGGTGACACTTGCCCCTGGAGGATGCTTGCAGTATAGCCAGTCAGGAAAAAAAACAAGTTCTGAAATAGCCCCTCAGCAGCTCAGAGGCAGCATAAGGCAGGGGACAACCCTGCCTTTTCAAGGAGCACAGCCACCAGCGCATTGTGTTATGTATATACAGGGAAAACAGGACAGTAGAAGTCAAGCATTCCCCTCAGTCGTCTGGAGAACATTTCCAAACTACAGAGCAATTATTTCAAATTTATGCCCATGTTTAGGTGTGTTCTAATAGTCTCAAGGCTACAAACACAGAAATGGAGAAGGTAAGGTTGAGGAATGAACCTCGCAAATCCCATTGAAAACTGTTGCAAAAAATAAGCAGGCTGTGCACTGGACAGCATAAGGCTGCACACTGAGAAGCAGGCACCTGAGTCTCTGAGAAAACAGCCTTCACTTTATCTCCAGATAAATGTGTCACCTGTACGTATAGGCAACATCACCCACAAGAGCTGTGCTGAGGATGCGCAGCTTTCTAACATCATGGGGCTAACCAAAGCAACCACGAGAGAACGTACCAGTATGCTTCTCAACCTCTCTGCAGCTGTGAGCCCTTCCACCACCTGCCAACAGGCCTCCCTCATCCTCTGCCTTTATGGTGTCTTCAGTCTGCTGTTTATGGCAGCGTCGTCGTTTAACTTTCCTTGGGGCAAGTCAGCTCTTCACACACATGTGGCTCTCTGCCTATCTTTTTCCAGCAGACTTTATTATCAGCAAAACCCAAAAAGACAAATTTATCCTTTGTGCTGATGCAATTGACTTGTCACCCTACTTTTACAGCTAATCAGCTCTTTAGTAGATTATGCTGGATGTCAGAGGTCATCTGATAGCTGATCCTGTTAAACTGACCATAAATACTTCTTTCCAATTGTATGCAATTGCCTTCTACTGCTACAGTCCTCTCAAATTAACATTGCACATTTAACATATTTATTCAGAAGGGAAAGTATTACGTCCTGATTTTTAAAATGACACCTTCCTATGGCACAAGCACTCAGAAACAAATCTTTCACCAAAGACCTAACCTAGTAGGTGAAGATGTCAAAGACCTCTAACTAGAGCCTGATAACGGTGTGTTTGGTCCACAATTTCTATTGACATTCACTGCTTTCAATATCAATACCTATAGACTATGTATTGTTTATCACAGATACTGTATGATACTGTATACTGAGCTAATTAAAAAAAATTAAGTCCTCACCTCCTCAAAACATTTTCAAAACAATTACCCAGGCAGTTTAGTGGAAACAACTAACAAGCAGCAGTGGGAAGCCATCACTGGAGGGCAGCTTGTGAAAAAAGGGGCTGAAAACCTTCCTGTTGAACTGAAGGATTTTCTACATTCATTTTGCCCCCATATAAACAAAAGTTCAAGATGCACAAGCTCTGGCCACCAGTCCTCTAAAGACTCACTCATCAGAGATCAGCAGATACACTAGTCATCTTGTATTTCGGGTTTGACTGAAAAGATTTGTCTTCAGATGCATTTTGATGGCAAAAGCCACACACACACTGCCTGAAATCCCAGCAGACAATGCAGTTTAACTCCTTGTAGGACCACTTCTACTGCAATCAGAAAGCATTTTTACACCTGGAATTGCTGAAGGACAAAGTTTATTTCCCTTTTAAGACAATAAAGTTGTTCTCCTGATGAGAACACCTGCGGTTCCACTGATGTGAAGCAAAGGAATGCCTCTGGCTGCTGGAAAAGTGATGCCCGCCTGCAGCAGGGGACCTAGGGTCCCCCTGAGCACCTCAAGGGGACAAGGCTCCCTGGGAATCTCCTGAAGGCAAGCCCCATCCTGACTGAAGCCAG
The DNA here is from genome assembly GCA_011076525.1 of Nettapus auritus. Classification (NCBI taxonomy): domain Eukaryota; kingdom Metazoa; phylum Chordata; class Aves; order Anseriformes; family Anatidae; genus Nettapus; species Nettapus auritus. The sequence goes on from CM021768.1 coordinate 21,203,391, forward strand.
AAAGCTCTGAGAGACCCTACTGAGTGGGAGCTACCTGCACCAAGAGCCAGTGATGGCACTGCAGCTCCATGGCCTGTGCTGAGCAGCAGCTTTCATTTAATCAGCTGATGTCATCAGTGTCTCCAGAGGCCACGACTGCAGCTGAGAACTGTAGGAAATGCAGCTTCTCCTGGGAGCACTTTGCCCATGTTCTATGCTTTGGTGAGGAGATCAGTATCTGCCTGGGTTAGGTGCCAACAGCTTGTTGCTGCACCCAAAATCTCAGCCAGCAGCAAGCCTCATGGTGGGGTGGAAGGAGTGGCAGTAGGCAAGACACGCACCTCTCCAAAGCCACCCCATGCTCCTCACCTAAACCTGTCCTGCTTCTGCTACATGAGTAGTTCTGTTCTCAGAAGCAAATAGAATAGAGGATGGAAGAAAAGGAAAACCACGGTCTTAGAGGCCAAGAATGGAGCAGGGAACACCAATTAACATCAGCTACGGGCTGCTACTGTCCCCACTCTGAGGCCCTGGTTTGAGTACTTAGATGATACCAACACAGAAAATCCAAAATTGCAACACCCTTTCAAGCCTTTGATATTAAACATTAGTTACATTTCCTGTTTATTAATGATTATCAATCTTGTTTCTATGGCACTTTGTAAGAAGCATCTTATTTTTTGACAAATGCAGAACAAAAAAGTTTGTGTTTTTATCTTCTGTAGAGCTTCAGAAAATACTTCATCTCTGAACAAAATGCCAGGACTCCTACACAAGAGGAAAATAATATCAAAGATTTCTTTACATTTTCAAGAGCTAACAGTTTTCACCCCTTGAAGGCTGTAATCAAAACAAGCTCTCCTTCAGAGAAAGGTGCACTTTACACTGCCAGCACCCTGAGTGGCCTGAGGCAATCCAAAAGCTCCTCCATGCTGTGTGTCTGGGGTACGAGTTGGGGTGCTGACAGCCTGTCTTCACATTCAGCTTCACTTTGTGAGTGCTCAAGTCCAGGGACTACTCTTCACAACTGGCCTGGCAAATGGGGTTATGCTACTAGCCGTCTCATTTTGAGGTGCATTGAAGCTGAAGAAAATACTGATTTTTCTCATTTACTGGGGGGAGCTGGGGGTTACAGCCTATCTTGTACAAAGCTGCCATAATATCTGTCAGTTGCAGTCAAAGAAGTAGTTAGGCAAAATATTCAATAATCATAGATCAATTTTCCCTTAATTTCATGGGCCAGCTGTGGGGGAATGCACAGATGTGACCAAGAAAAGGATGACAAATTTCTCTAGAATGTTTTGCAAACATATTTAGGAAATCACACTAGCAAAGTATTGCTGGTTCACAGATCACAGGCTAAGTGAAACTGCTTGAAAAAAAAAAAAAAAAAGAAAAAAAGTGATTACGAAAGAAAGACTGCCAACAAGCATTTAAGAATAGGAGCAGTGCTTCTGTCACTTTCTAGGAGAACAGTCTTGAGCAAAAGACAGCTTTACCTTCAAACATCAGGCAGCCAGAATCCCCATTGTGTTAGAAAAGCACCTCTTGAATATTCAAAATTCCTGGCATTCAGAACTGTCTTCAGCGGTGATTGCTTGAGATTCATTTTGCTATTCTTTCTGTATTAAGAAGTCAATGCCCCTTTTTTATCATTTATCTATCCAAAGCTCCTCCTAATTTATTATCAGTTCATTAATGTACTGCCTACTACCTTTCAAGATCATTAAAGAAGTTAAATAATATCTTAAACTTTCTTCCTCAGCACTTTGTCCCTTAGAGCTGTATTGTATATACATGATTAAATTCACCTTACTATTTCAAGTCTGATCACCCCTCACTTTTCCTCATTATTTTTTTTTATATATTTTTTAAGGGGACGTGATTTCAGTTTCCAACCTTGTAATTTTAAGATGTAACAACTCATTTCTAGAGGTAAAACATCCTCTATCCATCAGGCCATAGGCCTTCTCCTCCCTTCAAGCAGGAAGAGGCCATAATGTATTCGTAAGGCTCCAGCAGGACACCAGAGCCTCTCCAACGCAAGGCTCCCCAGTTAATTTGGGTTCTGTTTCAGGAGCAATCTGGGTGAACCAAAGCTGGGCCCATCAGTAGGGTCACCTCTTCTCCCATCGCTGCCCGATTCCATCCAGCTCCATTTGGTATGTGTTCTTCTGTCCCCAGCCCAACGTGCTGCCTCAGAGCTGCTCCTGTGCGCTGCTTCCTCCACCAGCCAAGCAAGGGGATTTTTTTTTCTACCTCAGCATCTCAGTGGGGTGATTTGCAGGTGAAGGACTGGCCTTGGCTCACACGTTTTTGTGCTAGTACCGTATAATTATTGCTTCTAATGCTGAGGGATTTATTTCTATTTTTTTACATCACTGTGGCACAGCACACTGATCCTCAGCCACGCCCAAGGCACCTCTGCTTATTTTGCACTTGCAATGCTGCCTTTTGACGCTATTTGTCATCTACAACCAGGCCTTCTTCTACATGCAACCCTACATCCAGACGGCATCTCACTTCACATCAGTGAGACTTTCATTTGGTAAGGAGTAGAAAATGTTGCCCTAAATTAGTGATGACTTTAATGAGGAGTGATATGCCCATTCAATCAGCAATAGATAGCCCATGTTAATATAACACTAACAAACTGCAGCAGCATAAACGACTGTCACACCTGATTACAATGTTTCATCTGACTTAATTTACACACGGTGCCTACCTGCCTCATTCTCCCTCCCTCTTTGTCCCCGTGGTTGCAACCCTTCCAAGCCCCCTGGGCACGGCCATCCCAGCTCACCCGCAGACTGCCCTGTCTCGCAGCAGCCTATTCATTGACATGTCCCCAATTAAAGCTGCAGCTTAATGCTAAGCACAAGATTAAATGCTTAGCTCTAAGAATCAGGTTTGGTCAGTGTTCAAAGGAGTATGCTTTATTGAATGAGATAAAGGGAAGCCAAAGAACACCTGAGGAGCTGGCTGCTGCCAGGATGGTGTGCCAGCTTGCTGAACACCACAGATGATCCCTTTTCCACCCTACAGCAGTGTGTCTCTACCACTTCTCCCTGTCCGGCAGGCCAGGCATCAGGAAAAACTACTGAGTTTTGTTCTGACATGTAATCCCTCATTCTAACCTGCAGGCTGGTCTGACATGCAGTCTGTAGCACAGACTCACACCTCTGCTTGTTCCTCACATCTGAGTAAGGATCAGCTTGCACTATGACTTACCAGTCCCTAGCACTAAGCACCCTCATTTTCCCTAATGTGCCTGTATCCCTCATCTCCTTTGCATGGAGCATAATCCCAAGAACTAAAAAAAAAAAAAAAAAAAAAAAAAAAAAAAAAAAAAAGAACTGGTCAGCTCTTTGCCTGAGCCACTTCTCAGAGTGCCATATCTCACAGCATTAAGGCCTAGGCCTTAATAAGCCGAGTGTTAAGCCACACAAGCATGCTGTAAACAGCAGTGGCAGAAGATTCTGGCTCTTCAAGTAGATATTACAAAAATCATTTAGCAGCTAAGAGAAATAGCGTATTTAAGATCAGTTACTGCTGTAATTAAATGAGGTCAAGGATCATTCTTTTTCAGTCAAGATGCCAAAATATGTCACTTCCTTTAGTGCTCTCCAACTTAAAAAAAATAAAAATAAATACTTGGCTAGACAAGACTGTATCATTAACTAATTGGTATGATGTGTTCCCTTATCACTGAAACTTCTGTCCTTGACAGGATATTCATAATATCAAAAAATTGTTATGACAAGAGTAACTTTGATCTAAATATAATTTAGAGATTTGTAACTGGATCAAAGGACTTATCAACAGATTTGTGAGCTGTGCTGTGATTTTGAAGATAGGCAAGCATCATTATTATGTTTCTGTTGTATTCATCATCCACACAGACTTAAATTGCACTCCTTCACACAAACCAAAGACTCCAGTGGGGGAATCACTCCTCATCAGACACTAAAGACCAGCAGGCACCTGCTTCTGTGAGGAGTTGTCCACGGAAGAAGCTGTGACTCAGCCATCACAAAGGTCTCACTTGTTCCAGAAGTCACCTGCAGCCCAGCCTCCCTGATGCAAACCCACCTCTCCTCGCCTTGCAGAGATGACAGCTGGTTCCAGCAGCCCATACAGCAGCAGCCTGTTCCTATGCAGTTCACCTTTTCCCTTCAGGGAGTGCAGACTGCTCCTCAGGTTAAGGAGGAGGCACCACCTTCTGTGCAGTCTTGGTCCAGCTATCAGAGGCCTTTTCCAGCATCAGGTGGAGGTATTCAAGCCAGCCTTGTCCTTTATCCCATGAACTGCCCGAGAACTGCTAATCCAGGTACATATGGCCCATTCTGTTTCATGGGCAGCAGCTTTGCTCTAGGAGGGCTGCTACAGGCAGATCCACCATCATCTGCAGAAACACTCAGCTCACTGATGCCTGGCATCAAACTTGAAGTCCTGGCCTGCATACTCCATATCTGCTGTGCATCTATTTGAAAAGCCAGGGATGGCACGGGCTATAATGGCATGAGAGCTGCTACTAGCAATAGCTTGTTTTTGCTACTGTGTGTCCAAATACACTCAGGAACGAACCCAGTGTGATTTCACTGAAATCCTGGCAGTGTTGCTGGAACGCTGGTTTATAGAAATAGCAGGCAGGACAGCTTGCTATTTTTGTTTCCAGACAGTGATGGGTGTAAGGAAAATCCTAGAGCAAACAGTTTGTTTAGAGCTCATCTAGCTGTTTCTCCATAGTTTCCTAATAGGTCAATTTTGGCCACAACCAAACCAGCACCATACCATCCTCTGCTATTGAGGTGCCGTGCTGCCTAGGTGTTGCTAGTAAGCCTCTTTTATTTGTTTTGCTTTTTGCTGTTTTTCTAAGCGTTATAGTAGAACGAGTTATGCTTTCTTCATGTCACAGGCCTCCTGGGCTGATTTTGTACACAAAGAAAAAGAAGCTTCTGGCATTTTTCACATTTCAACCAGCAGTGGCTTGGCTGCATTATCAAAGCAGGCCTGGCAGAAGCACACAACAAAGCATCCAAGACCCACCACAGACACTGCCTGCACAAATGAACTAATCGCACAGATACCGCTGCGCCACAGCAAGGAGGCCAGGGGAAAAATAAAAGCCCATGGAGATGGGACTAGGCCACAGCTATAAAGAATCTGCTTTTCTTAGCAGGTGCTTCAAGTTCCAACATCTGCTGGCCATATAAATCAAAGCAGCTTCTACAAGCATTTACGCAAGTGAATGACGTGAACATATAAATACACTGTAAGGCTTCTTCCCTGTTACTATTCTTGGCATTGAACCCACATAGAAGGTTCACCGATTTTCTTGTCTGCAAAAAGAGTAGGCTTACAGTAATAAAAATATTTAAGACTTGTGTTGTGCATGGGATTTTTAAAGGTATCCTTGCACAAAGTATGTAGAGTACACATAGCATTTTAGAGCTGGAAGCCTTCCTACTTTTAGCTGTATTGTATATTCACCTACCACAACTGAGTCCTGATTTTATTTAACTCAAAAGGAATTTCACAAACTTGATCAGAAAGTTTCTTCTCAGTTGGCTCCTGAAAGGAAGCAAAGTTGTCAAAACAATCAGAACCCCCAAATGAACATCAGTGGCTGTCCAGTGTGCTATTGTTTGCCACTTAATTATGTGACAAAGTATCCAAACAAAAGTTTATACAGCACAGGACAATTAAATGCAACACAGGAACAAAAACTAGGTGCTGACCAACAGCAGTTACAGGCAAGGCTGCGTCACAGGTATCACATGCATTTCAGTTTGGGCACAGAAAAATACAACATGAATCATCTACCAGCAAGAACATCTGGCTAGTTGCACCATATCAAGCACAAGCAAAACGAGAAAACAAAATACTAACTCCAAAACAAGAGCATCTTTCTGGCCTTTGTCTCTGCCAAAGCTGGCTTTCCTTCAATTAACTTCCACTCCCTCCAAGCAGTTTATTTTAAAACTGATTTTTCTGTTGTATAACTACCCACTGATCACCTCTGCTAATGGGGGCAAGCTCCTCACCCCTTGATCTGCCCCTCTTTGTGCACCCTGAGGCAGAGCGCTTCCAGACAGCTTTGCAACAGCACGCTGGACTGGCTGCCTTGTTCCTGGCACAGGATGTATCTTCCCCCATCTGATGTTCACAAAGCCACAGTATGAACTCTCTTTCTCGCTGGGCTTGTATCTCTCATACAGCAGGCTCTGTAGACATTATGCCCCAACCTCCATGTGCAGAACCACCAGCTCCACCAGCTCGCAGGATTGCCTGCTGGTTGCCCACACACAGCTCCTTCCAGCAGGGCCCTGTCCAAGGCAGAGAGCCCCAGACAGCCACATCTGCTGCTCCAGCCTCGGAGGATACTTAGCCAACAAGCGGTCCCAGCTGGGTCCCTGTGACTCCATCGGACTGGGGGGCTCCCACCATTTCAGCAGCCCCACAGTTTAGTCTTACATTCAGTAATTTTCCAAGTGCTTCCCCAGTTTAGTACCACAAATACAGAAGTTGGGCATCTGAAGTCTGAGGACTGTATGTGAAGGCTGCTGTCTTATAGCACTGCCATAAGAACAAGGACCACATGCTTTTTAACTGTGATGCGAAACACTTTCTGACCCTTAAAGAAGCTTTCCAAAAATGTGGAAAGCTAGCCGTTGCAGAGTGTTACTGGTGCCCAGCTTCTGCTGTCTATGGCCATTACCCCCACTTAGAGAAAGGCTCAGCCAGACAGATTCCAGCTACAGCAGCTACATCATCCATCTTCCCATGCAGGCATTTGCAGTGCATGAGACCTGGTTAACAGTCACCGACTGCCTGCTGTCATCAGACAGGAGGCCGAGATAGATGCCTATGGCTTACTACCAGGTGCCCTTGCCTGACTGGCAAATAGCACGTGTAAGAGGCAGGCTCTGGGGCTCCAGATCTGATGATACTTCCTGGCCTGTTTTCCACAGTGTCACACGCTAAGTGCCATCTACATGTTTTTAAACTAGTGTGTAATACCTTGGAACAAAAGGTTAAACTAGAAGTGCTGAATGTTTCCTTGCTGTATCCTGTCACTGACAAGATCTTGCTTGTACAGCCACTTGGACTGGGAAAAACACCTCTACAGAAAATGCACTCAAATATGCTGTCAGGAACAGGCACTGGCCATTTTTAATATCGAGATTAGTGACTTTTAAACATTCTCAGCTTGGGCCTGTATTTCTCCAGCCATCAAAAGACACTTGTCACTTTAATAAATCTTAGCAAGTGAGTCTAGAATGCACTCTTGTCATTCATTTGAGCAAAAAGCAGAAAAAGGGGAAAGGAGAATACTGAACTGAAAACTGAACCACCTAAAAGCACATGATACAGAAAATACACCGTAACAGAAAAATATTATCAGGCTTGATTTGCTTTCCCACCGTGGAGCTCTTCTACACAGCATGTTTTCCCTCTTGCCCTATTTACTCATTCTAATACTGCAAGTGATCTGAAAAAAATTCTGATGTGAGCATTCCAAGAATAAGCAAATAATGAATAAATAATGACAGCCATCCCTAAAAGACAAATTCTTATGTCAGATTGCGCTGAAATACCATTGCAGAAAAAGACCGAAGGAAAAAAATTATAATAATGATTGATATTGAATCATTATTGCCCTGGATTTAACATAGACTATTTTGCCATATATCAGAGCAAAAAGTACTGTAAAAAGACTGTAGAACAGCGGTAATTATTTAAATGGTATGTGATAGCTTTATAAAACAAGTGATGGGTCTGGGAAAAAAAAAAAAAAAAAAAAAGTAAATCCTTGCAGAAAGTAACAAGCTCCTGTCTGCACAGCGGAGTTCACAAAATGGCAATACTGTGTCATTAGGCTGGCATGACAGCTGAATCTCTAATACGCCCTCGCCAATGCATGTGCAGAATGAAACCCCTGAAGCCACCGACTCCTGCTGTGTGCCTTGGCACACTGGCCTGGTCGCAGCCCTCGCCGCACACTCACTGGGACACACTCCAGCTAACAAAGCACGCGGTGAGACTGTCTCATGCACCAGCAAGCAGGTCCAGATGTGTGCTCCACCTTCCAAGCTTCTCTGCACCTCCACCGCTAAGGAGGCAACAGGTGCTGTGCAACTTCAGGAGGGGGATGTCTTCAGGGCAGGGGCAAAAGCAACTGCCCATGTACCAAAGAGACGAGCTCCCCTCCACCCAGACACACTGGCGGTGCTCAGATCCTTCATAGGTCCCTGTTTGCACAGAGGAAGGGGCAAGAACCTCTGCGGGCACTGGAGCTCCACGCCTGGAGCTTCTCTCCAACTACTTCACTACCTTCTTTTATCAGCAGCTATCTTCAAGCCCTTCCAGCATCTAGTTTTCTGACTGAACTGCCTCTCCCTGCCCATTCTGGGACAGGGCAGTGCCTCCTCTTGCTGCTCCTCCAACCACTGCGCAAAGTCCACACCAAGTGCTGCATGTGCTTTCAGACCCACCTGTGCCCTGCTGTGCGGCATGAGCACCACCAGCCAAGACAACTGCTCCTTAACTGCCAAAATAACGCATGGTTCTTATGCAGATATGCCCGAGCCAAAGCAACAGCAAGACTGTAGCTGTGTATTGCATAGGCTGCCGTCCAGGAGTAATGTGCTTCAGGCCTTTGTCTGATGTAACCAAAGCCCAAATATTACCAAAACAGATACTTGACAGGAGCAAAGTGCCAGTATTGTCAGAATACTGAGCAAACAACAGCTAATAAAGACACCTCCAAATCAAACAAGGTCAGATTAAATACTGAAAGGTTAAAACACAAAGGTACCCTCTGGCAATTTTGAGGGCAAACTGCTTAGAAATACCAACATGTAGGAAAGCCTCTAGTCTGGAGGAGGAACTTCTTTGTGAATAAAACAAGTGCAACCATAGGTCTGAAGAGGAAACTATCTGTCTCAGAGCAGAAACAGATGAATAATAATAATACTAGTTCCAAAAATAATTACAGAAGCAAATGCACATCCCAGGCAACCTTCTGCTAGTATAAAACAGCAGAAGACAAGCTAAAATTAGTACACATTTGTCTAGCTGGAATTGAGTTATACTTTCCCTCCGCTAAACAACCTAGCTAGCATGGCCAGCTAGGATGTCATTCCTGGCTACAGAAAAAGTCTGCAGCAGATCAGCCAACTCGGACCTCTTCCCAGCAGTTTGGGTTCAGATGCAGAATATATAGTCATCCCCATCCTGCAAGAGTTGATAAAAAATATGACAAGGATCTAGAGGTAGATGCAGCCTGTGACTAAAAGTAACCTGAGCCCATTTTCTACTGTGGTTAATACAAAACTTGTTGGCAAAATTAACACCCTATTATAAACAGATATTTGAAGCATTATAGTTAGTTTGCTAAAGAAAAGGAGAATCCCTCAACTATTAACTATGCAGATTAGGCAACAGTTGTTTCAGATGGTATTGATGGATTTTGGAGCATACACTAAAGCATTGCTGAAAATATTTCTGTACATACAACTTAGCATCATACTTGGTCTAACATTTCATAACAAACAGGACTACAACTGCTCAATATTATATGCTGATTTCTGTAGATCACCTGCTTAAATTTTCAAGTTCCCTTCAATTATATTTAAAACAAACCATATTTACAGACAGAAAGGTGGGAGGATTAAATACCTTTGAAAAAAAAATAAAATGGACAGAAAAAAAAAAAAAATAAGCTGCCTGAGCAGGGTTTGTTTAGTTAAAAGCTACCAAGGCCATGCTATTACCTACAGCTCTCTACTACAGCCTGAAATCAGGTTGTTTCACCATCAGTTTCCTGTTCCTGCAACTTTCTGCTTGTCTGACCTTGGTCAAGTCACTTAATACCTGTTCACTAGCTTCCTATCCTTAGATTGAGGACTTTGGCCTTCTCCCCTATCCACCAAACTTTTCAATATGAATGCAGCGCTTGTAGAGCAGCAAGCACCTCTGAGCAGGCGTGCAATGAGTCCTACATTTGGCTTGCTTTGCTCATTTTATGTAATTTAATATTGCCTCAGCAACACGACCAAGGACTAACATAGGTCTCTTTGCCACTCACACCCCACTAAAAACATACAGCTCAGCACAGCTGAATTCCAGCATTATAAAAGGAATTACCTCATGTTTAAGTTCTGCTTAAAAAGACCAGGCAGAAGAAGGAGATTTGGGTGGCTTAGGAAAGAATCCTGCAATGTAAAAGGATACATGAAAACAACAACAACAACAACAAAAGGATAAATTACAAGCTTTCCATTTTCTCAGAAGGCTCTGTAGGGGAAAAGTGAATGCATTTCTTTCTCCTTGATTCTTGGCTGGATTAAAAGGCCATACAGGGCAGTGTAGGGCAGGAACTGGTCCAGTCACTATGAGTATTGTCTACACAATCCTCAGGCTGTGGATACCAGAGAGATTCTGCCACATTTATGAAGACCTGGGGTGCCTACTTGACTGCTAGTGCCCTTAGAAAAATTCTACCCGTTTCCCAACTTTGAACCCACCTCTCCCTCTCCCCACTCTGGGGCCTGCGAGGGAGCACGTCTGGTAGTTCACAGCTACAGTCCTTTGAAGTGCCATTGATATTCAAAGCTTGTGGAGCCTTCTGAATCGTAATGGCACCCTCAAACGCGACTCAGGCCACACTACAAATAAACTTGCTCTGGTGAACCTGCTAGCCGCTTCACTGTGCTAACGTCAGCCTACCTCTGAGAAAAGGGCTCTGCAGCTTAAGCATTGCAAAGGAAAATAAAATCCTCAGCATGGAGCCCTGGAGAAGAAAAACAGTGAGATATTTAAACCTAACCATTTCTTTTAAATACTTGGGTGTTCTTTATAGAGGGAATTTCCCCCTCCTCTGCTCCCCACCAGAAGTGTCCAAAGCATTACTCATTTTATTTACAGAGCTTTGATGTGAGCCTCCAAACTTTTAGTTCAGCTTTTAGGAATGTGAGGGTCAAATGATTTTCTCCTTCTGGGGAAATTAGGCTGAATTTCATACCACCATTTACTCCAAACATGGAAATACACTGACGAATCCTTCTTTAACTCACAACGGTCAGAAGTTAAAATTTTCATCACCAGGAAGTTTAGGCAGCCTACACTGAAAACACATGCAATTTTACAAACAGAGTGTGTTCAGCCACTGTGAATTAGCAGCACTGCAAGATCCATTTACTCTCAACAGTCCAAAATAAAGTGATATCATTCATGTCCACACATTGGGATCATCACTTTCCACCTGTGCAAAAAATGGCAAGTGAAGAAGTAAAGGACTGGGGTCCTTTAGAAAGAGTCAAGCCCAGCTTTCAAGCTGCGTCCCCAGAGGCAATGCCTCTTGCAGAGGCTGTTGCTGGACCCACAGGAACAGGCTTTCCACCCACAGGTGGGAGTGCTGATCCGTGATGGACTCCGCCTTTCTCAGGTAACAGAAAGGGCCCTGAACTTCATGAAGTGCATACTCATAGCCCCTGGCATTTTCATTTTGTCTTCTGACTTTCTTGATTGGTGTGCCAGACACTTTTCCCTTTGGTGACAGCAACGTCCCAGATATATTGCCTTGTCTGCTGGGATGTGACTGAACCACCATCTCAGATCCCAAAGTCTGATGATGCACTGAAATGTGGCTCCAAGTCTAGGAACTGACTCTGCAGAACATTGCGGGCTTCAAATATTCCTTCCTGTAGGAAAGGGTTTGAAATGGTAAGGCTTAGTGGGCTTTGTAGAAGACATGCCCTGTAGAAGACGTGCCTACAACAGCTATTTATTCCCTTATTTATTTCGTGTCCTTGGACCCTTACTTGAAGCACATTCCTCTGCAGTCTGTATTTCTCTAGTGGACCACAGGCAAATACACATTCAGCAATGCTATGTAATATAAGCGTAGTTATAACATGTATATCTACAATCAATTATTCCTGAACTCAAAGAAGAAGAAACTACTCCCTTCTCTGCTGGCTTCATCTGAAATAGCAGTGCCTTGAAAATGAAGTGGTTTGGGTGTTATCAGCCACATAACCAGTTATGCAGAGTCCACCTTCCTTTCTATTCTCTGGCTGTTTCCCATCAAACAGCACAGAAAACAGCCATCAGATTAGTTCCAGCTCTATACTTTGAATGGGATACACACTGAGCAGGTCACTAGGAGATGTGCTATAACTAACAGTCCCTTGTGCCTTACAAGTAGCTTGCTGTTTTAAACTAATCACAGATTAAAAACTAAACTAATCTCACCTTCAATATTTGGGTTACCTTTACATAAAAAAGGAGCAATCTGGTAACATCAAAGGATGGCCATGCAGGGGCAAAGCAATTCTTGTTTAAAATATTAGAGCATTTTCCTACTTAACTCATTTGACAGAAAAACAATATTCACTTCAGGCTGTGAAAGAGACATCAAGCTGGTCCCTGCCCTAGCAAACGTATTCTAGCAGTATTAAAATAATCAAATAATACAGTTCTAACTATGTCTTGGTTTCAGTGCCTTTGGTATCCCACTGGTTAAGACTGAAGCTGTAACAACATGAGCTAACATATTCAGATGTCTTCATCTACGCTTCAGTAAAGAATGCAAGTGAGCTCACTCACAAAAGGCCTGAGGTCACTGCACTGGTTCTAGATACACAGTAAAATGCATTTAGATGCTCGGATTAAACACAACAGCTTCAAGTCACATCTCTGCCTTTCTTTTTCTCACTTGGCAGTGAGGGGATGGAATTCCTTCAGCTTGTATACGAATATCCTTCTGGTTCTCAAAGTCCCAACTGTGAGATGCATATGAAGTGCAATATTCTGTATCTGATACATTTTGATAATTACCTAGTTACTAAAACACGCATATTTTGCACATGTGAAATTCTTCCACATAAAACCACTATGAGGCATTGATAGGTTTTGAAAACTAAGCCCTTGGACTACAACATTTGACAGTGTGCATTTCTAGCAATGCCAGTAGTTATCTCTCTCATCTTTGTTCCCCAAGAAAGGAAATCTGGCATTAAAACCTGCAAAACCCTTGGTGCACGTTTGGCAAGCCACTGAATGGGCTGCACATTCACTATGGGGGCTTCCTGTGAAGGCGAGTCAAGAGTTATTGACTGCTCATTACTATAAATGGGAACATCTAGAAATACAATATGGTTGATGTGGAGAGGTAAACAGTTCGTGTGCTTTGAAGTATATTTGTATTTTATCTTCTTATGTCTAACAAGAAGCATTACCTCCTGTAACAAACCGTGGCATTTTCCAGAGCCAGTACAGCACTTGGTACAAGGACATCTCAATGATCCATTGGTTTGGATGCTATTATAACACAAGCCTTCAACTGAAGGAGATCTTGACATTCTCTGAAAGTTTGAAAAAATGGTGTATGATGTAAAGTACTTAGCCTTCCCTTGTTTAGGTATGCTCGCAGACTCTTAGCTTAAACATTTGACTTGGTTCAAAAGCTCAAATAGTATACTCAAGCTTTACAGATCTATTCCTTCAATTCCTTTGAAGCCCGCCAATGCCACTGTTTCTGAATATCTTAAATAGCAAGCTACAGTTTCTGTCAGCTTTTGGACAGGAATTTACATTTAGCAAAAAGGCTCAGGATCCCACTACCTTATACACCTTGAAATGTGCAGGACCTACTCATTGCAAAATAATAAAGCAAGCTCTAAATAAATTATGGGAAAGACTGAGTTTATTACAAGGGCTGGGCAAATAATTAACATGATGTTGCTTATGGTGGTAGTTTCTGTAAATGCAAAGACCTTAAAAAAGGGCATCTTGTTTGTTCTCTTTTGAGGCATACATTAAGCCGGGCATTCTATGTAAGATGAGAAAATGAAGTAAACGCATACATTCTTCAGAACTTCTGGGGAACTTCTTACCACGTGACAAAAGGCACAAGGCTTTCCTGCAGGGACCTCACAGGAGGCAGACAGCTTTCGTCCTTATATCACTCTCCAGGATCTTCCTGGAGACACTGCTCTACATATGGGAGTATTGCCATGGACATTAATAAAACAGGATATCCTTGCTACAAAAGCAAGGCTCTTTGCAGTTACATTTCACGTAAGAGAGCAGACAATCCTAAAATACGCTCTGCATGCTGCAAAAAAGACAGACAAAAACCAACACAAGCCACAGCTCAATAAGGAATGACAAGCACAGTTCTAGTTACCGATGTGCATGTACAATGTCTGCGCACCTACACATTTTCTCCACGTGCTCTTTGAGACACACTAGTAAACTTCTTAGTACCAGGAAGTCACACCGATGTTATTTACTGTTTATTTTCATTTTTGAATGGCACCTATTGCAGGAAGGGCATTTGAAGCCTTCATCTGACAGAGGTTTAAGAAAGTGCTTAAGTAAGCACTTGAAATTCTCACTGACTTCTGCGAATTATATTCAATGATGTAAGTATGTTAGTTTGCCGTTTCACAGGAAAGTAATAAAGATAGATTCATTACTATTTGTCTGCAGCAGTGATGGTTGCCACAAAGAACAGCACCAGGAAATTATTAAATGCATATTCATTGCAGAGTTTACACAAGCCCCAGCATTGAACCATCACTGCAGAAAGAAATATTGAAGAGCTGTTTTGCACTTTTGCATCGTTCATGCTGTGTGCTGAAGCCGGTGCTATCTGGAAAAAACAAGCATGCTTTTGTATCACTGAAGTCTGTAATAAAATGTGCATGTGCACACACAACAAATATGTGACTTTGAAGGATAGGTTACCTTAAACATGCTATTTTGCAACTTCTGTGAGCTTGACTTTGAACCTTGCAGTATCATTTTGATTAAAAGGCTTTGGGGTTTGATTGCTTTTTCCCCCTCTGCTGTCTAATAGGTTATGCATTTACCACTGTAAAGCTAGTGTATATGCAGTAAACCATCTGCAGTTACTGAAGTCTTCAACCTTGCTTCAGCATTAAATCAACCACAAAAGCAATTTATTGCTTCATATATTCCAACACCATGAACAATATCCATTAAATCTCCATCTCACAGAGTGACCACACAGCTTTATGCTTGGATTGCTGTCCTGCATTACAGCCTTGCTGAGATCGTGGATTACCCTCAGCCTTGCCACAAGAGAATCATTACAGCATCCTGCTGCACCCAGATTCCTAAAAGATGGTGAGTATTTCCACCTGTGAAAAAGCAGTCCCTAGCGTCAGCATTCCTCCATCACAAGGTGTAAACACTGAGCCCATGCCGGTGCCTGTCTTGGGAACAGAGGAACTGCCAAAAACGCTTCTTCAAGAACTACAAGGTAAGAACCTCAGAAGGTGCAGTAACACCTCTGCACTAAATCCCATATGGAATATGAAAGTCTCATAAATGTACCACATAAAATCAATTACAATGTCACAAGCATTTAGCTTGTTGTTTTTTTTTTTCCCTGAGCCTGTACATCTTGTTGAAATAAGAGACTTTCAGTCCACTTTTAGCTAAATCTAAGTCAAATGGATATTGCTTTTTAAGACACTAAAATCACTTTTATTTCTTCCTTTGATGGTGTAGAGCAGGCTCTCATTAATGTACTGTGATTATTTTTTAGACTTTCTTCCTCCACAGCCGTTGGAAACACCAATTCAGCAGTTCAGCCTTTGGTGGCTACATCTCAGAAAGGATTTACAATAAGGAATTACTATTCCATCTCAATGAGATAATTTTTGGCCAGTGTTTAGAAAAAAATCTGTCAACCAATCCACTACCAGTGGCTTAAAAAGGCTAGTGCAACTAATTTCTATTTCTGCAGTGGCTTCCAAGAAATTTATTGCACCTTTTTATGTAAGAGTCTGAAATTCAGATGCAGACAGGCCAAGAAAACTCTAGGAAAAGAGCCATTGTGCAACAGGTATCATGAGGACTTTGTTGGCAAACATAAAAAGTTAAGTGTTGGTGTGTCCCACCCTCCCAAAAAGAGATGATCAGTCTCAGCTTAGGTGACTACCATGTTGGGCATTTCAGGCAGCTTTTTCAACCTTGGAGGTTTGGGCAACCTGCCAGTAATGAAGATGTATTAATGCTTAATGCAGCTTAATGTAATAGGTGTCATGTTCATAATTTACAGAAGCTCTTTCTAAAGCATTAAATTCATTTATACTCCTTAAAAGCTACTCAATCCTCAGGGCTAAGTTAGTTTGGTTGGTAGAAGGGGGCTCTTTTTTTAGGATCAAATGATATATAAATTGTTAACATATCCAAACTCATCCATTAGTGCGTGTGAAAGCAATAAATGTGCCAAAGTAGCAATAACATGATCGAGGAAAGTCATTGTGGTCATTAGGGCTGAAAGGGTTTCATTTATGGCCCCGAAGAGAACGAAGGCTATAAAATAAACCTTAGTAGTCCTGATAACCAGAAGGTTTGCCATATTATAAATAAAAAATAAATAAAATAAAAAATAGAACACATTTTTAGTTTCATAAATGGCCACATATCACACCACCTCTTTCACTGCCTCTTCTGTCACCATACCCTCCTTTGGGGTGCCATGTCAGATATAGGAAGGAATATAAAGCATGATATAGGCAGACTGGTGCACCCAGGGACAATACTCATTACCTGCATCTTCCCACAGCAACTCAGAGGCACCCTGCAAGGTTGGGAGTCTCCTGTAAGGGCCACAAAAGACCAGCAGTTTGAGACCTTGCAAGCTCTTGATTGCATCGTCTTGACAGCAGAGCTCATGCTGATGTAAGAAAAGGTCTGTGCTGCCTCCTCACCAAGGGGATGCAGCTAATTTCTGTCCCAGGACCTTCTTTGTTATACTTCATACCTTGCAGTCTTCTTCCTCCAAGGCATGAAACTGTAGCTGTGAAGGGCATGTAGCACCCAAGAGCACAGAGGAGCAAGAAGGATTTATTTTCTTTTACATTCAGTAACACAAGGCCAGTCCTAGTGGTGGAGATATCCACGAGCTGCTGACAATGACACAGACTCAATGGTTATCAGAACAAGCTAAATGCCAAAGCCCATATTTCAGTAAATCTTAGCTTCGTAACAGTGGTGGGTTAGTCCAATTCTGAATCAGGCAAAAGCTTTGGGAACCCATGATTTTACACTTCAAATCACTGAGGAGCTGTCAGATCCATACTTGCACAACTGTATTTACAGTCTCCGCATTGTCAGAAATGTCAAAAAACTTCCCATGTCCTAAAATACAGCACTATCTCTGTCCTGATGCAACTGTAGGCCATTCTGGAACCCCAGAGTTTAATTAACATTGTAAATTAAAAGCTTATTTTAGCCTATTCCCATTTTGTTTTCAAAATGTTCTCAGAAACAAAGTACCAAACTCCGTTCTTGGTAGTCTACAGGCATCCACTAGCTAGGGTCAGTCAAGCAGACCTGCAGTGCTGCTGAGCACAAAGCCTGACCTGAGGCACACATGCTGAGAGAAGCACTCTGCAGAAGTCTCTGCTACCTGCTCCATGTCCACCGTGTCCTAAAAGAAAGGCAGGTGTCCCCTAAGGAAGGGCTCAGCACCAAGCATGTGAGAACTCAAAGATGCCACCAGGTTCCAGAGCACCGGCCTTGCTCGTCTGTTGCCTGCCTGGTTTTTGGTGAGTGTTTTCCCACTGCCACAGAGACCTGCCCGCAACTGTCAGGGATCCACATCCATCCCCAAGCCAAGCCTGTTGGTACAGGGGTGCCCGTGTGTGCCTGCATTTGCCCGCACCACAGGTACAGAGCTGAAGCTGCACCTCTGTGTGCACTGCCACAGGATCAGGGAGTAAGTGTGTCTAACAACCCGTAATTAAGTCATGTCATGTAGCCAGATTCAACTTGGAGAAAAATGCCTACAGTAATTGCATTTAGTTCATCTTGTAGCATGGTCCCAATCATAACTGTTAATTCAATTGTACGTTCATTCTGCCAGCTCACTGCCATTAAGCATACATTTAATTACTTCAATAAAGGATTAATATGCAGCACACAAAAGTAAGGACATCACGCCGTGCCAAAGCACACAGCTGCCCCATCATTTAGTGAAGAGATAAAGAAAGAATATCATTGGGCAGTATAATCCTGTTACAAATACATCATTATTAGATGAACATTCGGGACTTTTATTTTTGTGCTTGTTATTCACCACTCATCATACGTCTATTTCCTTGGCACCAGAAAGAGTCATAATGCGCGAGTGACAGCTCTGCCATTGTTGTCCCATTGCTGGCACCACTGGCCTCCCTCCCCTCTCCCCCCAGCGCTTGTAAGGTTGCTCTTATCTCGTCTCCAGGCGAGGGCTTACAGCAGCTACATTGCAACATCCTGAGATAAGGGGCCCTGCTTGACATTATTCCTGTCTGTGCTGCAAACAACTGACAAGCATGGCAAGTATAAAAAAGGAGTGAGAACAACAAAGACTGCTGCCCCCCCAAGCTCCCCCCTCCACTCTCAGAAGACAGCTCATCAATTCTCCAGGATGTACACAATCATTATTGTAGGGGAAACAAAGACCAGTGTCAATTGTGCAGTGTTATAAAGCAGTCCCTCAAATTAAAACCATGTACCTAACTGCATCTGATGGCAGAAGCTATTTAGCAGTGATATTTAACGGAAAGGCAATGAAAAGCAATAACTGCTTTATTTAATGTATCTGTTCAATCCAGCTGCCTTGGATGGGCCTTAATAGAAGCTGTCGATCAATGTCACAGCCATTGAAATAACTGCAGCAGATTGCAATAAACATGAAGGGAAGATAACTAAAGCTACTGATCAGCTTCTTGTTACCTTCCTGCACCCAGAGATTTGTCATTTGTTTGTGCTGGTTATAATAGCCAGGGTTGATGATTATCATGTGAGCATCACGCTGGCCGAGTGCAAGGGGAGGAATGAAGCCAACTGGGGAGCAGTGCCGATGGAAGAAAGTTCACCTGGGGGACCAGGAATTCAGAGGCCAAACCTCTGGAAGATAAAGGCCTGCCCTCCTGCTGTTTCAGTTCAGGACAGCTACCTCCTTGCTGCTCTCTGGTCTGCAGAGGAATTTAAAACCAGTGTTTGGAACAACCCATCTTACTCACCCTGGCTACTCCTCCTCAGCAGCAACAGCTCTTTTATGTAGAGGATGCCCTGCCATACTGAATGGGAACACTGGGTTACCTGTGCACACAGATGCTGAAGGTGGTGGTATAGAAGCTGGAGGTGCGCAAGCAGCTGCTCTTTATGGGATAAGCCTACCCCAGTCAAACCAAGCAGCTACCTTTGAGAGAAGCAGCAAAGCCTGCTTGCCCAACCTGTGGGACTCAGGAAAGTAATTCATGATGCACCCCTCTGCTGTGCCAAGCATTTTGTCCTGGGCCTTGCATGGCAGCTGCTCCTGCAAGAAAATCAGACAGCCTGAAACCCACTACTGTTTTCACAAAACAACTTTTGATGGCAACAGCGGGGAGCCAAGCAGACCCCAGTGCTCCAAGTGCTGCAGAGGTTCACACACCTGGTCGTATAGTTAAGGCATAGCTTTGGAAAGGGCTATACAACTGAATAATTCAGCAATGCAATGCAGAGGGTTATTGGCCTTCAGCTGATCTGATTGAACCATTCACCACGGGTTTGAATGAATCTTTAAAGCAAGTTTTGATTATCTAGTTTGCTAGGCAATATTTTAAAGCTTCCTGTTGGCAGCATTCACAGCAACAAAACTTGTGTTCAGTTTAGCTCTCAAGTTTCAATAGGCTGCTCCTTATTTGTTTTGCTTCAAGGAGGCCAGGGAAAACTCAGCAGGGATCTATAAAAAACTGCAGGAAAAACCTGAAAGGTTCTTCTCACTTTTTGCAGTTTATATATTTGGCTGAAAGATTAAAACATTCTTCTTTTTTTTTTTCAATCTTACCTAAAACCTGATTTGGCAGACATTTTGTGATAAAGGTGTCAGTTATCTCACACCCTCCTTGGATATAATAGGTTACAGAAAATAAATTCCTTGTTATTTTACATCATTTTTTACTCAGGTAGATTACAGTAGCAACTGACTACACAGTTTGCTTCAAGGTGTGCCACTTGTCAAATAAGATTTTTGAAAAAGGCTCTGGAAACAAATATTGTATATTTCAGATTTTTTTCCCCTCAGTTTTCAGTTGTTGCTAGCATTATGCAGACTTAGGGTTTATCTCTATGCATGCATAGAATCATAGAATTATATAATCATAGAATATCCTGAGTTGGAAGGGACCCATAAGGATCATCAAGTCCAACTCCTTGCATTGCACAGGTCTACCCAAAAGTTTAGACCATGTGACTAAGTGCACAGTCCAAATGCTTCTTAAATTCATATAGGCTTGGTGCAGTGACTACTTCTCTGGGGAGCCTGTTCCAGTGTGCCACCACCCTCTTGGTGAAGAACCTCTTCCTGATGTCCAGCCTAAACCTCCCCTGCCTCAGCTTAACACCATTCCTGTGGGTCCTACCACTGGTGATTAGGGAGAACAGGTCGGCTCCTGCCCCTCCACGCCCCCTCCTGAGGAAGCTGTGGGCCACGATGAGGTCTCCCCTCAGCCTCCTCTTCTCAGGCTGAACACACCCAGTTACCTCATCCACTTCTCATACATCTTCCCCTCTAGTCCCTTCACCATCTTTGTCGTCCTCCTCTGGACACTCTCCAACAGTTTTACATCCTTTTTCTACTGTGGTGCACAGAACTGCACACTGTACTCGAGGTGAGGCTGCACCAGTGCAGAGTGGGGCGGGATGATCACTTCCCTCGCCCAACTAGCGATGCCGTGCTTGATGCACCCCAGGATATGGTTGGCCCTCCTGGCTGCCAGGGCACACTGCTGGCTCATATTCAACTTGCTGTCGACCACAACCCCCAGATCCCTCTCTGTGGGGTTGCTCTCCAGTGTCTAGTCACCCAGTCTGTACATGTAGCCAGGGTTGCCCCATCCCAGGTGCAGGATATGGCACTTGCTCTTGTTAAACTTTATGTTTAACATGAAGTTTAACATGCTCAGCTCTCCAGTCACCCAGATCTCCAATCTGTCCAGATCTCTCTGCAAGGCCTTTCCAACCTCAACAGAGTCTACAACTCCTCCAAGTTTGGTGTCGTCGGCAAATTTGCTCAAAACACCTTCCAGTCCTACATCCAAATCATTTATAAAGACATTGAAGAGGACTAGCCCTAAAATGGAGCCCACTAGTGACCATCAACCAGCCTGATGTGGCCTCATTTACCACAACCCTTTGAGCCCTGCCCGTCAGCCCATTGCTCACCCACTGTATGATGTTTTTTTAGCTGTGTTCTGGACATTTTGTCCGGTAGGATCCTATGGGAAACAGTGTCAAAAGCTTTGCTGAAGTCCAAAAAGATTACATCAGCTGGTTTCTCTTGATCAACTAGATGGGTGATCTTATCATAAAAGGAAATCAAATTTGTTAGGCAGGACCTACCCCTTGTGAACCAATTTTGGCATTGTTCCCCAGGTGCGCTTTAATAACTTCGAGGATTATCTTCTCCATAATTTTACCAGGCACTGACGTGAGACTGACAGACCTGTAGTTGCTAGGGTCTTCTTTCTTGCCCTTCTTGAAAACTGGTACAACATTTCCCAGCTTCCAGTCTACTGGGACCTCTCCAGATTCCCAAGACCATTGAAAAATAATTGAGAGAGGTCCTGCGATGATGTCAGCCAGCTCTTTAAGCACCCTGGGATCAAACCCATCCGGACCCATAGACTTGTATGGATCCAGGTGTAGCAGCAAATCCTGCACATGTTCAGGGTTGGTTGGGAGTTTATCATTCCCACCGTCATGGTCATGGTACCCTGGGTCTCAAAGCCCATTATCAGTGTTAAAGACAGAGGCAAAGAATGCATTAAACATCTCTGCTTTGCCTACATCATTGTCTGTGAGGTGACCTTCCCCATCAAGTAGAGGACCTGTGTTTTCTTTGGTCCTCCTTTTTCTGTTCACATATCTAAAAAAAAACTTTTTATTGTCTCCCACAGACATGGCCAGCTTCAACTCTAATTGGGCTTTGGCCACATTAATTTTCTCCCTACAAACAAGAACAGCATCCCTGTATTCCTTCCTCATTGCCTGACACTCCTTCCAGCAGCTGTACATTTTCTTTTTTCGCCTAAGCTCCACTAGAAGATCTCTGGTCAGCCATGCTGGCCTCCTGCCCTGCCTGCCTGACTTCCCATATTTTGGAATTGCCTGATCCTGTGCCTTTAGGAGGCAGTGCTTAAAGACTGACCAGCAATGATGGACACCCATGCCTTCAAAAGCAGTTTCCCAGGGGACCTTGTTAACTACTTCCCTGAGCAGCCTGAAGTCTACTTTCCCCATATCCAGGGCTGAAGTTTTGGTGGCAGTTTTCCTTCTGTCACCAAAAATTTTAAACTCAACCACTTCATGGTCACTAGGACAGAGATGGCCACCAATTGCCACATCTCCCACAAGACCATCTCTGTTCTCTAGCAACAGATCTAGGAGGGCACCTTTCTTAGTTGGCTCCCTTAGCACCTGCACCAGGAAGTTATCATCTAGGTGCTTTATGAACCTCCTGGACTTGCTTGTGTCAGCCATGTGGTGATCCCAGTTGACGTCTGGCAAGTTGAAGTCCCCCATAAGGACAAGGGGAGTTGATCTTGAAGCATCTCTTAGTTCCGCAGAGAATAATTCATCGGCGTTGTCATCCTGGCCAGGTGGTCTGTAATAGACTCCCACAATGACATCCCCTTTATTTGTTCGTCCCTTAATCCTTACCCAGAGGCTCTCAACTTTTCCATTGCTAACCTGAAGTTCCACACAGTCCAGCCCCTGCTTCACATACAGCGCCACTCCGCCACCTCGCCTA
Source organism: Nettapus auritus (assembly GCA_011076525.1). Lineage (NCBI taxonomy): Eukaryota > Metazoa > Chordata > Aves > Anseriformes > Anatidae > Nettapus > Nettapus auritus. The sequence continues at coordinate 21,226,201 of CM021768.1, forward strand.
CCCTGCCTGTCCCTCCTGAAGAGCCTGTAACCATCTATTGCAGCACACCAGCCACAGGATTCATCCCACCAGGTTTCACTTATGCCGATGATGTCATAGCTGTGGGACTGGGCCAAGACTTCTACCTCATCCATTTTATTCCTCATACTGCGTGCGTTTGTGTAGTAGCACATCAAATGCACCTCCCTGCATACAGCACCTTGTGGAGCAGACCACAGGACCTCACTAGCACACACTCCCTCTAATTCTAGCACACCATCCCTTAGCTTATCACCAGTGTACCTGGTTTTGTCCCTTTCCCCCTTTGACTCTAGTTTAAAGCCCCACTAACTCCTGAGCAAAATTCATTTTCCCCCTCTGAGGCGCAGTCTTAAGCCCTTCACAGGCAATAGCTAATTTAGACTAAGGTGTCAGTTACCCTGCCATAAAAATATACCTTTTAAGGATCTTGACTCCTATTTTGCATGCAATTCCTTCTGGCCTTGGGTTTGTATGGGCTTTCCACAGAGAACTATTAGAAGGAGGTTTCTCCTTTTCTCTCTGGTGTTCAAATACTACTAGAACAGAGTCTAAACTGAACTGCCTTTAATGACAGGTGCAGTTGTAAAGGCTTGCTTTTGGATCAGCATCCAAGCAAGAATACACACATTCTCTGTAGGAGTTTCCTAACTTCCTAGACCATAGATCCATTTTTCATCTCAGCTCTTAACCACATGTCCTACACCTATGCAAGTGAGTTCTGGGTGCAGGAAAGCAGGATGAAATACACGCTACCACTTCTGCTCTGCATGTATGGAACATAGCCCAACAGGTAAGCTGACTCACCGAAGAGCACCAAAGAGCTGCACAGTCCTTACCTCCCAAGTCTTTTCTCATCACTGCCCACATCATGATGCTGTTCCTCACAGCAGGCAAGGCTCATCTCCTGCATTCAGGCTGATACACCCTGCCTGGGACTGGCCCTTCCAGAAGCACTTACCAACCTGGCACCCAGCTCACACCCCTGAGTGCTGAATTGCAACAGTCTCTTGGAGAGATCGTGGCCTTCACATGTGGATGACTTACTGCATTGGACACGGAGCAGCACCTCCAGAAAGTTCATGGCTGAACACAATTTGCAGGAGAATACAGAAAGGGCAAAGTTCTGCTGACAACTTCAGAGATAACATGCATTGAAATGCCTCTTCAAACACTGGTGACAGACCCTTACTATCTCTTGCAGCTGAGTGCCCACTCCTTTCAGCTCAGGGATGTTACTTCCGCATCCATATTTTTTCATAACATAGGTCTCATTTGTAATATAGCACTTCACAACTTTTAAAAGAATATTTTTTCCTTACTCTTGGCTCTACATACATAAAAAAAAGAAAAAATGTGTAGTGAGAAGAGAGATGTAGGCTCCTATCTTTCCCAGTTGTCTAAATGAAAGTCTGCTTTGAGTTTGAGCAGCAAACTGTCCTTAGTAGCCCTGCCCCTCTTCCATGCAAAACCCCCTTTCCTGAAAAAGCCTGAAGGGCCTCAGGACTGTACATGGCAATTGCTGTCCAGCTCAGTTTTAATGTACTAACTCAAGCCACTTCATGCTTCCAACACTTACAATACAAATATCTGAAAATTGTATTAGAAAAGATCGCAAGAAAAACATACTGTGGGGCTTAAATGAATGCCCAGGACAAGTCCTGGCCATTAAACCACTACAGCTTTAAGCAGAAAGCATCTGACCAGCATCTGCTTTCAAGGTGCAGGGGTTGCATTGCCACAGCTCCCTTGAACAGCTTCGTGTGTGAACAGCACATGTGCTGGGACGGCACCAAGCATCATGCGGCATCCAGCACAGGTCTGCCCTGCCCATGTCCTGTCTCCTAAGGCAGTCCACAGCAGATATCTAGGGAATACCATGACGAGTAACCTTGGAAAAGTCTCTCAGCTTCTAGTAATATTTAGTTCAGCCATGCCATGGACTGGGAGTGGTGACTGCATTTCACAGGACAGACTATCAGGGAGTGAAGTTTACACCCTTCAAGTAAGCATCTTACATGAACACTTACTGGAAGTCATTTGCCAGCCAACCTGTCTCATGGCCTTCATGAACTAGCATTCAGGAAATTAGCTTCTGTTATTCCAGTGTATAGGACAGAAGTCTTGAGAAGCGGTCTTTTCTGATCAGGATTAGAGATCAGTTCTTTTTATCCTGTTTTGGATAAAAATCCGTCAGATATCACCAACAGAAGTTTGTTAGAATTATACCAATGCCTTCCACTCACTGTTTTCTGTCAGATAGTCTCTCCAGCTTAGAGCCATGATGCTTCTCATTTGTGCAATGTAATGGATTAAGCTAAGAGAAACTCGACAACTACTTTTAAGCCCATGCTTACAGACAAGTGCATCGCTTCCTAAGGCTAGCAGCAAGATGGGTCAGTGTCAGCTGCCAATACATGGAATAATAGCCTTGAACATATCCTAATACCAAAGGGGGGAGGAGAGAAAAGAGGAGCAGAAGGAATCAATGTCCTTCCACACTTTGCCAGCCTGGCAGGCCTTGAGCATCCAGGAGGAATGGACAGCATGCCCTCGCAGCACAGCAACTGCCCCGGCTCCAAGATCTCCAGCACTTCTCCGAGAGGAGTGGGATGATTCACAGCTCACATTTCCAGACTCTGCATACCATCCTCAACAGGATGAAGAAGTATCAACCAACCACATTGCACCCTCCAATGAAGCTAATAACCCCAAGTGCTGTCAGGTTTCCAAGCCAGGACTTGGGATCACTGATCACATAGATGGCTAGTGCCACAAGAGGAACAGTGCACACCCGCTGTGGTAACACTCCCCAAATAAGCTGCAGGCACTTAACTGTTTAACAGAGGGGATCCAGTCTTTGCTCTACACTCAGAGCTAATCACTGTTATCAGTCCAAAAGAAAATGGGAGTTTTACAGACTTTGAGGGGGAAAAGAAAACTGTTACAAATTAATGGTGTGCAATACACTGCAGGAAAACTACTTTGAGACTAATCTTTACCTCCCACCTAGGGCCCAGCCAGCTGCAGGCCAGCTGCATGTCGCAATTGTGCCCACAGAGCTGGCCCTTGGAGAGTATGCAACATGACTACAGTGCTCAACTCCAGGCTGGACTGCGGAGCTAAAAATCCCAAGGCCATTAGCAGAAAAACATGCACAGCTTCCACATGCTGTCCTACCCTCTCCTGCTGCTGGGCTGCCCACTGTGCTTCCACTTCAGTCCTCATTTGGGAGGAATTAAAAGGGCAGGAAGTACACAATTTAACACAGCGGCAAACACATTTTCAAAGCGCTGTGGCTCTTTAGCCTGGGAGGACAACTTATTCCTAAGGTTTTGCAAAGTAGCTAACAAAGATAAAGGCCCCAGAACAGATGCAGTAGCAGTGGGTGGGTTTTGAGGCAAGGTGCAAGAAGCAATTCCTCTAGATAAATGAATCAATGTGTGAATTTAAAGCTTAGAAATGGAGCAGGTGACAGCCAGAGTCATTTAAACAGCTTCAGCTCTACACGACATTGACGTCCTTATCCCACCTCCCCCTTTATTTCCAACTTTGCACTTGTTCACTTTCAAACCAAGAGCAAAAGAGCCAATATTTCCATTACGTTGCCTTAACTTCAAGTTAAGTAAGAAAATAAATATAAGATATTGAGCCAGTTATTAACACCTAACCTTAACTACGCTACCTGCTACTTCTAACCTGAATGGGTAGTTGCTAGAATGCAGAAGTATGGTGTTTATTCTCCATCTTAAATTCTCCAGTATCAACAACAAACCCCTTTGGTGCCCATAAATTAAAGGCTGTCACCTGGTGATCTTCTGATCTGACCCTTCTCTCTTTTTTGCAACGTTTATACCCCTCCACTTCCTCTCCTTAAAATCAAAGCTATGTTTTGTCCTCTTATCTCTCACTATGCCAGCCTTTTCTTTTGGCTGCCCTTCTCACACTGAAAGAAATCACCATTAAAATAATGTCCCACATCCCCCACAACACTGCATAACACTTTGCTACTCAGGATAAGTCAGGGACGTGTGTTCATATATATACCACCGCAGTCTCCCTGTATTACGTTAGTAACAGGCATCCTTAGAGTTGTGGTTTTACAAAGATACTGTCCTGGTTTCAGTTAGGACAGAGTTAATTTTTCTCCTAGTAGCTGGTAGGGTGCTATGTTTTGGATTAGGATGAGAAGAGTGCTGATAACACACTGATGTTTTAATTGTTGCAGAGCAGTGCTTACACCAAGCCAAGGACTTTTCAGCTTCTCGTTCTGTCCTGTCAGCAGGCACGCTAAGGGTGCAGCAGGATCTGGGAGGGGACAGACCCAGGACAGCTGACCCAAACTGGCCAAAGGAGTATTCCATACCGTCTGACGTCATGCTCAACAATATATAGGGGTGGTTAGCCGGGATGGGGGGGCAGCTGCTCAGGGATAGACTGGGCATCGGTCAGCGAGTGGTGAGCAATTGCATTGTACATCACTTGTTTCGTACACATTATTAGTAGTAGTACCATCATTATTATTGTTATTATTTTCCTGTCTTAATAAACTGTCTTTATCTCAACTCAGGCTTCACTTTCTCATTTCTCTCCCCCGTCCCAGAGAGGGAGAGGAGAGGGTGAGCGAACGGCCGTGTGGTGTTTAGCTGCCAACCGGGTTAAACTACAACAGGTACTTACGGTATGACTCCCATCAGTAAAGTATCTAAATAGCTACAGAGTTTGTGGGACATTCTAGGACTATGTTGAGCAATCCAGGATACCCCACTGCATTTTTCATTAAAACCAGTCATTTCTGTCAGTTTGAGCACATGGAAACAAAGATGACCACTGCCCATAACAGAAAAGTATTAGATATGTTGAAGAATAGTTCAGCTGGAAGGGAGCTACAAAGATTGTCGAGTCCGACTGCCTGACCACTTCTGGGCCAACCAGGAGTTAAGGCCTATATTACACAGTCACATCCACGTTAAGCAGTGTATAAGGCTTCGGGAGCGTTTGCCCTTCAGAGGGCTGGAAAATAAAACACTGCACAGCTCAGTGACAGACAGAAGTCCTGGTGCACCTCTGCACATCTGCCAGCCTGTATACAGCTTAGCTGACTCTTCTCTTATGCAAGGGAATATATACTTGCAATTTCATTTTCACTGCTTTTGGGATTTTCCTCCCAAGTCTTATATGCGCCCAATATTACTCTGTGCAAAGAAGTTCTGCATTTAGACTTAACTGTGCAGGTGTTAAAGAAAAAACAACAAATCAAGAATATTAGACAAGAAATGATAATATAAATTTACCAGTACCTCTGGAGATGTAAGTAGAGTAGTCCCAAGGGATGAACTAAGAATAGCATCAAAGAGCCTGGCTAGGGTTATTGTCTTTAATGGACAAAATTGCATTAACTGCACAGTGTCTGTAGTTAATGGCAAAAGTAAATTAATTTACAGCAAATGACACCACAGTATGGTCAAAAATCGGTGTGATTGGTTACTGACAAGTCAAAGACAGGTATCAAGCGAGTCCTGCAGGATAGCAGCAATACAGGGTGGAAGCAGATCCATCTTCAGGGTAAACAGCAGTATCCCAAGCTGCCCACCCACCGATTTCAGACATATTTTGCTAGAAGCTTACCTACATAACAAGATACTGTCTTTCAAAAAATATCTTAATTATAGCTCTGTTCTATTTTTATTGCATTGTGCCATGCAGAGTTTTCAGAAACCTTTTTTGTGTTTCTTTAAGGGAGAGGTACACAAACCCATCAATAAGCTACATAAGCTTCTGTTCCTACAACTTAGAAACAGCACGTGATCAGACGTAATTCATGTAGGCAGCAAACAAGCATGACATATACGCATGGGGAAGCTGAGGTGGTCTCCCTGTTCTATACAAGATTCAAGCTCCACACCTAAAACAGCTGCCAGCTTTTACTAACCTCTGCATAAGCTGCCTGCATCTCCAGGCCATGCTACCTGGAACACAGGAGCTGTTATCACTTGAGATCAAGTCAGCAGAGCAAAACAAAGCCAGAACAGCTGGGAACCCACAGCCCTTGCTGCATCATTACTTACTGGATCACCTTGGAAAGCCACTTAGGGCATCCAGGAAAGTTGAAGCACCGTCTTAGCTGTAATCTCTAATACCGTGTTCCAGCTACTACAACCTCTGAGGAATGCAGCTGGTGTCAAAGATTTAATGCTTTTTCACATTAGTGATGTCAGTGCAAAATGGCCATCTTCTCTGAATAATTTATCTCCCTGCTGCATAATTTTCTTATCTCTTTTTTTTTTTTTTTTTCCATTTTGACTTTCTACTGTAGATGGGAAGGCAAGTGGCTGTTAGCCCTCGAAAAAACCTATGGAGCATCCTTCCCATCAATCAATTAAAAAACACTTACCTTACACTCAACATGATTTATTTCTTGTTAATACAATTGTCTCACTATATCCTTCTATTATTATACCCTTAATTCCATTAGCCATTCACTTAATGCTCTCTTTAAAGCTGACCCTAGTCTGGGGAGAAGAGAAAGAAAAGTTCGTGTAATAGTGGCAATGCCAATAAAATTTTGAAGCTCTTCTCTTAAAATCCTGTAGGTCGCTGGAAAGACAAGTCCAGAACATATCCTGCTTGCTCTACAGGAGAATATTCATTTTTCATTCGTTTTCAACTAAATGACTTGTTGGCTCCAAGCTATTTTTATTTTCATATTTCACTACCTGTCATACTGTTCTGATGCTATGGCAGACTTTGGCAGAGAAGGGAACCCTTTACTCGTGTCTGCTGCTCCAGCGAAGGCAGTACCAGCTCGCAGAAAGGTGAGGATGTCCGACCACCTCGCTCACTGCAGCTCTCATGGCAGAGCACATGCTTGTGTACTTCTCAGCAAGCCAGCATTCCCATTAAAGCCTTCACGGTCTCTGGCTGAGAAGCACCTGGCAATTGCTCAGGTGGGCTAGGAGCTGTCACTCTCCCTCTCAGCAAGCAGGGGTTATTAAGGCAGCACACGGGCAGCAGGGAGGGTGCTCTGGCACAGCGCCTTGCTGCAGAGCTCCTGGGACTTGAAGCCTACCCCAGCAGGCTGCTCACCACACTGAGAGCCTCTTCCTCTGCAAGAGGATGGCCAAAGCCCTCTGAGAGGTACACAGCAGTCCTAGGCTGCAGATGGGTCAGATGGTGCCTCAGCAATGGAAGAAAACTCCATCGGTGGGAGAATGCTGCTTGCCTTTTCTGACAGCTCCCTGCAGCTGTTTTCTACATATGGGCAGGGGTTCTGCCCAGCCTCCCCGAGCACCAAGAAAGCTCAGTAGAGACAAGGGCTCAGCCCTGAAGGCTGCTCGTGCTGCAGCACTGACTTTCCCTACTGAATTTTCTGCCCATTTGGAGACCAGATATGTTGTTTCCCATTATCCCTGATGTGTTTGAGCTCATGCCATTCATACAGTTATGAAAGCACTTTGGCTAAAAGGCTAACGCAGGTAACAACACTGCATAACTAGTGAGACTCACCAACTGATGTGTGTATACATTCACGATCTGAACTCAGTGCTGTGCCACTGCCACAGACATTTACACCAAACAGCTCCATCTAGCTAGTTACATGTGGATGCCTCCACCCAGCTTCACTGACAGACAACCAGGCACAGCAATGACATCTGTCACAGCTTTGCATCCCAAGCAACACAGTCTCGAAGCAGAAGGCAGACTGCTGCTTCTCACATTGAGTTGTCACCTGAGCCATGGCCACACACAGAGTATCGGACCCCTCCCCAGGCAGCTTGGTGCAACGAAACATTGTTCTGAGCAGCTTAGAGTTCACATTGGCAGACTCAAAGCAGAAAACTCACAATTACAGTGTGTAATACTGTGTACCAGTGGTAGGGATGACCAAAGGTTGAAGGACCTTTAGGGAAAATTTAAATTTAAAAGAGCAGTTCCTGTAGATTGTTTTAGGATCACTATGCTCGCTTAACACCTTCCAGGCAATTAGTCTTCACTGGACTCCTTCCTCCTTTTTGTTTTCAAATTAAAGTTTAATAACACTGACTATGTAATATTTTCTGCCTCCCTCAGTAGACACTCAAAGACATGGATCTGAGCCAGGGGAATGGTGTTTGGATGCTACTCTGGAAGAGGTAGAGATCAGGATCTCGGACTTTGGCCCAGTCCCTTCAGGCAGTGGCCCAACAACAGGTTTCAGCTGCTGAATCTTCCCAAAGCCAGTTGAGCATGAGACCTTCCTTCATAGCACTGCTACAACAACCCAAGCAGTTTCCAAGCCGCACATAGTACAGCCTTATTTTCTTTTCCTTTTTTTCTGTATGTAACAAGGGGTGTTATTTCTTATGATTCCCAAGCCCAGCATGCATTCCATGAGCCCAGATGAGGCCAGCTCCACAGGAAGGGCTAAGATTGTGCTCCAATCTCCAGGGGAGCCACGGTGTCAACTTTGTCTGCCTCATGCAGATACTGTGCAAAACTGAAGGAGCAAAATTAAAAATAAGTCCCCATGTTTCCCTGAGGACATCAATATGAATCCCCCAGAAAAAAATATTAGTAATAATTCATGGACTAGCAGAGGACATCATGTGCCGAACCAGAGGTTCAGCTTCTCCATTCAGTTTCTTTGTTCCACCTGTATCACCATGCATTTAGGAGGTGTTTCAAGTAAAAATACATAGGTTTCAGTTACTGGTGTCAGATTTTAGGGTGTGATTTTTATCACTATCATGATCATTGTCAGCAATTCAAGAGTGAAAGGCCCACCTTCTCTTGGCTTGGGGCAGTGCTCAGCATATTTAGCAGTTTTCAAAAAAAACTAAAGCTATGAAAAGTGAAGGTCTTTCCCAACACATGCAAAACCTTCATAGTATTTACAACTGAACTGCTCAGCAGGCCACATGATACACTGATATCTTACCCCAGCATTCGCATTACCTTTGGCATCAGTTGGCTGAGCTCTACACCCTGCAACGGACTTTCTTTATCTTGCGTGTTTCCTCCTCATCCTCCTAAATATTTCTCACTATAACACAGCCTATTTCGTGAAAGCTACAACCAGTGGAAACTGAGCACGTGTTTCCTTGTACCTGGTATGTGTAACAGTCCTGGAGGTACACGCTGTTGGTATTTTAGGCAGTTAAAGTCATCACAAATTAAATGGAATTCCAACTTATTACTGATTTTCTTTCAAAACTAGCAAAGGGCCCTAGAGTTGTCAATTACTAAACTTATGTCCAAATTAAAACTTTGATACTTCGTAAACATCAAAGCTATATCGATGTGTTCTATTTTCCCTGGTATTTATAAACCTTTAACACTGAATCTTCTGTTACGAAATGTCATTGCAGCCATACCCAGATGTTTGATTTTAACCATGGGCCTTCCCTGCTCTAACTCAAACAAACATACGTCTTACTGTCGGCCCCACATAAACAACCCTGTACCACACACATTCTTATCAGAGCTTGAAGTTAATGAAATGGAAGACGGGAAAAAATCAATCCTACAGGTAAGCAGATTGGTCTGCTGGCCTCTGGCACAAACGAAGGCTGTGCCAGCCATAGCAGCACATCTCCACAGTAAGGGAAATGATCAGCTCCACCACTGAGGAGGTGACTTCCCATCTAACAGATCATACAGGGAGGTTTTGTTCTAGATAAGCAACTCACATCTCCCCTTGTCCTTTTGCTCTCATCATTTCTCAAAGTACACGCAGCAGGTCTTCCTTGCCCTAGATGTTTTTAACACATCCTTGTCTATTTAAATGTTCAGCCACATCCCCCTCCATGACTAGAGATGCCTGTAGTTAGCTTTAGCTTGGTTTGAGTCCCAGCTCAAAAGCAGACTTCTTTCTGCTTTTTTTAGTTACCTGAGCAGAAAAGACGGTGGTTTAAGCCTAACATCTCAGTACATCGGTTAGAGCACATAGACCCCTGATGGCTGCGTGACAAAGTCATGTTTGATGGCGTTTTGCTGGGAGGTAGAGCTCTGCTGGCTCCCCTCCTTCATCAGCAAGCAGAGCTGGTCTTGTGGCCATCGTTACGAGTCTCACAATCTAATAAACATGGAAGCGGGACTGAGCTTTGCACAGCCTGCCCACAGTGCTTCATTGTTTAGACTGAGCTGCTTTAACAGTAGAGGAAAAATTCAGATGTGTGCAGAAGAGGAAAGGGTGTAGAAAAAAATGGTAGTTTCTTTCCAGAGACACGAGACTTTTCTGTACTATCAGAGTGAAATGAAAAGGTATTTCTTCTGCCTCGATCAGTCATAACATTTAAACCACAGGGCTAACCACAAAATCTTACGCATCATTTAGATCTTTGATGTTGAAATGACTACATAATAAAAATGTGTTGGCAGGGCTACGGCACCTGCTGTCAAAAGGAAACACCGATTTATTTTCTTTAAGAGTTCTTCTTTTTCACTTTCATGAAGCTGCACTATGATAATCTCCAAGTTATAGCTCTGATGAGTAATTACTCCTGCAGTGTGATTAGAGAACTGCTACTCAAAATCCTCATTAAAAACCTTATGTATTTCTTCCACATTTTCTTTCCAGCTATTACCAACTACAAAGATGTGCATATAAATATATACTTTCCTCCTTGATGATTATGGCTATTTCTCCTGCCTGATTCATTCAGTAAGGCCACAGTTCAGTGCTTTTGAGGCCACAAGGGCCACTATGGGAATTAAGGCTGATGTCAGAAATACTGAATTGTGGCTTCAGTGAATGAATTAGATGGGAAAATCATGCTGAATATCATTGAGAGACCTCCTACGCATGCAGCCAGTGGCAACATAAGTAATATGAAATAAGGATCTCACTTTAAGGAGAATCAGTAAAATTAATTTACCACTGGGGACATATTCTTCTGCTAAGAAGCAGAAACAGAGCACAGTTGTACACAGACACAATATACATACATATTTATATGTTTATACAGTGGGATCTTCTGTCCATTGGGAGAAGTTATTAACTTTTGTTCACTTTTCCTGCAGCCTGAGAGGTCAAGGCCAATACACTCCCAGGAGACCCTCTATTTCTTTCTGAAAATAAATAAATTCCCAGATGATGCAGCTGGTCATTTTAAAGAAAGTTATCAATGAGCAACAGGCTCATTTCCAATGGTCTTTAACAAAAAATAAGGTTCTTGGAATGAGACCAGGTCCTAGATTTGTTGCCACAGTTAAAAGCTTCTTACCAAGAGAAGGCTGGGATAAAAACACCAGTGTTTCCACCTGCTTTGGAAAGCTATGCCTCCATTAATGCATCTTCACGGGTAGAAACATTAGGAGTAAAGCTCATTCAGGTCTTCTCTACCTAAGGCAGTGGCAATAGAAAAGCATACTGATGAGACGAGAAGGATACCAATCCAGCACAAACATTTGGCAACTCTCTGACAAAGTCAAACTCTTATAAGCAACCTGTCTGTAAATCTAAGCAGCTTCTTCATATGCTAGCTTTAGGTAATGTGTACAACATCTAAAGAGCAGCCTTGACCTTCTCACCCTCTCTGGGGCAGAGGTAAGGGCTTGCATTAGGTCCCACTACCTTCTAATTTCCCCTGTGTCCCAGAAGAAAGGATAAGACCTCTTTTGACAACAGAGCATCAGAGGTGTCTGACAGAAGACTTGCACTGTTGGCAATATTTCCTTGTTTCTGTGTGAAAATGAGGACTTGGGTATTTTTAAACATCAACAAACTCAGTGTCTCAGCTGCCCGAGAAAGTTGTCTAAATAGGGCAGCAACTTATAGAACAAAACATGATGGGTTTAAAATGCTCCAGACACTGAGACTGCATTTAAAATCAATTCCCAACCCAAATGGTCTGGGAAACCCGGCTTGGAGAACTGCATTTGGAGACAAAACACCAGCTGGAAAGGTCTTTTCCACTTCCACTAATGCTACAAAGCAGCCCAATAACACATACATAATGAAATGATGCCCCTCTGAGGCATGTAAGAAAACATGTATCTAATGATTCTCTATGTAGCACAATGCATATGTTGTCATCACAAAACAGACTAGAAAAAATCTTCCGCTAAGTGATCCTCCTTCACAATGGCTGTCAGTTTAGGCAACAGCTATCAGCAGGGGAAATAACTGCAGGGCTAATGAAACACCACAGAGTAGCAGAATCAGGTGATTTTCACTTGGAGAACATCAGTCAAATTGTGAGGATGAGACACAAACCTTGAGGTTAAATGGAACTCAGTAAATACAAATTATTCAGTGTCTTCATAATAAATATGGCGCCAGTCAGGGAACCCTGGCTTAGGGCGCTACTCTGGTGATGAAGAGTGGAAAGGGTTCAGCTTAGCAGTAATGAATCTTTATTTCACCAATGATAATCTAGAATCCAGATATGCCATATCCAGGGGACAGAGTTGGAAGGGACAGTTAAGAACAAAAAAGCCCAAGAGAACACATGTGGCAAGAGAGGGCTTCCACAAATCCCTCAACTTCTGCATCTTCTGTGCTAGAACAGTGCATCTCCCCACAGACAGCTATCATCCCACCAGTGAGTTAAGTTATACTCATGGGAAGGCCTGCTAACTTGCCCCAGTATCATATTGCATGGTCAGTGACAATGTTCTGTTTGGTACTATTTGCCTAAAATGACTCTGCACTAAATATTTAAACTGTATGAGAAAGTTAGTAAACATTAAAAACACCTTTGGATAGTCAGTTACCTTTTCTTATACACTGTAGACTGAGAGCCTTATAGACAGATGTTAGAACATCACCTCAGTGTCAGGGCAGAGTAGGTTTGATACCCACAGAACAAACCAAAGCAACTTGCATGAGTGTAAAGACAGCAAAAGATGCAGAATGCTACATGGCAACTATGTGCTCCTGGCACTGAGTAGCAGGAGGGAAGTTTATGACACTCTGCAAATGTAGTTGTTCCCTGTGATAGCTCGTGTGCACAATCATTTTTATTTTTTGTGAAGAAGAAGCGAGGTAGATGCCACAGCCATCATACTTACAAACAGTCACTTCTGTAACATAGGGTTTGAGAAGTTTCTTTCCTACTTTCTCCAAAAGCTGTACAAGTCTGAGGCTCTTATATACCCTTTGAAAGGTCTAAGATGTGCATGCAGGAAGAGCAAAACTAACAGGTCACACCTCACTCAGTAAATGTGTTTCAGAGCTGTAAGTTTATTGACAAACATAGCTACACAAGCAGAAGTTAGCCAAGAAAACAAGCACTGAATGTCAAGGGCAGGTAGGCTACGCAGTAAAACTAGTGCATGAGCCATTCCACGGGAGATAATCCATTTGATCCCAGCAAGGCAACCAGAGATGAGAGATAATAATTCAGCCTCAAATTGATCAGTATTACTAAGCTACAACATTCAAAAACCAGACAACTATTCAAAAAGAAGCATGGGTGGTTGAAACAGTAAAAAAAGCAGTTAACTTCCCAGAAAGTTAAAAGAAAAAATCCCCAGAAAAAAATAAAAAAAATACATAATTTTCTGTCTTTTCCTAAAAAACCACAAGGTTATAATTTTTTAAATGGTGAAATATGAGTTTAAGACTGCTCTTTAAATCTACACTTTTACTTCAGTGTCACGGAACACAACCACTGCTAGAAAATTTGCAACAAGACACTAACACTTAGCAACACATGGACTTGAAAAAAATCAAACACATTTTCAAGATCAGATCCAAAGCTGTAATGGACCTATAAATGAACCCTGCCTCAGATTTCTATTAAATTAATCCAAAGCAACCAGCAGCATAAGCACCAAAGCAGCAGACCCAGCTTCTGCATAACACACTTCCTGCCCAAGCAAGGTTCTTCCGTGCCTGATGACTTCAGATCTTCCCTAAGCAGGAGAGAAAAGTCACAGCTACAAGTGTTGGAACTGTCTGCATTTTCCTAACATAGAGGTCATGTATTTAATAGTTTGTGTGCTGTAATACTGAAGCTGGCAGGTGTTTCAGTAGCTTCAAGAGCCTTCATAGCCAAGAAGGCTAACATGCAGGACTAATTGCCTGTGTGCATCACAGTGTCTGCATCCCAGTTTTTGGGCAGAAATGCAGAAAATATCAAGCCTCATTTACAAATCTGAAAGCTCTAAAAAGGAGATAAAAAACTCTTGAAAAACTGTTTCTGCTCGCTTCTTTCTCCTCAAAAAAAACTATTTCTCCTCAAACAAAATGAGCATGCCTATCTTTTTATGCATCTGTAACAAGGCTATAGGAAAACCTCTTAAGTCCCAGGACACCAGCTCTACTTCCTCTCTCAGTATGTTCAGATGCTCTTTTTTTTTTTTTCTTTTTTTTCAGCCAGAAACTCTGCCAAAAGAATAACCTCTAGTTACTAACATGTGAGGAAGACCATATTATTTGCAGCACTGAAACTCAGACAAAGCAACAAACACCTAGAAGTCACAAACTCAATTGAAAATTAAAGGCAGTGAAAACACCCAATCCCAGGATCTCCAAGCTAGCCTTTGGGAGATCTGGAGCTTCCCAGGAGATGGCACACCGTCTGAGCACAAAACAGCCCTTACAGCTCTTATGTGGGACCCAAAGGCTATGTGCTTACGTCACAAAACACGCCGGCTCTACTGGTTCACACTAGTTCTGGCAGCAGCACGGCCTTCAGTTACGCCACACAGCAGCTCTGTGACTTTCATGATAAAGCCATATACAAATTCTTCAAAGGTAGTACATGGACAGAAACAGTACTCTGCTGATAAACACACGGTGGCTCTGCAGCTCTCTCAGCAGTTCCAACAGAGGAAATGACAGAATATAAAGGGTGTTGATAACCCAAAGCAACTTAACAGGATGACTGTCCCAGCACTGCTCTGCAGGACTGAAAAAGCTCACGCTCCAGACTGCACAAGTACAGCATTACAAACGGAGAAGAAAAGTAGCATTAATGATTTACAGGTTACCACAGAAATCTCATTATGAGGACAGGTGAGCCTGCTCTGGGCAGTTAAGGTTCCAGGAGCCCTCAGGGGTTGCTCAGACACAAACATTAACTCAGGTTCCCACTGCCGCACACTGGTGCAAGCGAACTGAAGCCAGACACTTAAAACACTTCACACTAATCCAGAAGCATCATTTTGTCACCTCTAAAAGGCACCTGGGGAGCAGGGAGATGTGTGCACATCTATGGTGCAAGTGTCCAAATGCCACAAAGGTGAATCCCTCCCAGAGGTCCACATGCTATAGTGTCCTGCTCTAGGCAGAAGACACAGTTGGAACCTGAACTATCTGCAAACCCATTTGTTTCTTACATTCATGTATGTTTTTAAAAGCATTTTCCTTCTTAAGGAAGTTGCTGTGTCCATAGGCCCTGTACATTGCCATAAGGGAAACCATGCAGTATTGTTTCTGACAATAAATAACACATTTAAATTTTTATCCCAAGACCTTCAACTTCTGCAAACACACAAAATGG
>CM021768.1:21246649-21274889 GCA_011076525.1 Nettapus auritus
TTAAAGAGAAAATATATATATATATATATTAAGGAAATATTATTAATTAACAATTCAACTAAAGGGAAAAAAGGAAAAAGGGAAAAAGGGAAAGGGGAAAGGGAGGGGGAAAGGGAACAGCAAAAAAAACAAAACAAGTAAAGGCTATATGGAAGTGCAGAGGAAAGAAATTACTCTCTACTTCCCACAAAATGAGCGATGCCTGACCACGTCCTTGAAGCAGGGCCTCAACACACGTAGCCGGTGTTCGCGAGGAGGACAGATGTTTTCGCAATGAAAGCCCACCCCTCCCCTCTTCCTCCTTCTTCCACCTTTTATTGCTGAGTGTGACATCATATGTTATGGAATATCTCTTTGGTTGGTTTAGGTTAGCTGCCCTGGTGATGTTTCTTTCTCACTTTTTGCCCACCCCCCAGGAGGGTTAGAGAAAGTCCTGATACTGTGCCAGCACTTCTCAGCAGCAGCAGACACAACACTGGTGTGATAACGCTGCTGTTCTAGCTACAAATGCAGAGCATGGCACTGTATGGGCTGCTGCAGGGAAAGTTAACATCCCAGCCAGACCCAGTACACACCTAGACTGGTCTTAGCACCTAGACAGGACTGAGCACCATCCCCGTCCCTTGGTAGCTGTTGACAGTAAAGGGTTGTTTGGGTCCTTTCCAATCTAGACTATTCTGTGATTCTGTGATTCCACAGCAAAGGTGCTTGTAAGCACAATAGCCAAGTGTCATATGCATTTGTTGCATGTCTTTATGCCGCTGTTTCTATTAATGAAGTCATTTAACTTCAGCTGGCCCCTTCATTGCCATCCAAGATATTTGGTTCAATTGCCCTAACTTCAGTTCTCTTTTGGATGGGGCCAACATAAACACTAAGACAGAGCTGGATGAAAAACATGTGTGTGCATGTGTGTGTGGCAGGGTTTATTCAAATATAAAGTATGGAAATATATTTATTTCTCTACAGTCAGATTTCTCAGAGGCCTGTAACTGGTTGGTTGCACACAAAAGGAGACAGTGAATGCTGTGTAGAAGCCTTACTTTATTCATGTTTTCTTTTTCTTCCTGACCCAGCCCAGACATCCATGAAAAGGAAGGCTAAGTGGTCAAAAACAAACAAACAAACAAACAAAAATTCTGAGGGAGAAAAAGCCATGAGGAAGGACACTAATAATGTAGTGCTTCTGCTACTTATTTTCATCTCATTGTCTGTTTTGGAATGAAGGTGTTTTCACTCCTCCAAAACTAAGAATGCAAGAAGACAAAGTCCTGGTTAATGTGGCTAATCACCAGGAGATGTCCTGTGAACCTGACAGAATTTTGTCATTGTCTCTGAAAATTTGTGCTGGTTTTGCAGACAGGAGTTCAAGTTCATCATATTTATTTTGAGAAGGACTACCTTCTGTAGTGAAAGGAAGTGGGAACAACATGAGTGAAGAGAGCAGAGCTTGACCTTACGTATTTAGAAAAAAAAAATCCTCCAAGTGAATTGCAAGTAGCAAATACGTCTTGTCCTAACAACAATTCAGATTTAATCTTTAGAAGTTTTACCAAGTTTCCCAAGAAAGTAATATAAACCTGATTTTCCATTGTCCTGTATGGTTGTAAAAGCCAATAAAAGAAAGAACAACTAGGTATACAATAGTACCCAGAGAGCATACATTTGGCTTGAACAGTAATAAGCTCCATTCCCTACCCCAACAAGTCAATTAACCTTCACAGCAAACTTAATGAGCAAGAACTCATCCTGGGCCTCAGAATGACAGGACTGCATCCTGCTGCTGAGATACAAAATCTTCTGTAGCATTACTAAAGGAGAACTTATCCTGTACTTATAAGTATATCCAATCTGAAGTCAGTGCACAAATCCCAGAACAGAAAAGAAGACGTGGATGACATTCTTGTTTTACATTCTACTACATTAAATATTTAAATATTACAGTAATTAAAAAGGCTTTTTAAGTGTGACTACCACAAGTAATTTTCAGTGTGATTCTTCCTTATATTAAAGCATGTGCTAGACATGTTTTTTCGCTTTGCTTTTCACTAGCTTTGCTTACAGCTGTCAATTTACTCAGTCTCCCTAAAGAAACAAAACTTGCAGTCATGCTACCCGTCTCTGTCTCTATCCTTCCCAACAGCTTTTCAACCCATGAAAAGATTCTGACCAAGGTTGATGGACAAACAGAGGTCTCAAAGAAAAAGAATTCCCATCACTTTCTGAAGACGGGTGGCCAAGAAGAAGGGACAGGGAGGGAGCAAGCCCCTGTCAGGGCCCCAGGAGAGATCAAAGCTGTGACATACGCTCACCGGCAGGGATGCAAATGCTCTTGGACTCCTTTCAGAGAGTCCACACAGAAGCGCATTCCAGAGACAGACACACACAGAGCCGGACTTTATCGGCTTCCCTGGTAAAGGCACTGCTTGTCCCACCCCTGCAGTTCCTACAGCAGTAAACTGAAGTGACTTCCACGGCCAAAGAACTAGTAACAGTAACAGTAGTAATTAGTAACACTAGTAACTAGTAACAGTAACAGTAACAGGCAAGGAGGAATTGAGCCACTTTCACTTGGGAGATACACATTGCTAGGGCAGTTTCCTCTGCACCAGCGGTGAGTCCATTTGCATTATAAGGCGCTCTCACATTGTTGTTATGTCTAGAAGCTGAAAAGATGAGAACTAGAAAAAGCCAGCATGTGCGTTCTGGCTTTCCTGGCCATGTTCAAGCAGGTGCAGAACAAACGGAGCACATTGATGCCATCACCTTCCACCCACTTCCTCCTTGATGGCAAGCAGAGGGCCACCAGGTTCAGCACACAACTGATTTGGTCCAAGGTAGCCTAGCACAGGACCATTTCAGTATGCATTACACTGCACGAAACTTATGTATGCAAAAAAATGCTTTCTTCTTTTATCCTACGGGCACAGGCCAGGTTTTGAAACTTGCTCCACCCAGGCAGACAATGCGTCTCCAGCAAAGCTTTGCTGCAATCAGCAGAGCTCTGCAGAAAGATGGCAGCTGGGCTTGGCCTGCAAGACTGGCACTGAGACTCTCGTAAAGGAACAAAGAAAAACAGTGCCTGTTTTAAAATATGATTAAGTCTAAGCATTTACTGGATAATAAATTATTTGCTAAAACTCCAAGACAAACTGGAGCCTTATCGTGATTTTACTGTTAATTCAATCATTCTGGAGTTCTTGATGTTAGGTTAATTAATTGTTGTTGGCATAATTATAAAATATATTCAGTTTTATAATGGGCATAAAGTTCTGAAATATAAATTGAAGATATCTCACATTTTTAATACTTGTTCCTTAACCTTTAAGGTATTTAGTTTTGTGTGGTCAAAGAAATCAATGTGAGTTTTTTTTCTTTTACATATAGGACATTATCTGAGATATGACTGATCAGGTGAGGGGAGAGTGGTGTTTCCATTCTCCCTTTTCTCTGTTTGTCCCACTGTGATGCTCCCATCCTACACATACCGCTATCATAGCACTTCCCACCCTCACACCCAGTAGATATACCAGTTAGGGTCTCATTTTATTCTGTTTTTCCTGTTTTCACTTTACTTATCAGTCACCCTTGACAAAAGAACAGGACAATTGCCATGCAGTGGTCCAGGAGATGCCATCATCTCATTCCAAGCATGTTTCACAACTTCGTCTGCAAAGGCTAGGGCAAACTGACAGAGACGAGATAAACACCTGCACACTTGAGGAATCATGCTAGAACAGAACAGGATAACAATGCTGTTGATCTTTGTTCCTAGACTGATACAATAGTGCCTTACTGGAAAGCACCCTGATTTGTTTCCCAACGATTATTAGGTTTTGGTGACAGCTCAGTACTGGTTAGACAGCCTTAAATGTGTATCTCTGAGTGCTTGCTTTGCAATACCACTTTATAGCAACTTGATTCTTGCTGTGGTTGCACAAATACCTGGAGAATATCCTCAAAAACCCACTGTTACAGATGGGCCTCTCAAAAAACACCTTAAGTCTATAGAGTGCAATGACACTGAGGTTCACAGGCATTCTTTCCACTCTCCTTCCACAAATGATATTCCAGTAATTAATTCCTTCCAGCTTCACTGAGGGGCACCATACAACTATTTGGGGATCCAACCTTGCTCTGGAAATCAGCACCGTGATGCCCCACATCCCTGAAGGAACTGCTCCTCATGGAGGGTGGGAAGCTGAAAGATTTCTATGAACCATTAAATGATACAAGGTACTAAAAAAACCTGAAGGTAATAGCAGAAATAAAGTAATGAGATTGCAAGCTCTAAGAAATACGGACTTTTCAGGGTAAGTAAAACATGATAACAATCAGCGATTCCTGCTCCTCTGCTTCTCTTGTTCCTATCAGTCACCAAAATGCCAGTAAAACTAATTCTCACAGCCCTCCAGAAGTGGAATCCCTTCAAGATGATAAATCCCCATCCTTGGGATCCTTTCCCAAAATGTATACTGTCTAGGGGATAAAATCTCCCCAGTATGGTCCCTAAGAGTTAAATTCAGAGCTTGCCTTCTTCCTCATGGTTCCCTGTAATCCATACGCTTGCTGCTTAATTGAAAAGTAATGAAGATATTCATGCTCAGCATTTCCCCCAAGACTGTTGACTGCTACAGTCAAGCTTTTTCCTAGACATGTAAAGAATGTTTAAAGTGTTCATGTCCCTCAGGTGTTGCCAGGCAGCTTTGTTTACTGGCTGTCTGGGAAATAAGTCCATCAGTCAGACGTGCCTGCAGAATCCAAAGACCAGCCTGGTACTTAACTTGACTATTAAAAAATATTATTTATCCAATCTCCCTTCAGACCAGCAGGGAAGGATTTAGGTCTCAGCTCAGCATATGAGATAAAAAGTCACATTTTATACAATCAGTCACATTTTATACAATCATATAAAAAAGAGCAATGACCAGAGCTCGTTACTAGTTTTTTGACATGGCTCAGTATGTCAGCAACGGAATCCATGCAAGAATTATTACAAGACACCCAAACCCTATGGGATGAGTTTGAAGGGCAGTGTGCTATCAAGGAACACAAATAATCAACTCCTTCTGAGAAGCTGCAAGGTAAAAACCACCTCATAAATAGGTCCTAGTAGCATCATCTTCAGAGCAGGAGGTGAACTTCAGAGAGACCACGTCCCCACACTTTTTCCCCAGGACTTACTAGTGAAGGATGGCCTTCGACAGGTTTTGGCTATGCACTGCATTTTCTTCTCATGCATCAAGAAAACACACTTATTTTATAAATCTGATCCCCTTCCTCAGAACCCATATTCCAGGCAAGTGCATTGCACCTATGACTGTCATCAGACATCACACACCCATACAAAGCGCCCTGCTGTTGTTTCTTTGGTTGCTTTGAATAACTTTTGAACAAGTAAGAGCTGCCAGCAGTGGCACCATTCGTAAACTGCAGTTCCTTACATACTGATTTGATTTGAAGTGGACTGCCTTTTTAGGACTGACACTGTTTTCTGTCACTTTCAGGGCAGGAAATAATCCATTGTATATCAGTAATAAAAGAAAAAAAGTACAGATTTCCATTAAATGTTTTTCCTGCAACCACAGAGTATACAACATTACAACTAGTAATAACAGTAAGATCTGAGGCATTTTCCTTTTGCCTATACACACTCCATCTCCTGTCCAGGAGAACACAGCCACAAGCTTCCATTAGCTGAAGATAGCAGCATATTGATGAGGCTGTGGGAAGCTCTGTCATTACTGGAAGTTGGCAAGACTTGCTTTTCTGACTATGGGGAGAGATGTACTCTATCCTCTGCACGCCTAAACAGCATTAGAAGTGCATGAAAAATACCATTAAGGCAACTTCATCTTTGCAGAAAAGAGTATCACATGGATGAATCAATATGCCTCAAAATATACATACAGAGACGATGTAGAGGAAACCATCAGCTGCTCAAATTGATTTTTTTTTTCAGCCTGAGGAGGTGAAGTTGGATGTGTGACAGAACGGTCATAAGATACATAAAAATTTTGCTGCAAACAGGAAAGGAACAAATTGTTCTCTGCATTCACAATGGATAAGCCAAGAAGGAAAGGCCATAAAGTACAGGCAAAGGAAACAAGTTTAAACATCAAAAAAGCTTTCTAATGGGAAGCCCTCCAACAGACTGCCTGGGCAGCAAGGAACATCTTCAACCACGTGTTGGACAGACATCTGTCAGGAAGGACTGAAGTATCACTGAGCCTGCTTGGGGCAGAGGGTTGCCTGAGACAGCTTTGCAACATCCCTTCCAGCCTATTCTACAGATCCTCCAGCCAGATCAGGAATGCAGCTAGGGTAAAAATCACGGCAGTCAGAGGGAGAAATCCTCTGCCTTTGGTAGTGAAGAGTGTCCCAGCATAGTGCTTGTTTGTGGGCAGAGGAATGGCACTAAGAATAAAGTCTAGCAAGACCTAACAATAGTAATACTAACGCCTTACAGTTGAGCAAGTCCTCCAAATTCAGATGCCAGGTGCTCCCCCTAGTTTTTACTTCAACTAATCTACTGGAAACTACACACCTACTTAGTGCAGACAATTTGTGCTTACACCTATGCAGAATAACTCAAATGGGAAACAGATACCCATAAGAAGGGATGGATGTATCTGGGCACAAGGAGAACTAGGTGAAAGCCCAGATTTCAGTTCAGCAGACCACATTCAAAAGAAGTATTTAACCTCTGTTTTACCACCTGTTCTGTGCACGGAGTGTACAGTGAGCACTGTGCAGTGCCTTGTGATGCAGCTTCCTTGCCAGCAGCACTACAGCAGCTTCACTGTTTTCGTTGGGCAGTTTGCTTTGCATTCATCATCCCAAGGCAGTTAGCTCTTGCAAGTGCCAACATGGCAAAGGTAAGGTTAACTTTGATGTGCTGGCCTTTATAGTTTGTCAGACAATTGTAGCACAGCCACATTTGGTCAGGTGTAGGCACAGTTCCCGGGTTGTAAATAGTTCAGTGAAAGGACTGTCTCTAACTGTCCCTAGCCTTCTCTTTGTATGTCACCTAGCACAACATCGCTGACCATTCTGAGACCAAGGTAAACTGCAGCAGAATTGTTAACTGCCACACTAAGTAAAGAGGCAAGCATTTAAAGAAAATCATATGTGACTGCCAGAAGCATTCACTTGGTAGATATACATTTAATGGTCTATACATTTAATTGCATTTAAAAGTCAACATTTCCTGAAGGAAGACACAGGTGGACAACGACTGAAGACCCATATGAAACCCTTTTTAGAGAAACAAGTCAGGCAAAAAAAAAAAAAAAAAAGTCCTCTAAAGGAAATGTTTATTAAAACCTCTTTGGGGAGATTGAAAGGCCCAGTTTATGAGGCTCCCAGTCCAAGTCTCAGAAGAGAAGCAATGTTTAAAATGCTAAGTAGGCAGAGCTGTCCATTTGACTATTTGGTTCAAGAAAGTTCAGAGATTGCACTTGCGAGGCACCAGGCTGAGGCTATCATGAAAATCATGACAAATGTGTTTTCCAATGTAGTGACCTGGATGTTAGCATATTTTTTTGCTGAACATTATATGGATACTTTGCCTACTACATAATTGATTGCCAGTAAAGCTTAGCCTCCTTTCTGATTACAGCAGGAATCTGCAAACCATTTTCTTTAATTATCCAGCACTGGAGTAGGAAAGGGGACAGATTATGAAAGTGTAGCAGTGTTGTGCAGTACTAGAGAATAGTAGCTCTGAGTACAATCTGTTGAATTGTGAGCTTGTGTGTGTGCATGCAGGTGTGTAAGTTCACAGAAAGTAGGACTGCAAAGCCCAACAGGTCTTTGAAATCACAGTAATTGTTAAGCAAATGGATGCACCCCCGGAACATATTCAAGTATTCAAAGATGTTGTAATTAAACTGTGTTAAAACATATGGCTGATGTGTTTGTTTGTTTGTTTGTTTTTAAGTTTGTGGGTTTTTCCCTTCATCCTCATACTTTCACCAACCACATGAGATTTAACAAAAGCAAGTGCCGGGTCCTGCACCTGGGACAGGACAACCCTGGCTGTACATACAGACTGGGCGACAAGACACTGGAGAGCAGCCCCGCAGAGAGGGATCTGGGGGTCGTGGTCAACAGCAAGTTGAATATGAGCCAGCAGTGTGCCCTGGCAGCCAAGAGGGCCAACCGTATCCTGGGGTGCATCAAGCACGGCATCGCTAGTTGGGCGAGGGAAGTGACCGTCCCGCCCCACTCTGCACTGGTGCGGCCTCACCTCGAGTACAGTGTGCAGTTCTGTGCACCACAGTAGAAAAAGGGCATTCAGCTGTTGGAGAGTGTCCAGAGGAGGGTGACAAAGATGGTGAAGGGCCTGGAGGGGATGATGTATGAGGAGCGGCTGAGGTCACTGGGCCTGTTCAGCCTGGAGAAGAGGAGGCTGAAGGGAGACCTCATCACGGTCTATAACTTCCTCACGAGGGGGAGTGGAGAGGCGGGTGACCTATTCTCCATAAACACCAGAGATAGGATCCGCGGGAACAGGGTGAAGCTGAGGCAGGGGAAGTTTAGACTAGATATCAGGAGGAGATTCTTCACTGAAAGGGTGGTTGCGGTCTGGAACAGGCTCCCCAGAGAAGTAGTCACTGCACCAACCCTATACAAATTTAAGAAACATTTGGACTGTGCACTTAGTCACATGGTCTAAACTTTTGGGTAGACCTGTGCAGTGCGAGGAGTTGGACTTGATGATCCTTATGGGTCCCTTCCAACTCAGAATATTCTATGATTCTATGATTTCAGTACAAATATATATTTTCTAATTTGCACAGTCCTTCTGCACAAAACTTTTATTATTACTATTCCCAGAATTTTGTCTAATTTGAAGAGAAACTTCAAAAGCCTCCTAACAGTGGAGAATCAATAAAGTGTAGTATATTTATTTGCTTTTGAAACACATTAAAGATGTTATTTGGAAAAAGACCTCAGGTCACAGGGTAGATGAAGACAATTTGTGCTGTCCAGTCTGTGTAACAAGTGCCACATAAGAAACGGAGCACTTCACCTGCCACAAGGAAAAGATTCCTTTGTAAGATAACCCATAACTTACGTCATACTGACAGCAAACACTCTCTCTTCTTTTACTTGATACATTCAGGCTGTAGAATTTGTTTCTGTTTAAGAGTGCTCTGGTCCAAGGCACTAATATACATATTCATCCTGCTGCCATTTCACCACACCTTCCTCTTCCAGGCCTAACAGGCATTTAGAGAGAATGAATGTAAAAAGGGAAGGTGCTACTTGTCATGTCTGCCTGCAAGATGTTGGATTTCTCTGCAAAACATCAAGAGCCAACTGGCTGCATCCTGTTTTCACATACACATTCCTGTAGTCACATAAGCCCATACTATCATTTGACAGCTTCTAGATATGTAAGACTGCCCCTTTCAGAGAAGAGAAACAGTACTGGAAAAACAAATGTCCCTAAGTTCTCTGCAGAGGCTTGCTTGACACTGCCAGCAGTGCACCGTTGGCAAGTGATGGGACCATAGCACTGAAATGCAAGTGTTTTACAATGTTTACTCTCCTCTGAGAGTGGGTCCAAGTACTACAGCACTTGAAACACAACTGGCAGGAAGAAAACAGCCACTAGCACCAAAACCACTAGAAGGGAAGAGGGTAAGAACTCAAGATACCTTACCCTTTTAGTAAAGGTAGAGAGAGCTCTCAGAGCTCTCAGTAGGCTCTGAGAGAGCTCAGCTCTCAGGCTGAGCCACCCATGCTAACCCTTGCTATTTTACAGAATGCTCTGAATCAAAACTATCCTCCAATGTAAAAGGCTACAACCATTTTTTTTCCTTCTCCCTCTGAAATAATCTGCTTGGTAATCCTGCTTTCCTTCAAAAGACCACGACAAACAGAGGGAAAAATGAGTGCATGAACAGCAGGAATGTGTGGAGAAGGCAGCAAGAAGGGCCCAAGTGCATCCACACATCTACATGCTTGCCAGAGCCCTGTTTCAAAAAAGGTTCATCACATTGCAGCAGTGATGGTTTTGACTGCTTTAATTCAGAGGTATGTATCCAAGGGCTAAGGCCTTCTTGTCATTGATACACTTGACTGGCAGGCATGGATCTTCCCTGTCAAAATATCCAAGTGTTTAAGTAATGACTAGTGCCACTTGAGTGGAAAAAAACTAGGAGAGCTGTCAATGCAACGGGTGTCAGAAGCACATTGTTACTCATCCTAATCACAATAATTGTACACAGGGAGAAGCAGGGAAGAAAAGGAAATGAATGCCTATCTGTTGGCAACAATGCAACTTCATTTAACCTTAACAGACCGGGCATTGATATCATTTCTTCCTGGCACTCTCTGCGATCCTGATGTCAAAACAGCTTCTCATTTGCAATGTATGACAATTTCCTCACATCTGAAAAGACACTGCTGCAAGTCAATAGACTATAAATTGCACTTGGAAATGGGATCATCTTAACTAAAGCCTGCCTGCTTTCCCCAGGAGGCCCCAGCCTGCTCCCCCTCCTTTTAATAATTTGTATGTTTAGGTGTTCGGTCAATTTACTCTACACTTGTAATGTCTTATAGCCAAGACCATCAATCAGATTCGGTGTGACAAAAATATCCTGCTACAATAATACAGGTTATTAAAGGGATGATGGGAGAAGGCTGCATGCATTTACTGGGCCCCTTTTTTCTCATCTCGGGAAAGCTGTCACAGACCTGAGCTGACGATTCATCTTTTCTCTGCTACCAACAGGTAGCAGCCAGGAGAGGACTTGGATGAGCTTCTCGCACTGCTCCTGCCTCCCTACTTCCTTTCGCCATCTAGCTGAACTCCTGTACCCCATTTTTCCCCCTCCTAGGAGAATGTGCTGTCCATTTCCCAATGCAGAGGCTAAATTAATTATGAGCTCATAGCTTTCAAAAAATGCTAATGAAGAGTTCCCAAAAAGTGTGGTTTCCATTAAATGGCTGTAAGAAAAGGCCCATCACTGCCTGTGGCAATTCACTTTTTGAGGAAGTCAGATTCACCCTGCAAATATTTTACATAAAGCTCTCAACCAAATGTTGATGAAATGTTCCCATTCAGATATTCTTCTCAAAGGTTTTTAAAGAAATATTCAGTTAGGTTATATGTAGTATTCATATATGTAAGAAATACATACATATTTTTAATTATTAGGACTTACACCATTTTTCCTGAGTTTCAAATCCTTGGGCAGCGTGGGGAGGAGTGGAAGGACAGCAGCTCACCCCCCAGTTTCACAGGCTATGAAATGCCTGCACTCAGGGTGTCTATTTATGACACTGAACATCACCACCAAAGCCACATGTCAATCCCAAAATTTAAAAAAGAAAGGACTGAAATAAAGTAATAAACACAAAGAACAATGGGAGTAATGCATGCTACCCTGGGATTTCTACAAGTGACAGCCCAGGTCAGGAAAGGTCTGAAAGGATGCAGCAAGCAGCATGCAGACACTGCAAAGGGGTAGGTGATCTTCCTTCCTGTGCTTTCTTCAATGGGAGTGTCACCCTGACTGCTTGTGATATTCCACCAGTCTTAATATTTTAAACCAATGGTCTTACTCAAAGATTGTAATATTTCCTATTGTTCTTTGCAACAGATGTAATATGTATGCCTGACCCAGAACTGTAGCACATCATCCCCATGCTGGCAGGTCAGACACACAGAGAATCTTTGGTACTAACAGGCATTTATTTTCTGCGCCCTGTCTGTGAAGAAGTGATCACAAACGGGGACAGTGTCGCTCCAACAATGAAATACATGACCTCATTGGTGAGCTCTTCAAAAAAAAAAGAAAACAAAAAAAAAATAAAGGATAGTCACAGCCCAACTTACCTGCACACCTGTGCACACTGTGGGCTGAAAGATGATACGTACATGCAGAAATAACCTAAGTGACAGACACAGATCCACCACCTTACCTCGTGCTGTGCCATATTCTGTTCCTCTTTATTACCCACAGACTCTAATCAGCTGGTGCCACTGGAAAGCTCCCTGATAGCAAGTTACAACAGGCTGTGTGCAGTGAGTGACCAGCAGTGAATTGTGGAAATCCATGTGTTTGTGGTACTCACCACCAGTCTTGCTCAGGACCAAGTCTTCAGTAGGACACTTCATTTAGAAAGCTTCTATCACTCACACAATAACTTCTTGCTTCATACCTAGAAAATGGACAGGGGAATCAGAGACTGAAGTTTTTTTGGGCCTTTCCAGACACAGTATTTATGAGGTGTTTGCTGATTTCTGTGAGGTAGTGGACACAGTGATCACTAAAATCCTACCTCCCATTTTTGCAAGAGACAGGTGCCTACCAATAGCAGTGAAATTAATGTAAGAAAATCATGGAGCCAATTTCCAGTGTCATTTCACCACTGAATCCTGAGTCTCCAATGACTGTTCTACTACATGCCCATTATTCAGATTCCTCTACAGATGGTTTTGTTTGCATAAGGAACAGGGAACTGGACTAAAACTTGATGAAGATGCATTTCGCATTGCCTGCCATCCTGCCCACTGTGCAGTGCTGCTCATGCTAGTCACCCTAATTGTATTCAGCTTCCCCCCATAAAAGCAAAGGAAACATTTTTTCCTGGGTGAAGCCCTGCTGGGAGGATTTCCCATGACCTGACAAAGACTAATACAATGATCACATCATTAGACAAAGATGCTAAGAGTTTATATTCAAAGAGATGGGGAATAATCAGTCCCAGAAGGCCATTTAACAATTAATATATGAGTGTACAAGCTGCATCTAAAGCTTTGTGTGGAATGAGTGAGGAAGGACAGACTGCAGAAAAAAGCATCCCTTGTGCTGGAAAGATCACAGGGCTCTCCTGACAGCATTCAGAAGGAGGTGGCTGTGCAATCTTACCTTCAGGAAGGTATTTTGGTTGTGGGACACCAGCTTCAACCTAGGCTGTGAGCTGGCCCTACAGGCAGCCCCTGCAACATTTCCATGGCTGGTACACAGCACAGAGACCTTCCAAACCACTAGCTCGTGTTTGCTTTGTTGCTTGTTATTGATGACTAATATCAGCAATGTTGTTGGTGTTTTGTTGTTGTTTTTTTTTTTTGTTAGTTTGTTTATGTGCAATTTCAAGCTTGGCTAGTTTCTGTATACTGTTTCTTAGCAGAAAAGGTCACTGCCGTTTTGCTTTGTAAGTCATTAAGGAGGATA
Source organism: Nettapus auritus (assembly GCA_011076525.1). Taxonomy (NCBI): domain Eukaryota; kingdom Metazoa; phylum Chordata; class Aves; order Anseriformes; family Anatidae; genus Nettapus; species Nettapus auritus. The sequence goes on from CM021768.1 coordinate 21,259,849, forward strand.
TTCATAAGACTCAAAGCCTCCGCACAAATTAATACAGCCCTCAAAAGCAACCCTGAGCTCTGCAGTTGGCTCCTCTGTAATTCAGGCAGCCCCACAAAGGGGCTGCAGGGCAACAATATTATCTTGAAGGCTGAAGATGATGGGTACAAAATTAGTGATTTTTTTTCCATAGTGACAATTGTGCAGAGCAAAACAGCACTCCCAGAATTACAGGCAGTCTCACTAATTTACTGTTATCTTGTGTAGCAGAATTTTAACAGCAGCAGCCATGGTGTGAGTTACAGCAAGACATGCTGTAAGATGCTGTGATCTTTGCACAGCCAGCTCATTTTTTTATATTGAACTTTGAACACACTGTAGCATCTGTGCCTGTGGAGAGATGGCCCAGGAAACAGCTAGAATATTAAGTACTTCGATATATGTCTCCCAAAGGAGGCTGCTGCTAATATTATACATTGCAACAACATTGCCTGAATGGTTTATTAATGGTAGCAAAACAGAGTGAATACAACATACAATGATAATAACAATAAATGTTACTTATTTGGTGCCTATCCGCGACAGTGCTCTAGAGGCCTCACAAAAAGACACTTAAAATGCTAGCATTGCAGTATTAAAGTGTGCCCAGAGCTTCAGCGAATAAAAGGGATTTGATGTTTAAAATGTGATTTACTTATATGCCATGCCCTTAGTGGCAAATGTATGTTTCAGATGGACAGATACACATTTTTAACAAACAACTGATAATTTTTTTTTTTTGCCTACATGTTTGGAAGCCACCTTAAAGCAATATAAAAACCTTTTGAGCACAAGCCGTTTGTAGTCAGGTTCCTTTTAGGGCTCAGAAGAGATTCCAGGGAAAGAGAAGCTCCTGAAGCAGCCTGTTACTCTGCATTATGTATGTATGCAAGTATAACTGCAAGGGAAATATCAATGAACTGACAGTCTTTGTTCCTCCTTTTACATTGCCGGAGAATTTGTGGTGCATATTTGACAGTCCTCTATTTTTCATGTGTTTCCAGCCTGGGCACACCAGTCAGGAACCAGGGGACAGGCTTTAAGTTAGTAAGTTTTAGGTTATTCAGTGACGATAGTCGGGTTAACTGACAACCTCAAACTTGACTCCTTTGTCATAAACACCACAGCTGATCAAACAGGCAGACCGCACATGCCAGCACAGTGCCAGACGGATGAATGCCAGGCAATTGCAGAGCCATCTTCGAGTTCTGCTTTGTAAAACCAAGTGTGGCACAACCCAGGGATGCCTGACCTGACTGAAAGGTTTATTAAGAAACATTAACAATACTTTGACCAATGGCCTATTTATATGCTCACATCGTTTCCACATACACTTCTGATGGCATCACAGCAAAGCTAAGGGGAGCATGAGGTCATCTTTCTGCCTGAAGATTTCTCCCATTGAACACTGTGTTACACAGCAAGACACCCCTCATTCCCTCGCCTCATCTTCCCATGCAAAATATGTTTAAACTGAAAAACACTGAGCACACAGGCAGTGTGCGTAGTATAACTGAGACTGTCACTGTGCTCCTCATATCCTGTTTTACAACAGTGTGCATGTGTATATTCATATTAACATTTTCAAAAACAACTATTGTAATACCATAGATGCTTGACTGCAAGGAAAATACACTAGTCTGAACTCAACGTTGCCATTGATAAATAAAGATTTTTGTTGTACATTTTGTTGTGGATTAACTCATGTAAGCAGCTAAACCCTACACAGCTGCTCGCTTTCTCCCCCCAGTGGTACGGGGCAAAGTGAGAAAACTTGTGGAGTGAGTTACACAGTTTTACCCGTATGGAATGCTACTTGGACCAGCTTGGGGCCGCTGTCCCAGCTGTGGCCCCTCCCAGCTCCTTGTGCATCCCCAGCCTCCTCACTGGCGGGGTAGCCCGAGAAGCAGCTAACGTCCAGAGTCTGTGTGAGCACTGCTCAGCACCAGCTAAAACCTTGGGCTCTTATCAATGTTGCTCTGCTCACAAATCCAGAACACAGCACCCTAAGGGCTGCTATGAAAAAAACTGACCCTATCCCAGCCCAAGCCAATACACTTTTATATACTTTAAATGTATGTATGTGAGCTTTTTGATTTTTCTGGAAACAATAAAAATCCAAAGTCACTTACAAGGAAAAGGTCTCAAGACTCCATTGGAGAGAATCTGGCAAACCAGCATGACCTAAGATTTAAAAAAAAAAAAAAAAAAAATCAGTAACGTACCAGGAGCACTGTGAAATTTTGGCCCAATTTCTCTGTAGAAGGTATATAAATCATTACAGTAAAAACATATTTAATCCCAGGGATTCTCTGTAACATGTAAAAATCTGTCATTCCTCTCCATGCACTAAGCACGGCATTTTTCTTTGACTGTGAACAATGACAATTTCTCCTTTATTAAAGAACCCAGGAGAGGAAAATCATCTTGTCTTTGCATAAAACACCACTCGTTTTTATGCTTTATATAAAATAATAATGAATGTGGAAGGATCACTAAGTTCCAAATCAATCACAGTCTTTTGATGTTATTATTAACTGCACATACTCCATTCTTGTGGTTTATGGTATCATCAGAACCCCTCAATTGATTTATACTCTGGTGATCTAGTTGTCTCTATTCATTATCCCATATTTAATTAATATATCCCTCAGAAGGAGTTGTCAAAAGACAAAGTTAATTATAGCAGCAAAAAAATCTAGTTGAAATCATGTGTCATATTTTAGTTTAGCGACAGCTCCCACAAAAGAACATTTAAAATACTTCTGTATTTTTTCCTGCTTCTCTGAATAAATACTATTGTATTTTTCCACCCAAGTGATACAGAAGACTAGTCTCTGCTATTTACAAGGCACTTTAGACTGGAAACATTATTAATATTTTACTATATATTTGCAACCTTTGAGCTATGTTTAAAGACCTGTTCCTGAAGAATGGAGAAGTTGGCAACAAGTAATTAACCTTATTCGTCAGGTTCAAGTAGCACCCTTTATGAGGGAAAAGTGAGTATTATACCTGTATATAAAACCATCAGAATTTTATTCAAAATTATTCCAGCTGTACAGGCAACCTTTTCTGAGACACCTTCACCGTGTTCAAACAAATGACTCCTTCTGGAGGAATGTTTGCAGAAACAGTACATTTTAAGTTCACGTTGGAAAATATTGATATAAAATGAACACTTTAAGTCTTAAGTATAAATATTCACTGTGGGAACTGGATTCAAAGAGTTACACTCACACAGAGATATGGGGCTTGCACATCCAAAGAAAGCTGTCTGGCTGATATCTGTCAAAGAACACTGATGAATAATCTGCATTTTACAACACATTTTTCAGAATTTTAGTGAATGATTTTGCATTATGAATATATTGAGCCAATCTTATCTGTTTCCAGGTATAACTTCAGGAAAGAAAAATTGGTCCTTGAACTGCACACAAGGAGTAAGCTGGGGATGAATGCTGCTACGTACATAGCACTTGTACTTTTTCTCACATATTATGTCACACAATAAATCTATTAAACTGATATTTTAAATACCTTTTGGTTATGGTTCTTTTTTCATATTCCTCTCTTCGTATTGCCAAAAACCTTTGCTACTCTAGCTCTAACAGTAAAATCTAAGACTGATGTCAAAGTTAAAATATATAAAACATCAAAAAATGATCTAAAAGAGGCCCACTGATGAAAATCCATCTTACATGTACTCAGTTGTACACAGTTTCTTACTGTGCACCCAGATGCCTTCACAGAAACCCTTTCACAAAACTTCACCAGACAACTGATATCTCCCATAACTACAAAGATTCCCACATACTTTGGAGTAACAGTCACTGCCACCTTCCAACTTTTCTCCACTGCCTGCACTGCTGCTTAGAAAGAAGCGATTACTTAGATGTTAGTCCAGTTTATAGGTCTGCAGACCAGACCACAGACCACTTATAGTGAACCCTGAACCACAGGCTATGATTTGGGAACCAGGACTTTGAGACTCAGCTTCCCTACTGTCCACCAACTGCACAATAGAAACATTTGTCCCAGAATGGCATTGCTGCAAAGCCGTCGAGGACACCCACATGAAGAGGCAGGACTCTGCTCTTGAGCACACCAGCATATATAAAAAAGCAGTATAACATGTATTTTATTTCCTGAAATCTTTCTTTTGTTGTCATCAGCAGACTTCTAAACATAAAGGGGGATTTCAGGCTTCAGTTTTTCCCATCAGATTGGACTGGCTGCCATTGTGCAACACTGTCCCTTCACAGTAACCCACACCTTCCCTTCAAGTCCCAAAATTTACAAAAGCTTTTGAATGCTGTTTCTGATGTGGGACATATCACATTAGCTTCCATGACAGCCATACTGCAATGAAATGTGAAACTGAAATATATCTCTATCTGTGGGCAATAACAACAATTAGCCCACCAAAAGGGAAAACGTACTCCAGCACCCTCCTGCAGAAGATTAACGCTGCTTCATAAACCGACTGGACAACAGTAGCTTTTATGTTCCAAGCAGGAACATGGCAAGTATAGTTCTCTTCCGATCTGCTCTAGAAAACAGCACTTTGAACACCAACCTGCAAGATCCAGATGTTGATGATTGTTTTCAATGCTTTGCTAAATTTCCAAACGCTGATCTAAGGATGCCACTGCAGAAGGTGCCCAGGAGCATCCCAAAGGGGAATACAATTCCTGGAGGGACTACGAATTTATAATAGAGCTGGTCAGCTTATTCCTTCTATGTTATTCAGAAAACTTAGTGATACAATTTCAGTTTATTAAGGATTTCTTAGCAGACTTCAGCTTCTTGCCCATTCATTTACTGTTTGTAATCAAATCATCTTACACCCAGCTAACCCAAGCAGGTAATAGCAAACAGTGAGAACACCTAAGGCCACTGCTTATTTAGGTATCTTCAATGCATGACCTAAAACATTTAAACTAATGAACATGAACAAACATAAGAACCAAATGAAGAACAAATATGGATAAACATATTATATAAATCAAAATTATAAAATAAACACAAGTATTATACACAAATAATATATTCATTGTTATACTCATATATTATTACATTAATATAAGCAAAGAACATAAGAGTAAAAAAATAAAGAACATAAGAATCAAGCTAGTCTGTCCAAGTGTCCAAAAGGAAGCTCAGCATTAAATAGTCATTCCAGAGGGGAATATACTTTTGTAACATGTGACTAGTTATGATTACTAAGAGTGAGACTGCGACCACAGACCAGCAGATTTTATGACCATCCAATTTACATAAATTTACTTGTTGACTTCAGAAATCTTTCTTGAATATTTTCCCCTTTATACGTATGCAGTCACAGGTTTGAGATTGTTATAGCACAGCTATTTAACCTGGCTTTTTGGTTTATACCACCAAATAAAGCATGATCTCCTTTTAATTTCAGCTCAGCCAAGATGGTATAGTGACCAGAATCATGGAGCTTTCTTTTTTTTTTTTTTTGGATGGGGGAGCAAACATCGACTCTGACACACTCCCTGCTCCAGGCACCATGTATTTAAGGATAAAGTATGGCTCCCTTGCAGTGCTCCTTCTGAGTAACATGCTGGCACTCCAATACAGTGATAATGGATATAGGATGAGGAAAAAAGGACAACAAAACTGTATAGGATGGAGAGTATCAATATTCTTTCATCAATACAAGGACATTAAAAACACATTTTAAAAAACCTTCATCAGACTGTCTGTGTGCATCTCTGCCACAAATAACAGATGTTCTCATGAATTTACTGAGAAGCCCAGTAAGTAAATACTTCTTCACTCGTATAGCAAAATGGAAGGGGAAAAAAAGGTTGTGAAGTGTCTGCCAGGGAGTATATACAAACTAAATCAAAGGTATTGTTCAAAATTTACAGCAGGTCATCTCTTCTTTTTTCCTATTTCTTTTCAATATCGAATGAAGGGCTGACCAGCAAGGTCAAACTTTCCTTATTAATGAGGCATTGCTAGAGCTTTGTCTCATTAGGGCACTCAGAACTATGCATTTACTGCAATTTGCAGCACTTAATAGAGAAAGGTCAGAGCGGGTTACGTTCAATTTCCACTTGGCAGAGGGAGGAAAAATGGAAGCAATTCATTTGCACAAATTTGAATAATTCTTCTCAGTCTCCTCTTCTTTATCTATGTCTAGATAATTCCTGCATCTTAGACTACTCACAATCATCCCAAACCTGCCAACAGTCGGCTTTCTATGAAGGCTGTAATGGAGCTGACAGCCTCTATGAATCCAGGTGTCAAAATAAAGCCATTCACTCCCCCCTTCCCCTCACTCACAACAGGGAATAGGAGCTGCCTCTAGTGAGCTCTTAAACTTATCATAAATGTATCAAGATTGCTGTGGGCCATGAAACAGCTGTAGACAATTAATCTTTCCACAATTCTTCGGCATAAGAATTGCTTTCCCTGCGAAGTAACATCTGCCATGCTGAGGTGATTATTCATGGGCAATGGGCGCCACCATAGTTTTATGCATAGAGCCATCAGTGGCAATGAAGCAAAATTTATAGTTTTCCCTGGTTCAGTAAAAATAACATTTCAGCTGCATTAAAATGTCATCCATCAGCATTGTCCCAGAACACAGGGCCCCATCTCATCCAGAGAAATTAAAAAGTATTCATTTTAATGCTAACTTGTGAAGCTTGCAGTGACATTGCTTTTTTTTTTTTTTCTTTTTTTTTTTTTTTTTTCCTCCTTTTTTTGTAAGCAATATTGAGGAGGAGGAGGAGAACTGAGGGAAAAGGTTATGTGGTGCAGCGAAGCTGAGGATTAAATGTGCTACTAGGGAGTAATGATATACCAATTACTGGGCTGCTGGTTCTTATTTATTCATAACCCCTGAACGCTTAATCAAAAATCCTTGAATCAAATTGAACAACTAAAGAAGGAAAGTTATTTCACAGAGATAATGTAATTCTTCAGCCTAGAAAAAAAAAAAAGCAAGGGAGTGCCAAATGGATATAAAGGCAAGATATGGCTCTTGCCAGAGTGGTAGGGTTAGTCTTTTAAAACATTAGCTTAAAGGAGTAGGGAAATTTAAGCCGGAAATGTAATGGTTGTAATTTACAAGCAAGTTTCTATTCTAATTCCTAGAGTAAAGCTGATTAATGCCTGCTTTGGCAGCATGCTCGAGGGAGAGAAGTGTGCAAAAACTTATGGTATGAATTAAAAGTGCTCTGCGTTGCCAATGTGTCATGGTTAGATTGCAGCTACCATGCTGCCTGCACAGTATCTTGCTCGGGCCAACAGTGACAAGGATAAGATTGCTGTCTTTGGAGATGCCACTGGCGTTAGTAAAGACAACATACATCAAATTAATTTTGAGGCAAATTAAGCTAAATTAATTTCTGCAGTTTGTTCAAGAGAGGTAGCAGTCTGCACATGCGACCTCTTTTAGGACGAGCATTTATACTTATCATTCTCATCTTTAAGTGTAGGATTGTTTATAAAAGCTCTGCCCTGAGATTGTAGGTGAAACACAGCACCAAGAGAAGAGCTTCCCCACAAAAGCAGCCTTCACACTAGGCAGCTTGGATCAAACACAGAGCAAATTTTGTCTTCACCTACTGGGCTTAACTCAGCGTGCCCATAGACAGGTTTCACCCATCAGTTTTACAGTTGCATTTTTGCCCCCTGAGCTTTTTATTTCCACAGTATTTCCATACAGACAGGCTTTCCCGGAGGGTTCAAACCCTATCTGTTTTGTGTTTCTGTCTTATGATCAATCTTCTTAAAACATGATTATCCAAGAAGAGAAATTCAGGCTTGGACCCAAAATGAGATCTCAGATCCTTCAGAAACTTAAATGATACCAGAACAGCTGTTGTTTTATTAAAGTAATTGTAGCAGGTAGATGTACTACTATTACACTAACTAATCCTCAAAGTACAGCTCGCTCAAACAAAAATGCCACCTTCTCTCTTCTGAGAGTCTCAAAACCATGGGAAAGGCATGGTGACAGACACTTCCCAGACCAGTGCCTGTATCCGAGGAGTCAATTAATTATGGCCTGAAAAATAAACTATATGCTCCTGAGTGGCAACAGTCAGGAGCTGAGTGGTGGTAAGCAACTTCAATGAGGAACAGACAGGCTTGTGACAAAATGTTACTTACCTGGTTTGTTAATTAGCTTCTTTCTTCTGCTTCCTGTATGGTAAGAGGACTGGTTCAAGGCCCATGTCTAGAATGAATGAGGCTGAGCTGGGCTCTAGTGCATTCTCCATTTTTTACTGATTGCTGCAGAAAATAATAAACAAACAAACAATAATAATAAAAAAAAAAAACCAACATGAGATGCAAAGAGACATATCACCGGCACAGAAACAAACAAAATCATTGTGATGGTTTGTACAAATTCTTTCAATCACACTGCTGATTCATTGGACAGGACAGGTTCAGCTCTCGGGTCCTGCCTGATCTCACTTGAATTATAAGGTGCCTTGCATAGAAGAAATATTACTGTTGGCAAGATCAGAAAAGAGTAACAGTGCCTGCCAGGCTCTCCTGAGACTCCAGTGCATCAGCCAAAGTGGCACGCTGAAGGACACAAGACCCAAGAGTGAGGGAAATACTGAAGGAGAATCACAAGTAACATTCCGGTATGGATTGAGAGAGAGAATGAAACAGCTAGTGAGAAATTATTTAAGAAATGGATTTGACATAAAGAGAATATACAGATCAACTCATTGGGGTGGAAAGAGAAACTCATTAATGTGGAGGTGAAAAGACATTTCATGTTTACTAGACTGCTTTGTTGAGTGGAGAGAATGAAGTGCAAGAAGGCAAAAGAAATGGCTACGAGAAGGAGCTAGAGAATGAAAGCAGAGGAAAAAGCACTAGAAAAGTTCAGAAGGAAAAATATAAAGTTAGAAAAAAAAATCCACATGAAGGATAATGACAAAAAGAGGAGTAGAAACACAGGCAGCTGATACAATTCATTTTCAGACATCTAAAGGCTCCAACATTTGCAACCTTACACTTAGCTGTGAAATTCCATCTAGGGAACATGGATCAGATCCCTCCTCATTTCCACAGGCCATCTGAACTTTCCTGGATTCAGTCTTTGTGCAGAAATAACAACCTTTCAGTCACCCCAGCTGAGAAAGCACAGTAATCCAGAGAAAGTACAGACTGCATTTTCATGGAGATTTTTACTTTCACCTGATCTTGGCACATATTTCTTAAGCTCAAAAAATATTTTTTTTTTTTTGTTAAAAATGCAAAGCTCTTCATGAGCAGAAGTAGTCCACAGGCTGTGGCTAACCAGCTTTTCAAAGAAAAAGAACAAAGAAGAAAAAACACAAATGGCTCCAATTTTCTTTCTTTTTTTTTCAAGTCAGAGAGGTGAGGATAAAACAGAAATTTGAATAAGCAAGAAATACCTAACTCTAGCAGTCAAAATAACACAACTTTTACTTCGTGTGCTGTGGAGCTGCCAGGATGCTTGTATTAGGCTAGATATCAGGAGGAGGTTCTTCACTGAGAGGGTCGTTGTGCACTAGAACAGGCTCCCCAGGGAAGCAGTCACTGCACCAAGCCTGTCTGAATTTAAGAAGCATTTGGACTGTGCACTTAGTCACCTGGTCTAAAATTTTGGGTAGACCTGTGTGGTGCCAGGAGTTGGACTTGATGATCCTTCCAGCTCGGGATATTCTATGATTCTATTAAATGGTTTTAGGGATTAGTTAAGAACTGGGTTATCACAAGCACGTTAGAATGGACTTCAGATCCATGTAGTACCACACCCATCTCTGACAGCTTCAAGGAGCAGATTCCCAAGCAAAAAGCATGACAGCAAGACAGAGCATTTTTTCTTTTGATGTTAATGCCAGTTTCCAGCTATGATTGTTTCAGGGATGTCCTGAAACAAAGGCTGCCTCTACAGCATCTCTTGTAATATCCAGTTCACCTTAACAGCACTACTGTGCTTTTGATAAAGCAAAGGTATCAGGCAGTTCTTAAGACCTGCCCTTAGCTCAGTGCTAACCCCTCCCTGCTACCACCTGTCTCTGAAGAAGGGCAGTAGGAGATACACACTTGACGGGACTACTGGCAATGGTGGCTGGCAAAGAGCATGGTGTAAACGGCACACAGAGATCAGATTTCCTTGGCAATAACCCGCCCTCTGACAGCAGACATGAGAGCACACAGCCTGAGCTCTCCAGATTTTCCCAGAAGCTCTAAGGATATTTGCCAGCCTGGGGATCCAAGGCTTCTTGTGCGTTCAGCGGGGCAACAGAGCTACACCAGGTGACTCCTTTGTCTCTGTGGAGCGGAAACTGGCTGAGATGATCAAGCAGATGAAGTTTTTTCTGGACGTTAGTGATAGAACCATGTCCTGATTTTCCATCTAAAAATGTTTCAACTCAAACGGTATGCCACAATGCTTTTAAAGTTTGGATCTTTTTTAAGCTGTACAATTACCCTTCCCAAGAAATGTTAGGACAAGACTATTAACCATGTTATTGATTTTCTAAAATAACAGTCTTACTGTGACTTCATCGGGAAATCTGCTGATGTCAGGCCATAACTACACTCAGTGGTCACACCAAGCCATCCTGTCTGACCAGGAAGGTCTCTCTCACCTTGAAGATGCCTGGCTTTCACCATGGCACATTTCCCCTTTGAGAGATTTGCGGAGAGCTTTTAATATGAGGTCTGGAAACCCCATTGCTCACAGTATCTATCTGCACAGTGTTTTCCCACATCCCACTGCTAATTTCCTCTAACATAGTACAAAGGTTCAGTGAAGAGCTGACTGGCTCAGCTTACAGGCTGCAGCACAGTCTAGCAGCCTGGATACATCCCCAGGGTCACCAGGGAACTTGGAGATGACAGCCAGCATGCAGCCAAATATCTCTGTCCTCCCAACCTAGGTCTACTATGCATAGAATTTTAACTCACCTGGCTTCACAAAGCAGTACAACCCTTTGCTGGGCCAAAGCACCAGCACAACTGGGAACAGTGCGACAACTCCAGGAGTTTCCCATAGGCAAAAGAGAAGAGGCCAATCCTGGCATGGAAGTACTCTGCTAGCCACTGGTCAGGTGAGGGGATGAGGAGATCACAGGTGACCTGCTAAGAGTCATGTGAGACTGCAACCAACCTGGGAACTGTCCTCTGATCCTCAGTCACACTCTTCCATCAAGCGCTCTTTCATGCTCATCTTTCTTCTTGGTACAGAGACATGCTCCTCTCCAGCAATTACTCAGCAGCAAGACCTGCACGTGATGCAAGAAGCCATTTTTGGAGAGCTGAGTATCTTCTGTTAATTTTACCAAATCACCATTTTTTATTTCCTGTGACAGTCACAACAAAGAGAGAATTCCCACTGAGAAGAAATGACATGCTTCTGCAACCTCAACTCCCAGCCAACAGCACCCCTTTTTTCACTTTCTACCAGTAACAAAATATATGTGGTGCTCACATCTGCAGCCAAACAAAGAGCAAATAACATTCTTTCTCATATTCTTCACGTAGGGCTGAACACCTTTTTTTTTTTTATATGGTTATTTACTCTAACTTTACTTCATTAGTGTTAAAAACTTTATTTCATGTTAAACATTGGGGATCTTTTAAAATAGGAGACACTGGGAAAAAATAGAGGGCTGCTTTACCAAACACATTAAACTCTTATCTCTACTTGATTTTAAAAAAATGTGAAGGAGAAATTATCCAGAGCTTAGCACTCAGAGTCTCTTCCTTGGCCTATAAAGTCAACAGTTATGGTGTTAAAGTTTAATCAATCTCATAAAATGTTACTCAGAAAGTGACCCTGGTGTTATGGCTGAAGTACATCTCCTACATTAAAAAGCACTTTTGTGGAAGCCAGAGAAGTGTTACTGAAAGAGCGAGCTAATAGGTATCTAGATGAGGTTAAGAGAGGGAGGTAGAAGGAAAGGAGAGCATTCTGAAAGGCAGTAGAGGGAGGAAAACAGGAGAGGGAGGGGAAATCAGCTTCTTTCAAGTGGTTCCCTCAATATGAATGAAATATTAATTTAGTGGTTACCTAAATATGAATGGATTAATGATCATATTGGAAGGATAAAAAGCTCTTTAGATACTTGTCCAGAAGCTGACTTCTTCATGAATTTCATAGTAAAGCTGGATGCATTTTTCACATTCAGTACAGGAAGATTACAGCAAACACCACCAATGGTTACTCCACTGTAGAGAGACGACAGGGCATGGCCAGCTCCTGCAAAAAAAATAGGTTTCAGGATACTGTTAAGATGACATTAATGAAACTACAACTTTATCAGACCATTGTAGATGTTAGCAGGAGAAAAACTAAAGCTGAAAGATCACAAATTACAGTCTGTGAACCTTCTTTAACTCTATCATCATGACTACCTGAGAACCTTCATTTCTCACATCCAGCTACTTTCCAACCAAACACAGGAGCCCGAGGCAAGATGAGTATCAGGCCTCACCACATATTCTAATTGATTTCTGTTTTGAATTAAAACACACAGCATCCTTCAATATTTTGTAATGGTCAAATAACTTTGGGTCTTATCATCAGTAAAGAACATAAAAGGCCACAAACACTTCTGAGGGAGGCGATATGGCTTAAAATCAAAATGGTTAAATCTCCCAAAGAATTCAAACTGCACGGCATGCGACCAGATCTCTGCATTTCACAGAGCACAATCTGGGCTCTCTCAGTCACCAACAAGTTAAGAAGTCTGCCAGATTTTAGGTCAAGATTATAAACTGTGCTAAACCTTGGTCCAATATATCATGTCTTTCAGACCCATATCTAAACATATGCAATCCCCACAGATCGTTATTCGGAAAAAAATAAGGTTAGTATTGTACCAGAAATAGTCTCCTATGTCAGATGCTATGCGAGAAGAACTAGAGGCAGAGTCTGTGGTTAACTCGTATTTCAGAAGTAGCTGAACAAAAATTATTTAAAGATCAGAAAAGGAAAAAATCTTCTTTCAAAGGCCTCAGTCTCAGAATTATCTGCTGGTGATAAGCAAGATATTCCAAAATCCTAAATACTCCAAAGAAAAAAAAAAATTCATTTGCTTACTTCCTCTAAGGAAGTTTCTAGTGACTTTTTTCCCTCAGAGCCATTCTGTAAAGATGATTCCAAGTTAGTTATAGACTGAAGTGGCAATCTCGTCTGCAGCATCATAACATAATAAGAACCTAGTTTCTCAGCATATTTTAACTGACAAAGATAACTACAGAATCATAAAATGGTTTAAGTCTTTAATTAAAAGATTATCCTAGCCTGATCTGGGGTGTGTTTCAGTACTGATGTTCCAGAGTCTCTTAATGCAATATGGATTCTTTGCAGCTGTGCAGAGCTGTATCTCTTCCACTTAAAGCAAGAAAAGTTCTCAAATTAAGGGAAGAAAAAAAATTGTTCAAGTCAAAGTTGCAGATTTCACCCAGAAAAGAATGCTGGACAGCTCCCTGAGCCCATGGGGCTTTCAGGCTGGCTGCTCAGCAGCGAGCCCTCCTCAGCTCTTCTCAAAAATCTGCCAGCATCCAAAAGGAAACATTCTCACAGCTAGTTGGAGTTACATCTCAAATAACTGTATGTTCCCTCTCACATGGATAACACACAATGCAATAGGTAACTGCAACGATTCCAACAAAAGACAGGTATGGACTCTGAGAGCTTTGCAGGTCAGACTGAAAGTCAAGAACAAGACAACAACTTGAGGAACAAATTATAGAAAGCTCTTCACATTTCCTACATGTTTGCAGTTTTGCACAAGTTAATCTGCAAATGCTATTATATGCTAGAACCCAGATGAAGCAAGTTGAATGCACAAAGGCAGCAGAACATATCATCCAGGTTCATACCTAATGATATTAATATGAAGTTCACTTTGAACATCTCAATTCACATCATAATTTGGAATTCCTCCAATTTTTGGTAGTATTCAGGACTGAGGTTTTGACAAATAATCTTGTAATGTATGGCAATGCAAGATATATTTTAATACATGCAATAATTTAACCAAATGGCAAATCACAGTACAAATTCAATTGTTACCTCTGAGAAGTTTTCACAGCTGAAACACTGCAGCATTTTGTACAGTGTTTATACCTAACTACAGCAATAATTTTCTTTGACTTACCTACGCTGAGTGCCGGGCAAAGATACTGAGTAAAATGATGAAAACACCCACCTTACTAACTTGAGGGTCTTAAATTGTTCAGGTGAATTTGCAAACATAAACATGTTGACTTCAGCGTATCAACTTCTAAGGTCTCCAATACATTAATGGACCCAGGTCTCCAGAACAACCAAGCTACAAAGCTACAGACTATTTAACTTACTGTATCCATCACCAAGTCCACTGGAGCAGTTGATCTGCTTCCCGCCACCCCCTACCCTGTCCCCAGGCTACCTTTAAACAGCTTTAACCACAGATTTTCATCCCTACTGAGCGACTACTACAAAGCCATGGCTGCCACCTCCAAAGCTTTCCTTCACTATTTAACCTAAACATTTTGCCCTCCTTTTCATCTCACTTTTCAAAGTTTGTATTTCGTATATACAATAAACAATTCCTTTTTTTTTTCTCCCAAACAAGGAGTATTTGTAGACCATGATTTCTTGCTCAAAATTGAGATGTTTATATAGCAAACAATCATCCGTCTCCCTGCCGTGCTTCAGAATGCCAAAAATCAAAGTGAAGTTCTCTTCAAATAATCTCACACCAAAACAAGGCCCTTTATCATCCTCTTGATTGGGAACATATTGCTAGTGAACACAGACAATTTTCAATGAGAAGAAAGGCTAGCATTTAGCAGGGATGCAATTAATTACAAAAATATCTAAGTATGCTTTCAGTATAAAATTTAGATACAGATTAATGTTCAAACACACCAGCACAAAGGGAAGATCGCTATTTTGGTGTTCTTCTGACCAGTCTATTCAAATTATGAGCTAAAAAGGGGTTTTCTTTTCTTTTCTTTTCTTTTCTTTTCTTTTTTTTTTTTTTTTTTTTTTT
>CM021768.1:21277797-21446421 GCA_011076525.1 Nettapus auritus
AGCCACCCCTATAGCCCCCTGCTACCAAAACCTTGCCATGTAAACCCACTACAGAGTCCAATCCAAGGGGTGCACACATGCAGTAAAAATTTCTTTCTATAAATTGAATGCAGGCAAAAAGTGCCATCAGGTCACTGGTCAGCCAATGAACGCTATAAAGCAGAGATGCAAAATACCCCATTCTTATCTTCCTTGCTCTGAAATGACCATGACCTCTCATTCAGAGAGAATAGTAAGATGGGGATGCAGACGACACAGAAGACCTATGAAGTACACACAAGTTAACTCTCTACCAAAAAAACACTCCAACAGAAAGCAATGCTCACCACTTCTTGTCAAATTTTTGAGTAATTACCACCACAATGATCTTGAGGAAAACTTGATTTTGAAAAAAAATTGATTTTTTTTATCTTGATTTTGAAAAAACTTGGATGTACAGCCTTCAGATCACACAGCTGGCTCCTGACGCCCTTTCCCCCCAGAAACCTCCTTTCTTTCAGGCCACAGCCTCCCACATCACTTTGTATCCCACTCAAAGCACGGTTCCCAGCAGAGAAGTTGCTGCACTACCACCAAACCATGCACTAGAGCCATGCTGGACCATGAAGACATTGTGGGGCAGGCAGTCAATTTTCCACACAAGGGGTGAAAATAAATCACTTCTCCATGGGCAGGGAAAGGTCTGGCTGCTGGGTGACAGCAGAGACCTGGGACACTCAGCCAAAGCACAGACCTGCAGGCATTAACAATGCAGATACGTTTGTTGTGTCGGCCATTAGCATCAACTGCACTCAAGGATGAGTTATCTAAAAAACAGGTTTGCCATGAAGGAAAGGAGCTGGGGCACACAGACCAAAACAGGCAACCCATGGAGTTGCTGGGGTGTGGACATGTTGGAGTCGCACACAACGAAGCAGAGATGGCTGTCTCCCCATGCAGCAATTACTGAGTTGTGAGTTTTCATGACAGTGTTCCATGTCAACTCAGATATCAATTGTAAAATCCTGTCAGTCTTTTCACTCCCTCTGTTGGAGCTCCTTCCATACAATAGGGTTAAAGAAGTTTGCTCACATCTGAGCGATATGAATTCCCCACTTAAATGCTAAAGAAATCTGATCCAACTTTTTAAAGTAAGGGAATACTCCTGAAAAAAAAAGCTTTTCATTTTTCCAGATTATTATTATTATTATTATTACTATTATATAAATCTCACAACCAAACCTCAAAATCTACTTCCCTTCTATCTTTTCCAATCTTTTTCCACAGAAACTGATGAGGGGGAAGAAATTTATTTTTTTCTGATACTGAAATATTTTGCTGCCTGCTTTTTCTTGGAAATGCAAGGGAAAGAAAAGAGTAACTTTAATGTGGTAGATTTCTAGTATGGCCTTTCTAGTAAGATGCTTCCAAGTTAAATTCTGTCATTCCTAAGAAGCACGGAAGAACAGCAAGTTTGCAGTTTTTCATCCCAGTTTCTACAAGATTTCCACCAATGCAAATACATTCCTGGAACAAACTGCAGCCCTCTGAACACATCCAGTGCTGCACCCCTTCCAGTACAGCGGGTGGAGAAGGGGCACAAGTTAGCCCAGGGCGTTTCAACTTCACCTCCCCAGAAAAAGCCAGAGCTGCTGGACAGATGCACAGAGGGAGGCAATCTCCCTCAGAGCTATACAGGGCCCTTTACTGACAGCCAGCAGCCAAGACCATCTGAACCACAATTATTTTTCCAGTAGTCTTTTCTTTTGTTTTTTTTTCCTGCCCCTACAACACACACGTGTGAAGGACTTGAGGCCCCTACAGGGTTGTGTCCTACTTACTATTGGCAACCGTGTCTGCTTCAGAGTGCTCACTGATGCTTCGTCCATTGAAGCCACTGGATAAGCCTTTCATTTAAGAACTAATTTGTTACAAAGAATGATCTCTTACATTTGGTTGTTGTTTGTCCAGGGAGTTCCTTTGTCATTTACTTGCTTGGTGCAAGGTATTTACTGAGCTCTGCTTTCCTGGCAGCAGAACAGAAAGTGCTTGGACTCAATTCATTAGCATTTAATGTCACACGTGTAGTAAGATCCACCACTTTACAAGAACTAACAAATGTTATCATCATACCATGCTGCAAGCAAAAGATAAGAAGAAGAGAAAATGTACTAATTATAATCTTTGTTAGGTACCTGCCAATGCTAACTTTGCTGTATATGGCCATTATAACCTTCCTTTCAACTCTACTAGCACAGCTCATAAAATCTGCCTCTGCCATACTGCACTGTCTGCTCAGAGGCACATCCCAAAGGTTTAAAAAGATGGATTTTTCAAAAGAACAGCACAAGGTAAGAAACAACTACCCCTCCAGCTTCAGCAAAACCAGAACTCAGTCACACAAGCACACACCCACTGTTTCATCTTCACAAGCATGTAACAGCACATAGCACCCTCCACTCCTGATCTAAGCAGGTGTATTTGTTGCACAGCCATGCCCAACACAAGACAGCATTTCATCTGGGCAAGAGTTTGAGCTAGTATCAGAAAAATCTTAAGAGCATATTACTATTCAATTTTTCCAAAGAAAACAATTATCTACAAAGGTTTTCCAGCTTCTGGTTAAGAAGGTGTTTTCTTGGAACAGTTTTAAAAATGAATTGCCAGGAATGGAGCTATCAATTAACATCAGGAAAGAAGAATTGCATGCATTTGGGTAAGTGTGGAGGAAGTTAAAGGAAAAAAAGAACTGGTAATAAAGGGGCAGACAAGAAAATGAGCATTGTTTCCTGTGAACTGCCTTAAGTATGTTGGCACCTTTTCCCAGATTTTAAAAGGAGAGACAGTCTAGAGATAAAATTCAGCAGTACAGACTTGAATGGTAAGAGCAAACTTAGACCCTGGCAATTACTAAATAAGAACATAATTAATTATTTCTTCAACTGAATAGTTCTGAATCCTACCACAAATCAATCAGGTCTTCTTGCCTAAGAAGCTGTGACTCTATTTTAGCTCAATAAAAACAAAATCAATGAAGGCCAATTATAGCCCATCTCCTTAGAGTACGCAAATAGTGCGCCATACAGATGGGCCGCTATTGCTTATGGCACTGCCGAAAAAGATGCTCGGCAGGCAAAGCGCAAACGTGAGCTGGTGCTGACCCCTAGTTGTGTGTGCCGTAAAACGCCAGCTTTTCTCCTCCTTACATGAAGAGTATGCAAAAGCAGCAGACAGTATAGCCCCCAGCAGTTGTTCACCAGCTTACCACTCGTTATTTTAAGATGCAGAAAGCCCACAGATGAGTCTCAGATCACAGATTCCCGGTTAGTTACAAAAAACGATGCATGAGGGAATTGCAGAAATGTGACTGAGCGTACTTTCCTTCCATCATCTGAGACTATGAGGAAAAGGTGCTTTAAGAATACATAAAAGTGTCACAACAAAAGGATCACACTGCCATGTAAATCAATTAAACATCTCACACTCTCAAATGGGAATGGAGAGCTCTGTTTCCAGAACAGATTTCTGGCTACAAACACAGGCAGTTGTACACCCCTACCACACTACTACCATGCTAATCTGAGCATGCTTTCCCTCTCACAAAACACCAGGTGACAAAGTAGCCAAACCTAAATCCATGGCCCTTCGGAAAGATTTCTCCTCTTCCCTCTGATAATTGTGAATGAAAAGTTTATCAAAATTTTCACACGTGTACCATACAATTCTACAGCTGTCTGGAGACAAGAGACTACTGCAAGATGAATTGAGGAGCTGAAGCCTTTTTCCTGCCAGTGCTCCACTGCTGTGCACAGCCCCTCCACCTGGGAGAACTGGCAGTGGGGACTGCAACCACACAAACATCCGTGCAGTATGCACAGAGTGGACAAATGTCTGCCATTCCCCAGGATCCAAATTCCCTAAAAATCTGTCCTGCCTGGCTCACTCTGCAACAGTTTTCTCACAACAGACAATTATTCCAGCTCAGGAATCACCTGCAGGGCCTGAGTCTGCTTCCCCATTCTCTGGCTACAGTCCAAGCACACTTTTGGCCAAAAGCCTGCTGCATGCTGGCTTTCTGCCACTGTAGTGGGATTCTGTGCTTAGCTTAACAGACTATTTTGATTAGCAGCTTCATCTTAGCATGTATTGATTGCTTACCTAAAAATGAGCATTTTTGCACTGTGGCCCATATAAAACAAAATTTTGTCTTCCTCTTTAAATACTGTGACATCTCTAACTTCAAGAACCATAAAAGCCTTAGAACTGAAACTCTGAAAGTAAAAGAAGGAAAACATTAATTTATAAGCCACTATATGCAATATAAAGCACCCTTTTCACACAGCTTTGAAAGTAGCATGATGTTCAATAGCATAATAGTCTTCTTGAAATAGTATCCTGAGCAGTTTATTTTACCTCTCTGCTAAGAGTGAAATAACCACTCACATTTCAGGACATGCAGGCACTTATTTGGCTTAAGTGGAAAGGGTTTTGTGGTGGGGGGCTACAGGGGTGGCCGCTGTGAGAAGAGCCCAAAAGCTGCCCCATGTTGGACAAGAGCCAGCTCCAGTTGCTCCAAAAAGGAGCTGCTGCTGGGCAGAGCTGAGCCAGTGAGCAGCGCTGGTAAAGCCTCTGTGACAGCAGATTAAAGAAAGGGGGGAAAAAATTGACCCATGTTGGAGCAGTTCTTGAAGAGCTGCTGCCTGGGGGCAGCCCCCGCTGGACCAGTTTGGGAAAGACAGCATCCCGTGGGAGGGACCCCACATGGAGCAGGGACAGAGAGAGAGCAGAATGGAGCAGCAGAAGGTGAAGTGCTCTGGACTAACTGCAGCCCCCTTGCACCATTCAGACAGATGAGATGGGAAAGGATGGACAGAGAAGAAGGTGTTATCTGCTTTCAGTTTCCCAGTGCTCTAGTCTGCTAGCAATGATCATACTAACCTTCCCATGGTAAGTCCGTTTTGCCACCTGATGGCAGTTTGTGAGCCTTGTTCCTGTCCTACTCTCAATCCATGAGCTGTTTTCTATTCCATTTTCCCTTACTGTTGTTTTGAGGAGGGAGTGAGAGTGGCATGGTGGCGCTCAGCTGCCCATTAGGGTGAAACCATAGCACACACACCATGAGGAAGCTGTTTGAGATGCTGGAGTAAGGGAATTGTGTAAGCTGTAATGAGATGTGCTGAAATTGTCATCACATGCCCATGAAAAAATTTTCAGGGTTATCACAGGCATTCTCAAGACAGCACTTGTGCTGTCACATCCTGGGATGTATTTCCTCTGTTTTCTCTCTGGGTTATAACCAATTCAAATAGCAATTTTCTTAGTAGCTGAGAGTTTTACTCACTACAGAGTCTATCTTCTTGAGGAACCACAGAGACATATCTGAGCAACAGTATTCTTTATCTGGTTACTCAGATAGCCCCCTGCCCCCAAACCCTAGAGGAAAAGAGGCTCCACAACAGAGAGCAACAAGCCTGGCAGGAATAACAGAACTTCCTATGAGTGCAGCAACCGGTAAAATGTGCTAAAACGTAACACAGTGCAAGCCCCAACAGCTCCCCCATTTGTACAGTTTCAGTGCTTGCTCAACTTTATTTCAGCAGGTGATGTGGCAAGATGTGCTTGCTGAAAGATGAATGCAGCTTAAGGTCCCAAACTGTTAAGCCACCTCAACTTTGCAAAGTTAGCCAGTAAGGATTCAAATATGTAATTTTATCTTTTTGACAATAAGCCTGTGCTTTGCTAGCTTCTATTATTTCTATAATCTAGCTTACTATGATTTAACCAGCTCAGACTCAAACTGTTTGCTAAATTGGTGCATGTTTCCACCAGGAGGAGGTAAAGGGTCTTATTTGCTCCTATATAATAAAGCAAGAGCAGCAGTACTCCTGTAGCAGCGCAGCTGCCATCCCCTGGTGCTGCCAGCAAGGAGGGCTGGGAAACACCTACCCCAGACCTCTATGAAGAGGGGCCTGTCAGAGGAGCATTAACCTTAGAGAATCATGAAAATCCCCATCTTCCTACTATGCTGAGCCATGAAATGCACACATCTGTGCATGCAATGGTGCTTTTTTTTTTTTTTTTTTTTTTTTTTTTTAAAACTGTAAAGCTTCCAGAGAACTTGTACGTTTTGGTATAAACCTGCAGCCACCTGCATCTGTATTTATTAAGTAACATGACCACATTTTTATTCTTTTTCAAAAATAATTACAGCTTATCCTGGCTGCAAAACTTCTGTTTATCCAAAGAGCTTGAAGAAGGGGTAGTGGACACCAATGTGACTTGGAAATATTCATCATCTAGAAGTATCCATCATCTAGTAGTGCTCTGAGAATAGGAGGCAACCCCACTTTCAAAGAGCTTTTTGCCAAGCAGTGAGAGATGTGAAAAACGAGGCCCGTCATTTCGTACCAGGAACATGTAGTAGTGAATACCTGAGGCTTGTGTTTTTCATTCATTGCAGAGGAATTTCAAAGCAGTGAAAATGATCGTTGTTGGCGAAGATTTTGCCAATGGATTCCACAGTGTTTTGGGTTCTTAAGCGCTCTAGGTTGTGTCAAAGACACCAATAAGCTGCATCTGAAAACAACACTGTCTGCGTAGTTTTAATATTTTGCTCAGTAGTCGAAGACAGCCGTCTCGGAGCCAACGCAGCCGCAGCCTGACCACACGGCGGGGCACAGGGGTTCTACCGCTCCTCCCTTTCGAGTCAACCCTATTCATGACCACCATTTTTGCCATATTCTCCACCAGGCAGAGAGCTTGGCCCAGAAAAGCTGTGGCGACCCAAAGGGAGGGCCTGTCCAGAACCGTGGCCATACAGGTCTCTGGCTGCAGGGAGTGCCAGAGCCTGCTGCTGCTGGGGGAGGGTGGCTGGTTGCACCTGTGTGAGGTGCGAGCGGGTGGAAGGTCTGCTCAGCATGGTGGCAGAGCTGAGAGACCAGGTTGAGACTGAGGGTCATCAGGGACTGTGAGCAGATCAGCTGGTGGAGTAGCTCCCTGGTGTGCCAGAGGGAAAGGTGCCAGAGATACCCCACAATTGGTGGCGGACGCCCTGCTTGTCCCTGTCGGGTGGGGGGGGCAACTTGAGGGTGAGGAGGGTTAGGAGAGGGTCCCTGCTCAGTACCATGGGTGAACCCCTCCTCTGCTTCCCTCGCGTCCCCAGATCCCCCTAAGCAATATGTGTGTAGCATTGGACATTGAAGGGGAGGTAAGTGAGGAGGCACAGGAAGGTTCCCCTAAGAGGTTACCAAGGACGAGGCAGTCGACTCCACGCATTCAGACTACCTCTGCCAGGAAAGAAAGAAGGGTGGTTGTGGTAGGCAACTCCCTTCTCAGAGGAATGGAGGGCCCCATTTGCAGACCAGACCTGAGCCATAGGGAAGCATGCGGCCTACCTGGGACAGGTCAGGGACCTAACTAGAAAACTCCCAGAGCTAGTTCACCCCACTGATTACTACACATTACTCATAGTTCAGGCAGGCAGTGATGAAATCTCTCAGAGAAGCCTTAAAACTATGAAAAGAGATTTCAGGTGTTTAGGGTGAATAGTTAAAGGAATGGGAGCGCAAGTCCTGTTTTGTTCTATTCCTTCTAGGGAGGTGAAGGACATGGAGCAGAGTAGGAAATCACAGGTAATGAGTAAAAGGCTGAGAGGCTGGTGTCAAGACATAAACTTTGGGTTCTTTGACCATGGAGCAGTTTACTCAACCTTTTGTCAATGGATGGAACTCACCTGTCTCAAAGGGGGAAACAAATCCTAGCACAGGAGCTAGGCAGGACTTATAGAGAAAGCTTTAAATTAGCTATGATGGGGGAACAGGGTAAAACAGGGCTCACCAGAGAAGTACCTTGGGTAGCAATACTGAAGCTGAGGGTGAGGCAGCTGTCTTATCTGAAGTGCATCTACACCAGTGCATGCACAATGGGCAACAAACAGGAGGAGCTAGAAGCAATCATGCAACAGGCTAACTACAACCTAGCTGCAATAACTGAAATATTGTGGGATCACTCCCACAGCTGGAATACTGTGATGGGTGGCTACAAGCTCTTCAGAAGGGATAGACAAGATAGAAAGGGTGGTGGTGTGGCTCTTTATATGAAAGAGTGCTTTGATGTTGATTGATGTTGAAGAGCTTGGGGTTGGGAATCAAAGTTGAGTGTCTATGAATGAGGATCATCCATAGGGGATGGGGTGACATGGTGGTGGGGTTCTGTTAAAGACCACCTAATCAGGATGAAGAGATGGAGAAGGCATTCTACTAGCAGCTTGCAAAAGTTAATCACCAGCACCCATTCTCATGGGAGACTTCAATTTCCCTGATATAGGCTGAAAGTATAATACTGGGCAGAGGAAGCAGTCCAGGAGGGTTCTAGAGTATGTGGAAGATGGTTTCTTGACACAGCTGGTTCGAGAGCCTACCAGGGGAGGTGCCCTGCTAGACCTACTCTTCGCTAACAGAGGACTGGTAGGAGATGTGAAAGCCAGAGACTGTCTTCAGCAGAATGACCATGAAATTGTAGGAGTTTTCTATCCTTAGTGATGTCAGAAGGGTAACTAGCAAAACTGCTGTCTTGAACTTCCAGAGGGCGGACTTTCAAGGGGGGGTGGAAAGGAGAAAGATGCATGACCTTAATTTTGTTACCAGGAAGTACAACTGTTTTGTTTAAACACACATACATAACAGCATAAATGCTACAGAAGACCCATTAGAAATATAGAATTTATTTACTCTTTACATTAAGAAAGCAAGATATTGCAACCTTGAACATGCCACGTCATGTATCATAGATGACTTACATATCCCTATGCTTACAGCTGTAGCTATTGTTAGCCCAAAACACCACAGAAGTGTATTTTGGCAGGGGCTCTTTAGACTTTAAAGCCTTTAGCAGCAATTTCTGTGGAAGGGTAGTCTTAAAAACCCACTTCATAATACATCTGTCAAATCCTGCATCATCCAGCTGCTTACTCTATCTTACCTTTCCAGTTTGTGGTATAAAGAAACTGACTTGATCAGTAGCAGCAGGCAGCGAGATTGAGGACTTGCCCCTTTTCTTCCCTCTG
Source organism: Nettapus auritus (assembly GCA_011076525.1). Classification (NCBI taxonomy): domain Eukaryota; kingdom Metazoa; phylum Chordata; class Aves; order Anseriformes; family Anatidae; genus Nettapus; species Nettapus auritus. The sequence continues at coordinate 21,286,841 of CM021768.1, forward strand.
GTAGCAGTTCTCAGTAAAGGCAATTCCATGTTTTAAGGCCACCAAATTCCTCATGATCTTTGAACTGTGCTTTTGGCAGGGCAGCTCCTTTCTTATCCTTTGAGTTCTGTAGTCCTTGCTTCCCTTTCCCCTTGCACATCCAGGTGCAAGCTTACAGGAACAGTCAATGATACAGTTCTGATACCATCTTATAACATTTTTTAAATCTACTTCTAAGATGTCTAAGCAACAGAAAAATAATTGTTTAAAGCTTCAAAGTACCATGAACAAGTGTTTGCATAACCAGTGTCCTGACAGCATCTGTTCAGTTTACTTCATCCTTACAATCTCAGGATAACTTGGGTGCTTTTTTCCTCCATTTTGTCCCTTAACTCCTTCATGTGTTCCATTTGAGAATACTCAGAGCTGCAGCACCTCAATGCATGAAGATACAGATGAGCAGGGAAGTGACAAGTGAAGAGGGAGAGATACTGCTCTTTGCAGGCTCTGCATCAGCCATATAGTGAATATGCACACACAAGGGATTTTGTTGCTCTGGTTTCTGTGTTAATTTAAATTAGAAAAAGAAAAAATATTACTCCTGCTAAGGCTGGTTGTGCAGTATTTGTTTCAAAGAGCCACCATTCAGTCTGACTCTGTTCCTGTAGGCAGACTTCCTATTGATCCATTTCTCACTAGCATCTTGCTGTAGTTTTTCTGCTGTTCTTCCTTGAAACTATCTTTGACTTTAGCTCGTTTCAGGCCTCCATCCCTACAACAAAGCAAGAGAAAAGTAAACCTTGTTTGTCAGCAGAATGGTCAAGCTATGTAACATATCAGCCATTTTAGTCAACTCTAGAGTTTTAACATACAAGATGATTTGGAGAATTTTCTTAACTTCTAAACCTGGACTTGTTGATGGGGGGCTGTTTTGTTTTTGTTTGTCTGTTTTTTTTTTGTTTGTTTTAAAGCATCACAAATGCCTTAAGTCTTAATGCACATGCAGTCCAAATCCAATATACCTACTAAAACAGCCTGATCTGGTGTTGCCAACAGGCTGCACCTAGAATAAAAGTCTTGGCCTTTCTGGGTCACTATTTCCCCTCAACTGCAGATGCAGTTCATATTGTGCTAAACTGTAGTTGTTTCATCTTAAATTCCTAGCACCAGCTGAGCCTCATAACTGAAACGATTGGCCCCTTTTCTATCCCTTCTTTTTATACACACTTAAAGTACTCCCTTACATTCATTCTCCCATGTAGAACAAAGTTAGGTGAATGGTATTTAACACAAACTTAAGAAGCATGTCTCAGGATGTTAAGAGCCCAGAGAAGTCTGTAAGTTCAAGCAGCCCATACAGTTTAACAAGGATGGCATCACTCACCAGGGAAGTTCAGTCAGTCCTCCTTGGTGAGCAATGGCTGACCTCACTCGGTTGGCAAACTGAACAGCATCTTCTCCTTCCTTCAAGTGTTTTAAATTCAACATAATTAAAACAGAAATAAATACAAACTTCCATCATACTTTTAATCTGCTGCTCCCAATTAATTCCATGACAAATGATCCCTCCCCTCCTCATGCCAACATAACCTCAGGTTCCTGTGTGATAAACATCGATCTCGTTTTTCAGCAGAACATTCAAGTATGTTTTGCTCCAAAGGGATTTGCTAATGGAGCACAGAACAGTTTTTAAGCTACAGGTGTATCCTTAACTCCAGCTGGTATTAGCAACCATGTATAGCAGCATATTTACTGTTATTCTTTGCATCCTTATTGCAATGCTGACAGTACCAGGCTGCACTCCACACCCTTTCCAGGGAAGACCCTCCCAGTACTACAATACATCAAGAAAAATTAAGTCTAATCATACACCAAAAAAGCACTCATAGAAGTCTTGTATAAAAATGAATTGGAGACATGAGGGTGGTCAGGGGTTTGGAGAAGAGAGCCAAGACCCTGTGACACTTGCAGAAAGCAAGCAACTTAAATAGTCGTCAACCAGATGCTCAATTACCTTTCTAACCATGGGTGGCATGTACCACACATTGCAAACAATGGCCCAGCTGGTCATGATCCGCAGTAGATAGCTGACAATGTTGTATTTGCTGCTGTTCCAGAACGCATCTCCAAACTGAGGATCGTACTGTAATGGATCAAAAGAAGATGAAATCCCTTCCTCCACAGACTACCACAGCCTGTCTTGAATCTCAGTGGATGTTTTCAGTCACAGGCCATGACTGTTTCAGTGACATACATACCAGGATTCAACCAAGGCAGGTGGCCCATCACAAGAGCTACTGTGCTTGCATTAGCAGCCCCACTGAGACAACTTCCCACCACCCTGACAAAAACAGATCCTCAAGTCATTCTCAAGTTCAGCAGCCAGCTTCTTCCTCATACCTTGATTGCAACAGGGTAGATTGTCCCTCCTATTTCAAAGCTCCCTTTCTTGAACATCATCACAGATGTATTATTTATACAGGTGCCTGTCCGGAAGATAAAATCAAGTTAGTATTTCACGCAGCCTGCCGTATTTCAGCAACATACAGGCCTTATAGTGAGAAGCAAATGCAGACCCTTTATGTTAAGTTAAGCATCTCTCCCCCAATTGCCTGGATTCTTCATCTTGTGACCAACTTCCTGAATGGAACCACAAGTATGAAAGAAAGCACAAGGCTGACGTTAGGTATATCATGAATAAGTTCATCTTGCCCTGTGAATTGCATCTACTCACTTCTCCTGGCAGAACAATCACCAGCCAGGGACACAGTATTGTCTTAGTGTAATCTTTAATAAAAGATGAAAAATATAAAAGCTAATACTGAGAGTAAGGATTCATCTGGGTACCACAAGTAATGAAAGTAAGAATAGAGTCAAGTAAACGCTGAATGAGGGGAAGGAGCAGTTAAGTTTCTTACCTTCTGGAAAAATTAAGATTGGAAGCTTGCTCTTATCTGCCACGTGTTCCCTGAGCCTGTGGAAGCAACAACAAAGCTAAAAAAAAAAAAGTAGCTACTTCCAATCTTCTTTCCCCCTTGCATGTGCATTAGAGTTACCAAACTCTTTGGTAAGAAACCAAAACTGTTTAATGGGCATTAATTTGTACCTTCCACTCTGTTTGCCACAAATCTTAAGTGGTGTGTAAGGATTCCCTTATGCTCCCTCCTACAAATTACTTCTACTAGTTTTAAACTGAAGCAAGCAACTGTTTCCTCTCCTACCTATTTCATAAATTGTTGTCTGGGAAGCCAACCTACACATGCAGTTAAGTCACTAACTGATCAACTCAGCTTGCAGTAAGTTGCCTGCATCAGGAAAAGTCCTGTGCAGTGCTCAGTCCAGGCTCTGCTTACTTAACAGGAGACTTCCTATTGCCAAAAGATACTTCAGAATACTACAGCTCACATTACTTGAATAACCTTTTCTGAACTTAGCAAATCTGTCCTGATGTGCAGAGGGGAACAAAGCAGTAAAATAATCATCCTGTAAAAGTTAACCTAGTACTTCTTCAAAACATTCACTGGTACCCCCTCAGGGTGATATTCTATAGTAAGCGGCCTCTCTTGTTTCCAGGTCTTTTTCAGCTAGTTAAATTCCACCCCCCTCTCACCCCAACAAGCTAAACTCTTCATTTGTAATGTCTCCCTTCTTGAATCAAGTCGAGACAATATCTGACACAGGAAGCCCACTTTCTAAGCAGACTTATATTCAAATGTGAAGTCCTAAAATTTGTGATCTCATACACCTACCAAGCCCATACAAGCAAGCACATTCGGGTCATTCTGAACGGATGAGTTCACCGTACACCACCCCCTCCAACCCACTACAAGAATAGCCTGCATCATCCCAGCCTACAATTAAAATTGTAGTTGACTTGTGTCCCTGTGATTGGGGCGTGTAATCTCCAGTCACAATTTCGAACAAAGCAACTGCACACTGTCCCTGCCAAAAGGCTCTTATAAATCAGCCTTTTGTCATCTGAGGATCCTGACTTTTTTGCTAGTCCCATGTTTCCTGCTAAAGCCTCACTGTGCCCTTGTGCTTCTGTCTTTCCACAATCAAGACTCGTAATACAGGCCTTTCTGAAGTTTTACTTCCTAAGCCAGGGTCCTCAGCTGTTCGATGACAGTTCAGGGATTACCCCACTGGGGCCTCTTGTGCACTAGCACACCAAGCTGCACGAGCAATCCAATTCCCCACTCCAGCCCACACCGCACCTTTTTGTCACTAGATGGCGGTCTTTAATTTCTGAGCGCTCAAACCAGACATGAGGACAGGCCTTCACAGTTGCTCTCTGAATGACTCCCATTAGTCCACCATGAACCTGGCCAACCTGCAAACCCAGGAGACACATTAGTATACAAGACACCTAAAACACAGTTTCACAGCATCCCTTATAGAAAAAAAGTCATACTGGAAACCACAAGTCAGGATTGAGCAGTGTCTACAAAAACCATTACAATGCATTTACTTGAACAGGTCTAGAAGTATGTTCGAACACCTATCTCAATGATTTTCAACAGATTAAGAGCCTGACATTGAAGTCGCCCTGAAACTATCACCAGCACATAACCTGTAGTCAGACTCAAACATAATTTTTTGTACTTTTCCCCAGTGCTCGAGGTAACCTGTCCACTAATTGATAAGGCTAAATGTTGAACTCCACAACCAATATTCTGTACTTTTGCCATTTTCCCTCTCCCCCGTCATCAATCCCCTCATACCATTGCATAGCATCCATCATTGGTCAAAATGATCGCATCTATGGGTGATGTGTGGTTGGCAACACAAATGCCTCCTTTCTGAGGTTTGTTTTCCCTGCAATTACGAAATCTGTCGTTAGACTACCAGTAGTTCCATGAGCACCACATGAAGCACACAGCTCCAGAAAGCTGTCAGGTCAGTCAGCATCTAGCATGACAAGGCCTGTGGCTCAGCAGTATCCTGCCCCCAGGATACTCCCACCAAGGAGCATGCATGCTGTTTTGTTACCCTAACATGAGCTCACGCACCTGTTATGGTAATGGATAGTCCCAGACAGAGCTCTGACAAGGATCCGCGAGCACGTGAGGTGGACCACTTCGCTCAGATAGTTTTTCACACTGAAAGAGAAGACACAGGCATCTGGAGAATGCTGGAAAGCAGCTAGACACACACATTGTTCTCCAGCCTACTCAACTTAACTTAGAAGACTTTCCTGGTACTCAAGCAGAGGGCTATTCCCAGCTTTACCACTCACTTGCTTATGGCAGCTAGGCCAAGAGGCATGGCATGTGCTTCATCTTGTTTACCTAGGCAAGGCAGTCATTTCCTGAAGAGGCTTTTTTAATCTCAGCACAGTACATCATTAGTATTTTTATATTTTAATACGCCCTGTGTTTATTATGACAGCAAGAGGGGCTGATCAAAGCACCAGCCTCAGCCCAAAACTTGACAAGAAGCCACCCCCCCCAACATAGCGTATTTGTAGGTCAAGTGGACTATCAGTATGCAGTCCAGTGCACGTGAAACCATTCCCATCTCAATCCTGAGTACTTTGCACTGACACAAGGCTACATTATCAGCCATTTGACCCTCATACACACCAAACACAGCACTCACCTGCTGTTTGGCAGCTGTCCTACCAGTGTTGTCCCCACAATCATTGAGGTAATCCCAATAGCAGCAAGAGTAAAGCTGCAGAGAGACATGAAAGCAAAGTAGTTTTATTTTAACATCACCTCCCCTTCAAAATGGAAAGGGATTACCAAAGGTGAGTTACCCTGCAGATCCTTCACACAGTCAGTTCTCTAACTCACTAATTCCCTGACACACTGCTCAAAATGATGGCCTAGCTAAGGCAGCAGTTTTGGATGCCCTGATTGCATGTAGTGTCAGAACTCACTGAGCTTTAGAGATCACAGCACTACATTCACATTGTCAATATACTTGACTTGGGAGAAGCAGTCACAGAAGACACGATCACTAGCCATCATCTACTGTCCTGTGTCAAACAGGAGACAAATGCTCTAAATGCCTTCTTATCCACTCATAAGAGAGTTTAAGCACCTTGTTCTCTATCTGTAATTTTCACCTTTGGCTAAAAAACTTGGGGAGGCACAGATGGAGGTATTCCTCGAGTAGCAGAGCCCCTCAGCACCTGCGAACTTACCGTAGCGGCAGCAGGAAGCAGTACCGCACTATAACCCCAATGACCCACACAACAGTGAGCCTCAGGCTGATGTAGTGGAAGTTGACATTAGTCCTTGTGAGAAGGTTCCAGGAGACCAGCTCTTCGGAGGAAAACCTTTGGGTGACTTCATCTTCCACAATGGCCTCAAAGCCTTTTCTGCAGAAATAGAATATGTCGGAGAATTGGAACTCCATTCGATGTAGACCCGCGATTTCTTTCTCCATAGGTGTTTCATCTCTTTCTATGATACCTTGGGAAGGAAAGGGTAGGCATATGAAGCAGTTCTATAAATTCATCATCCTCCAGAACATTTGCAGCTCTGCTTTGCTTCAGGATAAAATTTTACAGCCGAAGTACTCTTATGACAGCATGATCAGATGGGCAGCGGAACACCAGATACCTTTCAGTAACCCAGTTCTAGCTCCCCTTCCTATATCAACACCCCAAGCAAACAACATATACCGAGTTTTGGTGTATAATGGAGGTGAAACAAAAAGACAAGCCATCTTCCACCACTAGACCCCTCCAGCTTGGCAATTTCATCCAAGACAATCCTACCCTTTCAGAGGTGATCAAATGCGTACTTGCCCTCTCCACTAACTCCTCCTGGTGCAGTGTATTTAAGGGTGTTCCATCTCCTCCGTGGAGGCTTCCCCACTTCCTAGCTCTGATTCAAGTTTGGATATCCCAGCTTCCCACATCCATGGTCTATTAAGACCTGCTCTACTGCTACCTGCACAAGGACCAGCCATGAAGAAATGAACCCGCCTTCCTTCAGAGCATGAGTCTTTTTATAAGCTCATAGAACCCCACTATTTTTATTTTAGTGTAAACTGAACAATGAAAACCCTCCAGAAAACACCAAGTTTGAGAAAGTTGGAGGGTCCTCGATGTCTGCCATTAATGGTTGCATTTCATTTTAACTCTGCCCACAGGATGTCTGGCAGTAGAAAAGTAACCTGGAGAGGTCAGAATCACAGTACAAGTATCAACCACTTTTGTGTTTATCTCGTTGTCAGATAAGCACCTATTGGTCACTTGAGCTTTTGAAAGTAAGGGCAAGTCACGTAAGCTAGAAGATCAAGTGGCTGCCTTCTGGTAAGCAAGTCTGGCTCCTAAAACTGATGACTTCAGAAATCCAGAATAGCATTTAACCAGAACAACCATCCCCAGAGATGCTCAACTAGGATTACCGAGTTCCAAGTTCAGGGTGTCACTCTATCAAATGCTGACTAACTGCATAATCACTGTGCCTCAGTATCAAGATCAATGGGTAGGGAGGAAGCACCCAACTGTTTTGAACTACAAGGGCCTTTCCCACAAGTATATACCACGCAGCAGCACTGAATTCCCCGCAAAATCCCAAGAAAGCCCTGCCAGCAGCAAAATTCCGTGGATATATTACATGCAACATTTCGATTACAACTTATATGGGTAATCTTTCTGGCATGCACGTGTGAACACAAGGAGCTCCAAGATATACTGCTCAAATCACTGAAGTAAATACTAAATAACACCCAAGAAAGACACCACACTGCAACAAGCTTTTAGTACCTGCAGCTCTAAATTCTGCAGCCCAACTTGCTATTGCACCAGATCACTGCATAGCACACGTTCCTATCAGTACCCTGTATGAGTAAATAAATACAGCACACCCAAACACACACGTACTTCAGGATCCCCATTAAACACACACAAAGCACAAACATTCAGCAGCAGGGCTTACCCCGGGTAGCATTTACAACCCAGATCAGATCTCTACTTAGAGGCTCCTTCCTCTCCTTCTTCAGCCATTCCCTTAAACCCATGTGCTGAGAGACACCCCAGTCAGCAGCAGAACAGCCCAGCCTCTTTATCCCCCCAGCTGCTGGGGTGGGAGCCGAGCCACAGCCCAGAAGATGGCACCAGTGCCACTGCCCTTCCCCAGTCCCAGCAGCGCTGGGAAAGCTTCCTCCTTACCCACCCCCAGCTTGGCAGCAGCCAAGCAGCTGTTTCCCCTGGCTCACACAGCAGCGGGCAGTGCCACCCTTCTAGTGCTGGCTGTCACCCCAGGGCACCAGCCTGTGCTGCTGTCATCACACCACACCCCCAGGCACCCGCTGCCTTGTGGACAAGGTACTCGAGCAGGGTGCCAGCAGCACCTGAAGGTACTATGACCAGAACCAAGCATAGCACATGCTGCTCAAGCGATATCCTCAGCCTTCTTGTAATCACGAGTAACACTTGGTAGCCTTTAATCCCTTGGGCACAGGTAGATGGCCAGAGACAGATAGCTGGAAAGCAGCATTATGCCTGAGTACAGCAAGCAGCTCCCTCCACCGAGGAAAACAGCTACTGCTTGCGTCAGTACTACAGCACAAGCCCCAGGCCTTCCAGCTCTCAGACACCACTTAACTCACTATGCAAGCCTCAGACTTGACACTATATACATACCATCATGTAATTCACATGTCTTAGTCAATGTCACTTGTGGAAGTGACCTGAACAGCAGTTTAGCATTTCTAAACCCACCAGCTTCAAAAGGACTGCCTAATGCCCAGACAGCACCTACAGGCAGAGCTGAGGAATCTCAGCTGCTGAGATAAAGAACCAGCCTCCAGACACCTGCCGGGCCCACAGCTATCCCTTGGACCACCACTTCAGCCCACTACTCTCTAAACAGTGTGCACACAAGGTAACAGCACCAGCCAGATCCTCATGCAGCACAAGGGCCAGCCAGCATCTTGCCTGGGGCTACTCCTCACACCACCAACACAGGCCTGCTCCTTTCAACAACACATGTCAAATACACTGGGTTTTGGTACTGGAGGCAAAGGTGGCGTCTGTTCAGCCACTTCCCCCCTTGGCTTTCCTGTCAAGGGTCCAGGTAAGATTGAATTTGAGCTTTTTGAGGAAGAACATGGTTCTTCTGCCAGGCAAACTGGACCTTCCATGCGCAATGCTCCCTTCTTTCCTGACCTACCTCCTGGAGAGGACAGGATGGTCAGGACAAATTCAACAGGTACTGCACATGCCCCTTGTGCCAGCCAGCACTCAACACACACGTGGGTACGCACACAACCCCCCTGCCTTGACCCTGCTTTAATCAGCTGCTCAACAACCCCTTATCACCAGAAGCTTCTCCTCCTTCGGCAAACATTGCATAACACCATCAGGCCTCTGCCTGCCTGTGCCCTGACACCTCAGCAGATACCATGTCAGCCATGACAGACCTTTGCCTGTTCTGGTCCCATGGCAGCCTCACACACACACAGGAACCTTGCATCCTGATCAGAAGTAGATCAGCTTCAAGAGCTCCTGAAAGCACTGCCTGGCACAGGACACTACACATCTCCCTGCCTCCCCACACCTCAAGTCAGGAGTCCAACTCTAGCTTACCGTATTAAGAGCCACGTACAGAGGGAAAAGTTCTCATTTGTTCCTCCAACAAAAGGACTTTATGAAATGTGCTTCAGGCCAAGGCTGTGTTTATGTATCCTCATACAACAGAACCTGAGCACCAAGTCAGCCTGCTGTCATATCTATACATTACCCCAGGGCATTTCTGCCATCACTAAGGCTCCAGCCAAGCACATGCACCCAGGTTAATCCACATTCTCAACCACCACATACACAGCACACCTCTCAGCCAAACATGCAGTGGGAGCAGGTACTCAGCACGGCTACTTGGTGGTTTCAGAGGGCGGCTCACTGAGATGTGCACTTTCCAGGTCTTCTACCCCTAGTCTCTGGAGAAAAAGCAACCCATGTGCCTCAATGACCAAAGGTACAGCAAGAATAGAGCTCTGACTGTGCAGTTACAGCAGCACAGTCACATTCCCTGCCCTCTCGGTGACCCACAACATGATGGGACACCATCACCCTTACATGAAGGGAGGTTCGGTCACCGCTTCACTCAACCTGTAGAGCACAGTAATGGGGCACCTGACAGAGTAAGGGGGAACAACACTACACCCATGTCACACTGCAGAAAACTTTTCAAGACGCTTGTGACTGATACAGCTGTGCACCAACTTGTGACTCTTCACCACCACCCCCCAACAAAAAGCACAAATTAGGTTACAAGTCCCATTTTGATCTGTGTTCAGAACTGCTGTGCAGTAGCTCATGATTACAGCTGTAACTGACAGCTAGGTCTGCTACCCACCCTGCATGCAGACAGCACAATACCCGTGTGTTCCAGCATTGGTAAGGCTGCTCCTTCGGAAATGAAAAACACACACAACCACTTCAATCCCCATTACTGTACCATGTTCACATCAGCTAATTGGTAGAATCAGAAGACAATTCACTTGTCTGCTAATGGGCTCCTGCTCACAGCTTTGCTGCCAATGAAGTGAGACAGAAAGTGCTGACACTGAAGTGATCAAAAAAACAGCAAATCAGCAGCGGTACAGAGGCAATCAGGTATCAGGATGAAACCAAGTACTGGCCCAGAGCAGCCTGGGCAAACACCAGCTGCTCTCACCACACATGCAGCCCCCACTTCCTCGCACAGCCAACTCTGACCTAGTACAACCCCCCCGACACATGCACTGTGCAGGATATCACATAGTAAGAAAAGCTATTGCTTCATATTTCTTCCTTTAACCTGATTTTGCAATTCTTCAGCTGTCTTTCTACAAACAAGGAGACCAAGAAGTTAATCTGGCAAGCAGTGAATTAACTTGAGGAGGCAGCACGTAAGTAGGAGGAGACTAATTAGGGAAAAAAGTGTAACAACCAGTAGTCCTACAACAGAGAAGGCACTCTGAGCTTGTCAAACACTGTCCACTAAAAGGCAGATCTCCTCAGAGACTATTAAATGTATTCTGATGCTCTTAAGATAAAGAGTTGGCCAGCAGCCTTGCAAGTAGCGTACTAAACACAGGTTTCAAGACAAAAGCAAACTTGTATTGCAACTGTTTCCCTCAATTGAGGACAGTTTCCACCTGAAACTCAGCTTTAGTCAACTTGATGTTATTTTGTACCCCTCATTTCCTCATCCCCTGGTTTTTCAACCATTCACAGAAGCCAGTAGGAGAAGCATTTCACTCTGTAGTACAGCTGTGGTGCCAGTAATGTGACAGAAGCATTGCCAAATAATTACGTATCAAAGTTTATAAACATCCTACCACCCTTCTCCATGTTTCTCACACACATCCACCTTTCCATTTGAAACCACTCGTCCTGCCTACTTTGGCAGGTTAGCCTGAACAGTATGACCAAAAGCTGAGCTCTTACCATTAGCAGCAGGAGTCTTCAGCACCTCTGGCTGGGGCTTCTTGACACCTTTTTCTATCCGTATAGTGGCCCACTGTTGAAGAGAAATAACACATTAGTACCCCAGATGTAATACTCACGTAAGAAACACTTCTATTGTAGCAACACTTCAAGATCAGTTGTTATGTTCTTTCTGTCTCTTCACCAGGTAATAAGGCACCTGTCTTCCTCAGATGCATGCACAGAAGCATATATCTCTCCCCTGAAGAAACAGTGCTGAACATATTTAATGACCAAAGCACATGCAGGTCAAGCCAGTGCTTCCTGACTCTGCTTGCCAGTCTTCAGAAGGCCAGTGAGGAGATCAACATAGTTTGTAGTGTCTTGAGGCACCACACACCCCACAGCCCCTACCTGCCTCACTACTTGCACACCAGCCTGAGAGCACAGCATGAGTTCAAAGCCCACAGACATGCTGCAATCGATCTTGTACCATCACTATTTTACCATACTCACGTAAAGAAGTACGAGTGGGCCACATCCAGTGAGGCCTAAACATAGCTAACCCAGCTATTGGGGATCACGGCAAGCCTGGTTCACTTGAGCGGGTGAAGAGTCATGGGTGAAACCCATTTCCTGGCATTTCAGGGCTCCAAGCAGCACAGATTCAGGCCCAACCACAATCACACAGACACTTTCCTGCCCTTAGACAATGAGAGGACAGCTCAGGGGCCACCACAGCCCGCGCCACCTCCCAGGAGGCCCTTCCTGCCTGGCTGCACCACAGCTGTGGGGGGGAAGAGGAGGACCAGAACAAAGGAGGAGGAGGAGGAAGGGTGACAGCTCAGCCCTCCTGAAGGCCCAGCACCCTGACTGAAGGCACGGCCCCCAGCACGTAACCTTTGAGAGCAGCAGACTGCCAGTCCTGCTTCCCATATCCAGCCTTGCTGAATCATCTGCCCTGCCAACACCATCACTTATTTTCCCAGCTCTTCTGTGGCTGAAGCAGCAGCTGTTCCAGGAGCTACAACTTCTAGGAGCAGCTCTGCACCTTCCTGTTACACACCATCCTTGGCTGTGCTGTGTCGTTAACTCTTGGCAAACACCAAAAGGAAACACTGCTAAAGCAACGAGCTACGCACGTGTTAACACCTCTATTTCTACATTTCTTCCACTACATGGAAGTAGGGGCACAGGCTGAACTGCAAGTACAGTGATCTAATCATCCTCTGACCTGGCTTGAAGCACTGAGTTAAGCTGTAATTAAAGTCTCCATAAACAGGCAAGTCACTTATTACACACAACAGCAAAAACATACTGGGCTGCTGCCAGAGCCACAAACACTACCAGAGAACTGACTTCTCACAGGTCCTCTCAAAGCAGGCATTAAAGCCTACTGCTGCCACCTCTTGCTTTGCTCAGCCTGGGACAGGAGCGAGCGTCTCTGGAGCTCAGAAACAACACCCAAGTCTCCCTCAGGATCATTCCCCCTACAGAAATCCTGCTGTGACAAACCCAGTTCAGGATACAGCATCCAAAAGCCTGAGCCCAAGCAGAAGGCAGTAACACTGTGAGGACACAGGCTATTGAGACATACCAATGTAATGCTCAGAAGTTTGAAATATCCGCACGCACAGCCATATCCTTTGTCACTTTGCTTAGCAAAGCAGGCGGTAGACTTTTCCCAAGCTCATGGAAAATGCAGGATCACATAACCAGCCACACTCCTGCTGCTCAAATGCTTTCACCCACCTCCTCAGAAGAGGAGTGCTGCCCAGGCCGCATGCCTTGCCATCCACAAGGTACCGTAGCCCTGGCACACTGCAGAACCCTGGGACACCAAGCTTGGTGGAGTGCAGGCAAGGCCACAGAGGGCAGCTCCCTTTGCCCTCCAGCCAAGCCTCACCAGCAGCTGGGAGCACGGCCACAGCACAGCTCCAGCCTGACGCCTTGCACAAAGGTCACACACAGCACTTCCAGACAGCTGGCTCACGCTCTGCTCCAGGTGAGGGCACGTGACTTGTGCTGCCAGGCCTCCCGGCACACCCAGGGAGCATTAGTCAGGGCACAGGTCCACCGGCTGCTACTGCAAATCACTGTCAAACAAAAATCACACAAATCACCCCTCTCAGCCTGCTCCCTCCAACTGTCAGGCTTTCATAAGACCACATAGATTCAAGCAACAATATGTTGTTGTTTTTTTTTAATCTCAAGTTTATTTAATCTAATCATTCCACTTACTCATAGGCACTTGAAACAAAAGCACTGTCCATCAAAGCCAAATTTTAACTCTGATCAAGTGAAAAGCTTGTTTACATCTAACTTGGAAAACACGAGACACCGCATGTAGCAACGCAAGAAATTTCCCTTCCTTCCTGCTAGCTGGCAACTTGCACTACCACTGCCTTTTCAGCCAGTCCTGTCCCAAAGCAGCTTCACACCACAAAGAGCTACTACCATGTAGACTGACTGATGTCTCGGAGGGGAGGATATCGCCTTGGCGTACTGGAGATCAAAACACACCCTGCAACTAGCTGATGCAGTATTTGAGAATGGTCCTGAAAGAGGCTTCAGAGGCAAAAATAAAAAAGTATTTGCAAAAGATGTCAGAAAACATCTCACCTGCAAGCAGTAGCCGTGTACCAAGTCAAACTTGCTGTGACTTCATAAAAGCAAAGGCGCAGGATGATTTGTTGCAGTGTCACACCTCAGCTAGGAACACAGCATGGACTTCCCCTGTTCCCCTTACAGATGGAGCTCGTCTTCACCCTGTTTATCAGCTTTAAATATCATCTCCAGTTTAGAAGCCATGTTTGATGACTACTAAAAAGGACGAGAGCTTACTGCATTACTGAAGCTGACTGAAATCTGAAGTTACACAGCGCTGAATCACTAGTGTTCTTGTTAAGGACGCTGGCAGGTCACACTACGAGCGGATGTGGATATGCTAGTTTAGATCAGCATCCTCCTTGGAGGCTCTCCACACCTCAACAGAAACACAGACTTCAGAGCACCTCCCACACAAGGGGAGGCAGCAAAGCCTGGATGCCCCTTGGCATGTTTTGTGTGAGGAGAACAATGCCAAAAGGAGCAATGACCTCAGAGTGAGGGTAGAGGGCCCTCTGGGGTACCCATGCCATTTTTTCCTCATCCTGGGGGACATCTTAATCACAGGCTCCAAACAGGACAGAGACCAGCTTGACAGGACAATATCAAGGGCATTTGCAACATAAATGCCAAGTAGCTTCTTTTACACCTCCATGCACTAATACATCTTTAGGACAAGATACAAGTAGAGCTGTTGCTGTTCATGAACAGCATTTGCTTATCAGCAGTATCAGAACTGCCGGTGCTCACGCACTGGGAAATCAGGAGTGGCATCAGGTCAGGGCTGCTGACCAGGAAGATGCTGCAGTAATTAGCGACATAAATCCAGTGCAGGGCAACCCCAGCCCCACTGACCCCACCTGTGTGCCAGCAGCCTTCATTACTAAGTCCGCTGTGCAAACTGATAGGGGCCTGCACAGGACTGGGGCCTAGGTTAACACTGTTGAGGAACTAACATTACACAGCAGGTGTGCTAAAGTACCGCCCCCCAAAAACCAACGCTGACCCTGCCAACAAGGGTCATAGTCCCCATCAGACTCCTCTTCAAGAGCTTTTATTAACCTCTAACCCAGTAGCCTTCAACCATGTTCTTGCAGCTCCAAGCTCTCCTCTGCCCCACAGCCCATGAAGGATGCCAGCTACACAGATATAAAGACCTGTAATGACACTGTCTGACGACATTAGTCAAAGCTTGCTTAAGAAGCCAATGAGTTCAACAGGAAACAGCAGGAAGGCCACAGTGATTCACATTTACAGGCTGCAAATTCTCCCTTTTCCTTCCCCACCCTTATACCACATGCCGTAGCTCCCAACCCTATGGTGGTTCAGGGAAAAGCTGCTGCCGCAGAAAGAGCACAGCCCAGCCCAGAGCCAGAGCCTACTGTTTCACCAATGGCACCCAAAGATCCTTTTTGTCCCCAGGTTTATTCTTTCCAAGTTTAGCTCCCTTCAGGTTGCCAAGGTCATTGTAAACACCAGCACTCAGGCTTCTACCTCACAGCTACCGAATTTTTGTTACACCCTTGCCTAGTCAAAGTGCATTCCCTGTAGGGCAGCATAAAAAAACAAAAAAAAAAACTATCAGAAACTTCTGTTACAAGGGGCCACTATCAGTCCCAGATAGATCATTACATTATGCTAACACACCTATGACTCCAAGCATCTGCTATGCATTACCACACTCAAGTAAAAACAAGCCAATAAGTGTTTTTTTGTTGTTGTTCGTTTTTTTTTTTTCCCTCCTAACAAAAAGCCCTGGAATTGGAAAGCCTCCATGGAAGGGAGCATGTGATTGACACCAAGAAGGAACAATGCACAAAATTAACAACTGGAAGGTGTTTGAACACCTGAGGGTGTTTAAACACTAACAGGTTGTCATCACACACTGTGATGATCACAGGAGGCAGTCTCCATTGGTTCAAGAGTAAGACATACTTCTGTTGCAAGTGATTCTGTAAGCATCAATGCAGCAGGGCACCAGTAGTCTGAAGAACTCCTCACAGGAGCCAACAGCTGCTGGAGAAGCTTCTGTAGCAGTAATCCAACATTTAAAAAACAAACACATGCTAACATGGCACCAGATATTATTTCTGTACTGAAAGGGAAGCCATAGGCAGAATAAAGCAATCCATTTTCTCTCAGTGTGACAAAGCAATTCAGAACCACTATGTATGTGATGGGGGAAAACAGGTTTTCTAATAGCAAGTGGGCTAACAGCAATCCTCTACCATTAGTATTGTCAAGTCATGCTCTTCCACTTTTTTTGCCTTCTCATATAGTAAAGCAAGTACATGTATTTACCCACTCCATATAAAGCAGGTCATCCCCAGTACAATACTGGTTGTGTTTAAACACAACCAAACAATGCAGTCAAACATAACCACTTCCTCAATGCTGCATTTTGCTTAGAATAACGTTCCTTGCCAAGGCAGCTCAGCACAGAGCTGTGTACCAACTGATCTCCCTTGTCAGTAATTTCAGATGACCAGAATACAAGAACACATTGTTCTTTAAAGGAGCTCTTCCCCTCCCTTTTCTGGGGCCACACTACCAGCACTGGGAGTGAGCATCACACCTCCTCAAAGAAGCATAAGCAGATTTATTTGTATTGGCAGACAAAAACTCCAGTGAGAGTCCAGTATCATCCTCATCTGACTCCATACCACAGCCGCAAAGACAACTGCACACCAGAGGCACATGTTTGTCTGCCATGGCAGTGGGCCAGCAGACACCACCCACTTCAGAACAAACCCAGTTACCTAGCCCCCGGACTATTCTGCCCAAGATTGCAAAGCTGGACCCTCATAGCAGATAACATTGTGTGTTTTCTGTAGAGGTTACCTGATAACATAAAACTGCATAGAAATTCAACTTCTGTATCCTCCCATTGTGCCACCAGGGAGCTATAAACAGGCAAAAACAGATTAAATCCATACTCAGCTAGATTCCACAAACTGCCACCACTTGGCCAACAGTTCATACACTCAGCTCATCAAAAGAAGCAACGAAGGCTGCAGCAGTGCAATACTAAGTGCTCTGCAGGCCCAAGATCACACCACTCTACAAAGATAGGAGCCTTTCTGGGAGATCCAAGGCTGGAAGACAAAAAGGAAGAAGCCTCAGGAAGCTGCTGAGGTGGCCACTGAGTTGGAAAAGGTCTCAACTACCCGAGACTGCTGCATCCTGTGACTCAACACTGCTCCAAAACAGTCTACTGCTACTCAGTAGAAAACCTACAGATTCAACTCAACAGCCCAGGAAGTTTCAGACAGCACAGTTGCACAAGACTAGCAACTATGTATTTATCACTTTCCATTGTTAATATTATTTTTGGCAGGAAAAAGTCAGTTACAACATCTATCTACAGGGCCTCTTGCAGGCGCTGCTTCAAACCAATTCTCCATCAAGCTGCTGAGGCAAGCATACTCATGAGCCAAGGAGAAGGGGATACCTCCTCGACAAAACATGTTCTGTGCAGTCTTCTCCCTAAGCAGGTGTCCTGAGGGAATGAACAATCCACTCCTCGAGTCCACCTCATTTTGTCTACGTAGCACTGATCTTATCCACTGAAGAAGTGAAGTAGGTACATCTTTGCAGACTCTTCACCTCAGAACCCTTCTCAATTTGTCATTTTATTTAAATATATAATTCATATTGACATATATACAAATAAAAGAGAAAGCCGTTATATGTAAATACATTAATAAAGCAACGTAACACATTTTAAAAGTAGTAAAGATTAAATAATTAATCCATTTGTAATACATATATTATAAATTGCATCTATTTATGAAGAAACAGATTACAGAACTGCACTTGTACCTCCAGAAGGCAGATCTAACAACATCTCCCAAAATATACGATTATTTCCTCCCTTATGCTCCAAACAGCTTATACTCTCAGACCAGCAGGCCACCACCATCATCAGCATGCTGTCAGCTGCTTCTCTATACTTCTGCCCAAGGCGTTTCAAGTCACTTTTTGCTGCTGCATTTGACAACACTATAAATAGCAATAATGAGATAAGCATTAAGCACATAAACAGCAGTTTGTCATAGGTAAAAGCAAGTTGCTCCAACAAGGCTATCTCACTAGGCCACCTGCACGTTCCTTTAGGCAGACCAACCTTCACCTCATCAGCTTCTGCTATCCACTTTTAATCCTAGCAGCAACTGGTTTTTGTAGCCTCAAGTTGTTCTCATACCATTCACAGTATGTAAAAAAAGATGTGCCCCACACCCTCAGAAAACACTTCAAATATGCCCATTCTCACCAGAAACCTTAAAACATATCTACTTGAGATGCACTGAAGAGGTGCCATTTTGATTAGGCCGTTGGCACTTTTTTTGTATAATTTTAAAGAGAAGTAGCCATTAACTTTTTCATTGTTACTTTAAAGAAAAGTACCAAGGATCTTTAAGGCACCGAAGCAATTTTTAAGCGAAGACCTCGAAGAACATGACCAGATGTGACAAGGCCTACTTACCACGACAACGTACCCCGCACCACCACAGACCCCACAGGAGATAATTTCACCTTCCCTCCTCACCAGGGAGGTGCAGCCCCCCTCCCGGCCATCAGGACAAGGCCCCGCCAGCTGCCATGTCCTCACGCCCACCCCACCAGCACCGCTGCCAGGCGACAAGGCGCCACCACCGCGCGACAAAACGGCGCCAGGCACTCTTCACACCCCGGCAGGCCTCATGGCCGGCCCAGGCTCCGCTCCATGGGCACCCCAGCTCCGAGGGCGGCACAGGTGGCAGCATGTTGCTCGGCTGCCTTTTCCAGCGAGAACACGGATCTCCGGAGTGGAACTACGGGCACCTTCACTCCTTACACAGCGCAAGACGGGACAACGAGAGCACAACTTGGGGGCCACCACAGCCCGTGCCACAGCCGAGGAGGCCCTTCCCGCCTGGCCGCACCACAGCTGTGGGGGGAAGAGCAGGACCAGGACAAAGGAGGAGGAGGAGGAAGGGTGACAACTCTGCCCTTCCTCCACCGGGCAGCACATGGGGGTCTATCCGCCCTGGAAGAAGGCGACGCCCGCCCGGCAGCCCCCGGCACCCCCTCGCAGCGCGTCCATGAAGGAACGAGGGCGTCCGGCCGGCAGGGAGAAATGGAAGCACAGAAGCAGGGATGAAGGGCAAGCGGGCAGCCTTCCCCGCGCCCCCGCCTACCTCCAGCGTCTTCACCAGCACCCACATGTAGGCCTCAGAGATGCCCAGCGAGACGCCCAGAGCCGAGGGCAGCACGATGAGGGCGAGCACCACCGCGAACCACGCCGCGCTCAGCCGCGCCGCCAGCCAGCCCAGCTCCTCCATGGCGGGCAGCGCCGCCTCCCGCGCTGCCTCCGCTCCGAGGGCGGCCGCTGCCCTCCACCGCCCTAAAGCCTCACGGCCGCCCCCGGACCGCCCCCGGGACCGCCCCGCTCCGGCCGGCCCGACCCCGCCGCCCCGCTGGTGGGGTGCTGCTGGGGGCCGCTGGGGATGGAGCTGGCGGTGCCCGGCGGGCTGCGAGGGCCTGGGGCGGGCAGCGCTGGGAGGGACTGCGGAATGCGGCGCCCACAGGCGGTTCTCTTAGGCGTTAGGTAGAAAAACGGCGCCTCGGTTTCTTATTGCAGAGGTCAGAAAGGTATCTGGGAGCCAAGCAGCCCGGGAAAAAACGGAGCTAGAGCCTGAGGCCTAGCCCTGGCCCACAGAACTATCCAGGAGGGACACACAGACTATCAGGTGATCCAGACTCCAATTTTTGGCTAAGGTGTATCCTGGATAAGGCACCTCAGGTCTGCATATGACCCTCTTTTCCTGCTCTTTGCCTCACCTCGCCTCTCTATGTGATTTCTCGAGGGACAATCACAGGTGCAGCGTCTGCACACAACCACCACCAAAAGAAGTCTCCCACTCAGTCCAAGGATGTCAGCCAACACTTAAGGCTTTTTTTCCCCCAAGTGTAAAATTGTGGTCGCACCAGAGAGCCCCAGTCCATGCCATGCACTCTTTAATGTAAGAGTCCCTGCTCTGCAGAGCAGCAGCTCAAGTGCTGCTCAAACATCAGGGCTACAAGGACAAGTCAGGTAAGAGTGCTCAAAACCAGAAAGCAGTTAAGGAGCAGAAACTAAGCAAAAGGACACCATTTCTGGAAACAGGTACTATTCACAACACATACGACCTAGGGTTACATTCAAAATTTGCATTTTATCTGTGCTTTCACTGACAGGATGCCATATAGGGCAGTTATTACTGGCCCATGAATCTCAGGTAGAAATGGCAGAGGCCAAATGTGTTGGTTTGTTTACTCAGGGCATCAGGGAGCTGAAATCTCTATCGAAAGGACAGGTGTCGACCAGGTAGCAACAGTGCAGTCTATCCAGCTCCTCGGGTAAATAATGTGTGTGTGTGGACAGTAATCTCTCATGCAGGTTTCATCTCCTTTACTTTACAATTGCCTCACTGGGATAGTAAAATCTAACATAACTGTCTGTAGAAAGAATTGCAATATAGATACACCTATGCAACATAGATTTTTTGTTTGTTGACAGAACCTTCGAAACTGAAAATAATGGATTACTTCGATCTAGTCAGTGTTCTTGTTAACCAGTGTTTCAGTAAAACACAAAAAGTTTGAAGTGGGTACAATGTCTGTCAAATCTGATGCCATGCAGCAAAGTCAGGAATTACAGAAAACAGAAATCCATCCATGTCCCTTAAAGATCAGAGGAAAATTCGGAGACCTCTTGTTCTAACATTCATTGCGAGGAATTCAGATGTTACTATTCCACTATAATGGTGTGGCTATTGTACCTCTCTCTATCCTGGCTGACATCAGAGGCAGCTGGATTCTGACAAGTCTATAAGCAAAGACTAGGAAATGAACAGTCTTCACCAGCATTTGTCCTTTTTCCAGCAGGGAAGATGACTGCTGGGATCCCTGCTGTCATTAAATGACAATGGGAAAAAAATTGGTAGTGAAAACAAATATTAAGAGTGCAATTTCAGGCATGGCCACTCTCTATAAACTGAACCCACACAGAGGCAAAACTGAACATGTCAACAAAAACTACTGCGTCCAGGTTGCCCCTGTAACCTTACCAGAATAATTCACAATGATGTTAAGGTTAAATTGGAGAAAATCATTTTTCTTGTTGTGCTCCTTCTTCTTTGCCTAGTACAGTGCAGAGGGAAGATGTCTGGTAACCTGACATCCTCCTCATAATCACAGAGCTGCTGGCAAAGTCCTGTAGTGAATTTGCTGAAGTTTCTTATTTCTCTTTATCTTGCATTCCCATCAAATACTAGCTAGCTGTTAACTGCAAAAACTGTTGACTTATTTAAAACAAAAGAGTTGCAGTCTTTGCCAAGTGCCCTTTGTCTTGTAAAAAAGGTAGAGCAGTTATAAACCACTCATCATTTATCTACTGATAAAGTAGTTTAAAATTAATGCCACTATTCTTGCTTTTTTCTCTCAAGTATTGGGACCATACTTTCAGCATGGGCAAGAACACTTGCCCATGAAAGTGCAAACCATGAGAAAAAAAATATCCTATAAGAATATATCAGTGTTGATAAAATTGGAATAAACCATTTTCATATAACTATATTTTGACTTATTTCACACAGTGTGGTCAGTGCATTCAGGCTGAAGGTGAAATTAAATGCCTCACGTTTATCTAAACCAGATTCTCCAAATGAATCCAAAAACTTTGGGTGTGTTGACTTTAAAAAAAAAATCTTTCTGGGAACTTACCAGATTTCTTAATTTTTGTTCTGCAAATACCAGCACTAATCTATTTTTATGACCATCAGAAAAATGTATTTACATTTCTTGCTTCAAAAGCCCTGTGTACATATTGTAATTTATTTTTCAATAATCCCAAGCCCTGTTTTCCCAGAAAGTTGAATAGCTTGTTAGTAGCTTCCTTCACAACTGTTTTCTCCTGTCCTGACAATAGAAGATCATCCACATATTTGTAACAGTAACACCTCCTCAGGAGGTTGGAATTGCTTCAAAATCTGTTCTAGAACTTGCCCAAATAAATCGGTGGCCCTGTAAACCCCTGAGGTAAAACTGTCCGTCTGTATTGTTGCTTCTGCCCCCATTTCAGGGTCTTTCCAGTCAGAGGTGAATATATCTTTGCTCTCAAGGCCTGAGAGCAAAGATTATTGTCCATTAATGACAGTGTTATTCCAGTCTAACAATTTACTATTTGAATGCCCAATGTCATCATCAAATCCTTTCCCAACAAGTTAGTCGCTGCCTTGGGTACATACAATAATTGCCCAGTGATCATTTTATCCCCTAGTCTCAGCTTGGTGTCCTCCAAAAGTGGCAATGTTATCCCAGCTCCTTCTACCCCCATCACTTTTAGGGTTTCATTAGTTAATTTAATTCCTGATACTTTACAGCTTTACAGGCCAGTAATGACCTACCTGCCCCAGTGTATTGGGTTCACATGGCAAGATCCGGGGGGGAGGGGGAGGGGGAGGGGGAGGGGGAGGGAGGCATCCCCCGCGAAAAGAATCCAGAAGCTGCCCCGTGGCAGATAAAGGACAATTTCAGCCGGCCCCAAACGGGCCCACCGCTGCCCAGAGCCAAGCCATGAGCGACACAGTCTGTGCCTCTGTGAGAGTACATCCAAGAAAACGAAAACAAACAAAAACTTGCTGCTCAACAGCAGCTGGGAGAGCAAGGAGCGAGAAACCTCCCCGCAGACACCGAAGTCAGCAGAGAAGGAGGGGGAGAAAGCGTGCCAGGCACCAGAGCCGAAGCCCCCCCCCCCTGCGGCCCGTGGAGAGGCCCCAGGTCCTCCGGACTCACCCATGAGCACTCCCCCGCCTCGACCTCAAGTTTCCCAAATGATTCCTGTGCTGTGCGCTATCACCGCTCTAGCCAGGATCGGCTAGTGGGACCCCCTTGCTCTCCAGTATTACCCCTGGTCCCGGAGGATGAGCTCTCTCCCATTCTATATAGCAGCTCTCCTGATTATTCTCATTTCTTCCCCTGTAAACAACATACTTAGTATAGACATCATTTTCCCCCAAGAGTATAAGTTAGGTCCTAGGAACTAGGACCCCATCAGGCTAGCTGATGGTTTCACCTAAGAGGATACACAGTGTTAGTACTGTTAGTATCAGGGAAAGCAAAATTCTCAATATCTCTTCTACCTCGTTCTAATTCTTACCAGAGCCTAGAGTATGCTCTTCTCTAGGGACAGTGTTAATTGCAGTCCCTGGCTCCATTCCTGGAGTGACTGCTTCTGCCACCCGTACAATATTAGGATTATAGTGAGCATAACTTGGCTCCTATTCCGAAAAAAGGAATCTTATTGTTTACATATAAATTTAAAGCCTGAATTTTCATGGACCCGTATTTTGGCCAAAATACTGCTTTTTCCTTAATTGGTTCTTTTGTCCAGACTGATACACAATATTTAACCATTTTCTTCTTTTATCATCTCCTCTAATTTTGGGATTATTTTTCCAATTTCTTATAATTCTTAAGGAAGAACTGTCAGTAGGCACTCCCCCAGGGATATCTTCCTGTCCCCTGGAACCCATATTTTCCCATTTCTCCTAACCCTTGTCAGTGTGCTGCCACAGAAATTTATCTCCTGCAGGGTACCACACACTATCATTCCAATTCTGGAAAATGGGGGTGTACTGCCAAGCACTTTACCGTGCAAGGGGTACTGCATACCTATGAGTTTACCAGATTCCCTGGTGTACTGCCAAGCACTTCACCATGCAAGGAGTACCATACACCAAATTTCCCGAGATTCTTCCTTTCTCTCTCTTATCTCACGCTTTGTCCATCTCCGGCCGCGCCCCTCGCAGAGCTACAGAACCGTGGATGAGGACTCCACACTTGCTTTGTACATAAGTACGTCTCAATCACACGTCACACAGAGTCTTACCCGACCCAGAAGGCAATACTTAATATTTCTTACCTTGGTCTGTGCACAGAGTTACCTGATCAATTCTCAAACCCGGAGTGCCTACCTTCTTCCCTTCCCCAGTACTTCATGGATCCTGCCTCTTTAATCAGTCTTGGGCCCTGTCAGCTCTCCACAGAACAGCCACCATTGATGCACAGGACCGATGCACAGGACCGCTGGAATCAGTGGGGCATGCCTTCCTGCTGCTGTGGCGGTGGGGCTCCCTGGTAGGTGACTGGATCCTGGACAACCCCCAAATTGTGAGAAACACTGTGTAGCCAATAACATAGGCTCAGGTGAGGATCTCAGTGACGTAGCAATTCTATTCGCGATTGCAATGGCGGGTGTCACACAAGCAGGAGTGCATCTACTGGTTCCATAACACAGTTTATATACTTTTTCAACGACCAGGACCCTCCTCTGTTTCCCCATTGAGTGGGTAATCCAGGTTCACAATCTATCTGATGCTTCACAGACAATACATGGCCTTCAGTTGCTGGCCTGTTAAATTTCAAATTTCTTTTGACTTTTTTTACAGTTTGAAGTGTTAATGTTTCTTCACTTACCTGACTTGACTTGACACTGTGATTTTCACCTAATTGTTTGAAGGAGTCTGGTTGTCTGTATTTTACAAGGTCACCTGCTTAATTTTCTTATCACTGCAAGCGTATCTCAATACCACATTCCTTACCTTTAAACAATGTAACTCTGCAAAAACAACATTTTTATTCCCACAATATCAATCAGCTTCAGATCACGTAAATATTTGTATTTTCTGTGAAATAAATATGGTCCCTTATAGCATAGTTGTCTTAGTACTACCTTTTATCTCCTGCTATTTGGTAATGGCAGGTAGCCAGTGAGCCACTCAGTGGAATTCTGCACTCTTGCCTTTGTCTTCTGATTGCAGGCAGGTCGTGATTTCTCTCCACCATTTAATTTGCTATAACTCACTGTAAAAACTGATATGCTTTACGCACTGAGGAGTCAGATGATTTCAGCTTCAGTTTATATCCTGGAACCAAACTGGCATTTTACCTTCTATGAATCTACCACTGATTCATGTTGCACTGACAATACAGATAAGCATTGGCAGCAGTCTTGCTTTTGCCTAGCTTTTATGGCTAGCCGCTTGTATTCACAGCTGCAGCAAACGGTGTGCTGTCTCTAGAAAGGATCAGGGCTCAGAAGCACCATGCACTTCATCAACAGAGTGCCCAAGCATGTCCCATCCTAAACAATTTAAATTCCTTAAATTAGGAATTATGGTTTATAGGAGCTCAGCAATCCAGTTACAGTCAGAACCCCATTAAAAGCCCCAAATCTAGTTTTTCTTTACAACATATGGGAAAAAGTGGACACCCAAAAAATGGCATTAACAGCAGCAGGCAGAAACAAAGCAGATTCCTGATAAAACTGCTACTAGGGAATGGACTGCAGGAGGGACAACTGCAGCCACAGACCGTGGCTCAAAGTCTGTCCAGGGTTCTCAGTTCAGCAACCTGTCCTGGAGACAAGTGCTTCAGGCACTCCAGCCTTCCTCCTCATGTCCGAGACTTGCAGGGCCCTGAAGCACACCAATTTGTAGCAGAAGTTAAAAAAAGTCCAGTCTCCTGATGCCTGCTGAAGTAGATTGCAAGGTAGCCCCAGGGCCATGCTTTTCCTTTTTCCCCCTTTTGGAGTTGTTCTATTTTGAGTAATCATGATATGATCCTTGGCAGAAACTTGGCAGAAATTCCCCTGCCCAGCTGAATACGTAACAGGGCTCCCTAGTCAAACTGTTCTTACTGTGCTCCTCCGTCCAGTAAGTGCTGGGTCACACATGAAGAATGCTTCTGAATTAAACTAAAAAGCCCCAAATCCAAGCCTAAAACCCAGAAATAATTCCCGGCTTCTCACTGTGCAAAGGTTAACTGTCCAGGACCAGACATGTTTACAGGGCCTCTTAAAAAGGGGGCACATAGGGCACTTGCGCTGCCCCCACACAGATGGCACGCGCTTCCTTTGGCTGCCCTTCAGCATTCCACCTGGCTGTCATTCCAGACGGCATGGGCTTCACATGGCTCCTAGATTATTTAGCTGTTCCACACACATGTTCCATGCAACCTAGAGTGTCTCAGGGTCTCAGGTGTGCCTATGCAGAGGTGAGAACCTGAGTCTTTAATGCTGGCTTTAAAAAAAAAGCATATGGAGGGAGTGATCTCCAGTTAGCAGTGATAACAAGTACATCACAAGGGCAAATTTTCACGGGTGTTCAGCATCCAGCATTTTTCATTTTGGTAAGCAAAGCATTGAGTTTGTGAGAATTTGTCCTCCCACCTACAGCATGATTTTATCAGTAGGGATGTAACAGCTGAGAGTGTATGGAAACAGCTTTTAGAAGCTCTGGAGAAAGCTGTCCGCCTAATTTTTTATTATTATTATTTTTATTTTTCCAGTGGGATGCCTTAGTGCTTGTTCTAACCACTTGTTAAATATCCTGGCCTTTATACAACAAAAACACTTAAGAACATACTTAAAGCTTAGTCTTGCATCAATAAAGGAGCATTAGATGGCACTTGACAGCACTTCCCTTTGGGACAGTACAAGCACCTGTGCTCAACTGACTTGACAGCCTAGCTGACTTCACCATGGTGTTAGACTGGGAGGGATTTGGTGGGAGTCTCATGGTTCTGCGCATCAAGCACAGGAGGGGATGCAGACACCACCTTCAGAGAGAAAAAAAATGCTCAGAAAAGACAAGCCAGCAGACGCCTGTTGGTATCGTGCCCGAGGCACAAACAAAAGGAGCACACAGGGAGGATGGCACCTCCTTTTACTGTCCACCCTGACCTGAGGCCTCACAGCCTGCCTTTCTGTTGTGTTTGATGAGGAGAACAAGAGGAGAAAATACATTAATAAATAATAATTTTTGTATATATATGTGTGTGTATGTGCATACACATATGATTTCAAGAATTTGGCCATCTCTTAATAGTTTAAGCTTCCAATCTAACAAAACTACTGCTTGAAATGATAATGTTCCTCTCCGTTCATGCCAGTATTGTAAGGAAGGACAAAACACGCTGCTGTGAGTAAATTAACTTACCTTTTCATCTTATTTTTACCAAAGTGCTATTAAGGTCTGTACTTCCCAGAAGACACATCAGTAACGATCTCTGTCTCCCTGCACATTAGACCTGCATACGGTGCTGCCGCCTCCTGGTCCCAGAGCAAGAGCTGTGTCTTGGCATGACACATGAAGCAGACGGTTGGATGAACACCAGTGTATTTCATTCATCGCTTGTAACGTGCAACTCGTGATCAGAGCCACCAGCACACCAACAGTAACGCAACACAGTGCAAAGAGGAAGGGTGTGACATTGGAGAAAATATTAATTAAAAACAAAAACAAAAAACATTTAAGAGGGCATCTGGATAGAAACCAGCTTAAATCTTACATTTCGTAAAGGCACAGTTCATGTTTTAGATACCATTTATAAATCTATGATATATATATATGCATAGCTTTATAATCAATCACAAGTGCATTTCATGAAATAAAATGAATAAAAGAATGACAGACTGAGTGTTTATCTAAGTATAACATTTTTATTGGCTGTGTCTATATACTTCTATCTCTTGTAATGTTATACATCATATGGGTAAATGGGACTCCCTCTAGCCATATATGATCTGCATTTCAACCTGATATGCAAGTATGTCATATTTTTCCCAGTATTATTGTATTTAATATGCACTGCTATGGTTAATGTTTCACCACAAACATCTTCCTTTCAGTCAAATACAAATAGCAAGGGATATCAGCCGATGTCAATCATGCACAATTGCACCCAAGTCATGACTACCGATTAGTAAAGCAATTACCATATTAAAAGAGTTCAGCAGGGCTCAACATACTGTAAAATTAGAAACTGGTCAATACCATGGCCATTATATAGAATAGTATTGATTGGATATACAAAATGCTAGCCTTGATAACAATTGATTAGAATGAACTCTGCTGACAAAGAAGTCTGGTACACTAATTGAGGATCTATCATTAATTAGAATAATAAATCAGGAGGAGAAGGAGGAGGGGAGAGGAGAATGGCTACAAAGCCTTTATATCTGTACTGCAGCAACAAAAAGAGAAGAGCCAAGGAGGCCTCTGTCTTTGTACAAGCTCCACTAAATCCTAATCCTACTTTTCCAAGCCCAGATGAAATGTTGAAACCCTCACAGGTCATAATTTGCTTCAAAGCTGGGAATTATGTTTGAGAACAGATGAACAAACAGTATTTTCACTGCAGGATAAACATTGCCAAAAGCAATTCATCCACAGAAACTCGAAAACCCAGAGGTTCTGCCTGTGATCAGTCTGTGACTTACCACTATTGGTCTGCTTGAAATCGAGTCTCTAACTGTGCACATATGCAGGATATGTTCTCTAGACACCGTGAAGCTAGAAATGAATATATCCTGTAAAGCTGAACAGGCTGCTCCCCAGGTTTTAATTCAGGGCAGGCCCCTTCAAGTGGAAGAGAGATAAAGCACTGCATAGCCAAATTTGGAGTGATCTGATGATTGTTTTCACTGCCACTCAAGGCAGTGAACTGTACTGTAAGTAACTGTACTGGCAGGAACAAGTTCAGAACATCGCCCTTACTCTGCCTTCGCCAACATCCCAGGCTTGCAGCCTGCCTCCACTCAATTTCCAAGTACAAATCAAAGCACAGGGGTTAAGCCCACACCTGATTTTGAAGCATCTCAAGCACAGAAGTATTCCTGGGTTTGGTTTGTCACAGGAAAGAGATGGCCTGGGGAAACCCCATGCAACACTGGTAAACTTATCTTGGAACAAGTGTAAGCTGCTTTTGTACTATACCACAACTGATGGCCAAAGGTCTGGTGTTTGGGATATGAAAGTTATTTCTACGTTTTCACTGCTACCCAGAAATAAGCAGGCTTATTCATCACATTTGAAGGCATCTCCACAATAAATAAAACGTTAAGAAAGATGTACAAGGCAGAGTTTTCTAGCGCTAAGTAGATGCCACTAGATGGCAGTCTTCTCATTACCTTTACACGCTTTAAAGCACGTCTTGTAATAGGCATATATACAATTACCAAAACAAATTCTGAAAATAATATCAAGTCCATCAAACAGATGCAACGCAGACTGGCTCAGGTACTTAGGAGCGAGGGAGGCATCTGCCCATAACGTGGAGCATGTCAGCTTAAGCCAGACAGAAGAGCGCTGCAGATGTTCCCAAAGGTTTAACACAGCTGTAGAAAGACTTCTAGAGAAAATGAGACCAAGGACTCACACGCATATACATTACAGCCAAACACTATTAGATGTTTTAACCAACTGTGACTTAATTCTCACAGAGTCCAAGAGGTCACTAAGCTGATTAGACGACATAGGAATAAGTATCTGTAACATTACAATTGTTATAATTAACTTACAATACTTAAATCTATAGTCCTAGTAAGCAACAGGCACTCAGACACCCCTTAAATATTACTCCAAAAATTATATAAATTATAAATGTCTCCTAATTATAAAATTATACTGCAAAACTGTTTATCCATTTCGATATTCGATTCACATAAATTCTTGGAAGCCCAGGAAATTTAGAGAAGCTGGCTAAAATACCAGCTCAGAGAAGTTAAGGCAGTGGCAGTCAATTGGATGTAAACTTACATTACACTGCATTCACACTGGAAAGTTTCAGGTTACTTTTACCCTTTTAGCAGAGCAGCACAATATACTTTAAATGTGACAAATGGTCATGTCCAAATAACCTCATCTTAGTCCAGAAGTGAAAACCCAGAAATATGCACCAGATGCTCAAGCTGTTTCAGTCTTAACATTTAATATAACAGGATGAAAACATAAATCATTTTTTACAAGTTCTACTTCCCACCAAGGAAGACTTACGCAACAGTAATGCTAACATCCTAAAAACTTTCACTTCACAAGCTTTGGTGTCAAAAGTCTACCTGAGGAAGGAGAGACAATAAAGACCTCATAACCCTTTATGGAGTTCTGGGAGTTGCCCTTATTTATTCAGAGCCACAAGACCAAATACAGGGGAGGCAGCTCCAGCCTTCCACACAGGGCAGAAGCAGGACAGCACCAATGCAAATTAAAGCTGCAGACCTCTCCAAGACCCACTTTTGTTCTCCAGGATTCTGCATTCCGACATAAGTTGATTTTCAACACACAGCCCACTACCGTACCGTAGGCATCTCAGAAGTATGGGATGAACTCACCTAGGACCTCATTGATGTGTTTCAGTTTCATCTGTATGATAAATTCATGCCACAGCAACAGTTATCATCACTTATTTAACTCAAAGATACTGATTAGCAGCACCAAATTTTAAAACAAGGTTATGTTTACAACGCAGGACTTGCCCACACTGATTAACTGTCATCAAAAATCTGATGACAGACAGTCATCAGATTTTATTCAAAAAGAGGCTGCCCAATGCAAAGCTGATTGGTTAAGGAGGTGAAGGGCAAATACGTTAAATTCTACTGCTGCTATTTTGTGCTTCTGAGGAAGACATAGCAGCAGACTTCTCCAAGGTGATGATACATCTTGTCTAAGTATCTTGTACAAGTAAGAAAAAACAGATAACTTACAATGACATTTTTTGAATGCCTGATCCACTGGGGAAAAAAAAAAAAAAAAAAAAAAAAAAAAAAAAAAAAATCCTCTCTTCCATCTAGATTTATCATTTGGCACAGTTAATCACAAGGCCCTGCTCTATCTGCTTGTGCATAAGTATGGAATAAACAAGGACCTCAAACAACTTCAAGCCTGATTCTTGGGAGACTGACAGATGATAAGCACAGAAAAAGGAAGTAACACGAACGTGAGTTCTTTCAATGAAAGAACAGCATTGCTTAGGAAATAAACTGCAGTTCACCAATTTCCCAGTCACAAATTATCATGAGAACATGATCTTTTATTGCTAGCATGTCCTCCTGCTGGAGGAGGAGAACATACCTATCCATGGTCTTTGGGAAAACAATCAACTCCTCCACAATGTCAGCATTCTGAGGGCAGTATACAACCTCAGCTAAAAGCACTTGCTAAAGGCCACTGCTGATAAATGCAAATGAAATACAGATCATGCACAGAGTATCAAGAGGAAGGAAAGGGGGAGATAAAGGGTAGGTTAAAAAAAATACCATTAAAAAACCAAACATTTCTGCAAAGCACGGTGAGACAAAGCAATCTCTATTTGGAATCAGGCTGGTATTTTTACCAGCAGGTAAACAAGCACACTTCAAGTGTCATTGACAAGTACTTGGGTTTATTGTTTGCTTGAAATGTCACCTTTTTGTGTAAAAGTACCTACTTGTCAGAGTTCTTAGCTTCCTTTGTCAAGACAGCCAAAAGATGGCAGAGAAAACAGATACACATAGACTGAGCCATCTCCTCCCACAGTGGAACAAGAGACACATGATACTTGCAGGCTCAGAGGTTCAAGACAAGTTATAACGATAACAAGGATCACACATCCAACAGCTCTGGGTAAACTGGGGAAGCATTGCAGGACAGGAAGAGAGACATGTCATCAGCTCCTAACGTCTTGCAAAGCCAAGCCCAACTGAAAAAATTCCTTTTCCAGCAGTTCCTCCTGGTCTCCCCAACTCTCCCCACCTTTCACCTGTAGTCTCTCCCCTTCCATCACTGAGCAGGATGAAGGAACATGGTATTGTGGAAAGGATGCTCCCAACACTTGTCTTAAATCCTCACATACAACTGCTATATCTCTTAGGCACCATTCATATAGAAGTATTTCCAGCTGTAAACTCTGACACACTGAAGAGGTAGTTACACAGATAGTCTGCTACAGCATTTAGGAGTTTTATGCCAGGAAACTAAGTTAAAAAGCTTAATGGATAATGGAAGGACAGCTTCCTACAAAGAGGAAGGACCAGACCTCTTTCCCGGTAGGAAAGCCTGAAGCAATTTTCCTCTGCAGTCATTCTGCTAGCACTCTTCCTACCTGGTTGGCCTTTTTAAACAGGCTGTTTCTCCTGCTGTTTATACACAATATTGAAGCTGGAACCAACTGACAGAGAGTATTCATGTACTCATAGAAACTAAAGCCTGAGATGATATGTCAGACCAGGCCACATAATATCAGAAGTTCTCTTCTAATTGCTGTGTCATGCAGCCGTAGGAGTTACCACCTCCTTCAGCAGCCCCCAAACATGCATATTAGTTTTTAAGCCCTAAACTGTCCATGGCTGGGAAGTACTAAGTCTGTGCATGTGTATTTGTGGTCCTCCGTCTCTGCTGAGACCTCACTCAATGGGCTGCTGTAATGTAAACCTTATTTACTGTCCTAACTGGCTCGTGTCTTAAAGCATCTTCAGCAAAGTAACACCTATTTGTGTGTGCTTTCTAAGTGACATTCAGATCACAAGAATATTTACATCTCTGATTCTTTAAATGTACTCAATGTGTTTATTTCTGGATGGTAGGCTTGTGACAGCAATCAGTATCCTTCACATCAAGCCAGTGGCTATCCAGCAACAATTACAACAGCATAACAGAAGCCATGACATGGGTTTTCTTTAATTTGCACAAAGCATGCAAACAGACAAAAAAGGGACATAGCAAAGTCAAAAAAATAAATATTTAAAATTGCGATATATTTTCCTAGGTCATTCTCCTGGACTTTCACCAAACTATCCCTTTGTCACACAACTAGGTATCTGGGACATGTTGCCATTGCTGCTGTTCTGCAGCTGAAGTTGGACCCTGGAAATCTTCCTACCTGGAAATGCCTTGTCTTGGGACATTGAGAGTAGGGTCAGCAACTGCCTCTTTCCCTCAGACATCCAACTCTTCATCTCCAACTTGCAATTCTCAAAATGTTTTCTTGAACTTCTCCATGTCTCCTCATATAACAGGTGTATCTCTACAGCAACACAGTGCCTGCAGCTCACAGGAAGACAGCTAAAACAGCTAGCCCATACAGGATGGGAAGACAGATATGTTTTACTGGAAGTTAAGAAATTAACAGGTAAGTCTTCAGGGTAACTCAAAGATTTCTTAAAATGGTGATTTAATGAACCTAAGTAATTTTATTACTGATTTATTACTGATTCTTCTCACTCATCATTGCACAGAATTCTCAAGTATATCATAAATGTTCCTATTTTTTAATTGACAGACTTATTTTTTAAAAAAACATCTCTTCATGGCTTCCCTGCTGTGTCATACGCAAAATATCCTATAGGAACAGCAGGAAAGGATGTGGGTTTTAATATACATATAAAAAAAGGCCCAGTTTCTGTGTAGGTAAGTCTTAAAAAAAAAAAGAAAAGAAAAAAAGATATAAAATAAATACCATTTAATAGACATTTCCATTTCCCACAGATCTATTTTCTGTTACTATCTGGCAATATTTTTTCTGTTGCTCTTCCTTGAAAGACTCTTTGACCTTTTTTCTTTTCAGTCCTCCATCCCTGAAAGATACAGTTAAGAAACAGCCTTGAGTTCACTTCAGAGGCAGAAAAATTTTATATTTATATGGCATAGTCACAGCAACTTTTACCCTAAATGCTGGCTTTTGCAATGCAACACTAAAAGATCTGTACTGCCAAAACCTATCACACAACATAGAAACAAGAGACTTCTTTTAATCCAGTGCTTAATGGGCAAAATATTTATTTTCACCCAATTATTCCTGCTGGCTGGATCCACCTGTCAGCTCTGTTTCTCTTTATATACTAAGTCTACTTATTCTAGTAGAGCTGTTAACAGAATAAGGTAATATTATCTCAGTCTGAGTCAATAAAGGTAATGGACTACAGTCAAAGCAAAAAAAAAGCATGGAAGAAATTTTAAAAGGATTCCAGGTTTAAGTTTTCGATTACAAAACACCTAGATATGTTTTCAACTCCACTTCAAAGGTGTTCAAAGTTTCCTCATACCAAGGAAGTATAGACATTCCTCCTCGAGCAGCGATGACAGCTTTGACTCTGTTGGCGAAGTGAACGGCATCTTCTTCTTCCTAAAAAAGACATCAGTGATTTGCTGTGCAACTTTCTTACTTGAGTACACACATTTTGTCAGAGAGCAGACACTTCAGTTTATGCCACAAGACAGATGTGTGCTGCACGTTTCCAGCTGATCCTGAGGAATGCCACCTGGCAAGTCGGCACACTGAATCTGCCATATTTAGGGCCAAGATGAACCAAGTGTGAGGCTCTAAGGTTTCCATGGCAATCCAAAGTAACACACAGAGTGAGGTAGCAGGTCTGGCCAGAGCAGGGGATGTGTCTGCACCCAGAACCACAGCATCGGTCTAACACCAAGAAGCTGCTAACACACTGACAAGATTGCCTCAGAGGAAACAGGGTGCCTTCAACAGAGCTGGGGCCGGGCACATTCAGTGCCAGTGTATTATCATGGTTCTGCAATGGTCTGTTTGCCTGAACTGCAGAAGACTCTGAAGATGTATTACAGCAGCCTCCCTGCCAAGACTAGGGCAGGGCAAGGGGTGGGGTAGGCAGTACCAGAATGCTCACTGCTGCAGCAAAGGCCTTCGTTGTCAGCATCAGGTTGGTGCCCAGAGCTGATATACCCCTGTTATATGGCTTGCTCTGCTGTTTCAGGTGTCCCACAGAAAAAAAAAAAAAAAGAAAAAAAATACAGGAAACAGAAATGACTGTAAAGAAGAAGCAAGCTAGAGAGAGAATGCAAACCCTTCTTTAAAAGTTTTGCTAGCTTTGTAGTGTTAGCTGCACAAAGATAAGCTTTTTCTTTCTTTCTTTCTTTCTTTCTTTCTTTCTTTCTTTCTTTCTTTCTTTCTTTCTTTCTTTCTTTCTTTCTTTCTTTCTTTCTCTCTTTCTTCTTTTCCAGCCAGCAGGCATGAACAGTGACTGTTCTTCAGTTGTCCAGCTACAAGAACTCAGAGATATCTATTGCACGGATAAATTACTATGCTATAGTATGCTATAGGACGCATACAGCCTTCACAGATACAAGCTTAATTTACTCCAAGAACACACCATGAATCCTAGAGAAGGAAATGCAGATCTGATTTAGGATGGTTTTCACTGTCCTAATAGGCCACGTGCCCTGATTCCCAACCTTGGTTTAATTTTAGGACCACAGTATCACTGCCTGGCCTTTTTGCATTAGATTGTCAATAATGATTTGCTAACATAATGTGAAAAACAATGCAGGTTTCCTCTCAGAAACCCATTATGAGCATTTCCAAAACACACAACAGCTTAAGTACCTCTTTGACCATTGGTGGCAGGTACCACACATTACAAACAATAGCCCAGCTGGTCATCACATTAAAAGTGTAGGTCATCATGGAATACTTTGTGCTGTTCCAGAACGGGTCTCCAAAGCGGGGGTCATACTAGAAGACAAGAAGAACAAGCATGTTCTGCCTTCTAACCAGTATGAAGAGATTTAAGGCGTATGCTCAGAAAGAATGTTAGGGGAAGAGGTAGAGTGACAGGGCTAAAGCTATTCTGAAAGCCTTGCAAGCATCAAGAGAATAGTGCAATTACTAGTATCATGCCTTTATCCCTCAAAAGCCAGTAGGCCTAGGACAGAAGGCCAGATAGAACTGAACAAATAGCACAGCATTTCCAAATGTACTTTTCAGATTGCTAAAGATGTTCAGCAAACTGTTTTCCATACTGCATTGGGCTGCAAGACATTTTGCATCATGAAAATATTCAGTTGTCTCAAGACTTGCTTAAGTGCCTTATTCCCACAAAACAAAACCCCTTTTAAGGTTTGCACACAAGCAGCCTTTCTGACTTGAGAGCCATCTGCAAAAAATCCTTCCGTGTTTGTGAAATTGCAAATACTTTACCTTGATTGCTACTGGATGGATGGTCCCTCCTACCTCAAAACTTCCCTTCTTAAACATCATAACTGATGTGTTGTTTACGCAGGTGCCTAGCCAGAATGGAAACACAAGAAGAGTTGAATCCACTTTAAGAGAATGTATCAGCAAATGAATCCTTACACTGCCTAAAGGAGACTTAAGTTGCTAGAGAGAAAGCAAGCTTTGTTAAGTACTATAATCCCAGAGCCCATTCTCTCTTTCATTATGCTACACAGAATAACAAATAGACTGCTGTAGAACTGTTGTAAAATATTTGAATCTGACCTCTCATATCTCATAAGAGCTAATTAATTATACACGCTAAAAATAAACACCTCAGTTATACAGATTAGATATGACAAACTGCACTCAGTGTAAAGTGAGCAGAGCAATAAAAACTATGCAGTTGTTTCCTACCTTCTGGAAAAATTAAAATGGGTAATTTGGCCTTATCTTCAATGTGTTCTCTGATTCTGTGAAGAGAAAATAAAATTTTAGTGTATACTTAATTTTCATAGAAGACTTGTATTTGAATTTTGTTAAGAGTCTAAACATTTGTCATCTTTCCATCATTTATCAGCGGTCCTGGCTATCAGGGGAGGTCCCAGTTGCTAGCAAATGTGAGGTTCATCTACAAGAAGAGCTGGAGGGTGGACCCAGGAAACTATATGCCTGTTAATTTGACTTCAGTACCCGGGAAACTCATGGAGCAGATTATCTTGAGTATCATCATGCAGCACTTGCAGGGCAACCAGGCGATCAGGCCCAGTCTGCATGGGTTTATGAAAGGCAAGTCCTGCTTGATGAACCTGATCTCCTCTTATGACAAAGTGACACACTTAGTGGATGAGGGAAAGGCTGTGGATGTGGTCTACCTTGACTTCAGTAAGGCATTTGACACCGTTTCTCACAGCATTCTCCTCTGGAAACTGGCTGCTCATGGCTTGGACTGTTGTACGCTTCGCTGGGTTAAAATCTGGCTGGATAGCCAGGCCCAAAAAGTCGTGGTGAATGGAGATAAATCCAGTTGGAGGCCAGTCACTAGTGGATACCCCCAGGGCTCAGTACTAGGGCCAGTTCTCTTCAATATCTTCATTGATGATCTGGATGAGGGGATCGAGTGCACCCTCAGTAAGTTTGCAGATGACACCAAGTTAGGTGCGTGTGTCGATCTGCTCGAGGGTAGGAAAGCTCTGCAGGAGGACCTGGATAGGCTGGATCAATGGGCCGAGGCCAACTGTATGAAGTTCAACAAAGCCAAGTGCCGGGTCCTGCACCTGGGGCACAATAATGCCAAGCAGCGCTACAGGCTGGGATATGTGTGGTTAGAAGCTGCCTGTCAGAGAAGGACCTCAGAGTATTGGTTGATAGTCGTCTGAATATGAGCAAGGTGTGTGCTCAGGTGGCCAGGAAGGCCAACAGCATCCTGGCTTGTATCAGAAACAGCGTGGCCAGCAGGCAGGCAGATAATCACTAGGGAAGTGATTATCCCCACTGTACTCAGCTCTGGTGAGGCCACACCTTGAGGACTGCGTTCAGTTTTGGGCCCCTCACTACAAGAAGGACATGGAGGTGCTTGAGCGAATCCAGAGAAGGGCAATGAAGCTGGTGAGGGGTCTGGAGAACTGTCCTGGTTTCAGTTAGGACAGGGTTAATTTTCCTCCTAGTAGCTGGTAGAGTGCTATGTTTTGGATTAGGATGAGAAGAGTGCTGATAACATGCTGATGTTTTGGTTGCTGCAGAGCAGTGCTTGTACCAAGCCAAGGACTTCCCAGCTCATCGCTCTGTCCTGCCATCAGGCAGACTGGGACTGCAGCAAGAGCTGGGAGGGGACAGACCCAGGACAGCTGACCCAAACTGGCCAAAGGAGTATTCCATACTATCTGACATCATGCTAAGCAATATACAGGGGTGGCCAGCCGGGGTGGTGGGGCCGGCTGCTTGGGGAGAGACTGGGCATCGGTCAGCGGGTGGTGAGCAATTGCATTGTGCATCACCTGTTTTGTACGCACTATTATTATTATTATTATTGTTGTTGTTGTTTCCTATCTTAATAAACTGTCTTTATCTCAGCTCTCGGGCTTCACTCTCATTTCTCTCCCCCATCCCAGGGAGGGAGGGGGGAGGGTGAGCGAATGGCTGTGTGGTGTTTATCTGCCGGCCAGGTTAAACCACAACAAGAACAAGTCTTATGAGGAGCGGCTGAGGGAGCTATGTTTGTTCAGCCTGGAGGAGTCTCAGGGGCAACCTTATTCTCTACAGGTACCCTAAAGGAGGCTGTAGCGAGGTGGGGATTGGTCTATTCTCCCACATGCCTGGCAATAGGATGAGGGGGAATGGGCTAAAATTGCGCCAGAGGAGGCTTACGTTGGATGTTAGGAAAAACTTATTAACTGAAAGGTTTGTTAGGCATTGGAATGGGCTGCCCAGGGAATTAGTTGAGTCACCATCCCTGGAGGTCTTTAAAAAAAAGGTTCAATACACTGTCTCTGCCAGAAATTAGCACAGCAGGCCTTTAGAGCAGTACAGGCAACAAGCACACATGAACACTTCTCCAGGATGCTCTTCCAGCTTCTAGGAGCTAGGTGGTACCTGGATCTTTTTTCTTTGCTTAATTCCTTCTGCAAACTTCCACATGTAAGACTGAAGAGGACTGAGGAAGTTGCTAATGGGCTGTCGCTGGCTCCTTCAAATAGTCTGTTGATCTCCACAAGCAAACAGGTAAGCCTGAGGTTAAAGTTTCATATTATCGGCAACCATCCCTTTATCCTGTACTCACAGCAGACAAAATCAGCCTTCTGATGCTCAGAGCTGATGAAAAAATGTATCAGGGCAAGGCATCTTCTGGAAAGATGTGCTGTCAGAACTACAATTTTGGTCCTGACATCCAGAATCATCACCCTTGAAACTGAATGAGCAGGGTCCTGCCTGGGGCAGGAAAACTGATTGTACTAACTTGAAAATTTCCAGAGGTTACAGGGCAAACGATCAGAAATTCAGAAGAGGAACGCTACACAGTGCACTTTCACTGATGGAGTAGTTTAAAACCTTACACAGACAACAACCTACAGCTGCCTGCCACAAAGAAATGCAAGGTCAGAACACTCTCAGCTCGTGATGGGGCCTCACAATTAATTACTAGACCTGACAGGACAATTAAGCAAACACCTCGCTACCTTACTTTTTTCTCACCAGATGACGATCTTTCATTTCTGAACGTTCAAACAAAACATGCTGAGTGGTTTGCATGCAAGATTTCTGAATAAGTCCCAGAAGCCCTCCGTGTACCTGGCCAACCTGCAATCCAAAAAATAAAATAGTCACTAGCAAAAACACACAAATATTTTGTTGAAAAAATCTAACTAAAGATGAACCAATTTCTGAGCTTGTTCCCAAATGACACCAATTCTCTCGGCCAGAAGTGTGCACACACCTACCTGTGTCTATTACATCACAGTCCTAAATGGGAGATTTTGAATGCTATAAAATCCCACTCTCTCTGCCAGTAAGCTCATCCTCTTGTCCAACACTGCTTCTATGAGCATCTCAACATTACCGGTATTTACAAGCTCTCTTGTTCATACCAAGGAATAGCATCCATCACTAGCCAGGATTAGAACATCTACTGGAGATGTGTGGTTAGCTACACAGATGCCTCCTTTCCGTGGTCTGTTTTCCCTGCAACGACAGGGAAAGTCATTATTTTATATTTATTCTCCAGACAGCAAGCCCCATCAGGTAATCTATCCAAGGAATGTACATCCACAGAAGAGATCCTCAGTGACAAAAAAATGTCATGCACATACCTTACCTGTACATTAATAGCAAGTGGAAGAAGACGATTTAAAATACTAATATTACTCCGAGGTGTGTTAAAACCTCTGGCTATACATTACAATAGCCAAGTCATCTTTCCCCATACATTTGAGAGTCCCTTCAAATTTTACTAGTTTTTGTCAAAATCAGTTTCCTTATATCTGAGAATATGCAACATAATTGGAAAAGGCATTTTAGCTGCATACATTAACATTCACAGAGGAATGTATTGAAGACTTCTCGGACACTAAAACTTTAAAGTCAAAAATACTAAAGGAAGGCTTTGGTTCCTTTCTGAAACACCAACAAAAATATTTCAGAGGCCTCCATTGCATAAATCTCAACAACTCAGCAAGCATGATATTAGAAAAAAAAATTACTAAATTACCATCCACAAGTTACTACAGATGAGAGTGTGAAGGCTTAGTCACCAAACAAATCAGCTAGTAGAATGGCTGAACATTTTACAGTGAAGTTATTCTATGCAATTATATGTTCATAAGAAATAGAGAAAAACATCTATTTCTACAATGAAAAATAGAGGACTAGTCCGCCTTTTCGTACCCTGCCAATACACAACAGAAAACACAGCAGAGCACACAAACTTTTTCACTGAAATCAAGACAGACCTACACAAGCTCTTTGATCCAAGTAGCAGTGAAATAATGGAATAAAAATCTTTCTTTGACACCGGAGACATCCAGTACTGTACAAAATGCCTAACAAGCAAGAGCAGAGTTGAACCACTCACCTGTTGTGGAACTGAACAAGACCACTCAGACATCGGATACCTAATGCAGCACACGTCATCTGAACCTGGTTGCTCAGCCAGCACTTAACCCTAGAAGAAAGGAAGCTGTACATACATTTCTGGTTCTGTGTAGTCACTCATAGAGCATTATAATGCAAACATTCCAACTTTCTCTCAATTGCCATTATTACAAAGACCATGCTAAGAGGATTTATTGCACTAACATCACCACATAGGAGGAGCTTACTAGTTATCAGAATTGTTGGTCCATTCTTCTACTCAAATCTAAAAGGACTAGATTTAGAGGAGAAGATATTATGAGATTATAGATGGGGTTTTGTTTTACAGATTTTCTCTGAAAGCTACTGCTATTGATTCATGTATTAATATTAATTAAATATAAAAATCTTTAGCTATTGAATCCCGTTTAAGTTGCTTGCACTGATAGGACATATCTTTATCAGAGTCTCTATGCAGAATTGCTCGTGGTAGATAATTAACTTGCCCTGTTCTGACTCGACTAAGCATCCCTTTATTCACT
Organism: Nettapus auritus; assembly: GCA_011076525.1. Classification (NCBI taxonomy): domain Eukaryota; kingdom Metazoa; phylum Chordata; class Aves; order Anseriformes; family Anatidae; genus Nettapus; species Nettapus auritus. The sequence goes on from CM021768.1 coordinate 21,327,716, forward strand.
GTTCCAAACGGACTCTCAGCAATACATACTTGGGTTACATTACATGTCTGTTTTCAGATGCCATTGCTGTACTTCTCACACAAAATGCTCCATGGCAAAACAGTAGAATAAAATCACCCCACAATTGTACATATTAATCTTCCAAATTCAAGTACACTAATGTTCCAATGCCCTAAAATTCAGCTCCTCAAAGAAATGCAAGAGAAATGGAAAGAGCCCTCAGCAAACACCTACCTGCCATTTGGAAACTGTCCTACTACCGTAGTTGCAGAGACCAGCAAGAGGATGCTGAAGAAAGCCAAGCAGATGCTACAAAACAAAATAATCTTAATTAATTGATAAGAAGCAAAATGGTAAGTGTAATCTTAATCAGAAAACCTTTTAACTCTGTGATTCCTTTATAGGATGCTTCTCTCCACCATACATTGCAACAAATTAGCAATAGAAAGCAGTTAAGGCCAATGGGAAATGAGCACAGCTTTTCATTCAGTTAATCCTCCACTGAGTACAAAATCTTGTACTGACCAGTGCCAATCTTCCAAAAAGAAATAAGCCTTGATCTCAAGGCATCTGGTGGTAAAGAACCCATCACAGGAGGTCAGCATACGATCTTCCTCACTTATTCAGACAGGTAAAGCCTAATATTAGCAACTGAAACAGCTGTTATTTTACACAACAAGAAGACCTCCAGATCATTGCTATCAAGTCAGGGGGTGGGGGTGGGGAGGGTGGGGGTGGGGATTTTAAAAACAAATTCAATGAATAAAAACATTTGCATGCTAATAAAAAGTACAGAACATAAGAAACATACATCTCCAGCACTTTTATTTTGTTTTACTCTGGGAGGTTTTGATGACATCCTGGAAAGAAAAGTCTTGTTACATTCTCATTTCTGCACTAGTCAATAGCATGTATTGTTACAACATCCATAAAAAATGGCATTAAGAAAAAAAAATAAATCCCAGGAAATTACATCTGGCTCACCGAAAAGGCATCAGGAGACAGTACCGAATCAGGATCCCAATGATCCACACAACAGTCAGCTGCCAGCTGACACAGTGAAAGTTGGCATTTGTTCTGCTGAGGAGATTCCAGGACAGCAGCTCCTCTGAGGAGAAGCGCCGGGTGACTTCATCTTCTGCCACTGCCTCACATGCCTTCTTGGCAAAGTACATAACATCAGCAAGGTGGAAGCATTCTCTGTGGTGGCCAGCCACCTCCTTTTCCATGGAGGTTTCCTCTCTCTGGATGATCCCTTTGTAACAAGAAACAAAGAAAAAAAAAAACAACAAGGCAACTACATGAGGAATTGAGTCCTCCTTCCCCTTAGTATAAAGAGTAAAATGACCGTGATTTTTAGAGCTGGCTCTCCTACCACTCTAAACATCGTAATTGCATTGGTAGGCTTTGCTTATGTACTGGCATTTAATTCTACAAATTACTTCTCTAATCCTGTGCCGTATCACACTAAACCACTAAGATGCTGAAGAAAGGATACAAGTCTTCAGAGTGAGCTGCAAATAAAAGCCTGAGCATATCATCTACTGCACTCTCATTTATCAAACACCTTAAGTACACACTGTTCAGAATGTCAACAGAGTACTGCCAAGATTACAAATCCCTCCACTTGTATTGACCCAAAGCCAGGCAGTGTTAAAATTGTTATTTTTCTTGCTGTTGGTGCATGGTTTTACTTTTTTCATACTATTTTTCCCAGCTGTAACAAACATCTTCCTCTGGTATTTTTTCTCAGAGACATCTCCTCCCCAGCCCCTCTCCTTTAAGAGTTGCTTCACTACCAAGAAACATGAAAGCGTCTAGATTTTTTCCAGAGTTATACACAGAATGACATGAAAGTACTGCAGAGGAAGAAGGAAAACAAATTAATGTTTCGTATCTTTAAAATTAACACCTCAAAGGACAGCCATGTAGCAAAGTCTCAGTGATGTTTGCTGAGGTCACTCAGAGATCAGATTCCTACCTGGCTGGTTAAAATTACTAGAATTACATTGTTTCATGTCAGCTAATACTTGGTACATTTTTTTTCTGTTGGTTGGTTTTGGCTTTTGATTTTAAAGGAGGAGCATTAAATATGCATTATTAAAAATTCATTTAAAGTGCCTTAATCAGTATACTACTAATGGATCAGAATCACAAAACTTCCTACAGCTACTCTTCAGTCAAACCTTCAATGCACAGGAAATCATCAGTCCTAAAAGTCACTAGTTCAGAAACCAAACAGTCTATGTGACTAAAGAAGAAATAAAAGAAGGGAAGAGAAAATAAAATTACTCTCTCAAATTCTATCCCTGTGCCTAGAAAAGAGTGCAAACTGTGTCTGTGATCCATGGGATGGTGTAGCTGCTTTACTTCAGACTTGATCTTTCGCATGCTGGGAGGTACAAGAAGCAAGAGAGAACCCATAAAGAGCAACATCATGTGCAAAAAACTTCACTCCTCCTAATCTTGTGCAGACTGAACTGATGGAGTCAGAAAGTACAAAAAACACATGGGACAGCTTCCTAAAAGCTTATCAGTAATGCCTTTCTCTACTCACACTGGTCTCTTGAATGCCTTTTATTCAGAAGGCTCAATCATTTATAGCTATCGTGCCTATAATGTACTTAAGGTCCCTTTTGTTGGTTTACAAAATCAGCAATTACTTGCCCATTGAACTCTATATCAACATTTTTATTTATTTATTTTTTGCTTAATACTGGATGCAATTTATATACCTGTTCACTTTTTCCTGGGTAAGATATTAAAGCATCTGCCCTTATACAAGATAAATAGTGCTGTGTCACCTTCATTCTTACCATTGGAGATTAAATTTTCAAGTGCCAGCGCCTTCTGCATTTTTACTCCCTTCTCAATCTGCAGGGTGGCCCACTGTTCCCAAAACAAGAAAAGTAGATGTTGATGGTTTTCATTTTGTCATTTCCAGGTAGTCTGTAATGGCCCTATGTGAATTGTCTAAGCCTCCTTTATTGAAGCTAGGTCTCATGTATTTCAAAATTCAGCCCGAAGGCTGTCTTGAACGCCTCCTATTTCATTTGTTACACTGATTACCTTTAGCCATCGTCGTGAAAGATCATTTGGTTCAAAGTCATTTTAAAGAGACTTGGCAATTTTATTTTTTCTTCAACCAAATTACTGAGCTATCTATGAGACTACGTAAAGTCCACAAGTCCCGAACTCTCTCTTCCTTAGTCAGCTTCAGGCAACACAGCGATGCACAATAATAACACTGACATTAGATACATTCTGGAATAAAAGACCTCAAAAAGGATTTTAAAGAATAAAAGACATCTTAGCCTGAGGGCATCTGTGTCATTTGTGTTAACAGAAGGCAGCAGATGGATCATTTCTTATCCACGGCACTTCTAAAACATTAGTTCTGGTAATCCGTTTTTACCCTTCCTTCTCTTTACCTTTTTGAGAAAAAACATATTTCTCCTCCCTGTGCAGACTGGCACTAAACTCAATTAGCAAGATCAAATATACCAATATGCCTACTTCTTAAAGCTTTACATTGGCACATAATGTTTTCATAATACATATATAGATGTACAAATAGTAGCTCCCATCAGTACTAGATCCTCCTCTATTTAAGTAAGTATATTTGACTAAACAAAGAAGTAAAGGTTCTCGTGTGTAGGCTGTGATCATTTTTAAGGCATCAATGATCCACTCAGCATATGTCCTCACCTGGTATGAATTCTTCCATCTACAACTGATAAGAGTCCAGCCTTCTACTTTCCAGTAGGCTCTTGCTGAACAGTTTATTTCCCATCTTACTGGCATCCACAATCATTTACATCACCACACAGCTTGATCATGAAGTTTTCATCACCTGGCACACTACTAACTTGCACGTGCCATTAACTTCAACTAGTTTCTTGCTACCCTCAAGTTTTGCATGGTCCCTACCAGCTCCTTCTGTAGCTATCAAAGTTAAACTAAATAACTAACTAAACAAACAAAAGGGATAGTTTATGATGGTGTAAACAGGATGTTGTTGTTCCTTCAGTTGACTTTTGTTACTGGCCATTTTAAAAACAAACAAACAAACAAGCACACAAAACAGCAAAGCCAAATAGGCACAGTAGTGTGATATTTGCAACTTCATAAAATCCATCTGCTATAGCACTACAGAAGATAAATAATATAAAATAAATAAAATTAAAATAAATTAATTTAAAATGAAATAAAATACAGACATTTGGCTTATCTATACTGGAACATTTTATTAAAACACAGCACAAATTTTAAACACAGCAGCTGTTCCAGAAAGCAGAAAACCACTTTATCCCTGGGAAATCTGAACTGGTGCATCAACTGTCTCAACCTGTCACAATGCATGGTGAGTCACTCAGGAGCAGGGACCTGGGGGTGTCAAAAAAACCTGCAGCCCACACAATGAGGCATGAAAGAAGATTTGAAAGAAGATAGTGCACAACAACAAGAAAGTTGTGAAAAAAGTGAAGGTAGACAGGTGGCAAACTTAAGCCATTCATTAAATTCAAACCAGTACTGTTTAATATCTTTATTAGTGACATAGACAGTGAGATCGAGTGCACCCTCAGCAAGTTTGAAGATGACACCAAGCTGAGTGGTGCGGTTGATACTCCAGAAGGAAGGGATGCCATCCAAAGGGACCTGGACAAGCAAAAAATTGGGCCCACATGAACCATTAAGGTTCAGCAAGTCCAAGTCCAAGCTGCTGCACTTGGGTTGGGGCAATCCCAGAGATGAGTACAGACTGGAAGAAGAACTCATGGAGAGCAGCCCTGCAGAGAAGGACTTGGAGTTTTGGAGGACAAAAAAGCTCGACATGAGGCAGCAGTGTGCACATGCAGCCCAGAAGGCCCACTCCTCAACCCAAGCCATTCTGTGATACGATTCTATGATACTCTGTTGCTGGTCCTCACCCCCCTCCCTGCTATCCTGAAGGCATGAGAGGCAAAATAAAAATAACAGTCACCTAAGCTTTGCAAATAAAGCCCCTTGCCTCATTTTCTTCTCTCCTTTCTTTTGTCTTTTGTCACTCTCACCTTGCTCAGAATGCTCCTACATGAACAGGCACCTGTCGGTTGGTACGCATTTCCAGAAATCAGCTTGCTCATACTGTCTTAAGGGACTCTTAATACCTGAGAGTGTCTGCCTTTTGATTTCCAAGTAGAAGAGGGGTGATAACCACTGACCAAAGTGACTCACAAAAACTTATTAACAAAGTCAAATGAGCAAGATAAGTAAAAACTGAACAAAAATTGAAAACATTGACTAGAAAAGTAAAAAATCCTACTATTATTACCTAGTACCTCACAGCAGAGACGGATAGCAGGATAAAAGTGGTACTCTGAAATTAAGCAGGCAACAAAGGCCACACAGGGAGAGGACAAGGCAGACAAGGAAGAGCTTTCCAGTAGAAGAATGCTTGGAAAGCAGCTGGCTGAGATAACTTACAACTGGTTTACAAAACCTGGATTGGTGCAGAGCTGGCACTTAAGATGCAGTAACACATTTTTCCTCTAATATAAGAATGGGGGAGTATCATATAAAAACACAGGGCAGGGAATATGAGCAGCAACAATGTAGTACATTTCCACAAAACACACAGTGAATCTGTGGAGTTCATTGCCCAGAACATATTGCCAGAGATCTACTGAAAAGGGTTCAAGGAGCAGTAAGTAAGTGTTCAAGTTACAGTAAGACACGGATGAAAGCCATCATGGGACATAAAACACAGTTAGCTACCTCTACTAACTCATGAATCAGAACAAGAGGCTGAAACAACAAGCAGTGGGGAGAGTGATCCTGGCAATACAGCTGTACAGTCACCCAGCTCTTAGGCTTCTCATCAAACACAGTAACTGCCTCCTGCCAAAGCCAGGCTATCAGTCTAATCAAACTTTGTACTGACCCAGCAGTGTAGTTCCCATCTTATTCTGCATTTTGTGACATCTGTATGCTTCACTTGTTTTTGAATATGACATAAAGCTTTTTGATTGCCCTTGCTTTGTACAGTATTAAGACAGAACTCTCTGGCTGGTCTTTGTTGCAAAACTGTAATTAAAGGCTGTTTTAAATACCTTACAAAACCATGGGTGTTGCAACTAACAGACTTTAAGAGCTGAATGGAGCAACTTCATTCCTAAGTTTGCTGACTGAAAGACAACCCAGGAAGCAGACTTTCTTTCCTCCCACTTCTCAGCTGATGAGAACCCAAGGATCCCAAACATCCTTGCAGGTGATCCCAGATGGAATTCTGAAGACTTGACTCAGCTCCAGAGTCCATGGGAGGATCTCTGCCATTACCTTCTGAAAAAAATGGGCATGAATAATACTACATTATATTAATTACTCTCTTCATAGTATATAACATTGTAAGCTACACAATATGGAATGATTTTGTAAAGTTTTAATTTCTTCTTTTATTTTCTTTTTTTTTGTTGTTGTTTTCTCTTTTTAAGTACAGCTTGGTGTGTTGTTCTGTACTAACTTTTTCTGTATTGCGTAATAATTCATTTCTGCCTCTTTTTCTTTCCATTCCCATGTTTTACTACCTCTTCTCCTGTGTCCTCTAAGAAGCTTTTTCTAATCACTCACCACACTAGATCTTTCAGTTTTCTTCTTAGCTTTGTTCTCATGGGTGAAAAAGGCACAGTGTTTAACTTTGGGCGATTACTCCACATAAAGTATTCTGATGTAATTTCCAAGAGACAGACAGTGAGTTTTCAGTGCCAGATAAAATCATGAGCTGCGATCAAGCACTTAAGATTTTTTCATCTAGCCTCCCAGTCTAGCCTCCTTTCCCCGTACATGTATTCGTCTTCCAGCCAAGAACAAGAACCCAGATGATTGGGTTATCTGTGCGCTACATGGCAGGCCTGATGAGGATGTGCAGGCAGGGACTCTCCATGTTCAGGTGTGGAAAAGCATTCACAACTCTCCTGGCTGCCCTTCAAAAGGCCGATGAAATAGGTTGAGAAAAGGCCCAGGCATTTGTCTAGAATAAAAACAAAGCTATCATTTCTTTGTTATGTGATGCAGTGGCTTGCTTGGGATAACCATGAATTTGAAAGCACAGCAGGGAGGTTTTTCTACTGGCCTAAGGGTTGGCAATATCTGCTCATGCTCCAGTTGGAGTTTACAGTGTATTAGCAGCCTCAAAGCATGGGTGAGCCCAACACACAAGTAATTCTCTGCGTAGCAGCTCAGAGAAGTATCCACCACATGAGCCAGCAGACGTCTTTCCTACAAATGACTGCTTCTCAAAGATCTGCAATTTTCCTGTTTCACACAGAACCTCAGGTCTCAAAAACACTCCATAAGATCCTAGTGAAATGGAGCTACAGCTGTCTAACATGTTATTGCACTCTCCACACGACTGAGATCTCAGTATGTTTATTTCATTCTAGCAAATAGATTTTTTGCAGCTGCAGCAGTAAAGAACCTGAACAACATCCTCAGCATAACTTTGCTGCAATCATCATCAGACAAGTAAATATAAAGTTTGGAAAAAACGTGTTATATCGCAAAGAAGAGCTTACGTGCCTATGGTAGAGAATGACCATCTCTGAAAGGATAACACTAACCACTTAAATTCCATTTTTTAACATTTTCAGAAATTTCTTAAAGGCAAATGAATGGTGATAGCAACAATTATGGGCTACCAGTTAAACAACTGAAATATTACTGTTTTGGAGTTCTTTTTCTATTATACTATCAATACGCTCAGGAAAACAGAAAGAAAAATAATCAGGTCTTGTTTTGGAAAAAGTTTTGTTTTGTTTCAAAGAAACAAATATATAGATTCCTTGCTGGAGAAGAAGCAAAGGGTAAAGATTCAAGTCTCTCCAGACAGAATACAGAACAGAGATACAAAATACATAGATTCCAGCACGCTCTTTTTTTTTCAGTCATTGTTTTCATTTCTAAAGCACTTCAGTGAAGTTGGAAAAGGAAAAAGAAGTGCCTCATCATATGCCACCATTTCTCATAGCTTACAAACAGATCTGCAAACTTGAGCTCCCAGCAAATTCACTAAGGACTACAGATAATTTCTCTTTGAAAATGCAATTCTGGAAGAAATCTTATTTGATATTCAAATCCTTCATTTCCTTGTCTGCTCTTCTACTTTTCTCAAACTGACAAAACCTGGAGGAAAACAAATAATGTTTTCCTTCTCTCTCCCAGCCTGTGTACTTATTTATAATATCTTTACAAAGTAAATACAGACGAGTTCTCAGACGAGAAGTTTTCCATTCATTTCACTACACTACATAACAGACTGAGTCAAATGCATGACAGTGGAGAATCCAGTCACAGTGTCCAAGTTTGGATTCTTTGGTAAACTACCAACCAGTGGTTAGGTACTTCCTAGATCCCTGGTATTCCTGGGATACAGTCAATACTGTGCTGATACATTCCTAGGTGACTGGGCTAAGGACTTGTGGAGTGGCTATTCATCAAGGCATCATACTTCACCACTGGGGCTAGCAACAATTCCTGAAGATAGTTTTTGTGCATCACTCTCAGTAAGATCTCAGGCAAGCAGACAATGTCACGGCTAGACACAGGTTGACATTTCACAAGGCTATCAGCCAAGCTGCTCGTGTCTTGAGCAGTGGGTGTGTATAAGCCTGCTTTAAAGCTGACTGCATCCCAAGCACCAGTTATGGCAGTGCTCTCTGGAAGGAGCCCCAGGACTTCCAGAAGAGACCCAGCACCTACACGCACAGGCTTGAACCCAGCACATCCCAGAGCTGCATGAGCCGCAGCACGAGCAGAGGGGACCTTCCCTCTGCTCTCTCCTGTACTTCCCACAAAGATACATCTCAGCTACTCTGGTAGCAGGAGAAGCTCTTTGCACAATTCCTCAGCAAAAAACAGCTGAAATTAATCAGAATATAAAAACACAGGAAATTTCCCTTCTTTGCCTTCCAGACAGCAGGGAAACAACTTTCAAGTGAAGAGCAAAACCAAAAAATGCCTACAAGGTACCAGCCTGAACCACAGCACACTGAGTTGTGTTCTGCCTGTTATGAGCTGTTGCAGAGTTGGGAACAATACATAAGAGGATGTATCTGACTGCAGAATGATTAATTACTTTTTTTTTTTTCCTTTCTCTCTTTTTGATAAATCAATCCTCAACGTTGTTTAAGCAAGATTATTATGCTTGCAACCTGTTAGAAAAACTACAGATGATGACAAAAACATTTAATGCCCTTCCCAAAGAGAAGTGTCTTCCTACAATAAATGCCTGCCACGATGCAGCAAATTTCCTTTGTAATTGATAAAAGCACAGGGTAGGGGAAGGAAACAAAAAAAACAACACAAATTATTTCAGTATCTGCCAACTGCAGCAGCAGAGCTGTCCAATGAGCTCCTCAGGTTTGTGCCTGATGAATTCAATTCTACATACAAGTGACACAAGCCTTTTATTCAGGGTACTAAAAATAGTTTAAATCAGCATAGCAATGGCTGGTTAAAAAAAAAAAAAAAAAAAAAAAAAAAAAGATTTAGCACATGAAAGCCTATATTACATAAACCCCCTGCAGCCAGCCATTTCTCATTGATATCAACATCTCAAACAAATATCAACACCTAAAGTTCACAATCATGTCTGCTATGCTAAGTTCAAAAAGCTGAAGCCAGCTCCTACCATAGACCTCTTAATCAGTGCTAAAAAAGAGAGACAGCAATTTTAATGACAGAAAAAAAAAATGGTAAGATATATGTGATACTAATCATATCACATTGCCATGGACACATTCTGCTGCACAAAGGCTCCAGCCATCTAATAGCAGTAATTTTTCTGCCATATGTAGAAGTATACTCATAAAAAGCAGTTTTCTGTCAGGAAAGACAAAGGTTATATATTGGAAGGCTGAAATGCTTCAGTGTTTAAAAAGATAAATTCATAGAACTTACTTTTTGGCCACTGATGGGCATAAAAAGTCAGACTTGAAAAATGACATGCAATCCTGGCTTATTAACATGGCTTGAAAAATTTCACTGTTATCAGAAAAATTGGGATCTTAGCCATGACCTGTTCATCTCTAGAAAAAATGCACTTTCAGAAGGTGGCATGCATTCCTCAGGTCTTGTACAGCAGAACTTGTGACTGCTCCATCACACAAATTTACAAAAGGAAGAAAAACAAGCACAGTCTGTATTCTTACCTAGAAGAATACTCATTCATGGTATATAACTGTAACAACCAAAACAAAACCATTAAGCTTACATCTACAATGCATTTTTGTGTTACTTAAAACCTCCCATAAACTAATGTGTCATTTTATTTATATTTTACTTTCCTGAAGTATAGCATGAAGTATTCAAACCAAACTGAATTAGAAGCAATATATCATGGAATCTCTAACATAAGAAAACCTCAAACTGGTTCTGGACCATTAACTAGATATCATTAAAGACAACATTAGTGTAACTTAAGAACAGGAAAACAAACAAACAAACAAACAAACAAACAAAAAAACATATGCAAACATCTCAAAGTAAATGGAACCCTCCCTGATGACTTTTATGGTATCTATATCAAATAAACATATTTTTTTATTATTATTTTTAAATATGTCCTGTAGTAAAGATGTAACTTTTAAACACAATTCTCAACTTACCTCTAACGTTTTTATTAAAATTTTCACATAGATGTGAGAAATCCCCAATGACACTCTAAACATGGAAGGCAACAGAATTAGCACCACAAACAAAATCAGCCAGACTAACAAAATTTTGCCCTCTGCGAGGCCATAGACCTGTCTATTTTCTTCCATGCTTGCTCCTTCAAAATGCCAATCTGCTGGCTTTCTGAAAATATCTGTTCATCTGCAGCGGAGAATCCAGCGAGCTTCAATAGTCAGAGGCAAATAAAACTACACATTCTAAAAGCCAAAGCTATCCCTAGGAGAGAGCTGCTGCCCTCTGAATCTGCCACCAGAGATGCTCTCAATGATAGCATAATTTTTAGCATTTATACCGCCCTAACTCCACCCACTGCCATATAACTGATAAACATTTACTCACCAGATATAATATAGGGTAGAAGAAAGATAAAACAGCCAAGTAATAATATATGTCAGGTAATAAGGTGATACCAATATGGGAACTTGACAATGTGTCAACTAGTTTCTACAAGATGTCCTGCCAATAATTACAGAACAAATCCAAGTAGGAATGGTTTTCAAGCCTTGTAAAATGTTCTATTCTAAAAATTATTTAATGTACATGGAGCATTTCCACAAATGAAGTTTGATCAAGTTATTAGCTTCTTTGGGCAGACTTTCTTCTTCACAATGAAATGACTGTCTTGTTTCACTATCTCACCACAAAAACCAAACTGAAGCTTTATTAGGTTTGTCAACTACTATTTTATTTATTTATTTATTTATTTATAATACCTCTGAGATGTAAATGTAAATTGCAGCAAGCAGGAATCAACAATAGAAGGGAATAAAACCTGCTCCCTCCATTGCTCTATAAGAAATTAGCCAAATTATATTACAGGGTTACAAAACGTACTGTGATGAGGTAACAAGTCACCTATCTTTGCATCTATCCAAATGCACAATTTAAGTACATTAGATAAGCAGGTTTCTCCTTCTATCCTATGAGATGCCAATAATTTAATTCAGTATTTTGAGAAAGACCCATTTCAGCCCCTTATCCTGACCACTCTCCTCTCCTTTCACATGCGTCAGAGAAGAAAGCAGTTAATAGCTGTATCCCTAGAACCTAAGGGGAGTCCATCAGCTGCTCATTTACAACCTGATTGCAGAATAAACCAACAAAATTGTGGAATGAACACTCTGGGCATGACTTCCAACGCAATTATATGCTGGTCCTAGCAAGACCATTCCTTTGCACGCGGTTACTTTTGCACGTTTGTCTGGAGCAGGAGCTGTCTGTTTGAAATGCCCTCATCCACGGGTACCACTGTCTGGTTTGTGTGGTGAAGCAGCCTTGCTGCGTGCAAGCAGGGTTCTTCAGGAATGAAAGCAGACCCAAAGACACACTCTAGAAAATGAGCCCAATATGCTCAGTTAACAGAAGCACAAGAGTCAGAGTGCACTGCACAGCACTAACTCCTCCTGTTCTCAGGGACACACAAGCAGGCTCCTCACATTTTACAAGCTCACGATACCATGACATCCTTCTTCTGCCATATCATGGGGTGAAGTATCTTTTGCATCTTCAGATTTGCTGCTGAATGTCAGTCTTCTGGTCTTCATAATTCCACTTTACCTTCTTCTGCAATCTAACTTTCCTTTTGCCTCTTAATTTTCTACCTGCATTTGCTAACCTATTTCTGAGCCTTTGTGTCTTCTATAAGACATTGCTATTTGATTTTTTAATGCTTTCTGCCTTCCCATGGCTTTCTCTCCCCTTACTCTGCCGTCAGACTGGAGCTGCAATATGAACCATTACGCACTGTTCCTCAACTTTCTCACCAAAAGGTATAGTCTCTTCTGGGCTTCTTGAGGAACAATATTTCTTTGCTAAAAATAAAAAAGCTTTGGTCACTTGTTCCTCTTTAGCTACCATTCCTTACATTCTCATTTCTGGCCTCTTCCTACAGCAGCTTGTCCTGCTAACCTGTGTTCTCTAGGGCAGCACAGGGTAGAGGTTTGTGGATGAAGGGATGTCAATCCTCTGGCACAACACAGTGCATCTGAATAGCCTTCAGCCTCAGCACAGGGCATTGGCATGCACAGCGTCTGGATGCAAAAAATTTTGTGGGCGGGAGGGTGGAGGTAGTTTCTGGGACCTAATGTGAGGCAGGAAAGGTGGGCCAAATGAAATATTGATAGCCCATCAGGACATAACAGGAAGGTGTAGCAACAATCTTAATTGGATGCCTTGGCAATCAGCCCGGGCATGGCAAAGAGAGATCACTTATTGAAAGGAGAGGGAGAAAGACATATTTCTCTAACCTCAAGTTTCCCCTCCTGAATGAGGGATCATAACATAGAATCACAGAATCACAGAGAGCGATACGGAGAACTGTTTTCCATCCTGTCAGAACTTCTGCACTGCCTCTCTAACCTTTACCAAGTCATATTCCTCTCAAACTACAGCAGCAGCATGACACTTGAAATCTTCCCTTCTACCTTCTAGAAAAACAGAGAGCAAGCAACCCTCTCCTGCTCACGCTTCCACCCCTCTTGAATAATGGGATTGCAGCCCTTTGTCAGCTATAATTTTTCATATAATTTTCGCTGGGAAACCATTCAGTCCAAGACCTTTGAGGCTTCCTGGGAACTGCTGTAACAACTATCATGGGCACATCCCCAAAAAGCAGAACATGTAGCAAAGTTATGCTTGCTGAGATTCACCACTGGGATGGGAGGGGGAAGAAATAAAGCAGGGCGCTTTGGAAATCTATTGCTTTTCAGCCAACACATCCCATTTGCCACACAGCAGAACACAATTTCAAGCTTTTGGCCAATCGCACAGGCAAATGAATCCTTTTAGTGGCCATTGAACATATGTCTTCATACTGATTTACCAGTCTTAAAGAGGTTACTTGTGACAGAAAGCAGTTTTTTCTGAAGCTTCGTCTTGCTGGTATCAGCTCAGTCCAACCTGACTCAAATGCTTATTTACTGCTCTTAATCCAGACAAATGACTTTTGACTGCCTGAGAAAGATGGGACATGTTGATATTTGTATTTCATGAGAAAGAGATACACACATTGCCCTCATCTCCATCGTTTTCTCTAAAACCGAAAGATCTGAGTGTAGATAACAACTGATAAAAATTCAGTACGACAAAACTCAAATTTATCAAAAAAACTCAACTTTATCACTCAACTTTATCAACTCAGGAAATTGCAAATGCCAACATTCATCTGTGCCAAAATACAGGCAAAGCTTTGGCTTGAATCTGATCTTCTATGGTAATATCTTTACTAAAAAAAAAAGAACATAAGATCTTTATGAAAAAAAAAATCTAGGTCAAACCCCCAGCTGCCGATCTGCTTTTAAGAACTGCCTGTACAAAATTCTAGCACTTTAGCACTGATGACCTTTGGTAAACTTAAAGTAGCTAAATAATAGTACTTAGACTTCAGTGAGGCCATATATCCTGAAATGTTGTCTCTGATAGGGGGTGAAAAATGATTGTTTGGGAAAAAGAATAAGAACTCGGAAAATGTACACTAGTTTTCAGATGGCCTGCAGTGACTACCACTCAAGAAATTCCTCAGCCAGATGTAGTTCCTTTGTATTTAGTAACAGGTATAAATTTATTTTCTATGAACTTTTCCAGTCTCCTCTCAAGCTCACATAGCTTTTCGTATTTATAGCTGATTGTAGGAAGTCTTCCCTGACTATATTGTGACTTTAAAAAAATCACCTCTTCTTGTTTGAATCTGTATCTTACAGATTTGTCTGACATCCCCTGCTTCTTGTGTCAGAGACTGAACAAGCAATCCCCAGCTACACTTACCAAGTGTATTTGTAAAGTTTTCCACTTACTTTATAGATATCTGTCATATCCACCTCAGTCATCTACTTTCAGGGGAACACAAATAGGGTAATTAGTCATTCTTTATGCAGAAGCTGTCTCATACCTTTCACTATCCTTGCTGCCTTTCTTTACACCCTTCTTGAGTCAGGGTCTGGAACGCCACACATCTGACTGCAGAAAAAGTTGGGATTTATACAATAACATGATGACATTATCTGTATTGTTTTCTAATTTCTAACCCTGGCATTGCTAACACTTGATCTGCTTTTTCAGCTGACAATTGTTGATGCTTTCATGGAACTATCTTTTAAAACCTTAAAATCTTGTCTGATACTAGTCTGTTCAAAGCTCATTGTTTTATATGTGAACTAATTTTTTTTATTTTTATTTATTATTTTTTTTTTTTTCTCCAACATGCATCACCTTATACTTATAAGCCATGTTACAGTATGGCTGCTTAGTTTTCTTACAAGCCTTTGTTGAAGGAATTTGTTGAAGCCTTTTGTAAATCCAAGATCAATCAGATCACCCTTATCTACATGTTTTTTGATCCCCTCAAAGGACAGCCTTATGTTTGTGAGGCAGGACTTCCTTTTATGAGAACTGTTTTAACTCTTTCCAGATAAGTCATATTTACCCAGATGTTCACTCTTTTTTTATTATAGTTTCCACTTATTTGTTTTGTGTAAATATTGGACCGACAGGCTTATTTTCTGAACCTCTCTTGGAACATTTTTGTTAAAAAATGCCACTCTGTAGTCTCAGGTAACAAGGCACTTTTAAGTAACAGCCATCTGTTGCAGCTTCAAATTCCTTTAAAACTCTGTGTGATTGATCTCAGTGACTATTTAATTTTGTTTGTCTACAATCACTTACAGACACTTGTCCATATAGATTCATATGATAACAATCATTTATGATTCTGAACAGTTTTACTATCAGTGGATTTACCTAAAATTTAATGTATATCAACCTGTTCTGCCTTCTGGATTCAGAAGATGTTCCAGCAACATGAAAAGAAATAAGACATATGCTACGTTTCATTCCACAATAAAAGAAAAGCAGTCATTTCAGCTACAATTTCCTACAAAAGTACCCTAGGTCTGTGGATTCTTTAAAAATGCAAACCTTTCCACCCATTCCTTAGTAATGAGAAATAGAGAGAGGGAAAGAGGATATCATGATCTCTAATTTATAGGCAGCATTTTAGTGCTGTAAATACCTGAATAGTAAGGTTTTCTCCTTTTTAACATTTCAATCTTTTCCTATCTGATTTTTTTTCACATAAAATCAACTTAGGCTAGTTTCCTAAAAATGTCAATTTTAACAACTTTTGAGTAGATTCTAACTGTATATTCTGTAAACAATGTAATAAACTACACAATTTATTGTAGTATGTGATTTTAGCCAAATGAGAGAATTAGCAGGAAAAGGAAAAGGAAAGGGAAAGCACAAGGACAAGCTGGAGAGGGGAGGGGAGGGGAAGGGAAAGGAAGGGAGGGGAGGGGAGGAGAGGAGAGGAGAGGAGAGGGGAGGGGAGGAGAGGAGAGGCGAGGCGAGGCGAGGAGAGGCAGTGCTTTTTGTTTTGTTTCTTAATTACATGGGAAAAAAAAACCTCTTGTAAATACATAATTTAATGGAACAAAAGATAAAATCACAGCTATACCACTTGATAAAACAGTCTCCTCCAAAATGAATTGAAAATGATCTCATCTAACAGATCCCTTCAAATGAGATTTTAAAATAGAGCGGTTTCTGCAAACTAAGAGTAGTGTAAGGCAATGCAGTCTATGTTATTATCCTGAATCACTGCCTAATAATATTTCTTGTTTAGTAGTAATACAATTAAGTATTTGTGCAAAATAAAAGCAAATTTTGAATGCAAAGATAAATTCCACTTTCCCCAAACCTTGTAGAAGTAGAAAGAATATTCTGCTTAATTCCTAGGCTTAATTTTTATTCTCTTGACTCAGAAGCAACAAGAAACAGAGCCACATGGAGAGGATTTAATTTTTAGAAAAAGATTTACATGATGGTCAAAGTGAATGAATTATGTTGATGGAAGGTTTAAGATGCACAGTGCCAGCAAACTTTCATTAAAGGTGATTGCTCCTAATTTCCCCCCCATCAAGTTTCTCTTGTCCTACAAGAAAATATAATAGAATCCATATAGAATCATAGAATCATAGAATATCCTGAGTTGGAAGGGACCCATAAGGATCATCAAGTCCAACTCCTGGCACAGCACAGGTCTACCCAAAAGTATAGACCATGTGACTAAGTGCACAGTCCAATCGCTTCTGATGGCATGAGGAACTTAGCTGTGCACTGCAAGATGAATAGGGTTTACTGACTGAAAGTACAGACATGTAAAGATACAGTAAAACAGCAATACCAAGCTCTTAGGAGAAAAGAAATAAAAGATAAAACAATAGCATACTTATTAGATACCTTTAAGGCCGGACTGGAAAGCCCTGCCCATGCTCGTAAGAGGCCTCAGCATTTTCTCATTGGTAAAGGTAAAGGCTTCAAATTTTAATCCCTAATGTGGATTATTAGGCTAGATATTGTGTAGCGGTTGGAATTTCACAACTATTCCATTTTGTTGTTGTTGTTGTTTTTTCCCCAATTTGAAGAACGGTTAATGAAGTATAGTGGAAGAAGCAGAGAAATGTCCTGAATGTGACTCTGGTGTGAAAAAACACTTTCTCAGAAACATTAAGTAAATGTAATGATGATTTAAACCCTGAAGTACATGGGGTTGCACTGTCACTTTCTGAAAAGCTGTAAGTCTGCAATCTGCCAAGTGTAAGGGGCAATGCTGAACAGTTCTCAGCCACTCTTCCCTCAAAGGTGGAAAAGTAATTTGTTATTCTGTGATGGAAAAAAATTACCTCAACTCCCCACCAGCTCAGCTAATGTTAACGAAGTTTTAGATACTGAGGAAGGGTCAAACTGTTTATCTTTCCAATACCTCTTTGTTCCCTGTCTTGTTCTTAGTGGAATGAGTAATAGTAACTCTAGCCACAAGAAGTTTATTAATGCAGGTAGCCCATGCAGAGAAGTAAGAACTCTGTTCCTCTTGGTGGTAGACTTCACCATAGTCACAATCATGCTTTTTGTTATTAAGTTATTGTAAAACTGTGAACTGACTGCATTCACAGTTAATGCTAGCCATTGCTGAGAAGTGTGTTACATCACACTTGTAGCATTTATATATGGTTCACTAAGAAGACAATATAAATCAACTGAGCTTGCAGATAGAAAGCTGCAGATAGAAAGCTGTCCATGCAAGTACCAGGAGGTTTTTCTCTAAGCAATTATGTTAGTGGGAGTCATTCTTGTTTGCAATAATATCATTATTATGGTTTTAGGAGAAATTGTGAAAATAAATAAATAAATAAATAAATAAAAGCAGCTTGGTACTCCAAACTAGAAACTAATTTAATATCCTTGAGTATTACTGACTGATAACACAGTGAATAGAAATTCATACAGAGAAAGCTCCCTTGTAGCTCTGCAATTCACCATGGTTATGCATAGGTAGCAATATGTCACAGATGCTCTATAGCCAAAGACTGATCACCATTAAATACAGTGAATAAAGATGTATTGATAACTTGCATTTGGAGAACATATCTGTGATGTTTCTTTGGTTTTTGTCCAACCTGTTCCTACCCCAAGCCACTTCCAGATACTCAGGAAGTATATTTCTGAACTGCTGATGGAAGAGAAGCAGACATTTTTATTATTATTATTATTTTATTATTATTATTATTTTTTTTTTCCTGGCCTACTAAAGTCTTTTGAGAAGGCTTTTGAGCCTCCAGGTGTGTGCACGGGGCCTCACTATGTCCCAGCAGCATGCCACTATGGGAGCCAGATTTCCTGCCCTATTTTCTCCCACTCATTTGTATTGACCAGGCAATTTGGAAGTACAGGTGGTCTTGAGGCACCCAAAGGGCCTTGGGAAAGGAGTTGTTTAGAAATATATAGAAAGACAAGGATTTCTGAATACACAGAAGAATCATTAAGCAAAATAGTTACAAAGGCCCCTCAAGATTTCATTGTGAAGAAAAAGTAAAACACATTCATTGCAAGACTTGTGAACATGGACAAAAATTCTGCAACACTGGAGTAACATTTTAGTTAATGTTGAAGTAAGGGTTTGGGCTAGAGTTTCTAGGCATCATTCCACAGTTTTTAGTTATCACTATGTTTTAGCAAGGAAGAACTCTTTTTCTCCTGGAATTTGGGGATACTCTAAAGTGCCTATCTCTATTTCATTTTGACTCTCAGGAGATGGGATGACCACATTTTGGCTAGAGTAGTTGGGAAAATCCTCATAAAAGATTCTAAATTAAAAAGAAAACTATCTGTGGTATTTTCTTTCTGGTTTTGGCAGGGAAAAGTTGCATCACATTCTTTTTAACAGAATTTACAGGAAACAAAACTGTATGTTCTGTGCAAAAGCTTCTGGATCTTGAACAGAACTCTTATGTAAGTAGATGTTCTGTGTTTATCTGAATTCCTCAACTCTGCCATAATGCTTTACCCTGCTCTTTGAATTGTCATTTAAAGATGGGAGTTAATCAATACAGCATCTTTTGTCTATCAATTCACCTTAGGCAGTCAGTTTTTCTAATCTCCCTTCTTCCTACTGAAAAAAACCACTGCAAACATTTCATGCCTACTTTTGAACTAAATAAAAATATCATACTGAACTTTTCTGATGCATTATGGTGGCATAAATCAAGAGTAACCATATCATATTCAGTTGGAAATAGATTTTAGTCATAGCTGAGCTAAGAATTCAGCCCTAGTGGTGTATTTGAAATGATGGTTTAACATGGCACTGAAGACTGAAAAGATCCTGAAGATTTAACATCAATGTGATGAATACTCACCTGCATTAAATTTCATTTTCTTTTGAAATTTGTTTCATGTTAGCCAGTATAAAAGTGATTAATTACCTTTGGCTCGTTGCTTTTAAAAAGCACAATGAATGATTACATTTATCGCCCAAGTCGAGCATGAAAATCAACAATTTTTGCATTGCAGTTTTAACCAGGCATTATTTTCCACTTAAAAGGCTCATCAGACTGAATTTATCAGTACTAAAAATAAGAATAGAAGAAGCAGAGGAACGATTGTGTTATAATGCAGTGTGGGCCTCAGGAAACTTGGGTTCCATTTTTACTCTTGTAAATTTATATTTAAGTTTTGGTCTGGACCTTTAAAATGGGGAAAATAACTCATCCTGTGTACAACGTTGAGAAATCTGCTTGAAGTTCTGAACATCTCAGTGGGTTGTTTGATAATTTGTGTCCTTCTGTAGTACCCCTTTCTTCCTTCCTTCCTCTGCACAAACTAGGCTATAAGCTTTATAAGGCAGTTTCTAACAGGACTTTACAAATACAGTGAAGTATTTTGTTTGCTGTCTGTCCCAGCGAGTCTGATGTTTGTGATTCAAACTACAGCATCTAGCAAAATGAGAGTTCATAAAGAGTTGCCATGGTATCAAGTTACATCTGTCTGCATAAGGATACCAACATTTCTTTCTCTGTCTCTGGATGATTCTGGTTAGATTTTTACAAGAGAAACAATAACAACAAAGAGGATACAACAAGGATCCTCATGCATGAAATCTTACCCCCATGCAAATAACTGCAATAGATAGAAAGCAATTCTTCATTCCTGGCTATAGGAACAAGAATTCCAGCTCTCTGCTTTGATAACTAGCTCCTTGCCAAATGGAGCACATTAGAAAAAAAAACAAACACCTTGTTGTTTAACTCCTGCTGATCCTGTCCTGTTGTGCTGCAACTTCTTGCCAGAAACCAGTTTCCAGACTTCTCTGCTCCTTCTGTCTTTACAAAGGCTTCTGCTTTTGGTGCTAATCTACTGCTTAACTGGTACTGACATAGATTTTCTGGCTTTCCAGACAACTGCCAACATCTGCAAATCCTGGACAACTGGTTTTTGTGTACTCACAGATCAAATCTGGTATGCATGCTGCGAGACCTAGGGTAATGTAGAATGTTGGTTCTGTCCCTTCTTATGCCAGCTGCATCTCCTATCCCTTTGTTGGATCTATCATATACGGATAATGTGACAGATTTATTTATTTAATTCTGATTTTTTTTGATTTAATTCTGAAGTGGGTTTGTTGGTGACAGGAAAAGAATCAAATAGTTGATATGAGAGGTATCTAAATGTCCTCCAAACAGTATTTTGAAAAATAAATACTCTCGTAAGGAATACTGATATTTGTTACAAATGACAGATCAATTTCCTTTACTGTTGTCTAGTACCTGTATTATTTTTCAATGCTCAGGTAGAAGATTTTTTGTTCCCATATTAATAGTGGTGTAAAGCAGAAAGACAGTGAATGTGAGTGCAAATAAACACAAAAGCATTGGCATCCTAAGTGCTTTCCTAGTGATTTGAAAAGCTGTCTTTCTTATACAATATATTCATTCAACAGTTATGAACATGTGTCAGTACTAACAAATAGAAATGAACTTAACACTGTTGGTGATACCTTCTGAGCACAGAAAGGGAATTACCTAAGTTTCTGTAGGCAATTGATTATATGTAACAAATATGACTTACTAATAACAGTAGAAATATACTCAGTTTCTTTTTTATGACAGTACACTTATTATTCTTTCTAGCAAGTCTCCACTAACACATCAGAAATTTTATACATGGGCAGGAAACAAAATGAAAGCCAATGTAGTAAAGCTACTTCAGATACTTTTCAATGCAAATGTATCTGAGAAATTCCATACATTCATCAGGCAAACAGGGAGAGGATCACATAACTTTCTACTGTCCTTTCTCAGACTGTCACTGATGGCTTAATGTTTATTCAAAGTGCTTTATATATCATACATTATTCATCGGATTTTAATGAGAAGTTCTCTGTTTTTATGTTACAGTTTGTTACATAGCAATTACAGCAGGGTAATCAAGTCTTGAGTTCTTTTCTTTAAGATCTAGTACTGCGACCTTCCATTCTCATGCATCTCAGACAGTACTAAATTAATTAAAAATTATAATTGAAATTCCCCAACTGAAACACCACAGCAGTTTTCTCAGAACATTGAATCTATCTCCTGTAAATGTTCCAGATCGAGTTGCAAGAATGCTGATTTCCTTAGAAAACCAAAATAGCAACAGCCAGGGAGAGGAAGGAGAGGAGCCTTGCAGGTTTCAGGTACTAAAAATGAAGAAGCCTGAACTAGCCAGAAAATCCTTCTTAAAGAAGCAGCCACAGTGAGTTTTCTAAAGCATGTGCACTTTTGTAATGTTTGACTTTAACAGAACTGATGGACTTTAGAGCATTTTATAATCATTTCTATCTTACTGAGTTTCAGAGAAAGTGGTTTAAGGTCATAGAGACCAAGCTAACAAGAAATCACAAACCTGGCTTTAGGGCAAATGCCCTATTCACAAGACCCAGAGAGAGTCTCCTAGGTAAATAATAGCATTAAATACTTGCATATTGTGTTTTGCCTGTAAGCATAATTTTATATTTTGCAAATGTGCCAGTAAACTTTATCAACACTCTTTGAGGTAGGCCAGAATTGGATTGTCCTCTGTAATGGCTGGTTTTTATCCTCTGCTGGGGGGAGTCAGGGACCGTGAAGACAAAAGGGTCTGTCACTGGGGATTGACCAGTTGCCAGTGACATTTAAAGAGGGTTGGGACTGGGAGGGAATGACACAATCCCAGTGCTTCCTCTCCTCTACCAATGCAGAGTATAACAAAATGCAGCCATTTCTAGGGCGGAACAATGCACCTGCTCAAAGGCAACCAGCAATTGTACAAGTGCAAAAAATTGCACAATTTACAATAGGGAACAGAGAGTAATATTCAGTTTAAATGTATTTGCAGAAGAAATCAAATAGACAGACTACAATTTTATCACTTGAATTTCAGCAGGGTGCTGGGATTTACACTTTTTTCATCTAAAATATTTGGGAAACTATAATGAGTGTCAGGACCTCTTATTCTGAAAGCAGTCTGAGGTAGAACAGCCTTGACCACTGTGGATGCATAATGTAGGTCCAGGAAGGAAGGAAAAGGGAGAATTGCTTGCACGATCCATGTGCTCAGCAATTCTTAACTGTGTCTCAGTGGCCCCTGTGGCCAGACCTGATTTTGGTTTTGGGTACTCTGACCAGATGCTTCTTTAGTGTCTGATATTGCAAAAAAAGGGTAAGGAATTATTTCTTCCTTAACTGTGACCCCATGAAATAGGACTAATGGACAGTGGATAGTCACTGTAGGAAGTACCTAACTAACACCAGTTATTTAGGAGAAGATTATGTAGCAATGAATGTATGCCCGGGATTTTAACATTACTGAATTATTTTCCCTATATAACAGCAGCTAGATCAATGTAATGTTCTAAAAACCCTTTTCTGTCTGTGTTTTTCTTTTATATAGGGCAGTGTTTAAAGGGTGTACTCCAATAACATTTTCTGACTGCCACTGAGATTATTTAACAGAGAGATCAGTATTCACTTCTGTTGTAACCCTATATATGTTTTTAGTTTTATATGTGCTTAGTTTTTTATATTAGAAATACAACTGAGTCACAACACTGATCCATTTCTTCTTTCAGTAGGGTGCTGTTTCCTGAAATATTACTTCTTTCCTTTTTCTCACATTTTTTTTTCTGTCCAGAAAACAAACAAACAAACAAACAAACAAAAAAACGTAGTCCCTTCCATATTTGATTGCTTTTTAAAAAAAATTTATTTCGTTTTAAACAAAAATGCAACCTTTGTAAATATGCATTTTCATTTTGCTTGTGAAGTGCTTTACAGCAAACCATGAATTGTTCTCCATAGAGCTTAACTATACAGAAGACAAAACATTAGAGATTTTTGTGAGTATATGTAGGCAACACAGCAAAAAGAAAGGCAACTTTATATGTTAGGACTCTTCTGATGTTATCAAAACCAAACCTGTTATGTCTACAGGACATACAAACTAAATTAAGAGGAGAAAAAACAGTATCAAAACCAACAAAAAGTCTTCTAGTATGTAGAACCTTTGGAGTTTTATGAACTATTCCTTGTAATGAAATAGTCTTTTCTTTAAAGAACATACCCAATATTGGTATCTTCCCTTACAGAATAGTTTAGAATATATTTGATAGATAATAATTCATATAGCACTGAACTGCAGATACTTGTCTTGTCACAACTGTATGTTAACACAAATATGTTAACTGTTGCAAAAGTTGTAGTATAGCTATCCAGGAGAGATAACATGTCCATATCTCATGCATCACAGTGATGTTCTCATTCTTACTGGCAGCTTGTGTTAAGGGTGTATTTTAAAGATGTTCTCTAAATGAAAAGGTTAGGTAAAGATTTAGTTTTCCCTGAAACATGCATTGTCTTAATGCAGTGTGCTATGACATAGAGATACGGTGTTCTGCACAGTTTGTCTGTGAGGAGATTCTGTAGGCCACTGGTAGTTATTTCAGGGAACATATCAATCCCAAATAATTATTAATCCTAAATAATTCTCCTGTGAAGACAGGCTGAGAGAGCCGGGGCTGTTCAGCCTAAAGAAGTGAAGGCTACAGTGTGACCTTATGGCAACTTTTCAGTACTTAAAGGGGGCTTATAAAAAAGATGGAGAGCAACTTTTTGCTCAGTCAGATAATGACAGGACGAGGGGGAATAGTTTTAAACTAAAAGAGAGAAGATTTAGATTAGATGTTAGGAGGAAATTCTTCACTCGCAGGGTGGTGTTGCACTGGAACAGGTTGCCCAGAGAAACCGTGGATGCCCCATCCCAGGAGGTGTTCAAGGCCAGGCTGGACGAGGCCTTTGGCAACCTGATCTAGTGGGTGGTGTCCCTGCCTATGGTAGGGGGGTTGGAACTAGATGGTCTTTGATGTCCCTTCCAACCCGAGCTGATCTATGGTTCCATGAATTAAAGTCATAAATCCCCCTCCCCATCCCGCCCCCTCCTGCCCCCCCCCCAGATCTGAGTTACTTTTCTTTGGGACTGAGTTAGGTTGTTTGGGTTCTGTAACCAATATCTCCCAAGGTGATGGAAGACTATTTGTTTTCTTTGTTTCAGAACTAATAACATTAAATCTGAAAACTTTAAATTAGAGATTTTAGTGGAAGAGGATTTGCTATTTTTTAAATTGGGGTGAAAGAAAGCATCTAGATTTAGACAAATTCCTCTACTGACTTCACCAATACTAACTCCAAATTAGGTTTTAAGTAAATCACGTTAGTTCTCAGTAGCGTTGTATAGGTACAACTTCAGGATGAACTGACTTTTTAACCTACAAGATCTTCATTACTGATAATGATAGAGAAGAAATCAGTCTGACTCATAGATTTTATGGTAAATTTACATTTAAACAATTTAACTAAAATGAAGTGACAACAGTTCAGTGATACTGCAATGTCATTTTTATGAAATTATTTTCCAGATCAGTAATGCACTTAAATCTTTAATGATGTTTCCACACTTTTGAAATCGAAGACCTTAAATTACTTTTACTGTTTATAGGTGGAAACTGCAGATAAATATTACTTTTAGCTTCAAAACATCAGGACCATGACACGCTGGGTATGTTTTGTCTCAACATTCCACACTAATGGTAGATGGAAGCCAAGCTGTGGCCTCTGAAAAAGAGGTGTTTTGATGCGTTTCCAGAACTGGCCTGAAATGGGGGAAGAACTGGTAATGGCATAGCTTCTCTATGTGATCTCTTGGTGATCTCCACTTCCAGCTTCACTAGAGCTGATTTCAGGGAGGAGAAATCTAATAGTAAGTATTCAGTGGCCAAGTAAGCGCAAGGCTCTTCTGTGCTCAATTATCCACAGCTGCTTACTGTTACAGCTGCAAGCTAGACACAACAGAGCTGACTTGCCTGCCTCCACAGCAAAATAGGGGATGTCCAAACTTAGTGTCGTTATTTTCTTCTCAGTAGCATGGTATTTCAAAACAATTCTGTGTAACTGAAAGTAATTGTATGCGTGCATATAACCAGCAAAAGAGTGAGGGACAATGGGTCAAACGGCAGCGCAGCAATGATGAAAGGCATCACTTTGCATCTTGCTTATGAAAGAGTCACTGATATTCTGCAGCCAAAACCACACGCAATTTAACTGATGCTTGTCACCTCCTGGACCAAGTTTTCCATTCTGGTTAGACAAGAGTGAGAGACTGGAAAAGTTTGAGCAGAATATCCAACAGCATTAATTCCAATAACATCTAGAAAATCAGCTTATGTTATTCAGTGGTGAGTCCAGCCCTGGAGAGCAAGTACAAAGCCTCATCTAGACTCTTTCTTGCCTCTTTGTGTTGCCTATGGAGGCTTCTTCCAAGTCTGTCACGTAAAGGATGCCCCTCCATTTTTGACATCTATTTCAAAGGCATTGTTATTTTTTGAGAATTATTTTGTATAGTAATGCATGTTTTTGACAATCTTGTCTGAGAATCTTGTCTTACTACTGAGATTTAGTTCCATGCAAAGCTATTCAGCCCCAAAACCTACTTGCAAAAGCCTTAATGAGTCTGTAGAACAGACACTCAAAGGATGAGGCCTACGAAGCCTGAACTCCACATTTTTTTTTTTTTTTTGTAAATTTTTTGCTTTTTTTTTTTTTTTTTTTTTTTTTTTCAACCTCAACACCAGGAATATTGCCTGGCTTTTGACTGGAAAGAACAGGCAAACTTCACCAGTACATCTTCCTCATGTTACTCCAGTGTTTCTACTTCGTTAACTAGAAAACCACCGATTCTGTGCTCTAACCAAGGCAGTGTTTTTAATTGTGCTTGGACAGTAACTCAAACCAGAGCAGGCAAACAGGTAAAGTACCTGGGTCCTGTTTCACTCTGGTTATTCAAGAGGCATAATTTTGCACCTATAAACACATGCATACGTATTGCCGCAGATAGACGTTATAAAAACACGGGTGAGGAAAAGTGCTTGCATTTTTAGCGCTTGCCTGTGCTCAGAGAGGAATTGTGTCCCCGTACAGCCGGACAATGCCGAATTAGAGCCCCGGTCCCACCGCTACAGGTCCCCAACAGCTCCCCCCACCCAGCCCCAGCTGTTTCCTCCCGGCCGCTGCGGGCCGGACTCTGCTGCGCGCACTGCGCAGGCGCAGCCGGCGGGGCCGGGCGCGCTCCCGGCGGCGGGGAGGAGGGAGCGGCGGCGGCGCGCGCGCGGGTTCAGACGTGGCACTCTGCTGAGCGGCGGCCCCGAGCGGCGGCGCGCGCGGGCGGGCGGAGGCTCAACGCGACTCCCAGGTAACGGCCCTAACGGTCATAACGGCCGCACGGGGGGGCAGCGGGAGGGAGGGGGCTGCGGAGGGTCCTCGCACAGGTACCGGGGCCGGAGGGGGGCGGCGGCGCGCAGGTGGCGGGCGGGTCCCGAGCGGGGCTCGGGAAACTTAAGCCTGTGCTTTCTGAGCTTCCTTTAGGTGTGTGGTACAGGAATAAAGAGTGAGGGGTGCGGCTGTGTGTCGTCTTGCCTGCCTGCTTTTGTGTCAGTGTAGGCACGCATGGCAAACGCTGTTTGCCAAGTGGAGGTTGCAGCATGCCCTGGGGAGGGATAGCACCGCTTCAGAGGTACATCGCCACGGTTCCTCTACAGAAATACAGAGCTAATAGCTCTCCTTCGGGTAGTGGAGAGCATGGCCTTTTATTTTTAACTCGGTTATCCGGCCCCTGTGTGCACGCGAGGGGATTTTACAGCTTCACAGAGATAGCGGGGCAGTGGAATGCGGTGTAGGTACAGCAGTCCTCTGAGGAATGCTGCCAACCTGTGCGGGTGTAGCGGTAAGTTGTGGAGAGGTGTTTGTGTCAGTGGTGTCCTTCAGGCCATGGGGCGTAAGGTCACCTGGCGATAAGTGAGGGAGACCAAATCTTATGTTGTCTTTTTGTGTAATGACATGGTAGTAAACAAACCCGGGGAAAGACCTCAGTTTAGTTGATCCTCTGATCTTTCTCATGCCATTTCCAGAATGGATCCATATATCTCTTGTCAGAACCTGATCACTAAAATCTTAAGGGATCTATGTCTATTGGTGCCTTGGATGTTGTCTCCAAACCAGTCTTATTGCATGTTTCTGTATGTATGTGTCTGAGAAGGGATTAAATGTTCTCAGTGTTAAATTGAATCTGGAACTGTGTTGGATAAGCTTGTGGTGCCCTCCATGTGTGTGGTTCGGAGTTCCTGTCTCTCTCCAGCACAACCTCTGCGTGTTTGTAGTGCCTGTGGGAAGTTCGACGTGGCAAAGTTTTGTGTGGCTGTGTCTGAGGAAGCTGTGGGGGAAGTCGTTTCCCATGGACGCTGTCACAGTTAAAGGTGTTGGCTGCTGCAGCTGCCTCAAAGTGCAAATCTCTTCCTTTTCATATATTTAAAGTATTTATACTTTTATACCACTGTGTAGGTAATTTGGTGCTGACTTACTGTTTTGGAGTAAAAAACTCACACTGTCATGTCTCTTATGATGGGGGCAGGGGAGGGAAGAAAGTACGGCTGGTAGTAAGAAGCCCCTCTGTGTAACTATTTTTCCCCTTTTCCTGTGCTTACCTTCTTAACTAAGAAGTGGGAGACAGCCCCCTAAGCTTGCCCACTCAAAGCAGTTTAATGGTTCAGTCAAGAAATCTTATGCCTCTCTGAGGAGCATGCCACGAACAGTGTGTGAGGAGGTCTGGGCCCTGGACCCAGCTCCAAGTGGCTTCTTGTCTGACATGACTGATCAGTAAAAATCTTTTTTTTTTTTTTTTTTTTTTTTGAAATGTATGTTTAATAAGAGAAGCCAAGAGGTGGGTTTTGTGATCAGTGTAGCTTTTCTCTACTGACATATCAGTGTAGCATGAATTTATCTATTTCGTGGTTTTGTAGGTGTGTCTGATTTAGATGGTGCCTTCATGAGCGCTTTTGGATTGCAATTCGTGATCCAGCCTGCATACTCAAAGATCACCTCATGCTGTAATCCAAGGAATGTGAAATATAGGTGGCTGGCAAAGCTATTTCAAAGGAACATTTAGCATATGAAATGCTGGTTTAGGTAATGAATCTCTAGTTCTTTGGGGATGCCCTAGTTGGGGCTTCACAGAAGCACTAAATACTTGCTCAGATCCTCATCATTTCTCAAAACACTTTTAATTTGGGTTTAAAGAAAGTTAGTGGTATTCCATTTTTGTTAAATTCAACATGCAATCAAAAGTGAAGAATCTTACAAAAGTGAAAGTTGGCAATCAAGGCTGCAGAGTGTACAATAGCAGTAACTTTTCAGATCCCTTGGTGGAAAGTGCTCTGTATTTGAAAACTGGTCATGTAAAATACAGTCATCTGGTTTAGTAGTATAGCATTCATCAGATTTTTCTGGTTCCTAAAAGTTTCCTAGAAGTATCTTGCGGGAAAAATCACTGCAGGAAAGAAATGAAATGTCTTGTGAATGTCTTTATCATCAGAAAACTTATTTTGATTGCTTTTAATCAAATAATGGCGTGGGTTTTTTTTGTTTGTTTGCTTGTTTTTTTTTTTTTTTTTTTTTTTTTTTTTTTCTGAAAACAACAGAATCAAGATGTGAAAGCTTAGGTAAAAGATGCCTTGGTAACAGTTTGGACAGCGTATGGTACTGTTGAGGCCATACTGCCCTCAGAGAATAGCCTCTCATTTGTGGAATGCCTTGTGCTTCATTTCATCACACTACAGAGTAAAAAAGCCTGCTCAGTTCTGGGCCAGTAATGTGGAAGACAGCTGGAAATAGGATCTCTTTCCATCCTGTAATTTATCCACAGTTTCACCAGCATTGACAGGAAGCTTTTACTTGCTTGCTGGGAGTAGGGATGATGTAGAAGGTTTGAAGAGCCAGTACTCTTTTTCCATACCCCATCTAAATTCTGCTAGTATTGGAGAAGGATTTGCTAGGAATTCCGTTCTCTAGTCACTCTGCTTTTCCTGATTTTTCCAAGTACGTGGTATCTGGTGTGTGGGACTTACTGTCTATTTTGCAGGTGTAGCAGAAGTCTAGTTTTTCCCTGTGAAGAGAACAATTTCAGATGTTTTCTTCCACCTATACAGCATTTAGTTACAGTTTTTCTCTTGCCTGGGAGAGGTGAATCCTGTTAGATAAATTCAGTGAATTGTTTCAATTCACACAGTGATAAGGAAAGCAACCAACCAGTTGCAGTCAAACAAAAGCGTTGTTTTCTCCTGACCTCCAAATCCATTTTTGCTTCCAGGTTTATCTTAGGACTTCTTGGAAGTGTAATTCTCAGCCTTTTAAAATGTCCAAAGAGTGAAGAGTAGTAGCAGGTATCACTTTCTCTTTTGCAGATTGTTAAGGAGGACCCCATACTTGGAGTAAGAATATTGCCATCATGAGTCAACAAGGTTATGTTGCAGCTCCTCCGTATTCCCAATCCCAGCCAAGAACGGGAGGCTTTTCTACAAGTTTTGGACCACCTAATTCTTCACTTCATTATGGGCATTATGGCGACCCCAACTCCTCATACTCAGTGCCTCAACCAGGTATGAAATTGACTTAAAATATGTTTTCAATCTGCTTTTTTAGTGATTTGTTTTGTATCTCATTTGGTGTTTTGCATCTCTTCATCGTACTTGTATCAACACACGGTGCTCAGCTTTACACTGTTGATGCAATAGGATTCTGCCCCAGCTTTGCTTGCATTACTGTTTGTGCTCAGGTGTTGATGTAAGATACCTGGTAGTGGGATTCCGACCTCTGAGTGTGAATTCCATTGTCAGGGAAGCAGTAGGCACCAGTACTCAATGCTGTGCTGTGATTAACCTAATACAGGTGTTAACACAGACAGCAACAACAAAATTCTGGGAATAAAGAAATATTTCTCAACTCTGATGTGTTAATGGCAAGCAGGCTCTCAGAAATGGGTTGTGTTCTTTGCAGTAGGACCTGTGTCCAATCAGGTTCCTGAGCACAAATGTGCCTATAAATACAGGTTGATGTTTTACTACTGAAGCTTGCTTGCTGGGTGACGTGTTTGGATAATGCTCGGTAAGTGGAGCCCATCTGCCTTCTGACCACTTAAGAGACAGTTACTTTCCATGAGGAAAGGGAACTTCGGTAGCTTTTACATGCAGATGGTTTGTTTGGTGTATACAAATGAAATCATGCTGCGGATCAATGTAATTTGACATCCAAAAGATAAATCCGACTGTTACTGTCTCTCCTTTCCATTTCATTAATTTTAACTTGGTATGTGGCTTCAGCTTTTTCAAAAAATATAAGTGAGAATATAGTGGCTGAGGTCTTAAAAACAAAACATCAACAAAAGAAATTTGAGAGCATAGAACTGAAGCCCATTTTGCTGTAAGTCATACTGGTCTAATTTCAGCAAACTCTAGGCATACTAAACTTGTGAATTGGGACTGTGGGAAATATCCCATTCCCTCTTCCTTCTTTAAATCTATTAACACACCTAGGTAAAATAGGAAAGAGAGGGATCATCTCAGTGTGGCTTCACAGAGGAAAATGGCAGTTAAAATAGTAAAGATGTCTGAATTATTTTTTTAATACCAGTCAGATTATGGTAATTTACGTTAAACTCAGTATTTGTGATTCGGCAGGGTAATAACAGAACCAAATATGCAACCGCTTGTTTGTTTGTTTTATATGTAAAATATTCTTTGTAAAGACAGCAGGAGTAGTGTTACTTTAACCCAGTGCTAAATGTAGTCAGAATTACTTCTAGTAATTGGCTTATTAGAATGCTAGGAAAAAATACCAGTTTAGGTGCCAAACAAATTTTTGATGTTAAAGTATTTTAATTGAAAATAATTCAAGAAATAAAGACTGAAAAACTGTTTATTCAACAGTGGTTCTTACATAAATTATGATCCCTTTATAGTTGATGTTCCAAGATCTCAATGGGCCTACATACCGAAGCAGCGTTGGTGGGGGGGTTTTGTGGCTTTTTTTTTTTTTTTTCAGATTGTTCCAAATTTTCTTTCTGATGAGGCCTCTGAAAGCAAAGGGATCTCATGCTTCTCCCTACAAAAGTAACCAGATGATAGGGAACTTCCAATGTCCCAGATTGGACTGGAGGGTCTGTTTCTCCATTCTTGATTCTTTCTTACTGTCCCTCTTGGGTTCTTTTACTGGAAAGTTAACAACTACTGGTTGGTTCTTTTTTTTGCTTTCTTTTTCATATATGCTTCTATAGCTGACCAAGAATCTTTTCTTACAGAAAGGCTGAGGTTAGAAAGGACCTTTGGGGGGTCATCTTGTCCACCCCCCTGCTCAAGTAGGGCCACCTGGAGCTGCTATTCTTATTTTTAGAGCAGGGCTGTACACTTGCAATTTTTTATGATCTTGTGCTTTTTTTCTTTTTAGGATTCTTACATAAAAGTACTTCTTGTTTGGCAGGTATGTCAAAATCAACTGTGCCTCTTGGATCTTCAGCTCCTCTTGGGCCTCCACCACCTGGTACACATCAGTTGAGCCAGACCAACTTCCAGAATGGGCCCAGTGCAGCAGGACAGCCAACGCACAGGTGACTTTCAAGAATTAATACATGAGATCTAAGTTATTTGACGTCCTTTCCTCTCTTTGGCTGTTTCACTGGCATTTAAGTATGGCACCCCTTTTATCTTCAGTAGTTTTGACTTCAGTTCTGAACTGAATCTTCTAGTTTAGTTGTCTGTGACGTTAAGCTGCTAGATCATACAGAATAATATATAATCTCATTAATGCAATTTTTAGAACAAGTCAGGTCTTTAATGTGAGTTGTTTGTTTTATTTTTAACTATTATTTCTGCTTGAACCTTAGACTCATTGCTTAAAAGCAGCAGTAAGGCGTTATATATGTGCTCTTCAGAGAGCACTTTTAAGTTGCTTTTATTTTTAAGTTATTTTCTGATGTCTTAATTCTCCTTTGTTGTGAGGTACCAAGAAGTTGTTATTTAAAAATTAATAGTTGCTGGTGAGTTTTGACTAGAAGCTGGTACATGTCTATATAACTGTAGGTTTTTTCCCTCTCTTGTCTTTGCTTTGTTGCTGTGGAATCACAGCAAAGGATCTGTAGGGTACTTAAAGACACTTTATAATGTAGGTTTGGTATAATTTTTCAGATGGATGACTGCTGCTCTTTTGCTCAGTCAGTTAGTCTGAGATTAACTATGAAGAATTTGTGCTGTTTTCCTGCCTCCAGAACTTACAGGAAGAAATGAAGGAGATGGGAGTGGTGAAGGGAGAAAATTAGGGACAGGTTGAAGCTGTAAAAACGAATCTTGGAAAAATTACGGTATGAGGGGATGAAAGGATAGGGTGGACAAGCTTGATTACAGAGTGGTTGTATTGCATGCTGAGTTGTAAGTGGGTAATCGCACTTAACTCTTAATTCTCTAATTAATTAGTTCTCTATTCTTGTCAAAGTCAGGAGGGGGACCAGTAAAACTGCTGTCTTGGACTTCTGGAGGGCAGACTGAGCTGTTGAGGACACTGGTTGGCAGAGTCCCTCGGGAGGCAGTCCTGAAGGGCAGAGGAGTACAGGAAGGCTGGGCACTCCTCGAGAAGGAAATCTTAAAGGCTCAGGAGCAGTCTGTTCCCACGTGCCCAAAGACCAGCTGGTGCGGAAGAAGACTGGCCTGGCTGAATGGAGAGTTGTGGCTCGAGCTTAGGAGGAAAAAGAGGGTTTATGATCTTTGGAAAAGAGGGCAGGCCACTCTGAAGGATTATAAGGATGTTGTAAGGACGTGTAGGGACAAAATTAGGAAGGCCAAAGCTCATCTGGAGCTCAGTCTGGCTACTGCTGTTAAAGATAACAGAAAATGTTTTTATAAATACATCAATACCAAAAGGAGGACTAAGGAGAGTCTCCACCCTATACTGGATGCGGGGGGAAACTTGGTGACAAGAGATGAGGAAAAAGCTGAGGTGCTTAACTCCTTCTTTGCCTCAGTCTTTAGCAGCAAAACCAGTTGTTCTCTGGACACCCAGTACCCTGAGCTGGTGGAAGGGGATGGGGAGCAGAATGTGGCCCCCACAATCCACGAGGAAATGGTTGGCGACCTGCTACACCATTTGGATGTACGCAAGTCAATGGGGCCGGATGGGATCCACCCGAGAGTACTGAGAGAACTGGCGGAAGAGCTGGCCAAGCCACTTTCCATCATTTATCGGCAGTCCTGGCTATCAGGGGAGGTCCCACTTGACTGGCAGCTAGCAAGTGTGATGCCCATCTACAAGACAGGGCAGAAGGTCGACCCCCGGCGAACTACAGGCCTGTTAGTTTGACATCAGTGCCAGGGAAGCTCATGGAGCAGATTATCTTGGGCGTCATCATTCAGCACTTGCGGGGCAAGCAGGTGATCAGGCCCAGTCAGCATGGGTTTATGAAGGGCAGGTCCTGTTTGACGAACCTGATCTTCTATGACAAGGTGACACACTTAGTAGATGAGGGAAAGGCTGTGGATGTGGTCTACCTTGACTTCAGTAAGGCATTTGACACCGTTCCCCACAGCATTCTCCTCAGGAAACTGGCTGCTCATGGCTTGGACTGGCACACGCTTCGTTGGGTTAAGAGCTGGCTGGATGGCCAGGCCCAGAGAGTCTTAGTGAATGGAGTCAAATCCAGCTGGAGGCCGGTCACTAGTGGAGTCCCCCAGGGCTCGGTACTGGGGCCAGTTCTCTTCAATATCTTTATCGATGACAGGGGCGACCTTAATGCACACTACAGGTACCTGAAAGGAGGCTGTAGCGAGGTGGGGGTTGGTCTGTTCTCCCACGTGCCTGGTGACAGGAGGAGGGGGAATGGGCTAAAATTGCACCAGGGAGGTTTAGGTTGGATATTAGGAAGAACTTCTTTACGGAAAGGGTTGTTAGTCACTGGAATAGGCTGCCCAGGGAAGTGGTGGAGTCCCCATCCCTGGAGGTCTTTAAAAGACGTTTAGGTGTAGAGCTTGGTGATATGGTTTAGTGGAGGGCTTGTTAGCATTAGGTCAGAGGTTGGACTAGATGATCTTGGAGGTCTCTTCCAACATAGATGATTCTGTGGTTCTGTAATTCTGTCAACTGTTAATTATTTTGCTGACCTCCCATGAGTGTCAAAATCAGAGTTTGTGTACCTATAGCTATTTTAGCTTTAGTAAACTTAATTTCATGTAACAACATTCTTGTTTCAGTTGATTGAAGCCTTACTCTGCTTCTTTGCTTGTTTGGTTGTGGTGAATTTATTTGTGTTCAAGTAAAGCCATCCGTATGTTTTATGAGGCATGAGAATAGGAAAGCCTGTTGTCTGCGTGTTAAAACTGTGTAAAGAGGACCCACAGAGACTGGTCATCTGTTGAGGGGGGAAAACAAAAATGGATGGGGAGAAGCAGTGGTTGTCCTGAAGACCTGAAAACAAGGAAAATGGAAGTCAGTGACATGACCGGCCCAGCAAAATACTGATTCTCTTCCCTAAGGTTTGGTCACTGTCCTGACAGCTACACACCTATTGTTTTTACTTGATATTGTTTTATTCCCAAACTGCTGAGAGCTGCTATTCTTGGAAAGGAAATTTCCACATCAAAATTACAAGTAAAATAAATTCTTCTCTTGATATACCTAGGACTGTCGTCAGTTCTAAAAACAGTTGTAGATAAAACAATGTAGGTGTCTGGGAGATAGCCTGAGATCTCATTTGATCAGAATGAAATAGTGCCATGTGTTACCTCTTCCTTTTCTGCAGTTCTTTCTCTTGCCTTTATGCTTTCCTGTGTCTGGTAACCCTGCAGCAGTTTTTCCCCACCTTCATCCTCTTCTTCCCTCCAGAAGCGAGAACTCCTTAACAGTTTCTCTGTCCATTGCCCTCTCTCTGTAGATATTCTCTGAATACTTTTCATTCATCCCTGATAGGGGAGCTTCCTTTATGAGCTTGAAAAGGGGATGGAGGGATGTGCTAAATGAGAAGCTTCAGTTTCTTAATCTTCAAGCTTTCATATAGTTACTAACTGTCTCTTCTCCATGGAATACTCAAGCTTCTTTGTTTCTAGTAAGTATACAAGCAAACATGTTTGAAAAAATGCATTCTCTCTTTGTGCTTCATGACTATTTTAACAAGAATATACTTCTGAGCAGAACATGAGAATTCTCTGGAAAGTTTGGTCAACCTAATTAATTGTTTCAGCACCACCCTTGAGAAGGTATTGGACCTTCTGGGATTATGACTGGATGATGTAGTTCCTTGCGTAACTGCACTCATTTTTCCCTTCAGGTTTCAAGGCCCTCCACCTCCAAACAATACAGGACCTTCCTATCCTCCCTACAATCATCAGTCACAGCCAGCCTACCCAAATACTGCATCCACTTCATCTACAACACAACTTGCTAACCAGCTCAACAGCATGCAGATAAATAGCTATGGTAATCATTTTTATCCGATTTGTCTGTTTGACTTTGTCTTGAGTTACAGCTATTATGACAGCTATTAGAAACTCACTGAACTTGTATATAAGCAGATAATAAATCCTTGCCCACTATCATTTGCTCAAGTTCTTACATTTTTATTCTCATCCAGTTTTTTACATCAGTGTTCTTGAGTTAGTTCTGAATCAAAATTTGTTGAGCCTTCCATACATGTTGGTTACTTTATCTGTCATTTCTCATTATTTGTTCATGCTGGCAGTGACAGCCAAGACATGATCAATAGTATACAGACATTGTTTTGTTTTTCTCAGCTTTTTATAGTTTCTCTCTTATCGTAGTCTTTTTTGCCCAAAACTTATCGTTTATTTTTTTCATCTAAATTTTGTTTGCATTTAATTTGGGGTTAAAACTAAAACATGAGGCAAAGATGTGGTCATGTGATTCTTCCACATAAATTGCTTCCCATCAGTAATTTTCTGTCTGGCTATATCTGTGTTTTTTGAGTATTTCCTGGTGAAATTTACCATTTGACTGGAAGGCAGTGGAATTTAGTTAGCATCTTGTTTCTCTGTGACCAGGGCATTTATGAGGATGAGTTTGCTAAACTAAGATCTCTTTAGTGGCTGATACCATTGTAAGATGTGTGAAGATGAACTTTTCAGTTCATGCTGCACTGATGTTATTATCGTTGTTCCTTCTCTGGCTTGACAGGTTACTAACTAAAGTTTAATGAAAGTTGTGTAACTGCCAGGGGTCTGATCCTCCGTTTGCACAATAGCTCGTGAAAACTTGCTGCTTCACCTTAGATGAAATAATTTTGACTTGAATTCAGCCTTGGTGTACTGAACTGCAAGTGCACAATTGTCAGATAGTTCTGTACAGGAAGAAATGTGGCCCAGCACCCCTACAGCAGCACTTCACATTCAGCAATTTCAGCACTTCATATGCAGCAACTCATATTATTTAGAGCAAAAAGTATTGTTTTTCTTCCTGCCTTCATTATCTTGCCTCCAGCAACAATTATATAACGTTCTTGCTTATCTTGTTACATGCGGGAATGTTGAGGTACCATGTCTTCAGTGGTCTGAAGGGTGTCTTTATAGTTATGCCCCTGTGTTGAGTTTTATTCTTCTGATTTTTGCTTAGAGGTAAGGCTGAGCTGGTGTAATTTGACTGAGCACTGAAATTCATGGCTTGTTATGCTGCTGGAGCAGTGTTTGTGTGTACCAGTAGAGAACTTGAGCATGATTTGCACGTGACACTTCTTTCAGTTCACAAGTCTGACAGAAGATACATTTTAATATTTGTTTATTAACATCAGTCCTTTTGCTCCAAACCTAATTTGCTATTTTTTTTTACATTCTTGAAAATTAATTTTCTGTAGGTCTTTTGGAGGATGCTTGACTAAAAATGCAGGTTTCATAAAGTAAAGAGCATTTACAGATTTTAAGTCTCAAAAAGAAAACCACTTGCTGGGTCCTCTTAATTCTAATTGGAATCTGGATTTTACAGGCAACAAACTATTCCTCACCAGTGTGTGCAAAACAATTTCCACGTTTCATCTTTTAACATCAAAACCAGAAGATGGTTGTAAAACAGATTGAGTGGGTTTAACTTCTGTTTAGTTTGTCATGGTGAAATGGGAAGATCAAACTAACAAAAAAAAAAAAAGCTACATAAGATAAATTGATTATTAAGCCAAAAGGGGTGTTGTTTCACATTAAGAATTTAAATATTATATCAAAAGCCAATAGTCATTTATGTGTATTCTAATCAAGAATTGTTGAAGGCTGGCCTCCTTTTCCCTTTCCCCACCCACCCCAGCTGTAGGGTTTTATTGAAAATAGAGCTGAAGGAAATAAAATTGAACATCTGAATCAGTTCATACTTAAACTGTGAGGTCTGATTTGTTTTATGAACAGACATTTAGAATCTCCTTGATGAAGCATGTCAGTAGGTAACAAAATATTCCCTGTATGTTACAATATATGGAGTAAAAATAGAATGTCTTTCACACACAGTTAGTAGGTTGTCATTTTTGACTCATTTCATAAATATTTTCTTTCTCAGGTCCTGGCACTACTCCGAGCTCTCACACATCTTTCGGGCATCCAGCATCTTCTCAGGGTCTGCAGCCAACACCTCTGACACAGCAGCAAATGGCTTTGCCACCTGGATCACAGGTTCCTCCACCAGCAAATAGTTTCAGTGGCCTTTCTACTCAACCTTCGTTGCCTACTGTGGCCAGACAAGATGGGATCCCTGGATCTGGCCCCCCGAATCCTAACTTGCAGCAGCTTCCAGGACAGCCTCCAGGGCCTGGATATAATCCTCAGCAAGGTAAAGAATGATGTTTGGTATCTAACTGAAAACAAACAAATATATTGAGAATCACTGGTGGAACTGTGACCACTCACAGCTGATGTTCTGTTGCCTTGGAAAAATGAAAATTTAATCGCCTTTTTGTAGAATGGAAGTTGTTATTGCCTGTCAGTGCATTCAAGGCAGGATATAGTTTTGCTCAAAAGTTCATCGCTCTATTGAGAACTTAACAAGAAAAAGGAAATTAATTTGTGTCAGAAACAATGTTTGTTTAGTATTGCCTAGAGGCACAACATTTTAGAAAGGAGTCATAATCCTTTTTAGATACTCCTCTTTACTATAGCAATAAAGATTTGCAATTGAATACAAAGAATGTGCTTTCTTACCTGTCACAAGTAAGTAAAACAGCTGGCTTTTTAATTATCAAACCAATTAGGCTGGTTTGCAGTGACTGATATTAGTAGGGAGATTCTCACTGATGCAACTGGAACACTGGAATCAAGAGATACAAGTTTTACAGAAGAAACAGGCAGGGAAGGAGGGGCAGGGATGTTGAGAAATGCATAGATTGCACAGAGCTGGCTCTGAGAAACAGCCACAAACAGGCTGAAAGCATGCAGGTAAAGGTTAAGGACCGGACCCATAAAGGACACCTTGTGGTAGGGGTCTCCTACAGGCTGCCTGATCAAGGGGAGCCTGTTGATGAGGCCTTCCTGCTACAGCTGCAAGAAGCATCATGCACGTGGGCACCCATCCTGATGGGTGGCTGCTTCAGCCACCTGGATATCTGCTGGGAAAGCCACACAGCAGGCTGTAAGTGATCCAGGAAACTCCTGCAGTGCACTGAGGATAACTTCCTCATTCAGGTATTAGGCAACGTGACTGGAGAAGTGTTACTGGGCCTGGTGCTCACTAATGCAGATGAACCTGTTAAAGGGGTTATTAATAAATTAATATAGATATTAAGGGATTCTGGAGGTACACTGGCCAGAAAAGAAAGGCCAAGAAGAGTGTAACGCCCTGATAAATGAGAAGGGAGAACTGATAACAAGGGACATGAAGAAGGGTGAGGTATTCAACAAAAACATTGCTTCGGTCTTCACTGCCAGTCAGATTTCCCACACACATCTCTCGAACTCCTGAACAGCAGGGGCTGGCGGATCAGAGTCCCTCCCACTGTAAGCAAAGAGCAGGTTCAAGACCACCTGATGGAACTGAACAGGTACAAGTCTATGGGGCCCAATGCTGTGCATCCCAGGGTCCTGAGGGAACTGACTGATGCCATTGCCAAGCCACTGTTCATTTGTGAAAAGTCCTGGCAGTCAGGTGAAGTTCCTGGTGACTGGAAAAAGGAAAGCATCGCTCTCCTTTTTAAAAAAGGATAGAAAAGAGGACCCAGGGAACTACAGGCCTCACCTATGGAGCCTTGACTCTGTGTTTGGGAAGTTCATGGAACAGATCCTCCTGGAAGCAGTGTCAAGGCACGTGCAAGACAAGGAGCTCTCTGAGACAGCGAGCACAGCTTCACCAGGGGCAAATCCTGCCTGACCAATCTGGTGGCCTTCCGTGATGGTGTGATTTCATGAGTTGACAAAGGAAGACTGACCAATGTCATCTAACTGGACTTATGTAAGGCCTTTGACACAGTCTCACATGACATCCTGACCTCTGACTTGGAGAGGGATGCATTTGAAGGGTGAACCGTTCAGTGGATAAGGAGTTGGTTTGCAGGTCACACCCAGAGAGTGGTGGTCAATGGCTACATGTCCAGATGGAGGTCGGTGACAAATGGTGTCCCTCAGGGGTCCATCTTGGGACTGGTGCTATTTATTGTCTTTATCAGTGACATAGTGGGATTCAGCTCACCCACAGCAAGTTTGCAGATGACACCAAGCTGAGTGGTGCAGTTGATACAGCAGAAGGAAGGGATGCAATCCAAAGGGACCTAGACAAACTTGAGAAGTTGGTCCACATGAACCTAATGAGGTTCAAGTCCAAGTGCAAGGTGCTGCACCTGGGTCGGGGCAATCCCAGACATGAGCATAGTCTGGGGGAAGAACTCACTGAGAGCAGCCCTGTGGAGGGCTTGGGGTTTCTGCTGGATGAAAAGGTCAGCATGAACTTTCAGCATGCACTTGCAGCCCAGAAGGCTAACTGCATCCTGGGCCACATCCTCAGAGGTGAGGCCAGCAGGTCAAGGGAGGGAACTGTCCCCCTCTGCTCTGCCCTCGTGAGGCCCAACTTTGAGTACTGCATCCAGGTCTGGGCCCCCAGCACAAGAACAATGTGGATCTGTTAGAGCTGGTCCAGAGGAGGGCCGTGAGAATGATCAGAGGGCTGGAGCACCTCTGCTGTGAAGAAAGGCTGGGAGAGCTGGGGCTGTTCAGCCTGGAGAAGGCTCCACGGAGACCACATTGCAGCCTTTCACTACTTAAAGGGGGCTTATAAAAAAGGTGGAGAGTGACTTTTTATAACGGAAGATAGTGATAGGAGAGAGAGGAAAGATTTTGAACTAGAAGAGTGAAGATTTAGATTAAAAGGAAATGCTTCACTCTGAAGGTGGTGAGGCACTGGAATAGGTTACCCAGAGAATCTGGATACCCCATCCCTGGGGGTGTCCACGGCTAGGTTGGATGAGGACCTGGGCCCCCTGATCTAGTGGGTGGAGTCCCTGCCTCTGGCAGAGGGGTTGGAACTGGATGGTCCTTAAGGTCCAT
This sequence comes from Nettapus auritus, assembly GCA_011076525.1. NCBI lineage: Eukaryota > Metazoa > Chordata > Aves > Anseriformes > Anatidae > Nettapus > Nettapus auritus. Next base: position 21,368,649 of record CM021768.1, read on the forward strand.
TCCAACAAAAACCATTCTGTGAAAGGCCTGGTTTGAGTAGCTGTGATAACCTCTACCAGCAATCCTATTTTGCTAAATAATAGCAAAAACTTCAATTATGCTCAAAAAATATAATTGAAAAGTTTTGGAATTGGAGTTGTCATGCCTAGTTTTATGCCTACCTTTAAAATACAGACTGCATGAGCTTAAATAACCCATTTCTTGTACTTGCTGAAAACAGAAAGGAAGGAGAGGTTGCATTTAGCGGAAGTAAGAATGATTTGTATGGCAAAAACTGATGTTAAAATTGATAACAGAGCATAAATACTTTATACCAATGGTCATTTGTAACTGTACAGCAAACTATGGCCCTCAGATGGCAGGACCTCAACTGTCTTATCCTGGTGCCTTTCCTGGAGGTCCAGCACAGCTCTCCGGTCCACAGCAGAAGAAGCTTGATCCTGACTCTATTCCAAGCCCAGTAAGTAATGTGGCACTAATGTTTTATGAAAGTAAATTTCTGCTCCATTTAATGCCATTGCGTTTACATGGCTTGGTTTACAGGTTATGTTGCAATTTTTGTATAGTCTTTTAACTAGATGGGCTTTTTACTTTGTGTTGTCAGTTTGGAATAACTGAGTAGTGCGTAGTACTAGGTTTAGAACTGAAGAGGCTTTATAACTTTAGCTGACATGGGACATACCCACAACGCAGAGTACATTAATAGGAATTCTCAACAAGGTTCTCCTTATTACAATAAGGAGTACTGAGGGATTACTTGCATTCTCTGCAGCTGGTCACCTTTCCTTTCCACTCCAGAAAGATCCAAGGCTTAAACTTAGTTACAGGTAGACACCTAAAGTAGGACTGGTGCAGAGCACAGCTATGTGAACTCTAAAATTGCGAACATGGAAAAGCTGAGAAGACCCATGCTCAAAAGCCATGTCACTGTTTGCAGGAGTTCCTCAGGCAACCAGAACTACTTGCTTGAGCATCTTTCCACCTTTGTAAGGATTTCAGTAGCTGAGGGTATACGTAATGCTTAAGCTTCCTACAGGGTCAGAAGGCTCAGTTGAAGCCTGCCTGAATGTGCACTGGTGGGACAAAGCCTCTTCTTTTTAGAATTTTGTTAGAGGAAAAATAAAACAGGATATGGATTGTCAATCTTTCTTGAATAAAGTAGTCTAATTATTACCCAAAGGAATTACTTGTCAGATGCAGGCTCTATTTAAGTTGTGTTTTTTTAATTGGAAACAGCTGATCAAAGTAGGGGGGGAAATGTGCTGAGCTCATAGGGAAAGCACACTGATGCACGCACTTACACAGGTTTTGGCGATCAGCCGAACGCATGAAAAGGTCCTTGGAGAGTCAGGATTCTTAAAGCAGGCTATCTTGTAGCTTTGACACAGGACTTTCTACTTAGATGCATTAACCACCACACTGTAAGCTTGTCTGGGGGAAGGAATCTCCCATTCCTCTGCTGAAGCAGTACTACTGTGCAGGAAAGTGTTTGTGTTTTACCAGGAGGGGGGAAAATCACTTGTGTAAAATCCTGATCCTGTTCAGTAGGGTGTAGCTTTACTTCCTTATGTTAGGATTTTCATTTGTTTTATCCAGTGATGGTTTTATTGAAAATATCTTGGAAAAATGCCTTTTTTTTTTTTTGGTAACCATTTAGAGGTAATGTAACAACTGCAATTGCCACCATAGTGGTTTAAAAACAAATGAACAAAAAACCACCTGAAGTGAATTTCTCTGTAATTAGCAAACGTAGGTAATAGTGCCCTGAATAGGCTGACCGTTCTTAGTGTTTCAGTATGGTGCTTTTATGTAAGAAGTACAAAATCATCTTGTATAATACATTTAGGGAAAAAAAAAAAAAGGCATCGGGAGCGGGAGGTCTGGCACAAAAACGTGGACTGATGTCTTGTTTCAATTACACATGTAGAATAAACAGTCTTGACTATGACAGTGATGTTAAAAATAGGTTAAAAGGTTTGTTTTAGCAGCACAGAGGGGATCAAAATAACATCTTTAAAAGAAACACTGTGAGTCAATGTCTGCAGAGGTCAAAAAGCTAACTCAGAATGAGGAGTAAGTATGACCATGTGTATTTATCTTATTATATTTACATTATACAATTACGGTAGTGTTGCCAGATAAATTTACTTATCTGTAGCCATTGTTGATTTATATTTTCTTACATGTGTTAGAGGTTGATATGTTCTCTGATGACATCTATGAAAACTAGCATCTGGGCTTTGTCACCAATTATTTCCAAGACCAATGATATATTTACGTCAGTTAACTGCAGAATACCAGTGTGGATCAATGGTGTATTGATCCTTTGCAGAGCTAAGTCTTGAAAGTGGTTTGCTTCTTTCAGCCAACAGAACTTGTAGAACAAAGCCTTTTTCCCTTCTAATCCAAGAGTTAGTGATAAGTATACAAGCCAAGCAGGCAGAGAAAAGTAATGAAGCAGAAGATATAACAAGCTCTGAGGAATGTATTGTGTATTTAAATTGCAATAAAAAACTTTAAGGAGAATGAAAATGTTACAGGCTGTAGATTAATTCCAGTGCGTTAGGAATACCTCTTGGACAATGATCAATAGGCTCCATGCTGACTAATTTTTTCTTCTGTTTGGTTTGCAGCAGAGGCTTCTGATGTTCCGCAGCTATTATTAGAAATTCATGTGCAGTGTAAGGATACAATTGCATAGCATACCAGCAGCAGTGGCAAAGGCAGTTTCAAAAAATCCCTGCCTCCTTCCTCTTTCTCACAGCTGTTAGGCTACACACTAAAATGGATTACTGAAAAGATAACTCCTTTTGAGGATGAGAAGGAATAGTGGTATCGTCTCAGTGATCCAGTTTATGTTGTGGACCAATATACCCATTCATATAACTTCAGTTGTACCCTGAAAAGTATCAAACTTAAGCATGAGGGACTGCAGAAATGACGGACAGTGTACGCAAAGGGAATTTAAGTAGTAAAGCCAACTTCCTGAGCATTTCATGAAAATAATGCACTAGTCTTCAACCAGAATAAACCTGCACATGATTAGAGCTGCTTCACCAGAAGTTTTCTGTGATTGCTCTCCTTTACATTTTTTTTTTTCTAGGAGGAAGTTCACAACATGCTAGTATGACTCAGGGAATGAAAACACTGAGTTCCAGGGTTGACATATTACCTCATGGCTAGACAGGCTTTTCTTGAGGGTTGAAATTACTGCCTTCTAAATTGCAGTGTTGAAATATAGCTCAGCTAGGAAGGTGGTACTTTCTGTAGGTTATCATTCACTTTTTAACCATCTGGTGCACAGAGCCTAGTGGAGGAGAATTGAGGTCCAACCCCTTCTGCTATTGCAATCACATAAATTACCCACACATTTGTTTATGAAGAACAGCATCTGCCACAATTATGGCCATGCAAAAGATAACCTGGTATACGTGACATCTGAGTAAGGTGATGCAAGCTCTATGCGCTTAAGTTTGATCTTGGAGCTTGGAAGGCCAGATTCAGTAACAAGGCTTGTTTGCACAACCACTCTGTTCAGTTTGCTGGCTAGACTCTCCTGAAAATGTCCGACTCCAGCAGTCAACATGCTTTGAACAACTCCATTGTTCACTGTATATAGGTCTGGTCAGCCCCTATGTGTAGTGTTACCTCTGCAGAGTTCGAACAGGCAACTGTAGCTGTGAGTTACATTGCTCAGCTGTGTCTGTATAGTTTTCTAGTTCTTAAGTTTCCAAGAAGTTTGTATGTAATGGGTTTATGGCACCTCTATGTAAGACAGTAGTTTTACTTGGTCTAACTCTTTATGGATGTAACTGAATGCATGGCCAATCTTTCTCACACTGTTTTTGCTTCTTATTCATCAGATTCAAGTAACTGAAAATGACAAAGCTTCTAGGGGAGGGCAGATCTATGCTACAAACACAAGAGGACAGGTTCCTCCACTTGTCACTACAGACTGCGAAATCCAAGATCAAGGTAACAGTCCTACAGTCCTTGTTACTGCTTTGGGGGAAATTAAATATATATATATATATGACTAAACTCTCACATTTATCACCTAAAAATGGTGTTTCTTACTCTAAATTGGACATAAAATTAGAAAATTGCTCCCAGGTGTGTGTGGGAGGGGGCGCAGAGGGGGGGGAGAACTGAATTCTTGAATTTTTGGTTAATTCCAGTAAAAGCCATGAGATCACTTTGCCCTCACATTTTCTACCCTTGCTGAAATTTAAAGTAATATGCATAATTGACACAACTTCTCTTAATGTAAGTTTTTTTCAAGATTTTCAAGTAAAAGGCCCTCTTCAGATTCTTCTGAAATTTTAAAAGATGGACACTATTAAAAAGCACTGACTCATTGTTGTGTTTTAAGATAAGAATTTTGGAAAATTCTATTCAAACCGTAGGGACATAGTTATGGGCCTGCCTAGTTGGCTTAATGTTTTTGTTTGACTAGTGTACCTCCATTTATTTCAGCCTAGACCCTGTAAGTACCATATTCTGTGCTTTTGACAGCAGATTTGATACTTTAATATAGATAAAACTGGTGGTATCATTTAGTCCAGCATTAATTAATCAGTGCTTGGATAAGCTATACAAAACATAAGAACCCATCAAGATTTTTGGACATTTATCTGAGAATGGGATAATGCAGTTCTAATGAACAAAGAAATTCCTCTCAAGAAACTGAGCAGAACTGCAGTCTGTTGGTTTAAAAAAAGAACATAAGAAGGCAGTTTCTGAACTGCCTTGGACTTCCAGTGCTCTTGTCTGCCTTGCAGAATGCAGTTTCTCATTGAGGGAACTGAGCTAAGTGTGCTACAAGAAATGGGGTAGTGATTTCAGCACACTGTATCTTGCAGGATGTATGAGCATGGTCATGTTAACACTGGTATCCTGCCTTCTGAATTAGAACTAGTTCGTTAGCATGGTCTTGACAGTAAGTATCAGTTTGTTGCATTTTGTTATGTGCAGTGTTGACATTCTCATTGGGGATTTCATCCATATTATTTCCTTTTAACACCTCAGATATGGATATCTTCAAATTAATCTCTATTGAGATTCTCATTGCAAATAATTGTGCCTTTTTTTTTTTTCCTGATACTTTAAAATCTCTTAATTAAACTTGAACAGCAAGAAAAGGTTTGCCTACAGGGGGAGGCAGTGGGCTGATACGTGAGATGGGCAGAAGGTTCCATGGGAAAACAAAAAGCATGTATTTAACTTAGCATATGCTGTTGTTGTTTTTCTGGTTTGTGTTTAGGACAGATTCCTTTTATCAGTCTTATCCTTTATCAGTCACTGTGCATGCTTTGTTGGGTGTTCTAGGCCATGCCAGCCCTCGTTATATCCGATGTACTACCTACTGCTTCCCGTCATCTTCAGATATGGCCAAACAGGCTCGCATCCCACTGGCAGCTGTCATCCAGCCTTTTGCTATTGTTCCGCCAAATGAGGTGAGGACTAACAGAACATTAGTCCCGTGTGGTTTTGTCTCCTAAACGTTAATGACTTCTCTGGTTGGGTGGGGTGGGAGGGTATCTTATCTATGAGTGTGAAGGAGTTAGAGTAGAGAGGTAGCTGCAGAATGCTATGAGTTGCACTTGTGGCATGATGCAACTTCAAGGGATAAAAATGTTTGAAAAGGTATAATAGTGGTAACAATGTAATCTGAACCAGCAGGTTAGGTGTTGCCCCAACTATCTCTACTTTATGTCGTGACTGGCAGCTACTAGAATTACATAGCTATAGGCAAAGATATTAAAAGAGGACAGCCCGGAACAGTTTTACTACATGAATAGTTACATTCAAAAAATCTAATTTTTCCATTTTGTTCTTTACAAAATAAGAAGATTAGGGTATTTTCTACTTGGGTGAACTCGTAGAAAGCAGACAAATGTAACTACCCATTTCTGGCAGTTATTTGGAGACACTAACCTAATATTTTTTTTTCCTCATATTGCCATCTATGACAGCCCCTCCTATTCAAAGCATAGCCCTAGTTCATGTGCAGAATAATTCCGCAGATTGGCAGTGTCCTATGAACTCAGGATAGTTGTTAAATGGGTACACAGTTTCCTGGCATCCCCAATGGGTAACATCAGTAGCAGGGATACAACCAGTTTGCGAGTGCAGCTTGTAACTGCACCATCTGTAGGGCTGTCCTATCTTGTCCTTAACTGCCTTCTTCATTGTGCAACTTCTAAATTCTGCAACAAAGGTCTGTAGACGGCATTTCCTTTTCATGTGCAATGCTAATTTACTTTCAGAGTTTGCTGGAAAAAAACAATAATATGGCGATCTCATATAAGTTATAATATGTGATTGTGTCTTCAGAAATTCCATCATAAAACATGCACAGAAAAGCCTAATTAAAATTGCCCAGACTTCCAGTGGTTTTTGCAGTCTTTGATTTTCTTTAGCTTTGTGTTATTGCTTGTAAATTCTTTGCTTGTTTCTTTATTGGAAAAATAAGTTGGAAAAAAGACGATGTTGTTGTTTATCTGGATGGATAGCTTCCAGTCCAACAGACTTCTGTAGTTTGAATTAAGATTTTTATTTTAGCAGGGAAGATAACTATGTAGTAATCTTCTCTGGGGTCCAGAGGGAAATAGGGTGTATTACTCACAGTTCTGCAGATAGCAAGTCTCACCAGAAATCTTGGGTTTTGTTCCAGTTCTGGAGGGGAATGTGCGAACTTGGCTTGCCGCCCCCTGCATTTTCTCCTAGATGAAACTCCTGCTGTTGCTTCCCCACTCCTTCACCTTACCAGACAACCTTTGCTATTCAGTCCCCTTTACCCCTCTTCTGTGGCCCACATGGTTCTACATTGGCTCCTCATTTGCATGTCTTTCAGTCTGCTTCCACTCGCTTATGCTTCCCATACATGGCTTCTCTATCTCCTGTACAGTGTTTGGATGAGTGAAGTTGCTTAAATCGAAATCTTTTCTGCATATGTAAATTAGCAGTATGTACAAATACTTGGTCAAGTTCAGGAGGATTTTTCCACTGTTGGCAAAAAAGAAATGTATGTGGTGACCCCCTGGTTCTGAAGAGTTAGTGCTCTCAAACTTTTGGAAAGATCAGCAGAATTCATTAATCTGTAAAGAGCAGTGTTTTTCCCCTAGCTTCTTTATCAGAAAAGGCTAAAAAACTTAAGTCTGAAAAATGTCTCTCAAAATTAGCTGAAGTCCAATGTGGAAAATTTCAGTCTAAACAGTTGTAGCTTGGTAAAGTTTAAAGAACTGAAGAGATGGTGTTACAGTAGGAAGTGCTGGGGAGTCTGAGCTGCGGCAGTTTTTCCAAGGCTTGCCTATGACATGTCTTCATTGCTGCTGCCAAAGTAAGATCTTACCCTTAATATCTTCTAAAAAAAATAAAATAAAATGGTCTTCCATATGAGATTTATAACCACTTCAATTCTGAAAAGCTATTTAATTTGAAGGAACTGGGCTTTTTATGGAGGTAAAATATATTTATTTGTGTTTCTGAATTTCCTACTGTGGTGCTTTCTGCCTGGAACTAGTGACTGCAAGGCACGAGAAGATTTTCCCTTCAGGCTGTCTATCCTATATTGAGGATGCCTTTAAGTGCCTTTTAACAAGGCCAGCAGGTGATGCTCATCACATGTTACAGGGCTCTGTACAGTGGGAATCTGTCTAATCTCTTGATAAACATCATGTTATATATAGTAACATCACATTTTTTTCTTGCCTTTTAATGAATAATATCAATTCATTCATCTTTGCAGCTTCAGCTGCAGACATGCCTCCATTGCTAGCATACAGACCACTATCACCCAGTGAGTTTCAATTCTGTTTCCTTTTCAAAGGAGGAAGAAAAACAATGGCCATGATGGTTTAGTGGACCATGGCTGTGAGATGCCCACAAATGTTTTGTGCAGCTGATAATGATTAGGAACAGCTGATATACAGACATCTCAATTGAACTCTAAGGACTTTAGTAAACCCACACACTATACAAAATCCATTATGATGCACGTCTTTGTGTTAGTAAAGCTATATTTGAAAAGCCATGGGTTTCCACAGTCATTCAAGTGACTGACAATTATATTTGTGGAATACTCAGAAGACTTACTTGACTGGCATTTTGCTCTCATCACCGCTTATAGTTTAAGATAAATTTGAAATAGTTCATAGGTATATGAATCAGTAGTGCAGAATCATATTCTGAATGGAACAATGTGTGTAATTTGAAAGGGGAAAGAAGTTTGTATTAAATTGAAAATGAAGCTGATGTTGTTAGATTTTATTCATTTGTATTATTTTAATGTTTAGATTTATTCTTAGTATCAAACAGTTACTTGGATGTATGGACATACTGCATCTCAAGTGAAACTCAATCGCATGAGGCTATATCTAGGGCCTAATCATAATAGCAGGCTCTAATGCTGTTTTGTAGGAAAATGGGGGAGGCTAAGCCTTCCACATGTCCCTTTATTCTGTGAGAAGGGATCCTACTCTTCTTGTAGGACAAGAAATAAATGTGAAGGAGGGGCTGCTTTTTTGTTTAGTGTTTGACAGAATCAGGTAATCTGTGCTTGCTAAATAGATGCAAAGATAATCTCCTCAGCCCTAGAGTACAGGAGCAATAGTAAAGGTTTTTGTCCTTCCCAGGACTGCTTAGCTCATAGCTTTGTGCACAGCCCCTTACTTGTAATATTCAGCAGCAGCTTAATCCTCAAATAAAAGAGAGGAGCGTAGCTCCATATAAACACTCTTACTGTTGGGAGATGCTGGAGTCTGCCTGAAGCATCCAGCTATCGTAGCAGTGAAAGTATTCATGGAAGAGAGACTCAGAATATAAACACTCCTAGCTGTTATTTTAAAAATATAACATCAGGTAGTTTTGCTGTTGACCTTCAAAGCTAAGCTTCTGTATCATGGAAAGGACTTAAAAAGGATATTAAGCTCACCCCCAAATATCCTTGCTTCAGAGCTTAAGATATCCTGTGCAGCTTTTTGTTCACGTAATAACAATTCTCCTTATTCTAAGTATTCCTTTAATAGAGGCAAGTGACCAGCTAGAGTTGGGTTGTGACTGTAGCATGACACTTCAGGTATTCTCACTTCTTTCAGATTTCAATGGAAGTAAATTAACTAGCACTAGAGGCATGTTTACTACTTACCTGCTGGCCTTCTTGAACAATGTTAAGCAGAACTATTTTATACATCTTGAATTGAAACACCTGTAAGCTTGGCTTAAAAAGTCACAGCAATACCTTCTAGCAAAACAAAAAAAAAAAACAGCTCCAGGTTTCTTGAGAAGGAAAGAAACCCTCCATTCAACAGACCTTTCATACTGTAAGTCTTAAATCATCAAGATACTTTTTTCTCAAATGCTGACAAAAAATACACACACACACGTAAGTAGGCAATATATACATGTGACTGTCTATACAATAACAGAAGAACCCCATCTGTTTTGCCACTGAAGTTGACGGTAAGCCACAGTGATCCTGAAATCCATTTAGATTTTGGTTTTGTTCTTTCTGGAAAGATTTGAATAACACTGGCAATGCTCTCCTGTGGCAGAACTTCATCCAGAATTGTTGCTTAAGAGATTACAACACTATACTTAGATTTATTTACAAACTTAAATATTTGTTCCCTAAACCTAGAGCTGCATGTTCCCTGAGCACCGTGTGGTGAGTTGCGTGATTTGGCTATCCTGAGGATATTCTAGAACAAGTTAGAAACAGTCACAGCTATGTTTGTGAAAAGTGGTCGTTGGCCACTCTAAAACAGAATTGATCTGCCAGTTTATCCATTATGTTTGCAGGTTGTGCCTGTATTTTAAACTGTGGTGTTAGATTTATCGTGTATTTAACAATCCTGAAAACGTCTGTGTATGTAAACTAACACTGATGTGACCATACAAAACATGTAGAGACCAGACCTGTCAAGAAGTCAGTAGTAATAGTATTTGGAGCCCAAATTCTGTCTGCTGTTTCGAAGATACTTTAGGGATTTCCTGCAGGATTTCCTATTTTTTTCCTGAAAAAAAAATAAAAAATGCTTTGCTAATTCCATTTGCTTCTGTATAACATGTCACTATCTTTTATTTCATTTTATGCTGGATGAATGTCAAGCCAGACATCTTAAATCAGAATGCCTTCTCATGGAAAATCAAACTCCTGATTTTACTGTGAAACTTCTGTGATCAATAAAGCTAGATTACCTCTTCTTGTAACTATTAACATTTCTGTAGAGAAAGTACCTTAAACTTGTTTTATATTTCTATGGCTTTACAACTACTTTGACAAGGACAAAAAACATCTCAGAGAAGGACTGCAGTGCTGGACCATCTGTGATACTGATGTGTAGGAAATGGAGCTGTGGTATGAACCGCTATCCTCTCATGTGATTTAACACATGCATGTCACCCTCAGCAGCCCTAAGAGGGGGGCTGAGCTGCCCTAGGTAGCTTTGTCTCCTACTCCTTCCATTCTCAACTTGTGCCAGCTTGCACTTTTGCTGATGAGTATAGGTATATCTCTCTAGATTGAGAGATGTCCTGCTTGAGATCTGATTCTATGAAATGGTAACACTTTTAAAATCTGTTGTTCAGCACAGTTTCTTGATTATCCAATTTCACGCTCCTGCTTATATCATCAGTTAATCCTGGCTCCTGACCTTCACTTGAGATGCAGCATGTCCATACATCCAAATAACAGTCACCACTTCAAAGCTGAGAAGTGCTGGAGAGGGCTGACTTGTTAACAGTTGGTTCTTCCTAATATCCAACCGAAACCTCCCTGGTGCAATTTTAGCCCATTCCCCCTCGTCCTGTCACCAGGCACGTGGGAGAACAGACCAACTACCACCTCACTACAGTCTCCTTTCAGGTACCTGTAGAGTGCAATAAGGTCGCCCCTGAGCCTCCTCTTTTCCAGGCTGAACAGTCCCAGCTCCCTTAGCTGCTCCTCATTAAGACTTGTTCTCCAGACCCCTCACCAGCTTCGTTGCCCTTCTCTGGACTTGCTCGAGCACCTCTATGTCCTTCTGGTATTGAGGGGCCCAAAACTGAACACAGTACTCAAGGTGCAGCCTCACCAGAGCCGAGTACAGGGGGACAATCACATCCCTGGACCTGCTGGCCATGCTGTTTCTTATACAGGCCAGGATGCTGTTGGCCTTCTTGGCCACCTGAGCACACTGCTTGCTCATATTCAGCTGACTGTCAACCAATACTCCCAGGTCCTTCTCTGACAGGCAGCTTTCTAACCACTCATCTCCCAGCCTGTAGCTCTGCTTGGGGTTGTTGTGCCCCAGGTGCAGGACCCGGCACTTGGCCTTGTTGAACTTCATACCGTTGGCCTCGGCCCATCGGTCCAGCCTATCCAGATCTTCCTGCAGAGCTTTCCTACCCTCAAGCAGATTGATACATGCACCTAACTTGGTGTCATCTGCAAACTTACTGAGGGTGCACTCGATCCCCTCATCCAGATCATTGATGAAGATGTTAAAGAGGACTGGCCCCAGTACCGAGCCCTGGGGGACTCCACTAGTGACCGGTCTCCAGCTGGATTTGACTCCATTCACTAAGACTCTCTGGGCCCGGCCATCCAGCCAGCTCTTAACCCAACGAAGCGTGTGCCAGTCCAAGCCACGAGCAGCCAGTTTCCTGAGGAGAATGCTGTGGGGAACGGTGTCAAATGCCTTACTGAAGTCAAGGTAGACCACGTCCACAGCCTTTCCCTCATCCACTAAGCGTGTCACCTTGTCATAGAAGGAGATCAGGTTCGCCAAGCAGGACCTGCCCTTCATAAACCCATGCTGACTAGGCCTGATTGCCTGCTTGCCCTGCAAGTGCCGCATGATGATGCCCAAGATAATCTGCTCCATGAGCTTCCCTGGCACTAACTATAGTTAGGCCTATAGTTCCCCGGGTCTACCCTCCGGCCCTTCTTGTAGATAGGTGTCACGTTTGCTATCTGCCAGTGAAGTGGGACCTCCCCCGATAGCCAGGACTGCCGATAAATGATGGAAAGTGGCTTGGCCAGCTCTTCTGCCAGTTCTCTCAGTACCCTCAGCTGGATCCCATCTGGCCCCATCGACTTGTGTACATCCAAATGCTGTAGCAGGTCGCCAACCATTTCCTCGTGGATTGTGGGGGCCACATTCTGCTCCTCATCCCCTTCCACCAGCTCAGGGTACTGGGTGTCCAGAGAACAACTGGTTTTGCTGCTAAAGACTGAGGCAAAGAAGGCGTTAAGCACCTCGGCTTTTTTCTCATCTCTGGTAACTACGTTTTCCCCCCACATACAGTAAAGGGTGGAGATTCTCCTTAGTCCTCCTTTTTGTACTGATGTATTTATAAGAACATTTTTCATTGTCTTTAACAGCAGTAACCAGATTGAGCTCCAGATGAGATGCAGATTCATCAGGTACTAATAGGGTGTATATTGTGGGGGGCTAGAAGTCCACGTTGGCTGTGAGGCAAAGGCATTTTGCCTTACATTGCATGTGGAGATTCGAATTGCAGCACTGCTTCGAAAGGTTTCCTTGAAGCCCAGTCTATGTATGTGAGTCTGGCAATGAAAACAGATGGTGTATATTTTTCAGTTTGTTGTGTGATAAATAGCTAGTTCTCTTCACCATTTGCATATGCCTCTTTTTCATTCTCCAGACTCTCTTCTGATTTTCTCTTCAGAATGCTTTTCCAGAGATGTTCCATGATGAACTTGAGCTTCATCGCAGTCCTCGTTCATACGCTTATAATTTCCAGCTGTGGCCCTGATCCTGCAATATGAATACAGTGATACTCCGCAGGCATCTCAGGGAACCCTCAGGAGTGGGTCAGGTCTTCGTTTTTATAGCAGGCAATAGTAATTGAGCTCTCTGAGACCTTAAAGCACAGGTTATAGTCCCTTTGGAAATTTTTATGGATGTATTTCATCTTGGAGCAGCAGCTTTCTAGCTCACTTTATTTGGTTTTGAGTTTGCAGTGTTTTTTATAACTTTATGTACCTCTTCATTTAGACACCTCTTTATGTTGTAAACCATGGTGAGACTGGACCAATCCGATGTAACAGGTGCAAAGCTTACATGTGTCCCTTCATGCAGTTTACTGAAGGTGGAAGAAGGTATCAGTGTGGATTTTGCAATTGTGTAAACGATGGTAAGTGATATTTCTCTGATCCATGATTCATACAAATTCCATAAAACTAAAAAGGAACTGTATCCCTGAAATTATTTTCTTGACTAGCTGACTTGAAAATAGTTTAGTGAGATGCAGTAGCAAGGGCTATTTCACAAATTAAAACAACAACAACAAAAAACTACCTCGTAAAAATACTTAAAAAAATTATTCAGTCCAATTTTAAAAAATAAATATAAGAAAAAATAATGCTAAACCATGAAGTCCAAGTCCAGTCTGTTACGGTCAAAAGTTTGTTTTAAAATATTATGTCAACATAGGATAAAAAGCAGCTTGTATTGCTAACGAAAAGCAACTTTTGTGTAGATAAATTAATTTTTTAAAGAAATCTAAATGTTCAGCACAGAATTATTTAGAACCATGTTAGACTAGTCCTGGCCATGTCTGTGGATGCAGTGGTTAAATAGCCTAATAATCTTCCTATGAGAAGTGTTGATTTTCACAGAAGATACCATGCCATATTTGTTCAAGTGTGCCGCATGTGACTCATAACTGTTCTTGTACTCTTGGCTATATCCCAGATCTTTGCCAGAAGCAGCCTTTCTAGACATTTGTATCAAGTTGGATTTCCTCAGCTGGATCACAGTGGTATAGTGCTTTCCCTAATACAGTCATCTTTTCAACTCTGAGACTTGAACCTTGACAGGCTCATTCCAACGTCTTTTCTGCCTGAGGCTTAGATGTTCATGCAAGCATAGCAAATAGCAAATTTCCTAGTTTGTTAGCAATTTAAACTCTCGTAAAGAGAAATTTGAATGTGTTATGTACATTTTAAGAAAGACATTTCAGTTGCAGTATCATTTTCAATCATGGTTTGTATTAATAGTGTCTTTTACCCAAATTGGAAAGCACTTAAAAACATTAATGAGACCTTAAAATGCCCACAAAACTAGGTAGATATTCTGCATCCTCTGCTTTTAACAGGCAAAAATGTAAAAAATAACATTCTAAATGTGGATTGATTGAGGAAAAATGAGCTAAAATCCAGAGGTGACTCTTCCCAGTGTGACTAGCCATTAGACTAGCTGCCTGTAAATTGGTGGTGGCATAACAACTTGGTTTCTTAATGCTTGCTTTGGAGTTCTACATTCTTTATCTGCAGCTACAGAAGGTTCATGATGTGATGGACTGAAGGCAGCTTGCTGTACAGTAGGCCAGGTTTGCGAACGTTGCAGAGCTATTTCCAGTGAATGGTAATGTTGCATAAAGCAGCACAGGCTTTAGGAAAAGTGCTGTTTTAAAGTCCGGTGATGTGAATTAAGCTTTGAGTAGATGGTATCTTTCTAACAAAATAGCCATCATTTAGTCAGTAGCCTGAGGACAGCAGACTACCTCCCGCCTGTGGAAATAACCTGGGTCAGTTTTACCTACTCAAGCCTGACAGGGTAGAGATAGGAGAAAACTGACATTCATGGGGGAATATGCTGTATTCTCCAAATACAAGAGAAGCTGACATTACCAGAATGTTGTGAGGTCTGTTTGTTTTCTTAAATCACTGTGAAGAAAAAACCATTATACTCTGGCTAAGTGTTTACACACCTCCTCTCCACACTGTAAACATTTTTTGTCCTGCTCTTGTATTGGTTTTTAGTCCCACCGTTCTTCTTTCAACATCTGGACCACATTGGCCGACGGGTAGACCATTATGAAAGACCTGAGCTATCTCTGGGATCATATGAATACGTTGCTACTTTGGATTATTGCCGAGTGAGTATTTCCAATATGCAAAATTATTTATGATTTTATGTCAACACAAACAAAATCCTTTAAATACCTATGTTGGAGTAAATGCATTTATAAGCTGAATATCAGAGTCCAAGAACATTTTAGATAATGTACAGATGTGGAGGGTTTAAGCTTACAATAATGTTTTGCTCTTTTGTGCTGGATGGAGACTAGCAACTAACAGTAATAAAATAGTGTCTCAAAGTCATGGATCACAAGTATTCAGCTGAGGCGCTGGTTTGGTCCTTGGAAGCACTTAGAGGATGTTCAGAGGTTATAGTTCAAATTCTGATGTAGTGATGTTTTTTAGCTGCATGGCTTACTCATTTTGCAGACAGACATGCACCTGAATTGCCTTCTCAGCTTTTCAAACCTTTGCATGGGAATTTGAATCTTGTCTTGGCGTGAGTAGTTTTAGTGTTCTGACCAGTAAGTTATAATGGAATGGGTTCTCTCTCCTAACAATAAATTAGTTCAGAACTTGGTCCAAAGTCAATTCAAGCCACTGGAAGTATTTATAGTTGATTTTATTAGATAACTATATTTTGTACTTCCCAAAGCATTAATTATTATTTAAGCTTTTCAAACTTTTTTACAAAATTTTTCAAAATTCCCAGCATGACCTCATCTGCCCACAGCATGGATGTATTTTTTGGTTCTTTCTGAAATTGAGTGGAATTTTCTTTCCATCAGTGGAATGTGGATATGATAAAATTAGGAAAGGCGGTTCAATCCAAGAAAGCCTTGAAGTAGGTACAAGTAACTTCCTCAGACCATCAGATTATTGCTGGTACAAAGAAATGAACAAGTTGTTTTAATTCTGGTCTCTCACAGGGGTACTGCTTTCTAGTCCAGTGAAATCCCTGAGGCTGCCTTTAGAGATTCCATTGACATCTGCATGAAACCCCAGGACAGGAGAGAACTCTGTGGCTGTAATGGGGCATTACAGAAATAGCATGGGATCCTTGGTGTACATCCATCAAATTTGGTTCAGCTTTGCTGCTTTCTGCAGCTAAGCTTTTGAAAAAGTGTATACTGAATAGCTCCATGCCATTTTCACAGTTTTCTCTATTGTGTAACCCTGTGCTAATCATCACAGTCTTGCTTTCAGTGCAATGAATTTGCCATATAGTTTAAATGAGGGAGCTTCTGTGATAAGCCATCCAGCATGGTTTATCTTCTTGTTGCAAAGACCTGTTCCATAGACTCAGCAGAATGTTACAAAAAATAAATCTCTGATAAAATCAGCACTCACACTGGCAATGTTAAGTCATTGAATTTTAGAGAAGTTAACATTATTTTATAATTATTTTCTCATTTTGCTCCAAGTTAGAAGTTTAATTCTTTTATAAATCAGAACTGAAAAGCCATTTCCTTTTGTGCTTATCAAATGACAAGGATGAACAGCTACAAAAAATGTTAACAAGTAACAGCTGTTTTGCATTACTGTGCTCCTGCTAAGCGGATGTGGCAAGAGCACAAGTTCTCATTTTGGCCATACATTAGTCAGAAATTATGCAGGAATTCTTTATAAATAGCGATAAGCTACCAGAGTTCAGAAAGTAGTGTTTGGTATGTTTTGAAACTAGAATCCAAATAAAAAACCCGAACAGGTTTTAAAAACACTGTCTGGTTTTAGTTGACAAGAGTTAATCTTGATTTACATGATTCAAATTAAGTGAGATCAAGAGTATAATGTTCAATTTTATGTGTTCTGAGGATATGACTATGGATAAGTCATAATTCAAGGATTAGATGATTTTTTCTTAGATGGAGTTTTCTGCAGTTTATTTGTAATGAGTATAATTTGATAAGTGGTCAGAAATCTTTATATGAAGGCAGTGAAATAGCGTATGTAACTATAATGGAAAAGTTGTCCTGAATTTGACACCAGGTAATGACTACTACTCATCTTAATGAGAATTAGAGAAACTGAACTTAGGCATATGGCTAGGTCCATGACGACTACTGTTACTATGTGCACTCTATATGATCTTCTGGGTACATCTAAGCATTACATTGCTTTGTTTATAAACAAAAATAAAACAATCACCATCTTGTTAGTTACAGAAGCTTGGTCAATAGCGTATATCACAATACGTATGCTACTTACATGTCTCTTACGTATGAATGTGGCTAAGAAGCTGTGCCAAAAGGAATCCATACCACTCTGAGTCACTGAGTCACTCTACACTCTAGTGCTTTAATTACCTTACAGAAAATCAGCTTATTCCTGAAAGTACAGTTTTCTTATCTGTCCAGAATGTACTGGGGCATGAGAAAGCAAGACAGAGAGGATGCAGATGAACACTCAGTACTGCTAGGGACTGCAGTATTTTAATTCTGGTTCAGTACCTAAGTCACATTTTCTGTTTCCAGACTGGTTAGATATTGCTTAACAGTTTTTAGAGGCAAATGCTAACAAAAACTGAATTTAAGCATTTCTGTTAACAAAATGGTATTGTGTAAGCATATATGGAATACAAAAACAAATAAGTTTTAAACACTTAAATTCCAATAGAAAATGCTAGTGTTTCATCTTATCTAAAAAACTGTTATCCTTCACATATTTTATTCTATTAGGATCTATTTTCCAGTAGTACGGTTTTATTCCAAGGATGGTGCTTACCCAGTACGTCATCTTTCTGTAATAATACTCTTTCTAATTCATAGCATTTTTCAAATGACTAAACACAGTATTTAGATTGCCTTATGCTACCTTTTGTAAATCTTTTTGACATAACAGGACACTGTCTAATTTTCGCTGTGAATATTTTTTCCGTAGAATAACAAGCCTCCAAATCCACCAGCTTATATCTTCATGATTGATGTATCGTACCGAAACATAAACAGTGGCCTAGTTAAGCTCATATGTGAGGAACTGAAGACTCTGCTAGATAAGCTTCCAAGGTAAAGAAACATACGTGTGTTTTGTTTAATGTACCATACTACAGTTTTCAAGAAGCTATGCATGTTGAGAGGTAAAATCAAGAAAGTACAAAAAATGACATAATTTACAATACAGGCATTTTGGAGGTGATAGTGACTAAATGGTAATTTTATATTGCTGGCAGTTTTTGAAAAACTTAGATTGATATCTGGGTTTACTTACTATATGAACAGAAGGAATGTGTTGTACTGATTGAACATGTAGCATTCTTTCTTTTCTTTTCCTGTACTGAACTCTAGTGGTGTTATCAGCTAAGTCCCAGCTTGTAGTTTTGACTTTACTTGCTGTAGTTCACTGCAGTGCTGCTGTTCTCATTAGATTAAGCAGAGAAATACCACAAACCAGGATCTCAAGAAAGTAAAGTCTCTCTAAAGCCAGTGTTGGTGGGTTGTATCTTTAGCTCTTTTTTGTTAATCAGCAGAACTCTTAGCTTGCTTTGTTGTGCGATTTTTCTACCCTGGTATGTAACTGAGAGGGGAGCAAATCTTGTAGGCAAATGACATTCTGTTAAATATGGCATGTTTGCTATGTCAGCATTAAACGTGTAGTAGTACTATTACTACTGATCTGTATTAATCACAGTACTTTAGTGTAGTTTCATGTAGTTTTTAATGTATGTTTAGTGCAGTTTTCATTACATTTAAATAATGCCAACAGTTAAATGAAAGCAGTGGAAGTCAGACTGAAAAAAATAAGTAGACGAGGTGTTTCTTAGTTGAAGCATACAAAAGGATTGAAGAGCATACAGAAGGAAAATGCATTCCAAATAACAGTATTTGTAGGGGAAGAACATGCTTAAGAAACAGAGCGAGCAAAGTGAGGAAGAGTGGGAGACAAGATCCTTGAGATAATCTGGAATATGTTAAAAATCTTTTTATCCTATGTGCTTGTTGGATCTCTGTCCATGAAAGAAATTCCAGTTCAGGGTGGGGAGTTAGCTTGTCAGATGCCCATGTAAGACCATCCCTTGAGCACTTTGTCATTGAAGATCACACTGGAGACACGAGTGTTTGATACTGTCCTGCACATATCTCAGAGCTTTCTATCAAGATTGGTCATGACTCTGAAGATAATAAAAGGCCGCAACCATAGTAGCAAAAAACAATGGGCAGTTTAGGAACACTTAGTCTTGAATAGAGAAAGTAAAGGAAAAGTGAAAGCAAGTCTATCTACATCACAAGAAGTAACATACTCTTCTCACAAGCACTCTGTACGTATCTACTGCTAAATACCCTGTTTGCATGGACAAAGTTTTCATGTCCACTGAAAAAAGCAAGATAAATAAATAAATAAAGGGCAGCCCCATGGGTTTCTTGAGTGGTCTGTTGCCTTCAAACAATATGAATTAAAAAATAAATAAATAATAATCAGCCACTCACTCCACCAACATTTGTGGTGAAACTTTTATTTTGGCGCTAAGACATGAACTTCACTGTATGTTCATTTTCTATTGCTGAAGAAAGACACCTGCAAAAATACTCTGCTGTTATCACATGAGGTGAAAACATAATGCTGAGAATTCACCCTGTGCTCAGATTTCCAGGAGCCCAAATTCTTTAAGAGGAAAGACTTCTGGTTAACAGAGCAATGTGTGTAACAAAAAGGCCACTGGTGTAGCAGCTTGTGGCAGGTAAGCCTCTGAGAATGGCTTAGAAGTTAAAGCTAGCAAATAATGGATTTAGTTAGGTGTCTAGAGACTTTGTGTTAAAAGGGCTTTATGCTTCTGCAGATTTGCAGCAGAGCAAAAACCACATTATTTGCTTGCTAGAAGTTTTAGGGCAGACATTTTCAAATTTTATGTTCTAAACCAGAACACTGATTCTCTATTTAGGGAAATACAGAGAAATGTGTTTACAGAAATTCTGCTCCTGACCTCAGAAAAGCAGGCTATTTGTACCAGTATGATTTTTAGACATATAACTTAAAAACATTTGAGTACACTTGATTCAGACATCTCATTCTGAGACACTAAAAAGAACTAAGTGTGTTAGTCACACAGGCAATCAACTGCTATGTTTGACAAGTGACCTTTAAAGCAATGATAGAAGAAATCAAATTGTATGAAGTGTACACTGCCACACTGTACAGAGCAGTGTCTGATGAAATTGTCCCACATACCTGCTGTATAAAAGCGCTGGAACCAGTAGGATGATGCAGCTATTTCTCCTTGAAGTAGGAAAGTGCTATATGTGCCTAAAGTTAGGAATAACTTGTCCTGATTGCTCCCTGTTAATCACGTTACTTAGAAAATAGTAGTGTCTGATTGCTAGGAGTGATTAGAGACTTGCATTCAGAAAGGATGCATCTATTTGAGTTAGAGGATCTCAGAGAGATTATTTAAAATGCTTCTTTATGGAATGTGTTCATGCAGAATATTGGTTTGTTTTAAATCAAAGGTAACTCCTTTTCTCATCCAGCTGTTTCCACAAAACAGGAGTGGTGGTTCAGCATTCTTTATTGACATGAGCATTAAAGATCGTAGACATGAAAAATTGTTTCCCTCCCAAGCTCAAGGTTTTAGGTGAAGCTTGTAAAACCAAGAGAGTGTGCTATTTTAGAAGTAATTAAGACTGATTTTTGGAATACGGTTGACTTTTACTAAACTTAGGGCTGCAAACCTGTAGCATTAATAACACTACTGAGACCAGGTTTGCAGCCCTGGTCTACTAATGACACAGTAGCTAGTGCTTAGGGAAGTTACCTCCTGAAAAACAGCTCCAGAGAGCTCACTGCTCACAGTGTTCTTGCAGGTGTAGCTCGCGGCAGCAGTTTGTGAGCTTTAGCTGGCCTGGGAACACACCAGGAATAACAAAAATTTTCTACAGTATGTTTCCTGCATGATGCACAGCTATGAGGGATCCAAGACCTTTTGCTGCTTAAAAGCAGTCCTGCCAAAGCAGAAGATTGAGCCACCGAAGTCTGAAAGTCACCCGACCTTATTCAAGCCTAGTAACTCTTCTCTCCAGGCACTGATCATTAGTGTCACTGAATTACAGTGTATTCTAAATAAAGCTGATTTTCTGATGGTGTCTTGTCCTGTTACCTCTTTGCCATGTTTTGAAGATATGGTCTATTCGTTATCTTAGATCCTCTAGCCTGCTTGAATGGGATGCACAGTTGATAGGGTTGACTTTAATATATACTTAAAAATAATCAGTTGATTTAATTAGATTGTTTTAATTTGACCTGAGGCAAAGACTGGGGCAATTATATCTGGTTGGTTGGTTGCTTTGTTGGCTCCCAGTACAGATAACGATCTGAAAGCAGCCCTGCATTTCAAAGGAATTTTATTGCAAGGCCACAGTTTCAAAATTATAACCACTTGTTTTTTGTTTTTCTCACAGAGAAGAGCAAGAAGAATCCTCAGCAATTCGAGTTGGTTTTGTCACTTATAACAAGGTCCTCCACTTCTTTAATGTAAAAAGCAACTTAGCTCAGCCTCAGATGATGGTGGTCTCGGATGTCGGAGAAGTTTTTGTTCCTTTGCTGGATGGTTTCCTTGTTAACTTTCAGGAATCACGATCTGTTGTTAATAAGTAAAGTACAACAATTCCATATCTGAATAAGAGCTGAATGCTTAGAATAGACATTTTCCCTTTCAGTCAGTTGTGTTACAGGGTTTTGGAGGATGCATGAATTTGTTGAAATGCTTTCCAAGTCAGCAGATGCACCAAGTCCTGTATTTCCAGCTCTGAGGGGAAGCAAAACTGGTAGCAGCAACTTGCAATGCTGAATTTGAAAGCTTGTTTAGACCAGCTGTGAGCCAGGCATCTTCAGCTCTGCTTTGTCAGAAGTGGGAGGGCAGGTTGCAGCTTTGGGCCATGTTGCATGTTTTTCCTGGTTGCCTCCTATATATGTGATGCACGCCTAGGTATGATCTAAAGACAATTAAGTCTTCATCCATACCAGAACTCCTTTATTTTTAGCTATTTTTGATTTAATGCATGTTCCTTTATGTTACCAGCTTCGAAATAATGCATTTCAATGGAATTTTAAAATTCATGTTTAATTTTATTCTCACTGGAATCCTAAGAAATCAAAATTTTTAAGTATAAACTTGCATGGAAAAGAAATTCCTCTATGAAGACTTGGCATGTCACATTTTTGGGGATTATCCCAAATACGCTATCCAGTTGAGACACGGAACCTTTCTTCTTTCATAGCTTGTTGGACCAGATTCCAGAGATGTTTGCAGACACTAATGAGAGTGAGACCATCTTTGCTCCTGTTATCCAGGCTGGCATGGAGGCACTAAAGGTTAGAATGTTCCTCTCTGTCAAAGCAGTTCTTTAATTAGGACAAGACTTGATAATCTGTAGGATGCCAAAGACCAGTGCCAAATCTTTCTACAAATCATAATGGGAAATTAGAAAAAAATCACTGATTGTTTCCAGCACTGATGTCCCATTATTGTAACAGCACATTTGAATTCTTTTTGTTCAGAAACAACTGACAAGCGTAACATCTGTTTCCAGATCCTCCTTATTTGAGGGAAATCAGTCATAGAATTGTAGAATCACTTAGGTTGGAAAAGACCAGTTTCTGGCGTCGGTTTCTTACTCAGCTGTTAAGAGATAAGAAGGTGTTTAGTCACTACAGCATAATTAATATAATTAATAGATAACTTGGGATATTTGTACAGACTTCTAGATGCATCTAATTAATTTGCTGTATGTCAGGGATATCCCTTGAAACGCTGGCATTTCTGCGGAGCGCTGCCAATTGAAAGAATGACACCATGATCCACCGCAAGATTCGCAGGGGCGGAAAACAGCCAGTGGTGCTTTAAAATAGTTCATTTATCTGAGAGCTGTGTACAAGTAGATCTCAAACTTTGAGTAGATATATTGAGCCAAAATTGTACAGCATCTCTCAAATCGCATTTGTTAAATATTTAATACTTGTTTTCTTCTTACTCATAGTAGTAGAATGTATGTGTGCAAAATATTTATACATTTGGTTATCACTTCTATCAAAACGTTCTTTCCGAGTATTTGACTTCTACAAAACAAACTTAACTCCCATAAACGTAAATTTCCTTTTTATGTTGTTCCTATAAAAAAACACTTCTCAAATAAACTTTTTATTTAACTTGTATTTTAAAGTTATAAGTTGCAAGGATGATCCCTGTGAATTATAAATATGCATATACATATGTTCAAGAAAATAACTCATCTGAAAGGAGTAAAATATATTCCTCTGAGATTAA
Source organism: Nettapus auritus (assembly GCA_011076525.1). Lineage (NCBI taxonomy): Eukaryota > Metazoa > Chordata > Aves > Anseriformes > Anatidae > Nettapus > Nettapus auritus. The sequence goes on from CM021768.1 coordinate 21,391,715, forward strand.
TAAATCTTTACAAGTCACGTGCATTTTAGACACATTGTCAAAAGCAGTGTCAGTAATTCTTGATGCGTCTGGTGGTAAGTCAATCTTGCATTCTTTAGAGACTACTTTTTAAGAGTAATTGAAGAAATTGGCATTCATGATTAAAGATAACTGTGCTATTAGGGGTGAGATTCAGCTCTGTTAAAAGTAAGATAATGTCTTTGATTGCATTTCTGCCATAGCAAGCAAATTCCTAGTTTTCCCACAAGAATGCCAGGGCTTATTTTGAAATGTGGAGTATCTTGCGGACATGTTAAGATCTGGAGGGGAAGGAGTACCAAAGCCCATTTGTGTCGGTAGTCTCAGGTATTACATTTTTTAATCTAGATGTGTGGTTAAGCCTGGAGCAGCAGTAAAAGGGCAAAGGACTCCTTCCTTCCTTTCACTTTCACCCAGCTTCTTCAGTGCTTAAGGATTTCAGAATTCTGAAGACTAAACAGTTTTCATTCCTATTAACTGTCTCAGTATCAAGTGAAAAACTGGATTTTGTAAATTCTGGTGGAAGAGCTTGTTAGCAGTACAAAGATGCCTGTGGTACAGCTACCATTGCTGTTCTCTTCTTTGGAATGGAAAGTTTTTTGTCAGCAGTTTGCCATCCCAGTTTGCAAATCCTATAGCCTCATTAGCGTTCTAGATAACAATTGAAAACTTGAGTAAAACCAGCATTTACTTTATTTCTTAGTGACAGGAGTTAATGTTAATCACAAGTTTTGATGCTCTGCATTTTAGTGTAGCTTGAATGTGGAATCTAGTCCAGGAATGTAATTGTTGTTCTTCTCTAAAAATACAATGGATAACAGTGCACCCAAACTGAAGGAGCAGTATTTTCTGTTAAATTACATTTCCTTTTAATTTTATCCAGTTTAGTGTTTTTACCTTTTATTTATTATGCTTGTTGCATAATGCTTGTATCTAACTGAAATGTCTCTAGGAGAGGTACTTCTAGTTTTGCCCACCAAGATTTTAGCGTCCCATGTAGGAATTACTATACCGGTGCATCTTCCAAAGGATCTATGTTAGACTAAGTTATTTACTGACACAAAATTCCCAATTTGTTTTGGGACTTCACTTCCATCAAGTGAAAAGACTGAACGGTTTGCCTCTGAAGAACTTTTGCAGAAAGTTTGCACTGTTCTTAGAGACACCACAGCATATGAATGAAAATTAGGCTTGTTTATCTGAGTAATAGAGTAAACGTCAACATGGTGTCTTTGCAACAGGCTGCAGAATGTGCTGGAAAATTGTTTATCTTCCATTCCTCATTGCCAACTGCGGAAGGACCAGGGAAGCTGAGAAACAGAGATGACAAAAAGCTACTCAATACAGATAAAGAAAAGGTATTTTCTACCTGGAGTTCACAGGAGACTGCTATTACACTGAATTCCTCTAGTAGAGCCTTGGTCTTTTTCACTTTTTTTCTTTTACAAAGAATTGTTGTTTAAATATATATTTCCATATTATTCTGTGCCGTGATGATTTAGATATAGAGAATGAATATATAGATATTGGCCCTACTAGAACTCTGAGGCTAAAGTATGGGCCGAGCAGTAACACCCATCAGTAAAGGAAATCAACCAGTTGCAAACAGTTCTACCCACCAAGAGCCTTTGCTACCTGCAAGGTATGATTTAGTTCTACAAGAACAGACTGAGTTTTCAGTGCATGTAAGTGGTGATAGAATGTATGAGCAGGGGCAACGTGATTACAATCAAATCCATGTCTCATTTTTATTTTTAATTTGGGTATTTGGATTGTGATTGGCTACTGACAGTATCTAATGTTATCACATTTGTATTTTTTAATTCTGTGCAGACACTCTTCCAGCCTCAAGTAAATTATTACGAGACTTTAGCCAGGGATTGCGTGGCTAACAGCTGCTGCGTGAATTTGTTCCTCTTTCCAAATCAGTACGTGGACATAGCCTCCCTGGGTCTTGTCACAATGTACACTGGAGGATCATTGTACAAGTACAACAATTTCCAGGTAAGTGGTGCAAGTTTCCTACCTGTCAGATAGTAACACCTGGGGATTGGTTGTTTTTATTTCAAAGCATGCTTTGACAGTGTAAAAGTAGAGCATCTCTAGAACAAATATTTATAAACCCCAGGGGGTAAAATTCAAATGTAGAAACAGCAGATCAGGCTCAAATATCTTGAGACCATAATTTTACTTCTGCATAAGATGGTTGGTATCTTAAAATTAAACCCACTTACCTTCTTATGGTGACATCTGAGCAGGGTAGTCAATTACTCCTGCATTTACAGTTAAAAATATTTATGATAAAGATGCTTCCCCCCCCAAAAAAAGAAAAGCCATAACAGCACTCATTTGTTTAAAATTTCATGGGGATTTTCATGGGGAATAGGGGATTTTGTCCATGTCATCAGCTGGTCTGCAAAACCAGTTTTTGCTAAGTGAACAAGGCTACTCTATTAAGGCTGTACCACAAAATCCCAGCTAGCCTGCAAGGGTAGGTGCAAGAACAGACGTTACTGAAGATGGGTTTGATTGAAAGGAATTCTGCTTGTCCAAGCTTAGTGATGAATGGTGGATACTTGCACATCTGTGTTTCTGTTAATAAAGCAGCAACTGGCCTTTCTCGCCTTTTTTAAAAGAAATGTTACTTGTGAAAAGATTTGATGGGGGGACGGCAGGGGCAGAGTTCACAGCGGGCTGAGGGAGTGCTGGATTTCTGTTGGTTTGCTGCCACCCCGTGGTGAACTGCAATTTGTGCTTTGTGCTTTTAGCTCAGTTCTGATAGTCCCCAGTTCCTCACCGACCTCAGGAAGGACATAGAAAAAAAGACCGGCTTTGATGCAATAATGAGGGTTCGGACAAGTACAGGTAACGGTACCCGTTGGGACTGAAAATAAATATGAATGCATATGAGAATATACAGCTATAAATAATACAGTGCCGAAGTGCTCTACAGCTTCCTGTTTTAACTTCATTATGTACCTTTTGAACAGTATAGATTAGTAAAATGAGTGTGTTCTTACTGTATATACCTACTTAAATCTGCAAATACGATTAAGATTTCTGATGACTATGCATGCATCCTGAAATGCAAATAAGTTGTACAAAAGAGGGTGTTGTTGCTGAACACTTACATGTTCTTTCATTACTTCAAATTAAATTGATGTTCCTACTTTTCAACCAATCATTCTTGCCTCAAATGCAAGTATTTGAGAAATGCAAACACACAAAACGGCCAAGTGAACAGTGCAAAAGGTTCTGGCGAGTTTCTGAGTCACAGCACCCCTTCATGGCCCATCAGAACAGCTTCGCTTGTCCTCACAGAAGGTGTTGACTGAGGCTGCACACGCGTGAGGGGAAATGGTTCCCATTTTTGTAAGCACAATTGAATGACCAAAAAAGAAGTCACAAAATAATGTCACTTGTGATTTTTAAATAAAATAATATGTTTTTTTGTTTGTTTGTTTGTTTTAATCTGGCTACAGGCTTCAGGGCTACTGAATTCTTTGGTGCCATTTACATGAACAACACCACAGATGTAGAAATGGCAGCAGTTGACTGTGACAAGGCAGTGACGGTAGAGTTCAAACATGATGACAAACTGAATGAAGACAGTGGCGCCTTAATTCAGGTAAAAAAAAACTTAATGACATACCATGTCTTGAAATTGTAAGGACTTATGCAGCCATAATAATAATAAAAAAAAAACACATTATGCTGTAGCACTGAGGGGAGGAAAGTATAGCTTGCACAGACTCTGGTGTCACAGTACCACTAATAAAATAAGTTTTTAATTAACTAACCAAAGATTGCTGCCTTGCAATGCCAGGCTGTTCCAAAACTCAAGAAATCTGTGCTTCCCTTCTTATTCTGCAATAGGGCATGCCTCAGTAATAGTTCCTGGAAATGCAGATTAGGCACTAACTAAAACTGGCATTTCTCTGCCTAATTGCCAACACTTGTGATATGCCTGTGCCTAACAAAAGATGTGCCCCAACCATCAGCAGGTAACGCAAGGTTGCCATTTACTGTTCTAGGTATTTTGTCATGACATTTTTCTTTTATTAACAGCAGAAAATGTTACAGCTTGCAAGGTTTTGAACTTACACCATGGATGGAATTATCTGAACTTTCATTTCTGCTCTGCTTAGCTTTTATCTTGCCCCTATAAATACACTTTATAGGCTAGCAGTTAATCCTTGTACAAATACACAAGTACTGGGGAACATCCAGTTTGATGTCTGCCGTCACTTCCTAGAGCAGTGCTGCAGCAATGACAGGAAAAGTGCGTGCCATGTAGATGTTGTGTTTACCTGGCTTCCCTGTGACAGAGACATGTGGCAGATCCAGCACGTCTAACTGCAGTCAACTGCAGTTGGTGTCTGCCCTGCAGACTTCAGTTTGTAGCTGTAGACAAGATGATGAGATTCTTTTTTGATTGTGGTGCTAAGAAATGAGCATATGCCAGCAAAATGTTAGTAGTCAGGAAAGCTTGAGCTCAGTTCCTTTACTTTTCATACTTGGATAAAGGTTTTCCCAAATGCTAACATTATAGTAAAGCAGAACTGGAGTCATACACAAATTCTTAAAGTATCCCTCAAATTTTAATATTTAAGTCAGTGGAAGGGACAAGATACAGGGGTGGGGTTAGAAGGACTTAATGTCACTTCATAAGCAATTTATTCATGTAAGAAGACCCCCTTCACTTTTCAAGATCACTAAGTTTTTGTGTTGCTGTTGCTGATAACATGATGAGCAGATATTTCTCAGCAAGCTTCTGATGTCTCATATGGTGTCTTTTCAGTTATGTTCCTTTGGGGCACTCTTCTTAATAGCATGTTCAAATACTACACAATTACAAGGGATGCTTTACAAATTTCCAGTCAGTGGTGTCTTGTTTTCAGATGACACCATCAGTATGTAGCAAATGAGAGAGTAATAAGCCTTCAATCAGTTACGTATTTATGTACTTTTATGACATTTGTACACTTTTAAGGGTAATTTTTATAATGCATTTACATGTCTAATGTACTTCCACAAAATGTACAGGTATGGTGTTCCTCTAGTTCATTAATGCTGAAGCAGCAATACTAGGCTGGGCTGTCCTTGGGAGTAATTACATGCCTTTTATGCACTAAGTGGTGGCTCTTACACACTGGAGGCTTTGAGGACCGAATTTTTGTTTTAAACTCAAAATGAATGGTAATTGCCTTATCTGTTGCAGTGTGCTGTCCTTTACACATCAGTAAGTGGACAAAGAAGACTACGCATACACAATATCGGTTTAAACTGTAGCTCCCAGTTAGCTGATGTCTACAAGACTTGCGAGACTGACGCACTTATCAACTTCTTTGCTAAGTCAGGTAAAGTTATAGCAGATCAATTTTGTTTCCTTTTTGCTTTCTCTAGGGGTGGAAGAAGAGGAAGGTAGGAGAGATGAAGTGATTGCCTAGTGGGAAATTGTGTTTTGTAACTTGCTATTCCAAGCCTCAGCAACTTGCAACTCTATTACAAAACAGAGAACTAGATTATGGATTCAGCTATACATGCCATAAAAATAATGCTGGGGAAGGTAGCTAGAAACAGGTAATGCACAAAAGTGTATAGGCTTTTTTTTGGTGAAGATTAATGAGCATCCTCTAAAATGATACAGGAAAGACTGAAAAGGCACCCGTAGAAGTAAGTTTCACTACATTAAAAACTAATTAAAAACTAGCAAAACGTACATACTCTAAAAGTGTGTCTATTATTAACATACTCATTTGTTCTTCTGTATTTGTAGCTTTTAAAGCTATTCTAAGCCAACCCCTGAAGACAGTCAGAGAGATCCTGGTCAATCAGACGGCTCACATGCTGGCGTGTTACCGCAAGAACTGTGCCAGCCCATCGGCAGTAAGCCAGGTAAGGACCTCCCGGCCTAAGTCAGGCTATTGCAGCTGAGGAACAACCACCTCTGCAATGTCAGCAGTGCCAGAAAGGGAAATTTCAGGACATACTTCTCATTTTTTTCATCATATTTCAAGTCTAATTAATGGCAGGTTTGATTCAATGGTAGCAATTGTAGCTTATGGAGGCTCTTGTTCTGGGACAAATGGCAGTGCCATTGAGGAAGCTGATGATCATGCTCATACCAGACAGATGAGACAGCTCGTTTTCTTCCTGCTGAAATTATGTGCTAGTTCACAACAAAAGTGTTCATTTTTTTTCTTCTTACACTGTTAAAAAAAATAGTATTTTTATTTTTGACAATTAAGACTGTTATTGTCAAAGTTGAAAATAGCACTGTAACTCAGTAAACAACCTGAATTTATGTGTAGCTCTCTCAAAGAGTGTTGGAGTGATAAATACCTGATGTCGAGATGGGACCATACTCCTAGGGAACAAAAAATGCATGGTGATTAAAATACAATTTAACACCCCCCCCCCTTTTTTTTAACCAAAGGGTAGTAAGAAGCTCTGTAAACATGGTTATTTTTATTCCACACTAGTTGAAAAGTCTCTCAAGTTAAGCTATTGCTAGCATTTTCAAATTCTGTCAAATTTAGTAATCATCAGTTCCCTCTTTTTATATATATATACAGAGTACTGGGGGGGGGGGAGTTTACTGAATAAGGTGCTTTCAAATTCTTTCAGCATCTGATTCTGAAAAAAAAGTATTTTCCCAGTTCAAAAAAAGATCCAAAGATGGATGGACTAAACTCCAATCCTATAAACCTTTAAACCTGATTCTTTCTTAGAGCTCCCAAGATATCGCCACCTCTCTTCCAGCTTTTGAGGCACTTTTTTTTTTTTTTTAATCAAATAAAATAATTAAGCAGTAGTATGTTTGAAAGCCCAGCTGTCATTCCCCAGCACATGGGATACATTAAACAACACGTCTTATTCCCTGCTCCTCAGCTCATCCTTCCAGACGCGATGAAGGTGCTGCCAGTGTACATGAACTGCCTGCTCAAGAGCTGCGTGCTCACTGGCAGACCAGAAATTCCAACTGACGAGAGAGCTTACCATCGGCAGCTGGTCATGGCCATGGGGGTGGCTGACACCCAGCTCTTCTTTTACCCCCAACTTCTGCCTATTGTAAGTGTGCTGCCTGCACATCTGTTCATTTTCAGTGAGACGGCTTTCAGTGTGCTGTGATATTTTTAATTGTACAGATGCAGATTTTCTTTGTGCTAGGCAAGTGTTAATTACCAAGCTGGACTGTGTTTGTAGTGATGTAGTTGCTAGCTGAACTAAACTGAGGAGGGAGGGCAGAAGCTCTAGGTTAAAGTAAATGGGTAAGCAGCATGATCAGTCCTTGACAGCAGCATCCTCTCACTGTACTTCTAACAAGATTTTTGCCCAGGCTAATGAAAGGTGCCCGCTTTAGTAAAGCTCAGCACTGGCATGCAAGCATCTTTATATTGTGGAGAAGTCTTCCTTAGCATGCAATGTGTAAACTGACAAAAGTGTGACTGCTCTCTCTATATGTTCCTCTCACCTGGAAAGGAACCACTAAGGCATGATAAACCTTTTAATCTTTATTTTTTAGTGTCTAGTTGGAGCATCAGTTACCTTAAAATCACCAGGTTTGCAACTCTGACTTTTGTCCCACAGCACAGCCTGGATCTGAAGAGTGATGCTGTCCCAGCTGCCGTCCGCTGCTCTGCGGAACGTCTCTCAGAAGGAGGTGCCTTCATTCTGGCCAACGGTCTGAGCATGTTCCTGTGGCTGGGGGTCAGCACACCCCCAGAGCTCATCCAAGGGCTTTTTAACGTACCATCCTTTGCACACATCAGCACAGAAGCTGTGAGTATACAAAGAGAAAACAGTCAAATTTTTCAGAATTTATGATTTATTCTAGTCAGAGACCAATGAGGGGGATTTTCAGCATTCATCATTCAGCTAAAAGCAGAAACAGGTGACCAGCAGAAGGTATTAAAGACACCAAAAGCAATCCAAAAAACTGTAATAAGCTTTTACCCTCTGAACAATTACAAGAGAGGAGCTTTCAAAGTATCTTAAACTTTCACTATGACAGATACTAAAATCCTATTGAATATGTATTGTTCAAACAGGAACAAAGCACTTGGTAATAGCTAAAGTGTCTCCTGATAATGAATTCTAACACTGTGATTACTTTCATCTATAAGGCATTTTTCAGTTTAATTATTCTACAAGGTTTTGTGAAGGAGGTGGCACTTCCCAGTTTAGAATGAAATGCACAGTAAGTCACATCATAAATATCAGCAATTGGTCTTGTATGAATTTGTAAGAGATGCAACTCGAATATAACAACCTGCAATGCTTCACTTCTAACAGACATTGCTGCCTGACCTGGACAATCCATACTCCAAGAAAGTTAAGTCAATAATGGAGCACATCCAGAGGCAAAAGCCCCACACCATGAAGGTAAGACTTTTCTCTGCCTCCACTGGTTCCTCACAGCTGCTGAACAGAACAGGATGGGCTTTGACGACACTTCTCCATAGCTGTACAAGATTTTACATACCAGGAATGGCCCTGTACACCAGGGAGTTCCAGCATGCCTTCTAGGGGCAAGTACCTCAAATGTACCTAGTTCTCCATCCAAGGCGATTTTCAGAGATGGGCAGTCTGAAGGTCACTGTTTTTACTGTGCAGACCTTACTTTGCACTAGCTGTTGGCTGCATGCAAGTCTTGCTCCTGTGTTCCTAAACACAGCTACTGAAACGTGGGGATTTATTAATGTCAGGTCGTCGTCGTCCTCCCCCCGGTCCCACATTATAATAGGTACAGAAAAGTGGTACTAGCATTTAGCATGACTGTATCCTAAATATATATATTTACCTCTTTTCAGCTGATGATAGTGAAACAGCGGGAACAGCCAGAGATGCTTTTCCGACAGTTCCTGGTAGAAGACAAGGGTATTTATGGAGGAGCTTCTTATGTGGATTTCTTATGCTGCATTCACAAAGAGATCTGCCAGCTGCTCAATTAAGGAACCTTGAGTACATAATTTGTCAGTTGCTTTCTGATTTTGCAAGAGGGACAGGAACTGGTGCCTGAAGGGTGGCCCACAACCTCTCTGTACCCAGGCATTCTGCTGTGCTTTACTGAACCTTTTCTGTGCTCTTTTTGTACAGTTACATTTCACACAACTCTCATTGAATATTTAATTTACTTACTCAGCTGTAGAATAGGATGTTCTGCACTCAGGTATTAATCTTTCAGGAGTCTTGACTCTTTCTCTAAGTTGAATTGCCAGATTTCAAACTGTCAATGCTTAAAAGCATATGATATGCATTTTCAAGTATCAAAATGCAATTTAGAAAACTAATTATTCCTTTTGCTAGTCATAAAGTGTTCTAAGAGCCAGGAAAGATGCTAAAAAAATCTACATAGAAGAAGTTATAAGACACTGCTTTTTCAAAGGCATACAGGTGAGTAAGTTTTATGGCAGTCCTGTAATTCGATCTAAGTACTTCAAAGTCCTGCATGTAAATTTTCTAAAAAATACTCCCCCTTTTCCCGGAAAAGTTACTAACATCTACAGAAACTGAGTTCTGGGTAACCTTCTACATCCATGGTTACTCAAGACACAAAAATGCCTCGGTTTATATAAAACTGGATTTGAGTAAGTTTAACAATGGACCACAGGACAAATGGTAATCGAACAATGCTTATTCTGAGTTGCGCAGTTAATGCCACACTATTATGGTACAATTTCCCAATCTTAAGGGCAGCAGTTATTTTAAAATGCTATTTAATTAATTTTTCAAAATTGAACATGTTTGACTTTATGTTAACTGGAATACTCCCAATACAACTTAGCTAAACATCTGCTTCCCTCAAAATTAAAGTGGCAGGTCAACCATAAAACAGTTGACACATTAACCAAAGGTTAGTTATGGTGCTACAAAAAGAAAGCCTCGTGTTTAATACCCGTCCTATTAAAGTGACCTCCTCTCAAGTAACTAATTTATTCATTAGTCAACACTTGGAAAAATAAACTTCTGCAAATATCAATATTTAGGTAGAATTTAGAAAGCCAAAATCCTCGTGTAAGGATGAGCTGTTTACCTCAGACCTTCTGTTTACCTTCTTCAGGCTGGTTGTAGCTGTAGGACCAATGCCTCCACACATGAGATCTGAACTTCTGCAAACTTGAAAAGCTGTTGTTACAAATACCAGTGTTTCACAGACAGACAGACACACAGACAGACACAAAGACCACCTCAAAAGAAAGAATCAGACTTGGGCCTCAATTAAAAAAAGAAGTGCCTTTGACCATGCTAGTGTCACTAACTAGTATTAACTATTTTCATGTATAAGCTAAGCAGGCCAATGCATATTTTTGGTTTGACAGCTTATCAGAACAGTTGTGTCCTTGTGCATTGAGTAAGAACTCTTACAACAAAGGGATGTATTACAAAAGGATACTCAGACTGAATTCAGCTGTCAAAACAAGCACTTCGTGGCTGAAGATGTTACCTTGTAAAAGCCTTTCCCCATCAGTATACTTTCTAAAAATGACACCAGCAACTCTAAGTGTAAAGACATAAGCAATATTAAATATAATTATTATGTGTGTTTATTCTGTCATACTTTTTTGTTGTTTTTTGTTTTTTGTTTTTTAATGCTCTTAGCCTCTGTCAAAAGCTACACAGTACCTCTTAAACAGCAGCATCTAAAACTAGTACCCCAGGACACTGTACAGGGCTGTTTTAAAAGAACTGGCAATGGAAAGTGGCCTCAGGGTTCACACAACAACGCCCTCTCTACCCCTTCCCCTGGACACGCAACAAAACAACATAAAAAGATCAATTCAGAGGCCAGGAAAAATGGCAAAGTTAAACTAGCAATAACAATTAATTCCTACCCAGCACAAACATTTTTGGTATGTGTCCAAAAGCAAAGACTGGGGCTTTGGCTACCGTAGGTCACCTTCTTCTACTCAAATTTTAAGGACAGGCACGCTTATTTGGGATTACAGACTTTCAGTGTTTGGATCCTATTAGCATCAAGCCCTGTTATGATAAGGAGACACACAGGAAGGGGCGAACTGGGTCTCAAATGTGCCAAAACAGCCTGGTGAAAAACAAATGAAAAACAGGACAAGTAAACTGTTTTAGAAAAACAAACAAAAAACACACCCTGTGAGTCAGGAAAGGGGAAAGATGCTGCAATTCTCACAGAGCATGCAGTGTAATTAGGGAAATGGTTGTACCTAGCTGCTGAACAAAGAGCTCACGCCAACTGCAATGACTAGGAGTCCCTCCTCAGAGGCAGGAGGACAGTGAGCTGCTCACACAGACAGCTCCTGCCCCAGCCATGCTTAGAAGCAATTTCCTTACCTCATGCCTCTGATGGCCATGGCTGTACCACAGACACGCATCTTCAACTTAGTTGCTTCAAGCCATGTAAATAATGCTTATCAACAGCCTTAGCACACCTGCTTTATAGCTAGAATTCTGGATCAATGTGTGAATGTACTTCCATATTATATATATATATTTTTTTTTGAGACCAAAGAGGCAGAAAATTGATCACTGCTGCTGCAGCTAGCCAATACAATTGGTAGCAGGTTTGCCACTTCCCCAAATTCCATTTGGCATTACAAACATAACTACGTCAATAAATGTACAGAACTGGTAACACAAACCAGCAAGTGTTTAGCATTACTACCTCGGACAGGACGTGGAGAAATACCCAGCATCACTCTCAAGTGTCATCCACGTCACATCACAGGGCTAGAAGGTAAAGGCTTAGTCTGCCTCAATGTGCCTTTTAGGAAAGGTACCTCTGGTTGTGGTAGCACAGAAGCCAGACAACACCAGCGCTTCTGTACTTGCTCGCAGCAGCTGGGTCACAATGAAAAGGGAGCACTGCAGAAAGGCAGTGGGACCATACCCATTGGCACTGCTGGTGTACTGTTTGAGCCACCTCTAACTACAGACATTCCCAAATCATGCTTTGTTGTGCAGCCTCAGCACCACCCCGGCAAAAGGGGAGGCAACCAGCCGTGCTCAACACTGAAGTCATGCACCTACATCCAACAAACCTTTCTTTGCCTGTTCTGCTAGGCAGGGCCACCAACCAACTGCACTGAGACACCCTTCTTCTGTACAAGCACCAGGACTTTGAGCTCCACCTCGCACTGCTCTTTTTGTTTAACAGTTCCTATTTTTATAGACTTGATTGTTGGCTAAGCCAATTGTTTTAAAGGTATTATGAATTAGATGTGATACATAATTTGACAAATTACTAAAAAGTATTTAATATATTCAAATAGACTTTAAAAACTAGTGGCCTGGCAAGCCTGTATTACATATTAAAGCCAATTTTTACACTGCCCTTCACACACACAAAAAAACCCATAGACGTCTTCCATGAATTGGGAAAAAGCAACAACTGAGCCATTTGTTTTGCTAACTGGTGGAATCACAATGGCATCTATGTAACTATAAGATATATACCCCCTGCTTTTTTGGTTTCAGGCATGAGGAAAAGAAGCTGTCAAAATTATACTTGAAAGAACAAAAGTAACAGCAGTTACTACTTACTCAGATACTTCCATCCTCATTTCTTGTAACTTTTTTTTTCCTTACATGAGTGTAATGGAGCATAAACAGTGAAGGAGGGGAGGACTTTTTTTTTTTTTTCCAATTGTCCTCTCATGGGGGTGGGTGTTCAACAAGCTGCATTCAGGTTTATGTCCTCACATAACAAGAAAACATCTACAGCCTTCCACCTTAGTAGAGTTAAGAAGATTTGAGTAGAAGCCAAAAGAAAAGCAGAGATCCATCACAAGCAGTGTGACATTTTACTCCTTCCACATACAAATCTAGTAAGAAGAATCTATTGAGACAGCAGAACCATTACGTACACCCACGTACCTGTTCTGTACCACCCCTGTTACTTACCATATCCCTTGACTTTCTGCCATTTAACTCCCATTGTCAGATCAAAATTGTGTGCAGCCTAAACTCCGCTGAACAAAGCATTCACTAACTGAACCATACACACCGAGCCCATGTTCACAATACTGCATTGGAGAAAAACCTCGGAAATCCCCAAGAGCACTGCATCTCTCACATTTCAACCAACTTATCACAGCTGGCAGAAACAATTCTTAGGCTGATGGCTGGATTTACACACAACGATTTACAGTTGACTGATGTTTTGAAATCCTTTTGACGCAAAATGCTAAAACATCCTGAGTATCTTGTCAGTGCAACTGTCAAATCCTGCACCTAATTCACAGAGGGTGTATAAGATATTCAAAGTACTACAAGCCTGTTCCAGAATGTACAGGCATGACAAGATCTAGACAGGCGTCCCAAATCAGATTGGCGGCATACGCATTTATTAAAACTGGAAAGGAAACTTGTTAGGGTTTTTAATCTTCAAGAATAACATGCTCAAATTAAATCGCTTACAGTAAATGAAATATTCATCACTTCACCAATTATGAGCGTTATCCTACTTCTGTTAAAGTGTTAAAACTGAGAAGTTAACTGACAACTGGTAATAAAATTCAAAGCTTTTCATCTCTAGTCACCACTTTATATGCTGCTCAAATCATTAGTGATTAAACAGTAAAAACATCTGGTCTTATTTTTTTATTTTTTTTTTAGTGGAGTAAAAAACAGTGCAGTATTTTGTAAGTATCATTCCACAACCACAAGTATGTTACATCCATGCATTACTGTCTTACCTTTAGAGGCATGCCACCACTATTGAAACAGCACCTTCAGAATATGACCAGAAGGCAACTTTCCTTCACAGGTGACAAGCAGGAAGCTTTATTTCCTTGCCAGTTAACCTCTATTAGAAAAGTAAGGCAAGTTGCTTGTTACCAACATAAACATTACAATTCCTTGGTGTAGTTGGCCCATCCAAATACAATCTAAAAACCTTTGGAACAGTAGACTTTTCTTTTTTCCCCCCTCTTACACTACTTCAGCTATTTCAGATTTGAAGGAAAAACCCAGATACTCCGCATATTCAAGAGGGATTTCCTAGAAGTGTTTACAAGACCACGTGTAATTAATTTCATGTCACAAGTCTCAAGCAACATCCCTGCTTCTGCAAAGCAATACAGACACAGGGCTCATTCGGTTCTTTTTTAGGTCCCATCTTCAGTGCAGCCCACTTCTCTATGTTAAGAGCAGTCTAAGAACCAAACTACCAGCTATGGACATAGAATTAGAAGAAGGAAATGAAAATTAATATTTTCTACTAAACAAGGAAAAAAATATATATAATGTGCCACTGGCACACAGGCTACCTTCTTAAGATTGTCTCCAATATTTACTTTTTGAGTAAGAACATGATTAGGGCAAAAATCAAGAAGAAAATGGTTTCTTACTGTGGCATAACACAACTACCAAGTGCTGTTCTCAGTAATATTTGGCAGACTTTGCTGACAGCGAAGTGAGCACAATGCTTAACCAGACCCCTTCCCCCTGCCCCTTCCAGTCCTTCTTCAGCTTTCTGGATCTAACAGGAAGAAACAAAATGTAAGCAATAGGTGAATTTCATTTATCCTTTAACAGCCCCTTAATACATACAACATCAAGGCAGTGACACTGACCAGATCCTACAAAAACCTCATACACTGAAAGAACACCTTAATACCCATCCCCCCCACTGCCCTTTTTTTTTTTTTTTTTTATAAAGAGCAGACAACCAAAATGGCAGGAAACTACCATAAAATTTACTTATTCCAAAACTTTAAGAAAGTAAACCCAAAAAATATTTACAAAGTTATTTCAACACTGGCTTTGATAAACAAGTTTAATAATTCACTGCTATACAGGACAGTTACTTAAAAGCTTGGCTTCAACAGATAAACACTGGGACTTACAAGCCAATTTTCCAAAATCCATACCCAAGAATTTGAGATGCCAACAGCCAGGTTCGTTCACTCTGTCAAGTACTATCCAGGAAGCTCAGAGTTGCAGCTCTGCTGAAAGCAAGTAGTGTATATACCACAGTGAAACGCTTTCTTTTCATGCTGCTCTCCGGAGCTGATCATCAAAGTCCATTCCCAATGCAGGTGGGGTCCACAGGCAAAGCA
Organism: Nettapus auritus; assembly: GCA_011076525.1. Taxonomy (NCBI): domain Eukaryota; kingdom Metazoa; phylum Chordata; class Aves; order Anseriformes; family Anatidae; genus Nettapus; species Nettapus auritus. The sequence goes on from CM021768.1 coordinate 21,406,774, forward strand.
AAGCGCTCAGTCTGATTGATGACTGTGCCTTCTTTGTTCAGCTGCTTATGCTCAGGAGCACTCACTCACCTCACATCAGCTCAATTTCCAGTATGGCCTCTAACAAGGTCTTTCTACTACAAACATTGCAATTGCTCTGCAGTGGGACTGGTTTCCCTACCAAAGAACACAAGGCTATTACTGCCAGAGGCTGGGTGAAAATCCCTACTCAAGAAATGATCCAGACCTGTACAAGTTCTGGACTGGATATAAACGTACAATTTCTTGCTTTCATGAAGTACAACGTGTGACTGCACAGAATCACCACTCTCCCCACAACTGACATGAAAAGTGAGTGCATATACTTCAGAAATGAAAAAATAAAACTTGTTCCCTATTCCCAGGAATAATCAAATAAGAAAAAAATAGAATCCCATTTATTCAATTTGCTCCTTGGTTTAAAAGAAGTTAAAACAGGTGTCAGTATAGACACAGCACTTTTTCTTCCATGAATAAGAGAATAAGTCTCTATTGCCATGCAATTCAGAACTGCATTTTATGCCCATCCCATCCTATTAATGCAAGTCAGCCCCAAACCAGACCTACAAGGAAGAAAAAGGAATCCATGTTTTGGAGGAAATTACAGTTAAATAAAAACAACACAGCTTGCAAGTTTCATAAGGGAACAGCAAATATCTTCGCTTCAGTCCTATGCATGGCTGGAAGAGATGGCGCTCTCTGCTTCGACAACAAAATCCGCTGGGAGGCTGAGCTTAGTGCCATCAGGTGCAGGATCCTGGCTGTGAAGTGAGGTGATGTGCCAGGCCAGTCACTGAAAGGCAGAGTATTCGGAACTGCTTGCACCAAAAACAATTTAAAAAGTCATCTAGCTTGAGTCCCCAGATTAATTCACTTTAGCAAAAACAAGACTAAGAAAAAGGTTTGGAGATGAGGCAAGGGACTGGGGGAAGAAGTGATTTCCTAGCAGGTGTCAGCGCGTGGGGAAGCCTCCCCTGTGGGTACCTCCACGACCCCCTCTGAAGCCCCCCCTCTCACCCCGAAAGTTAGTTCTGTTCCTCTCCCTGCCCCGCTCTCCTCGGCCTGCTGAGGTGCCGCCTCTCCCTCCTCCCCTTGGAGCGCCACCACCCCGGTCGGACTTGGACTTGGGTGGTGGTGACTTGGGTCGAAGTCTCTCAATCTCTTCAGTGCAGCCAGTCAGGTGGGAATTTGGAGTAGTGAAGTATGAAGAGTATGTTTCCGCGTTGAAATTGCTGTTTGTGAGGGTGGGTCCTACAGTCAGCCAGCCTAAGGAACAGAAGCAGAGTCAACCAAAGCACTAACTTGGTGCTTCAAGGCCACCACTTATCAAGACCCTTACCTACATGTCATCTGTACAGGACAGGATGAAGAGGTCACCTCTTGAAAAAACAGTTGTTGAAAAGTTAAGATTTTACTTTGACATTTGTACAGGCTTTTTGGGTTGGGTTTGTTGTGTGGTGGTTTTTTTTTGTTTGTTTGTTTGTTTTTTCTGGTTACATATGGATATGAGAACATTCAGGCAGTGGTTTTACAATACCACTTTCCCTGCTCTTTTCACTTGTTCTTATGTTACAATTTCCAGGCCTCTGGGACTGCACTATAAACCAGACCAGTAAATTCATCTAGTTTAAAGATAATCTCCGCCTCTTCTTTTTCCCCTCTTTGTAAAAGGTGTTTAACTTTGTCTCCAAGAACCAACTGTGATATTGCAGCCAGGAGCACAGCATTCAGTAAGCACACATTTGAAAACAGAAAAATATCAAAATTGCTGAATCCAATGATATGAAAACAGAGTTTAAAGAGTTAATCCAACCTGTTTATGTACAAACATAATGTTCAGTGAGCACTTCAGCTTCACCAAATGAGTCCAGGAGGCAGGTACATACTTGATTTAAATGCCTATCTCCTCAGAATATGAACTAAAATTGGGTTTGGGCTGAAAATAAGGCTTGACCACTTGAAAACGTCACAGGAAATTTAACTTTAATTCCTATCATTTTAATGAGGAAAAATGCGGCTCAGTGATCTCACAACAACATGCTAATACGAAAAACAAAAGTAAAAGAAAAAAGGTCTATTTGTTCAGGTTTTCATACTTCATAGAGCACTGTGGAGATTCACAAATTCAAAACTGAGTAATTTTATACTTATACTATATAATTCTATAAAAGTGCTAATCAATAAAAAAAACACCATGCTCTACCAACCTTCCAAAGAATAAAGGGATTTAAAGTACACAACCTAACAGCAGGATAACCACTAAATTTAGAAATACGAATTTGAATCAGAAAGACATGACATTGTGATACTAACTTATGAGAATTCACCTACAACATCACTGAAGTAATGACTAAACAATGCATTTCTACCCCCACCAAAAAAAACACACACACACAAAAAAAAAAAAAAAAAACACAAACCACACTGAGACATCACCATGAAAATTCAAAGCAAAGGCAAGCCAAAGAATAGGAAGGGCCAATAATCACTACTCTCATTAATCTACAGTCATGTGAGCAAAACCAAAACAGTACTTTGATATGTACTTAAGTAACACTCCCTACAGTTCCTCTACTGATATACCACTTTTCCCAATCACAATAAAAGAAAAAGCAGTATTTTTTCCTGTCATAACTATTAACATTCACATTCAGTAAAACAGACCATGGCTGGACTTGTACCATTTCTCTTCTGCCGTCCAAACTATTCATCTCTACTTGGTAGAAAAGAGTGTTGCACAGAACTGCTAGAAGAATTTAAATCGAGTGAAACCACAGCATTTTTACCTCTCCATCCTCCAATCTCCTTTATTTTAGAAAGCAGCATGCTGTTGCTATACATTGTTCAGAGACCAACGCTCACAGCACCTGTCAGTGCGTAAAGCACAACTATACTACCCAAGACATAAGGTACGAAGTCGGTCACCTCAAGCACCCACAGAATCACAGAATATCCTGAGCTGGAAGGGACCCTCAGGGATCGAGTCCAACTCCTGGCTCCACACAGTACCACCCAAAAATCAAACCCTGTGTCTGAACTCCAGCAGCCTCGGTGCCATGTGCACTGTCCCAGGGACCCTGTTCCAGTGCCACTGATAACTGAAATAACTGGGACTGTTGTGTTGTATTTCACATTAGACTTCAAGGCAGAATTGGCACTGACAATTGATATAAGAGCCAAAAATTGTGTTCAGATATATCTTATTATTGTAGCCTGTGCTCTCCTGCAGCAAAATTACTTCATCATACATGACAAATTGGAAAGCCTGACCATCTAAACAAAATGCAGTACGCTTCAATCCAATCCTTTTATCTCCACGGTATCTATCATACCAAATGAAGCGCCCAGTTTAAGACACTAGCCCTTGAGATGCCGACAACAGGTCTAGCACCAGGCTCAGAGGGATTTAAAAATCAGTTTAGAAAAAGAAATAACACTCCTGAGAGGTGTAAACACATGCCATGTGGGGAAAAAAAATCTCACCTGAATTTTGTTATACTCGCTGATGAATTAAACACATGAACAGGTGAAAAAACATTGGTTAAAAAAATAAGCTATTTCTGAAAAAATTATAGTTGTCGTGGTTTCCAAACAACACAGCTTCATGACTGACAGATCATCACATAAATTAAACACACACCTCCTTGAAATCTATTCTGACCTACGACATACCTCTGGAAACCTCTGTAGGACACTGGTATGATTTTTACAAGCAGAGAGTTCTGTTGCTGTGTCTTGCACATGATAAAGACATCTCAATTTTTACAGCTGCTGTGGCATTTACTTCACTATTAAGTCCAAAAAATTGAAGTTTAGTAGGAAGGAAATACACAGAATCTGACCTTGAAAGACAAAAAACCAACGTTTCAGTATTCCAGTAGAATGCTGCACAATTTCAGCATTTACCTTCAATTAGGATACGGAGAGGACAAAAGCCTAAAGATTGTTCTTATTGTTTGAGCAAGTATTTACTTCTGAAAATGAGCATTTATAAAACAAAACAGAAAACAGTGGTACCTGAATCTGTGACTTGGACTTGTTCCTAAGCATAATAGTAAGCGCAGAAACTATAACCGTAATATCACTTGGTACGGTTCCATGCGATGCTCCTGCCACTAATGGAAAAGTCCCTTTGATACTGTCACAGTGACACCTCAGTCCTTCTCTGCTGAAGAACATCAGGCTGATTAGTTGTCTGGGAACAGAAGGGTAGGGAAACCGGGGAATTTCTCCATCCAGGAGGCTTCTCACTTCCTACTGATTGCCCTACAGAGAAGTCACCAAAACGGACAAATACTTTGGCTCATGCCACAACTTATTCAAAAGGTTTACTGAAATCTATACTGAAATCTGAAGTTGCAGCTAGTGCAGAAGGACTAAATACTACTCTCTCAGCTTCCACCAGAACCTATCAAGTGGCCTCAGATAACAGAAGAGGGCTACTAAAGTAAACTAAAATTTAACTAGTTGACAAAGTAAACTAAAATTTAACTAGTTGACAAAAGAAACATCACAGGTACCTGGTCGAATTGTACTGTCCCTTCCGAAAAGATGAAGACGTCGTCGTCCAAGGCAGAAATGCTCAATGATGTGGAAAATCTCTACAGGCTTTTCTATGTTGCCAATTTCAGGCTCTTCTGTGATGATCAGGTCAATGTCTACATTAGCATGGATGAAGTCACCATCTGTGCTGCGACGCACGGTTCCTTTAATGCCCATTAGGCAGTGCTCCTACACACAGACAACACAGAAGAGCATCCATCACACACTGCCACAGCACAGGCACCACTGGGCTGAGGGAAGGAAATTCTAGGCAGAGTACATCTCACTGCTATACAGAAACAGCCTGAAGCATGAACTAGAAAAACAGAATGAGCAGAAGCTACCAAAAGGGCTGTTTGAAAACAAAGCTGAGAGAGCACCAGTTACCTGGCTTGATGAACTACACACTATGAACTGCTAGAACTCAGAGGATGAGGTAAGACATTTGAACTTCAATTACAGCAAAGTTAGAGCTGCTTTAAGCTGGAAAAGCTGAGAAATCTCCACAATAAAAGAAAGCGCAAGGTAAAGGTAAGAGCAAGAGAACAGTTTATTGTATCAGCATTCTGATCCTAACTTTTTTCATATAAACAACTCCTAAAGTTCTCATTCACAAAACGGTGAAAACCAGATCTATTTTTTTAATATTGTATCTGTTACAAAAATAGCCTTCAGATTCCTTTCTAAAACATATTGCTGCATCAAAAAGTAAAACCACTATGAAGCTATCAGTACAATCTCAGTCAATTCTGTCAGCATTAAAAATGTTCTTTAAGCGTAACAAGCATTGCTTTCCTTTCCTCTAGAACGTTACAGATCTCTGGAACTCACTAGTACGTAGGATCTATGAATAAGAAATCACCCTAACCAGCACAGGATGAAATGCAGACTCTTCACATTAATTTCAGAGTTCTGTTTCTGGGAATACTAAACCTCAAATGAGCTGTTTTCCCTGATACCATAAAACCCTGATTTACTAACTGTCACCAGATGGCTCTAAAGAAGATGTAGACAAAAGTATGTTATCATTTCCAGATTTTTGTCAAGGGTTTTAAGAGTTAGTGAATAAATATGAAAGGCAGAATAGGTGACCTATCAAATATATGCAGTTGATCAACTGCATGGAAGCTACATGGTTTTTGGACGTTATATGTAACTGAATGAAAAGCTAGAACACTGCTAAATAAATTACTCATCAAGCAAAGCTTCATGATTCTAGTCTTTAGAAGAACTATCCAAAATGCCTTATTTTCATAATATATGGAACATCACTCATTAGCACTGCAGATTCTACAACAGGTAGCACAGCACAAAGCCTCCATCTGGAGAGACGCCTGAACTAAACAGAGATGGACAGTATTTGCTATTGTAATCACTGGTAAATATATTTTGCACAGAGCTATTTAGTCAAAATAACCTAGTTGAATTTTCCATGTTTAGCACATAAGTAGTGACCTCAGCCCAACCCTTTTGTTCAATAAACAGAGAAATTCCCTAATACCAGAAACTGTTCTCCTCCATTAACAAAGACTTGAAAGTGTCCCCCAAATCCTGTTTTAGCCTCGTGAGCAAGCTGCACATATTTGCAATACTATATACAATAAACATACAGTATTTATACTTACAAATATTTATAGCTAATACAACACACTTTCAAACAAACTTCAGATTAATGTAAATGCAAATCAATTAAAGATTCCAGATATCTTAAAGGGAAGTTTATACTTCTTAAAGCTTGCAAATCTGAGACAGAGTAGAGGATGTTTAACACTAATGAATGATTAATGAATGTAGAATAAGTCCAGAGGTTAATGACACTAAATTATCAGCCAGCTCTCTGCATTCAGTAAAACTGCCACATTTATATTACAGTATACACAAAATAATTCATTAATCCTATTAACTTTTTTCTAAGGTTTTGAATAATATACATTTGAATCTCTTAGATCAGAATACATTTTTTTTGGTCCTCTGCATCTCTTGCAATACACATCATCTACAACACATGCCTATGAAACTGCTTAATTTAAACCAAGCTGACTGATTCTGTCACTTGTGCATGACAGTCATCTTCACGAAGATGCTGACTAAACTATGGTCCCTGACAGTCTTACATCTGGTTCAAGTTCAGGGCACATACCTGAATATATGTGTTTAGAACCATTAGCCAATCTTCCAGAATGATTTTTCATGACTACATCAATTTATAATCTACAGTTTTAAAGATTCAGACATCAAATTCAGCCAAGATCTTCTGCCAAGTTTAATTCCAGCCAAAAGATGTTCCTCTACCAACAACATCTCCCCTCTGGTATGGAAAGTAGCTTGTGTGTTACACAAGAGGTTTTACTAATAGTGCTTATTTAATATTCACCCACGACTGAAGTGACCCAGAAGACAAAAACACTACAATGTACAGTAGCATTGTCTATACATTTTCCCATTCTCACTCTCAGGATTTAATTCCTGTTCCCTCAATCTACAAACCCTGCATTTCAATGAGGCTCAGAAGTATCACATTTAGAATATTCTAATAGAAATTTACAATGCATTAGTAAACGTAGGTGATACTTCTATACTTCACACTGAGTGAAGTCAGGAAGGGGACAGAAGTTCATCATGCAACCTGTGAATATGTTCTTTGTGAATATTTTCATATAATGCACTTTGTGGAAAAGAACTCTGAAGCCTTGGTATCCACTTCCCTGAAAACAGGTCACCAACTGCTGTGGAGCACCAGGTGTTCAATTAGCATGAAGGGACAGGATGGGAACAGAGGAGGAATTGAGCCAAACCTTTACCTTGGTTCTTTGGAAAACAGCCTTAGGGTCTAGTGTCTTCGTCTTTCCAGGATTGTTCTTATTCGTTTTAATCCAGCAGATGTCTTCACATCTTCTGTAACCCCATTTGCGTAGACACTACATGTTACAGACACAAAACAGTTCATAGTACACCAAAAATTAAGTAACCTAAACTGAAAACTAATACGGTACTTGACTTTTCTTAAAAGGTATCTGGAAGAGAAATATGTCACAGATGAATGAACTACTACACTGGCATGACTGTACTATGCTTTGTCAAGCTGTCAAAACAAAATAATTTATACACACTCTGATTTGCCTACATACCACTTTTTTTTTTTTTAAAAAAAATCTAACCACTGCACAGATTCCCTACTGAACTGGGCACACGTTTTTTATTTTTTTTGTTAACCTTGTGACACTTAAAAATTTAATCAGAAATAGTCAAAACAACAGCTGCCTTGGCCCTGTCTCCACTAGTACCTGCAATGAGGTAGTGTTTTACATCCAAATAAAATTCTATAAAGAACAAGATAAACAGCCAAAAGCCTTTACTATCACTTTGTGTTTTTTTTCTGTATTTAAAAACAAAGAAATCGTCTTATATGCCTATTTATAAGCCTTTTAAACCTTTAACTCCTGCTTGTGCATTCTTGCAAAAGAAGGAAGTTCAGCATTAGAGACCTAAGCTCCTTCAGCTATGGATGTGGTCAAGAACTGTCCAGCTACTATGAGCAAGCCCATGACCAAAATCATATGTATGTATAGAAGCTACTTTTACCAATCTCAGAATGAAAAATCTGATAAAGCCAACAGATTAGTAACTACAGATTGTCTTTTAACAAATATTGTATTGTTTTTTAATAAAGCACTGCTCAAACTAAGAAAATAATGTTTCAACATACGAGCATACTGGAAATTCTTAGTCCACCAGCCCCAACACGAAGCAGTGCTACCCTGGTATACACAAAGATTACTCTAAAACTCCAAGATCTTCCAGGGTAATAAAACCTCACAGCTTACTACAGCAGAGAAGATCTGCTTAACTGTGCCACACACACAGCTCTGTCCCACTTTATGAAAGAGCAGCACGTTTCTACTAGAAAGAACATTTCTAGCAGAAAACTTATGACTTGTTAAAAACCAATTATTTAAATGCATTAAACATGGCAACCTGCTCCTGTGGAAACATGCATGCACCAAAAAGCAAGACAGCAGTACAGCTTTCTAGTCATGAAAGAATTGTGCTTCTGCACAGTCACAGCAGCTCATCTGGAAAATTTTAGTATCAAAACAGTTAATGCCAGATCCACTTAAATGTATTTAATCCACTTAAATTACATATCCTCTACCAGAGTAAAAAAAAATATCTCTGAGCCTTTGCAGCTGAAAATTCTATACAGAGAAAGTCAATGATAAAAATAAACTTTTAAGCATGTCCCTGATAAATTGAATTAAAACACTGTCTTACCACTCGGCCAAGATCCAGACCTTCTCCTGAACCACACCATAGAAACACAAATGACCTTGGGGCAGCAATTTCTTCAATTTCCAATTTCATGATCTAATAATAATAAAATGTTTCTGAATTAAATATTTACTTATTTTTTGTATATAATCACCAATTATATCAGGATAAATAGCTAACGAGTGTTGAAGCATTATCACAGAAACCATCAGAAAGCACTTTTGTTAAAGATGTTAGTTCAGATAGCATTATCTTTATGGCAATCTTCTTAAAATAGTTTTCCAGAAAGCATATTGTGCAAGTTAACTTATCAGTACATGTATATTTTCAATGTAGTTGATGATCAGCTTGTTTGTTATTTTTAGCATAAATTCTATCTGCATAGAAAATTCCATTCTTGAAAGACTAGTACAATCTACGTGACTTTCTTCCTAAACCACTGCTTCATTGCATCATTCCTTGGCAGTAAAAAGATGCAGTAACAGAACAGGGGTGCTCTGGTTCTTTTGAGCCCTGAAGTTACTTGTGTGAAGCTTATGAAAACACATTTAAAATAAAAATAATAATAATAATAAAAAAATACACAGAGCCTGATTCCTATTACCATATAGAAAAGACATTCTCTGCATTTTCACTTTCAGAAAAAGTAAGAATTTATCATGACAGTGGTTCAACAATGACAAAAGAGAAACATACAGGATGAAATAACTTCAGATGTAAAGCAGCTGTTTCTCAGTACAAATTGAAGAGATTCATCTGTAACTTGCCAACACATCAAATCAAGCTTCATTCAGCAGCACTGTGTAGATAAATAATACAGTAGAAGGCAGTCCAAGAGGATATAACTCATGACTAAGAGGATGATTCCTTGCTCAAAAAAAAAAAAAAAAAAAAAAAAGAAAAAGAAAACTTCCAGATTTTCTGTTAGGACAGAATATTTCTTCCACCAGACAACACTGCCAGGCATCATTTTTGCCTGACATAACGGGATGGCTAACACAGAAGCTACCTATTCCTTAACATGTCCTTAACATTCCTTAACACCTAATCTATTATTACAGGTATGAACACCTTTGTTTTCAAATTCATTCCTTAAATGTGAACTGAGTTTTATTTTGTTCACTTGATCGATTAGTTTGACTGATTCACTTATGAAGTTACATACTCACAGGTTTTGGCTTTAGGAGACAAAAATCAATCTAATCTACAAGGAAGCTGTCCCCCACATAACCCTTCCTCCAAACTGCATAGAAGACAGATGAGAAAAATCTCCGCTACAGCTGCTTCAATCCACTTATATTATGACAAATTAGCTGCTAACACAGACATAGTCTGCATACCTTTCAAATAGGGTCTCTGAATAATATGTACATGAACTGCATATTCCAACCAACATGCCTGAATCTAAGAATTCCTGACACAGTTACTCAGTTTTTAATCAGCTATTCTGCTCTGCTACTAGAGATGGTCTGTTTTCTTGTGGTTTGTTTATAACTGGGTAAAATGTACATACATAGACTAGGACCACTTTACTGGTATTCAGCATTAGTATTACAAGATATTTTTGTTCAATGCCCAAGTGAAGGAATACTCAAGTTTGGCAGCATGCTTTGTGTCATCAAATTGCTGTACTTAATGAGATTCAGTACTTCAAGGCCTCACCCTACATTTCTAGAGCTGACTTTATAGAAAAGGTACAGATATAAAACAGTTACGTATCACTAAGTCTTGACCATTTTCTTCTTTACATCTATGCATTACTACTAGAACAATTTTTAAATCTTTTCTGTAACTCAATTCTCTGAAGCTCAATAAAACAAACACACCTACACTGATCTTAAGATCAAATCTTATACGCTGAGATTTCTCCTTATTCAAAAAGCCTTTGAGGTGACTAAGTAGTAAAGGAATATGTAAATACAAGAAAAAAATCATAATCAAGATTGATCTATTTTGTCAGGCTTCTCAAGATTACAATTGGATTGTTAAAATTTCATATCTAATCAAACTTCAGAGAAAGAAGGTACGTCGGTGACATATACTCATCTACTCTTTTGACTAAGGATCAATGTATTAAAAAGCATACTTTAGAAACCTCTTCAATAATTTCAAGAAACAAGGGACTATTTACAGTGGAGATATTGTGAATTTCAACAGCAAAAAATCAAAGAGAAAAGGAAACTCTGAATTTGGGAGTAGACAGAAAATCCACTTAGTACATTTAAGTTTTCCACCAGGCTCAGGGAAACAAAATGGTATTTCTAATTCCTTAAACTCCTCGGGGAAATAAATGTCTTTTAACACAAACACTGTAGGCATATGTATGATATAAAAATTATTTTTTTAAGAATCTAGACTTTTGGTTTTGAAACACATCCCATTTTTCTTTAAACACATCTCTAAAACATTCTGTAACCAACTTAAGTCCTCAAACTAATCCTTAAGTATGTGCATGAAATCCTTTCCATAGCAAGAAAAATGCTTACATCATCCCAGGTCCAGCACTTTTCATTGGCAGTAATGCCAGTCTCTCGGTAGTATTCTTCCAGTGGTGGTTCCAAGAGAATCACATCAAATTTGGACTTCAGTTCTCTAATATCAAAAGCTTCCAAGTCTGCTTGTAAGTACCTATTTAAACAAAAAACGATCAATTGCTTGGAGAAGTTACAACAGTGCTTTGAAACTCAGACTCCACACAGCACCTCTGCATAGCAAGTTAAGAGGAGAGACTCCCATTTAGTTCACGAAAGCTTAAACACACTAAACACCAAGGAAGATGCATAATGCATTCTTGCTTAACCTAGACTGGATGCTGTTACATTTTTTTTAAAGTAGTCTCTCTCTCAATAAACATTTTTTAGGGTTCTACTTAGCAAGCTGGAAACAGATGCCTAGATAGACTGTACAGCAATATCTTTTAAAGAATCACTGAACGTTTCGTACATTCCATGGATGATATAGGAGAAAACATCAACATGTGAGTTAAACATCAACTCCCTGACAGAGTAACAAACTTCTGGTTTGCTTCACTTCAGAGAAGTGGCATATTTTTAAAATTACCATTTGTTTTATATTATGTTGAGAAGTTTCTGAATACTGGAAACGTGGTTACTTTTCACATAGCATAAATTTATTTCTCTGTCCATGTAGCAAAAGCATAATTCCCTAACAAGTTTGTTTAATTAAATAAGCTCAAACTCACCCTTATGCCTGGCATCTACACCGGCCCACTAGGTACTGTTGTATCACTATCCAAAAAAAATGATACTCTGTCCCCCCAATACCTTTAGTTTCAAAACACTTAATTAGCAGACTACCACCACCCTTCCTCCCAAAAATGTATGTGGAAGTGATGATTATTCCGTGAATGCATTCACTGCTATCAGAATGTAGCATTTGATTCCAAGTTTTCCCCTTTTTTTTTTTGCTTTCAAGCTAAGCATGCAAAAATGCATCTAACTTCAAAATAGTGAGTTACGCAGTTTGTGTCTCAGTTGTTTAGACAACCTTTGTAAGTTTTTTCATGTCATTTATGAAATAATGATGTTTTTCTGGGTACAGATTAGGATTGCGTTTTAAAAGCATAAGGTTCATATTCAGGTAGGTTCAAACTCCTGGGAGTAACATGCTGCATGCTTATACTGCATCTAGCTCTCAGCAAAAAAATGAAAGGTAATTTGAAGTTAATAGGACAAATTATTTCCAGACAACCTAAACTTTTTTGGTCTTAAACTGCAGAGCAACATCTGATCAACAGACACTAAGACGACAGCTAAGGTCACGTTGAGGCAAATTTTTAAAAGGTTTTCTTGTTAGCACAGACTACACGATACAAAGACATTCATGATCATGTGGTATATTTCTTTCAGTTCCCAAATAAAAACCTGCAGCTCAATAACTTGGTAGCTCAGTCTTAAAAATAAATAAATAAATAAAGCTTCACGTGCTTTCACATGTAAGATAATTCACATTACTATTCACATGTAAATAATCACACATTAGAAGAAAAATTATTGTATATACTACATTAAACATCTAGATTAATGAAAACAAACTGATTTTATTCTTCTGAAGTTTCAATTAATTCGTATGCACAAACAGAAATAGAAAATGTAAATTCTGAACAAGTGCTAGAGTTGCAAAGCAGACAGGTAACTTCAAACCAATCTGGAGAAGAAAGGTGTTTTCCACAAGAACACTTACATGGGAGGAGTATTAGATTTAGATATCAGCTCGTCCTTCAACCTGATGAGCTCTCTAAGTTTTGGATATTCCTCAAACCTATCTGCTAAGCCTAAGAAGAAGAAAACATGAAGTTAACATGTTAATACTCAGCCTTATTTTACTTTTTATTAAAACAAACCAAACCTTTCAAAGCAGTTTTTTGTTCAGTACTTAACAAAAGCTCCTTGCCTTTGCCCAGTTAGTTATGGCTAATGCAGCTGGATATTACTGAATTCAGTGTTCACGTTCTAATCTTCTCTACAGCACCATATTGATCAAGAGTTCACAACTCCTTTTATAAAAAAGGTTATCTTTCATTTAAACTAATAGCAGGAGAATGGTGAGAGAAAGTTATTTTGTTGTTCCCCCACCCATAAATTTATATAAAGATATAACACAATTTCCACCATTGTTTTAGCTGATCTTTGAGGACTATCTCTACAGAAACAATTGGGTTGTAGCTGGTTCCCTTAGGCCCCTTATACAGAGATCTTGTACATAGGTAAGCTGTGGAGACTTGAACATGGGTATATTTATTTATTGGATTTCAAGACTTAGCTTTATGATTGCTAATTTTCAAACTTTTTATATGTGCTGAATTCACAAGGGAGAACCCTAAGTAGGTTTTCTGCAGTAAATGTTTCTAAAAAAAAATAAAATAAAATAAAAATAAAAAAAATCAGTACACTACAGTTCCCCTCCAAAAACGTAGCCAGAAAGAGTATATTTCTGTTATTGTTAACAATAGTCTCAGCAGAAATTGAAAAGGTTAATCATCCCAGTCCCCAAGCTGCTTTAGAGTTATTTACAAAGCCTCACGATCATTCACGTTTACTACTTCAATGGAGTGAGAAAAACAAAAACAAAACTCCTCTCCTTTAATACAAACTTCTGAACTCCTAACCCTAGGCATTCCATTGGTAAAAGAGAAGTTGTTAGTACGCATCCCTGCTGTCTCCACAGTTACTTATGTATAAGAAAACCACAAATTATTTTCACCTTTTCCCTAAAACACCTAATATCTTAAAAACACCACCATGTTGTTCTGATATCCACTACTGTGTTCCTTCCAGTGGAAGTCAAATACTCCTGACCAGTGGAAATGGAAGCTGGTTACCAGCAGCTGGGTAACAGATAAAAATGAATTTTCAATCCAGATAATTTAATTGTTTAAAACAAAACAAAACAATATAATACAAAAGCATTCTCTCAGATGTTAAGTGTCTCTCCCTGGTGTTATGGGACCACTAATAAAGACATAACTGAGTCAAAACAGTTTAAAACTAAACATCCTGACATGTCTTACAGAAGCATTCACAAAATAGAAGAAAAACTAATACTAACTGCCTCAATGGGCAAACAACCCCTTTTTAGGCTGGCACCTCTATACACACCATTCTTTCCCTGACAATTGTAAACATGATAAAATATGGGCTGAATAAAATGTTGCAGACAGCTGTTGACAGGGAAGCATCCTGCCTTGTTTTAAAGCAGGTAACTACTTGGCACCCATTCTGGAAAACGGGACCAAACAAACAGGACCCTTGGTTTTGGAACTATTAAATTCAGGCTTAATTTATTAAGCCTTCAAGAACAAGCCCTTACATGGCCTGATAAACTTAAAAAATGACATCCTCTAAATGCAGTAATGCATTGGGACTTCTAATGAGTTGTCAGATGTTACAAACTTTAGCTGGTAAATATTATCCATATTGCCTACTGCTTTGAATACGTAAGTATTATCTGTATTCTACATGCTACATGCATTCTTGGAGGCAATACATCCCAGGAACAGCTGAACTACAAGTCAGTTAGTTACATTTCCAGAGGTTTCAAAATCTTCTCATTAAACTCATCTACCTCATCAAGCTTAGTTTTAAAAAACTTTTCTTGGTTAAATACTTTCAAATAAAATCCCAAGATAGACTGGTTAATATTCTCCTAAACGATAATAATCTCCTAGGGTGATGAAGATGGTGAAGGGCCTGGAGAGGAAAACATACAAGGAGCGGCTGAGGTCACTGGGCCTGTTCAGCCTGGAGAAGAGGAGGCTGAAGGGAGACCTCATCATGGTCTGTAACTTCCTCGCGAGGGGGAGTGGAGAGGCGGGTGACCTATTCTCCATAAACACCAGAGATAGGATCCACGGGAACAGGGTGAAGCTGAGGCTGGGGAAGTTCAGACTAGATATCAGGAGGAGATTTTTCACCGAGAGGGTGGTTGCGCACTGGAACAGGTTCCCCAGGGAAGTAGTCAGTGCACCAAGCCTGTCTGAATTTAAGAAGTGATTGGACTGTGCACTTAGTCACATGGTCTAAACTTTTGGACTTGATGATCCTTATGGGTCCCTTCCAACTCGGGATACTCTATGATTCCTAAACAATTAAAAAAAAAAATCATTCACATGAATTTATACACTGATATGTATGCACAGAGGGACAGAACAATGAAGTACTTACACGTGTATCTACATTTTCCAGTAACTGTGAAAAATTAAGGAAAAAAAACAATGTGGTAGTGAAGAAAATGAGGTAATGTAAATCAGTTAGTATGACATACCGACATCTCTGATGAAGTTCTGGGGTCTGTGTCCTGTATCCACAAAATGCTGGCAGTAATCATTGTGGGGATTTAAGCTCTGAGTACCCTAAAGAACAAAAGGATTTTAGTGAGAACTGCAGTGATATAACTAAACATACACACACTGCATGTGTTAGTCTGATAAAAGAGAAAGTAACTGATTTTTTTTCCCAACATATCTTTGTAAGCCAAACTATTCAAGACTGTCACATTCTTCCTCCCAGACTGGACTCCCCATTACTACTGCTCATTGTTACTCTTACATCTTTCATGAGAACCTGTGAATTTCAGTTAATTACTTCAACCTTTAAGGCTGTGTGTTTCAAATGCTATAAATTGCAGAAACAGTTTAACACAACTATACCATCTTTGTCTAGACTTCTAATTGCACAAACTGCTCACCTTCAGAAAGGTACTGGAATCTTTGTAAATCTCTTCTTCGTAGGGCAGGTTCTCTTCATCTTGTTGCAGCTCTACTTCATCCTGGGAAACAGAGCAGATTTTAGAGGTGCATAAGAACATGTTGTTTCTCTCCTTGTTATGATTCTGCTTCTTTATGAAGTGAGCGAGCTGTCTACAAACCTAAATCTCCTGTAACAGTGCATCATGAATGGTTCACGAACATTTATGTATTGGGTGTGAAGGGGGAAATAACCTGTAGCCAAAAAGCTCTACTTCTAACCACTGATGACAGGGTTACTGAAAAGGGGTCAGGTGAATAAAATAAGAAACCATTCATTTCTAGACACCAATAGTGTAGACTGCACTTTACAAGGTGTAGAACTTCAATTTCTGTCCCAACATTTTTTCACTCCTTGAACTAAACGGATAGATTTTCTCAAAGTTCTTCACTAGTACAATCTTTTTCACCTTAGCAGCTGAAACCATCTCCCTATATAGATCTGTTACAGTCCACACCATGAAGAAACACTGCATGGTACAAAACAATGTCTCATTTGGACTTTTTTGAAAAGTAACTTTCAACTTCCTACTTGCCAGTCTCAAAACAAGCAAGAAGGAGGAATGTTATCACATTTTTCCCCATTTAATGTCATCAATTGTCCATTCAGCAGATTTCTTGAGTTCAGAGATCTGTCACACTGACACACTCTGAACTTCCAATGCAGTATTCAGAGAGAACAGAAACAAAAGAGACTCTCCACATCACTTTTTTTCAGCTCACCCTGAAAGAGTCCATTATACATAAATAAAATTGAAGAACCACTGAATAACATCATCTACCGTATTTGAGTAGGATCCACATACTCTTTCATACATTGCTGACTACAACAGAAAACTTTATCAGTTAATATAGTGTTTTGTATGAGAACAGCTGTGTCAAGGCTGAAATCAAAATAAAAGACATTTTAAGATAGACATTTGATTTCTTAAGAAATACAGATTTCTCAGAAAACAACTCCCCACCATCACCACACATATTAGGTCAAAAGACGCAGAGAAGAGGCTCTTACTATCTCTGCATTTACCCTATACTAGATAAGCTGTATGTCAGAAAACAGAACAAGAAGTTGTTCTCCCTGTTTTGATCCCTCCAGCTGTTGAAATTGTGAAATAAGCTGTGTTCTTTTCAACCTGGAGCTTAGAACCAACTTCTGAAATGCCTCACAAAATTAACAGGTCAGAGACTTTCCCCTCTCTTCCCATCTCCCCAGTTATTTTGTTAGATAAAAAGAATACCTTAGGGCAACAGACTTTTTTGTCTTCCTTAACCAGACCCCTCCCACCAAAAAAGATTATTATCAAAAACAGCAATAGTATTTACAAGGAAAAGGCATGAACAGCAGACAAACTCCAGCAAGTGTTATTCAGGGGAAAAAAAGCAGAAAGCTCAAGTTTTACTAAAAGCTGCTTGCGTGATCATAAGATAACACGTTTTTCCTCTCCCATTTTCCTCTAAATCTTAGCCTTCTGATGATAAGCACTTGTTAGTTACCTACTTCTGAGTCATCCTAGTCCTCTTTATGCCTTCATAATAAATAAAAAATCTTGCAGCCACAAAGAAAAAACAACTTTCCAATGGCACAGCACAATATAAAAACAGATACAGAATGAAATTAACAACAGTACAAGAAAGGATGTTCTTGTACTGGATTTACAAATTTGTTTTATTGTTGCTAAGCTGGGGAAACAAAAGCTAACCACAATTTTTAAGTGCACAGTTTTTACAAATGACTGAAGATACTTTAAGCAATTAGGAAGACTCAACAGAGTAAGATTATTTCAGCATCCCGAACAATGACAAGGAGGCATTCCAAGCTCACAGACTACTGCTTTCAGAAACAAAAGTGGAAAAAAAAAAAAAAAAAAAGTATCAAATGAGGCTGGCAGGCAGCAAATTAGAAGGCCGTGCAATATTGTATGGTGTAAAAAGGTAAAACTCTGGAACTCTTTGCCACAGGACACTGTTGACACCAGACATTTATACAGTTACAAGCAAAACCAATGAAATTTATACCTGGGGAAGGTGAGAGATGGAGCATCACAGCTCCCAGAAGCCTACAGCCAGGCTGGGAGGGGCAGCAGATAGCCTAGTCTTAGTACCCATTGCTTTCAGTTACAGGCTACGGAGCTCAAACTAACCTTGGTACAACTGTTATGGTTTGACAAAAACACAAGTACTGCACAAGTTCTTCAGAACCACAACTGAACCCTCTGACCTTAAAATCTCCACTATTCATTTTTGCTAGTAAAGCATCTGTCCCACATCCCCCACCTCTGTGGTGTGCAGTGCAGAGCCCAGCTCCCAGGCAGAAGTCAATCTGCCATCGGGCAGCTGGACAAGCAGTCTGCTCCACGACCTGCAACTCAGACAGCGAGGAGCTTCACATGTAGCTGGATGCTACTGTGGCGGCCTGAAAGACCTAGAAGGATTTAATAGAAAATAGTCTTACTTTGATTTTGTCTCCACTAGATTTTTATTCTTTTTGCATACTCTTTATTTCTCTGTGCTACTTTGTTTCTGGTACTTGTAAAGTCAGTCTTGTGGATCAGACAAAAGGATCTGTTTTCTTTTAGGCTCTACAATAGATTTCTTCTAGCATCATGAATAATACCCCTTTCTGCCTTCCCTTTTTTCTTTATGAAAAGTACTGTATTTTACACTGCCAGACAGCTAGCACTGCTAAAAATATACTATGAGTGTCAAATTGAGGACATGATAAAACTGAGATGCAAAGGACTTGTCTAACACCACAGACTACCCATCAATAAACATCCCACCTCATTTAACTGCTCCATCTCCTTCCCTTCTCCTTCCCCAACATTCTCGTGACAAAAAAGTTGACTACAAATTTGGGATTTTAATAGATTTCATAAAGAACTTCTGATGAAGACTAGCATTTAATCGGGAGACATTAAATTAAACAAACGTAATACTTCAGATGCGACAAGTTACAAAATACTGATGTGAAAGAGTTAAAACTCCTTACATTTGAGCTTTGTTTTTTCCAAATAATCAAAAGAATCAAGACACAGAAACGTCTCAGCCTATGGACAGGACTCAATAGAGCCTAGTCTCTGGGTCCCCGGTGGTTTTCTTTTTTTTTTTTCCCCTCTACTTGTAGTAGCCAAGTTTTTGACTCTTTCAGTCATAAAAAGAACTCCTGGCATTTTACCAAGAAAAACATCCCATCCTCTTTTTCACTAAGTAGCCCTTTATTTTCATATGAGATGAAAGCATATTAAAAACCACCACCATAACTTAACATTTATTCTACCAAAAACAAACAAACAAAAGCACATTTCTTTGCATCAGAAGTTCCTAAATGGCTGAGATTAACACACTTAGTATTTCACAACAAATCCTGCTCTTAGACTTGCTCCCAGTAACGAAAAAGCCCACAAAGGACTGACTGACTGCCTCACGCAGAACCCAACAATTCAGCAAGTCAGGGTTGTACAGATGTAGCAGTCACTTTCCATCAGAAATATTTACCTCTAATTTTCCTAACAAAATGGAGACATTTGTAAAATTTGTCTGTAACGCTGGTAGCTAAGGCTACTATTACTTCTTCTAACATGCGTTAAATTCAATCCAATCAGGCTTGATACCCTAAGTATTTAGATTTTTAGACCAGTTCATATTACAAGACTAAATTTAAACTTGCACAAAGTACTAACAAAAAGGTTATATAAACACACAGGATTTTACCATGTTCTTATCTCCTTGCCAAAATGGAATTAACAATGTCTGCAAAAAACAGCTGATGGCTCCATTATAGATTTTCAATTTGTGCATTTCATGTTCCGTAAATCTATTCATCTGCCAGACTGAAGTCGATCTGAGATAGCATTACTGTAACATTTTTCCAATTACAACAATATAGCAAGAGTTTGACCGCCTGTAAGTGGTTACAGCCCACCTCAGGGTAAGTTGCTCCATGTTAACAAAAAGATTCATTGCTAAACACAACTAAAGTGACTTAGCCACATAGATCACACATACACACAAAAAGTTGTTTAACCACATACTTGATGAAAAACGGATAAGGTATAAAATAAAGAAATACGAACTGATCACGCATGAGCATGTGCTTGTGAGCACTTCACAAACATTGCATGCACTCTGAAAATCCTTGCTTTGAGACGGTGATTTAATTGGTTTGTTAAACAAGATGTACAGATTACCACTTAGCACATTAAAAAAGAAACATCTCTCTACTTACAGATAGACCTCAACAGTTAGCCATCAATAATGTCCTGTCATACATTTACCTCTGGTTTTAATAAGACAGTACTGTTGAAAGCTTTATAAAACTGAAGACAAATGCAACCTTACTTTAAAAAATAAATATATCTATTTTTAGGTGTCCAGGGGAACAGCAGACATTATTTATTTCGTAAATAAACTGAGCTTAATTCTACATAATCACAGAAGCAAGATTATGAGGACAAGGATCAAAGGGAGAGGGAGGATACATGCTGCAACAAGATACAAAGCAAATTAGAAAGACAGCTGTATCGTAATTGTTCTCTTGTTCAACCTCCTTTCTCTACTACGTTAGCCAAAGTGCTACATTAGATAAGAAACAAAAAAGCTATCAAACAGCACTTGGAAGATTATTTGAAAAATGAAGGGCATGAGAGTTTGACAACCACTCATTTTTCAATGACCATGGAGGCTTTTTTTTCCATCCCAACTGAACTTTTCCTGGCCATTTTTGACACTTAAGGTATACCCCGAACCAAGCCTCCTACTACCCCTCCCTTAAGATCCCTTAGTTCGTCCATTTGTCCAAAACAGCATTATTTTACACTTAGCAGGGAGGCTGGAAGACACCTTCAGCTTCCCCATACCTCATCTCATGACCTGTGCAGGCTTTTCTTCTGACACAAATTTTGCTCAAGATTTTTTTGTGTAGCCACACACGTCCACATTTCACTACTTCTTCCCACACAAGACCACCAGCAGTGGCACACTGCCATTCCCTGTGGGCACTACCACCTGAACCCACCTTCTCCAAGAAGCAGTGCTAAATAAACTTCCAGACACCAGGTTCTGGTGAGCTTCCAGTGCAACATACCTAAAGCACATCTGGAGAGAACCATGCTGGCTAAGGTCTTTGAAGTGGAACATATCAAGGAAGATGTTCCTGAAGGACATATTACAGAAGTCATACAATGGTTTAGATTGGAAGGGACCCTGAAGATCATCTAGTCTAACCCCATGCCATGGACAGGGACATGTTCTGCTAGACCAGGTTGCTCATAGCCTCACCCAACCTGACTCTGAACACTTCCAAGGATAGGGCATTGCCAGCTTCTCCGCGCAACCTGTTCCAGTGCCTCACCATCTTCATCGCGAAAAAAATTCTTCCTCACAACTAACCTAAGTCTACCCTCTTTCAGTTTAGAACTGCTGCCCCTTGTCCCATCACCACATATTCTGGTAGAAAGTTTTTCTCCCTCCTTCTTAAAAGCCACCTTTCTATATTGAAAGGCTGCTATAAGGTCTCCCCAGAGGCCTTGTCCATGCTGAACGACTCCCATTCTCTCAACCTTTCTTAAGAGAGGTGCTCCAGCCCTCTGATCACTTTTGTGGCATTCCTCTGGTCCCACTTTAGCGCATCCATGTTCTTGTACTGAGGATGCATCTTGAACTGGATGCAGTGCTCCAGGTAGCGACTTACAAGAACAACGCAGAGGGTAAGAATCATCTCCCTCACCCTGCTGGCCATGCTGCTTTTTTGCAGTCCCTGATACAGTTGGCTTTTGGGGCTGCAAGCACACAGTGCTGGCTCATATCTAACTTTTAATCCACCAGTAACCCAAGTCCTTCTCTGCAGGGCTGCTCTCAGTCTCTGCACTGACAACGGGAATTGCCCTAGCCCAGGTACAGGACTTTATGCTTGGCCATGGTCAACTTCAGGAGGTTCACGAGGTCCCTCTGAATGACATCCCTTCCCTCTCGTGTATCAACTGTACCACTCAGTTTGCTGTCACCCACAAACCTGCTGAAGGCACACTCAATTCTACCAACAACATCACTGATGAAAGTATTCAGTAGTGCTGACCCCAGCACAGACCCCTGGGGGGCACCACTCTAATTAGTGGCTTCCCGTTGGACATTGAGCTGCTGACCATAATTCTCTGGATATGGCCATGCAGACAATCATTTACTCTTTAGCAGCCCATCTATCAAATCCACATCACCCCAATTTCGCTGCAACAATACTGTGGGAAACTGTATCAAAAGCTTTACAGAAATGCCGATAGATGACATTAGTAGCTCTTCACTTGTCCACTGATGCAGCCACTTCACTGCAGAGGGCTGCTAGATTGGTCACCTCCCTGTCTTCCACACATTTTGTTGTCAACGTCCAGGAGGATCTGTTCCATGATCTCACCAGGCAAGGAGGTGATGCTGACTGCTCAGTAATTCCCAAGTTCTCCTTATAACCCTTCTTAAAAATGGGCGTAATATTCCCTTTTCTCCAGTCACTGGGGTCTTCACCCTACCACCATGACTTTTCTAATATGATGGAGAATGGCTTAGCAACTACTTCAGCCCTCACAAGTATTTAAAGAACCTATATGCATCCCATTTATTTTTATTTATACGTGTACACATACACACACTTTATGCACCTCTCAGGGAAGCATGAGCACCAGAGAAGAAAAAAAAAGTCACATTTTCCTTTTTGTCTTACCTTATATTCTTCAATCTCTTCTTCATCAGCTTCTCCCTCATCTGGATATTTGCGTTTTGCATTTGGAGCAGAAGTATCATAAGAAGCCCTAGAAACATGCATAAAAATCCTCATTAAAAACAGCTTCTAACACTCCAGAGAGAACATTTCTGAAATTGCTAAAGATCTGTCTTAGCTGCCTACTTCCATTAGTTTGAAATGCTTCTGAAACTTCACATAGGGGAAGTTGTTCACCTCTCAGAATACTTGACAGAAGTACAACTTCCTAATGACAGGACTCCTGACAGGACTACTTTGTGTCTTGTTTTTCTGTTCTAAGAGGTACAGCTTATTCTAACTGAGACAGTACCTATCCCAAATTGGGCCTGCTCACACATGAAAATCTGCATCACTTACATGTGAGCATCGGCTACTCCATCCTGGTTTTTAACTGAACGTTTCTCTCAAACTCTAAGAGCTTTTAAACTAAACTGCACTGTAACTGCTCTTGGTGAGAGCTGTGGGACAGCGCAGGCAGCATAGCCTAAACTAACATCTCAGCTCAGCTTCACAGCAACTTTCCAACACAAGAAGAGTCTCGATTTGTTAACTGATGTTAGAGGTTTTGACTAAACTGTACATACCTCGTTAAAAGTTCGGATGTGAGTAATTAAAGCACTGCCTTCCACCGACTTATATGTTTATACTTAAGTGGTATGCTCTCGCTTTGCTACCTGGAAAGCGATCTCACCCTACTCGTTTCCTAGTAGTTAAAGAGCACAGGAGGCTGCCTGCTGACGGCGGGGGCAGGCCGATACTGACCGACACGTCTCTCTGGTCTCGGCGATCTCCCGCTGGTCATCCTTACTGTTCAGCACGGCGCCGATGCTGTCCGCGCTTTCGGCTCCCAGCTGGAGGAGAGACGGCACAAGGTCACGCCCGAGTCACCGCCTCAACACCCGCCGGAGGGCTGCGCGCCCCGACCCCTGCCGAGCACCGCCACCCCGCCCCCCGCTCCCAACCGCCGCCCGCGGCCGTTAACGGCCGCACCTGGCGCTGCCGGGGGGCCCGCGTGCGCGGCGCGGCAGGGGAGGACGGGGCCCGTCGGTACCTGCTGGGCCAGGAGCTGCCGGCGCAGCTTCTGCCGCTCGCGGATCTCCTGCAGGCGGCTGTTCATCCCCGCCGCGCCTCGCCGCCGGGCTTCCGACGGCGCGTCACTTCCGCCCCCTCTGCCAATGGGGGAGGGCCGTGGCGGAGGAGCGGCCGCGGCCATGTCGGTTGAGGGCAGCGTGGCCTAGAAGCAGAGAATCAAGCAATAACGTGGGGCGGAAAAGCCCGCCGGGATCGGCTGGTCCAACCACCCCCCGCCACCGGCGTCTCCCGCTAAGCCGTGTCCCCATGCACCACGTCCAACCTCTCCTTGAACACCCTAGGGACCTCCCCTGGTGCAGCTTGAGGCCATTCCCTCTAGTTCTATCATTAGTTATCTGTAAGAAGATGCCGACCCCCAGCTCCCCACAACTTCCTTACAGGAAGCTGTGGAGAGCAATAAGGTCTCCCCTGAGCCTCCTCTTCCCCAGACTAAACAACCCCAGCTCCTTCAGCCGCTCCTCACAGGACTTGTGCTCCAGGCCCCTCACCAGCTTCGTAGCCCTGCTCTGGACATGCTCCAGGGCCTCAATGACATGGACTATTTTTACCTGGAATTGTTGGACCAAAAGATGTGGGCACCATGGCTGCACAGCGACCTTTCAGCTCTCTGTTACACGGCGCATGGTGTTCCACTTCTGGTATCTTGGTGCCAGGTGCCATACCACTTCCACGATACAAGCCAGTTACTCTCCTTCCTGGATAGTATACACACCAATGACTTTATGCAGGTCACACGTGAAACAGAGAAAGATACGTGAGGAAAAGGAAATTAGAACACTGCAGACTAATGCAGAAGCAACAACTCCAACATCCATGTTTCTCAGTGATTGCACATCATAGGAAAATGATGGAGTTTTTAATTGTTAAAAAAATACCAAGAGGCGATCTATTATCTCCTTAGAGAATACATTACTAGTTACACTCTCCTATCTATGGAAATGTTATGGAAAAGGAAATGCCATCCTATACTATTGCATGCTTATTTGATACTGTTGGCTGTAATGAATACAGTGGAAGTGCCTGCACAGTAACAAAATCACTTCCTCCTAGATGTGATACGATGAATGTAGTGTGAGCTTGCATTCCGTTTTTAGAACTGGTTGCTAAGACAAGCTAATCTTTACAAACACTAATGGCTATAGAAAATGTTATGCTATATACATACACTGGTTCCGAATTAAAAGCCTGTATTTTTGCAAGGTATTCCTTGCCTTTATTTTTCTGTGCACACCATACTTCCGGGTCTCTGAGCTTAGCCTGCAATCTGTGGTCTTTTTTTTTTTTTTTTTTTTTTTTTTTTCCTCTTTTAAAATAATGATCAGGCCAAAATTTGCTCATCTGAAGTGAAGAAGAGCTACACACATGCATATACCATGCCATACTCCAATCTACAGGTATGAGCTTCATTACTGATGCTGGTGTGTTTTCACTACATCATGATTTTCTATGGCTTTGAACCTTACCATGGAGTCATCAAAAAGAATGAATCAAATTGTCTAACTCATCCTCATCCTGATGCCATCTCTAACATTGTGTCAAACCTACAGACATGCAGTGCTGGAGATGCATCAGCTTCCCTGGGCCAGACTTCATGGTACTTACAGTTAGATTTTTTTTTGCCTACTCTGCAGTCTTAATATTTGTTGCTGGAATTTATAACTGCTACTTCATACAGCAAGAGAAATATACTTCATGCTGCTCACCACAAGAATTCAGAATTTATTTGTTTCTCTTCTCCAACAGTCCATGCTGTCTGAGAAGACTGCTGCTGCATTTCTTCTCACCCTACTGTTCTGTGGACAGAGACTTCTGGTCTCTTTCCCTCCTGCAGTCTCATCTGATCAAGCCAACTCTTTCTTAAATGGCTATTTACAAAATGAGGCATTTACCTGCAATGCTGTGTGAAATACAGACCTGATGTAGTATGCGCTGTAGGCTCCAGACCTGTTCAGGGTTATCAGTGCAGGTTTCCTCATTTTTGCAACAAATGATTTTGTTAAACTTCATTCAGCTCTGATCCATTACCCAGATTTGCTCCTTCAGATTTAAGAAACCAATTGTTTTCTCATCCTCTTTTTGTTTAACTGGTTATTCCTGATTATCTTATCCTTCACTTCTCTCTACTGAACTGTATCCTATGTTTTTAATTATTTCTATTGTTGAGACAATTCTAATCCTGTCTTTCATCATACTGGTATCTACTTCCAGCTTCTAGCAGACTTTCTATGCCACTTTGTTTAACCATTTATAGCACTATAATTTATTTATAGAACACTACCAAATAATGGTAGAATTTCAAAGCAATTTGGGATTTGTGTTGTACTGACATCTATTCAAGCCTAACCTATTCCATTTAGCAAAAAAATATTGTTTATTTTGCATCAGTACAAATGGTTATAAAAATTGAAGAGAAGTAGGCCCAAGTTGCTTATTTTATCACTATTCTCACCTTAATAATTCTTCGCATTCCAAACCTCAAAATAATGCCCAACTAGATGCTCAATAAATTACTTAATTAAAAGCAGTGAATGGTCCAAATAAATAAAAGAGAATGTTCTCTCTTCGATCAGACAAACAGGAGATTGTTAGCATGGAATAATCATGGGCTCTTCCTATTGCATGCCCCTTTTCACATGTTTCTAGTCAAGTACCTAGATCTGCCTCCTTAAAAACATTTTTAAAAGTTGGCATCTTCAATTTTGGGTTCCATTTTGAATAAGCAAGAGTATCCATAACAGCTCTGACTGTGGCTGTGCCTTAAGCTGTGTCTCTACAAAATGGCAAACCTGACCTTAAGAGCATATTGCAAAAGCACTACAACCATGCACCTATACAAACTCCCTACAGTAATTCACATTTTGTTTAAAAATCTCTTAGAAGTGACTTAGGCCCAACAGAGGTTTTATTAGGCCCAGTACTACTTGCCCTCAGTAAGGCAACTCACAGCCTAAATATAGCCTTCATAAACACCATACCATGCTATTTGGATATTTTGACAGACATGTACTGTGATTTCACACTTCATCTAAATCAAATTTCATTGCCATTCGATCCAGCATTGTATACGTTCTTTGTAATCAACGTGAAGCCTTGGTGTTGCATGTTGCTCACAGTATGAGAGCAGGTACCACAGGACCAGCTCGTCACAGCCTCTTTACAAACCTGGAAGAGGCTAAAGGAAGGAATTTTGAAAGAGATAATTTCATTTCTTTGCTTTTGCATGGTGTCATATTTCATCTTACTCTGTCAGCAAGAATAAGTAGCTTACAGAGAAATATTTAAAATATACACAGAATAAACTAATTTAGTTTTTGTAAAGTTCAGAGCAAAACATTGTTCTGTTTTCTTCAAGCTGTGTTCAGCATTGCCAGAAGGGCTGCAGCATTGGAGTAGAGTTGGAGAAGCTTTTTGATCTGAATTTTATTTTGATGAAAAATGTGGATGGGTCAAGAGAACATTTTAAGAACTTGCACTGAATTTGCTAAATTGTTGGGAATTAAAATGATCCCCACTTTTTAAAGTTTCTCCAATCAACATTTTTTTCCTAAAATTTTCAAATTAATATATTTTTAATTCAATATGTCCTATTTAGAAATTCATTTCAGATTATTAATATAGTTTTTTTATTTACTTGATTCTACTTTGAAGATGAAATTGTTTCACTTAAAATTACTAATTTTATTTTTTAGTTAAAAGCAAAAGCCTCCCTACTTCATTCTTAGCACTACAATTAAAATGAAAAATCAGCTACTCTGAAAGCAGCTCAGTGGAACAGATAGTGTTGCTTCTCTGCACAGGAGTACAGGGAATTTCCACCTAACAACTTGAAGGAAATTCCTCACTGTGAGGGTGGTGAGGCACTGGCACAGGTGACCCAGACAAGCTGTGGATGCCCTATCCCTGGAGGTGTTCAAGGCTGGGCTGGGCAAGGCCCTGGGCAGCCTGATCTAGTGGGTGCTGTCCCTGCCCTTAGCAGGGGGGTGGAACTAGAGAGGCTTTAAGACCCTTTCCAACCTGAGCTGTTCTACGATACCTTCTATCATATGAACTTCCACTGAGAGAACTTTTAATGTTAACTATATGTAGTCTTATCATTGTACCGCCAAAGCTGTATATGCTGACATTTGTAAAATGCTTCTGCTCATGCAATAGCTATTTTTTTTTTTTTTTTAAACTTCTAGTGTGACAGAAAAAAAATCCTTCATTCTTTATTTCCTTTTTGTTTATTTGTTTATTTCTACACCAAAAAGTTAGGTTTAGTTGGGGGGGGGGCGGGCAGCTGTGAAGTCAGAAAGCTGAGAAAGCAAGCTGTTTTACATTTTTTCTCTTTTGCTAACTTATTTTTTTGGTTACTAACTTAGTTTTGGTACTAAGTACCCACTTGTCCAGGTAAACCACATACAGCTATGGACCTCAAAACTGTGAATTTGCTCCATAATTCCCATGTAACCTGGGCATTTGGGGCATTTCAGCACTTATGAGGCCACAAGACAGTTGTATTGCACCATCACAGCTCACAGAATCCCTACTGCCATTAAGAGTTCCACTGAAGTCACTGGGACTATTCACAGAGAATAGACCATACAATACTATTAAATGTGAATAAGGTTGGCACAATATGACCGAACTGGTCTTCCTCACTGTAGCATATTGTTTTTTTTTCTTTTGTTTTGTTTGTTTGTTTTGTTTTTTCTTTCTTTCTTTCTCCTGGAGCTATAACGATGTGTGCCTTGGTACCTCTCACTGTAAGGATTTAGGTGCTAAGCATATGCAATTTCAAAGATTCTACCTTGCACACTATAGTTATCCCCATAGCTTGCCAACAGTTACATCCATATTTTAACAAAAAGACTAACACAGTCTTTACACAGATTCAACGAACCATGAAACTAATTACAATCCTCCTTTTAAATTAGCAAGAATTTTAGCCAAATCACTCCCCTGAGCCCCCAAACCTGATTTGCTTTGAGAGGTCATACATTACTGGCTTCCCAACACCTTTAGAGAGTGTATTAAGATACAACTGGCTTTTTAACTAAAATGTCTGCGTATGTGCCTCAAAAAATAGAATGTGAAGAGTGCAGGGAATGCAGTTTTATGTTGCAAACACATGGATGTTGTGTTACACCTAGTATTTCCTCCTCATTTTAAAACTGCCCCCATATTAGCCCTCAGTAAGTGCAGCAGGACTCCAGTGCTGCAAAATCCCCAAGAACTGCCAGAACTTCAACGTTACATGTTCTAACACTGAGCAGAATTCGATCTACTCCCCTCAAAGACAGTATAAATCTAATTACATGACATCTGCTGGCTTTATTATTATAATTTGAAGTGTTGAAGTGTGAAGAAGTGTGTTATGCTTTGAATAACAAAGAAACTTTTTTCTATACATGTCAGTATGAACTTAGAGACTTATCTATCAGCACTGAGATGAGAAAATATTATGTATCATTTTTCCTCTTTCCATATTTCTCACTCAAGATATTAAAATTATACTACCAGTTTTATCTTACAGACAGAAACGTGTCCTATAATACTTACAAAACAACCCTCTACATGTTTATGTTTAAATAAAGTACTGGTGCATATTTTAGGTGATTATACTACCCTTACTTTGTCTCAGAGATGTTTTGATGTTCCTAAATTACCATAGAGGTGAGTAGATGATGCTATTTATAGAACATTACAGTATAAGCTTTGTATACTGATAATCTCATGTCTGAAGTCTTTCTACTCCATTCTTATCTATTACATCATACACTCAGTACTTTTCCATTTTCCATTTGTTTTTAGTATTATTTAATCTTTTCCTGCATATCTCCATAGCTCATTAGGCTGCAGTAGTTTGCATCAGCATGATATAGTTAAAATATACAGGTTATACACAAACATATTCCTGAACTTATTGTTTATCTTTTTTTTTTTTCTAATCTCCCATTTGCTTATGTGTTTTTCAGAGCATTTACAGCACCATCAATCAATTGCTTCTATGAATCCCGCATTTTTCATTATCTACATGTTAATACATTCTGAAGTTTACAGCACACTAACAGCCCCTCATTTCCACATTCATGACAAAAAATATGTTTGTTTGACTTAGCTTTTTTGTTGTTGTTAGTGGTGCTTTTTTTTTTTAGGGGTGCCTTTTTTTTTTTTTTTTTTTTTTTTTTTTCAGCAAATGTGCAACCACAGCCTCAGAAGTACCAGAGGTACAGACAGAGGGCAAATCTGAACACATACTTCAGAAGATGGCTTGTAGTTAAATCATACAGGAGTAAGATAATCTGCTGCTTTTTACTTTTCCTGGGTTCTAGGAAATTTGGAAGGAAGCTTCGGAAAGAAAAATCTACGTGTACAGAAAAAAGAACGTGCAAACATGAACTACTCATTATCTGAGTTGCAAGTCCATCTCCTACAGTTCCAAACAGGAGGTACTTGTCTGATATCTAATGGCCAAACAAAGATTCTGTTGAAACTAATAGCAAAACTCAGACCTGTTTCCAAAATAGGACAAAAATAATAATAAAAATAAGATGTTTCGGGAACTTACAATGAATAAACTTAGTATTTCTAGTTAATAAAACCTGTGTATTTAGTCTAGCAGGATTTAGTTACACACCAGGATGCATTGGGCAAAATAAAAACAATTTTGGAAGTCTAAAATCCAAAAAATAATGTGTACACAGTGTTTATTTTATTTAAAAAAAAAAAAAAAAAAGTGTGCTAAGCAGATCAACATAAAAACATACGAAGTCACTACATATCTTTTGTATAACTATATTCATAGCAAAAATCCTTGGGTTTTCATAATCCAATGGGTTTAATTTTCATTTTTTACCTAATGAAAAATCATTATCCCAATCAAGATGACTAAACGTGAAATTATTAAATTGGAATGTGTAATTCCACATTGCCAATAGATTATCAAAAAATAGCAATGAGGAAATCATGATGGGACAAGAAGGACCAGGATAGATAGGAAGGAACACCAGTCAGAAATCAGGAACGAATGAGGGATGATTAAGCCAACAATGCGGATTATAAGAAAGCAGTTTGTTTTGCCAACAGCTACAGCAGTGGATTGTGGCTTCTCTGCCCACTTTCTTCATCACCTTCCTTCAGTGCCCTTCCCAAAGTTCCTGACAGACATTTTCCACATTCTGCAGTAATGAAAACAATCTAAGTGTAAATGCACACAACAGGTCTGCACAATGCCAGCATTGATCCAACTCCAAGAGTCATATTTCAGTAGTGCAAGGTCAGTCCCACTTTATACATGATCTCCTTTCACTTGGTAGACAGTATCCTCATCTTATGTGTTTTAAAACTTAGGTAGTTGTATTTGAAAATTTCAACTAAAATGTTGAAAGGAGGCACAAATAGCAAATACACCTTTGGGTATCACTTTAAAGTACTGTTCAATGTGCAATGGTTGCTCAAGCAAATATGTGTATATTTGTGAAAGCAAGCTAGGAGCTATGGAGATTTGTATTTTAAAAAATTGTAAAGAATATGGGCAACCTAATGATTGTCTTTGTAACGTACAAAAACTATTCACTAACATGAGAAAATTCACTGATTTTGAAGAAATTCTTAACTAATATGGCACACTGGACACGGTTCATAAACACTTATAAAATATACTCTACTTCTTAACTGTGAAACTTGGCAACTAATTGAAATTGCAAGTGAAAGAAAAAGTATTTTAAAATTAGCCCTACTGTTTCCAATACAACCCCAAAAGAGAATATGTAACAAACGTATTATAAACATGTGCTGGTTATTTCCAAGTGCTTTCGGTACCCTTATGAGGGAAGAATTAAAATTTCTAGAATCTCTTCTTGGTAGTGCAAGATTCATTTTTTAATTACAAATCCCAACCTCCCTGAATCAAGTAACTACAAATGGTTTTCTTAGCTTTCCCTTCCTTAGATAAGGGAAACAGGAACATCCACATGTTCTTATGTTGTAAACTGCTTCTAAGGATAGGAGAATGCAGCTCTCATGATTTATTCCTCAACAACAACAAGATGGAATTTTAATTGCATTATCCATAAAAATCAAGTTGATACTTTAAACAAACAAACAAACAAACAAACCTGCTAAAAACAGGAAGGACTAAAGTTGGGTGGTATTGACCAAATACCTGTTTCAGTGGGGAGTCAACAATATGCAACACTTAGCAGAAGTGACACCAATGTCTCCACAATAGGTCAGGTCTCTCTTTATAATCTTGATAGAAATCTTGATAGAAAAAATAATTGTGTCTGAAAAGAAGAACTGGCAAAATCCTGTTTTCTTTTTGTTTCAACTTTGTGCGACTAATTGTTTTCAAGTTAATATACAATAACTTCTTAAATTATATACAATAGTGAAATGTTTTAAAAAGTCTTTCAGTGCTCTGATCAAAAATTACAGATGAAAACCATGACTTCTGGACAAATGTGAAATTCCTCACATCCTCAACTATATTCCAGCACTTTGAGCTGGACAGGAGCTGGACAGGGGAGCAAATCTATATAACAGTAAGTATCTGGGGAATTATGTTTGATACTTCTGTGTCCCTTTGGGAAAACATGCACTGAAACATGTTAACACCTCATTTTTTGAAAAAAATAGCAATATTTTTATGTTGATTTTACAGAGTCTTAAAAGTCAAATCTGTTGAGTTAAGATCACATTGAAGAAGCATATGTAAAAATTATGGATGTATAAACAAGTTTTTTATTTTAAAAATGGGTACCTCCCCAGATATTTTTCTGTTAAATAAATAAACCATATGGAACAGGTTATAGCTGCATACATACAGAGGAGGGGAATGATGGAAGAAGAAACATCTTGCTTTGTACTTCAATTTGTAGACCAAATGCCCTTATGGTAAGGCTTATGCTAATCTGAAGTGCTGGCAGCTTTTCAAGATTGTTTTATAGGTTTTAATAAGCTAGTTATGTTTTAATTGTGTATTAGTGATAATTTATTAAAGATACATGCTTGCATTATGGATGTAGTATGCTTGCATTATGCATGTTTATGCATAACTGTAAAAATAAAGCTCTGACTCACTTTATCCTCTCTCATTCCTAGAAACTGAATCTTAAGTTAATTAAGAAAAATCAAATACTTGAAGGGTCACTTCATATATCTAACTGTAGCTCAGCACATAAGTCATTCTTGCATCCCTCTGAAATTATGGAAAAAAAGATTTATACGTTATACACACATTGCTGTAGGATTTCATGCAGAACAGAGAAATCCTTGCAGGAAAAATGAGAAATGCCTCGTTCCATTGCTGCTAGTGGGAAGCTGACACTAGGGTTAGGTTAGAGATGAAAGCACAATCCAACCCTGGTTGACTTCTCTTTCTGTGCTATGTGACTTTCATTTCATAGGCACTTTCATTGCACAACAATGAAGTGCAATATTCTGAGATACATTACTCGGAAATGTTTTCATTCCGAACAAAGAGAAGATACCTGCTACCATTCCAGACACAAATAATTGTGATAGAACTATCTGTATTACTAATGAGAGAAGAACTTATTTAAGAAACTGCATTTATAAATGATTGTTTACACCAGGGAACCTTCTACAGCATGAATGTCAGAGGAAATTGTAGAAGGTCATATATCTCAGCTCTGTGAAACAGTTGTCTTCACTGATGGGGTGTTTTGAATACATACGGCTTCACCCAGTTCCATGGTAGGTTGACCTAATGTTGACTAACATACAGGCCACTTTCTACATGAAAAAAAGAATCTGAAATGCATGTTATATGATGATGAAGGCATGAAAACAAACAAACAAACTTTTTTTTCTCACCTTATCTCTCTTAGATCTAAGCCAAAATGTTAAGCATTTCAACAAATTTTAAATATTTTAAGAAAGGTGCAGCCTGCCTATTGATCCTTTTTGCTTTTGAAGTGGGTTTTTTCTCCAGTATGAGCTCAGAATGTATCACAGAGCTTCCTTAAAGGACAGACTGACTGAATCAAGTGTCCAAAATCATGTATCCAAGGTAGTCACATTAGAAACTAAAGTTCCATCTAAAGCTCTGTTTTTTAGCAAATCCTTAAGACCATTAACAAATGCCATTTTCCATTCCAAATGCTCTTTTAGCATATCCTTTCTTCTTTACATGTGCTTATTTATAGAGCAGCCTCACAAACTCACCTTTCGCCTAGTTAACAGCCTGCAGCACGCAATGCCATATCGACCTCCTCCTCTAAGCACCAGGAAATAAAGCAGCACCTCTGCAGCATTTATACAGCTGTGCTGGTGCACGCCAAATCTTGTACTTGAGTCTCACTCCTCGCTCACCTGCAGCGTGTCTAAGGCACAGCATACCTAGGATCTGCCAAACAACCTGGCGGGGAGACAAACACAAAGGTGTGCCTGGGGCTTACTCCTGTTGCTAACACCTTCACGCTGCGACTGCCTGAACAAGACCGTATGTTGGACCTTTTGTATGCTCCTCTGTGTGACTGAAATAGGAGCAACAGCATGGGCAAATTATTTCTTCAGCCATCCAAAGTTTTACACATCATACTCGAGTAGCCTGCTTTACACATGGACACATTACAGTATGCAAATGTTAACTTACTAAGAATGAGGTTACTTATTTGTAGAATACAAACTCTACTGACTAGAATACAAAAAACTCTACTGACTGCAGTATTTTTATTTTTATTTTTAATTTAAACAAATATCTTTATATTTTTACTGCTACCCAAATAACCCCCCCCCTTTTTTTTTCCTGTGGAAAACGATACTTTTAAAATTACATCCAGTTACGTTGGATGTATGAAAATTATCTCAGTTATCTCAGCATTTTTTTTCACTCACTGTATTAAACAAAAAGCGTTCATCACTTTTGCAAGATTCAATTTACTTTTCAGTTTTAAATGCACTTCATGGATGTCTGAATAATCCAGTTTCAGGCACATATATATATATACCTAGGTATTGAATTGTTCCAGGAAACTGAGGTACTTACTACATTATAATATGAATTTATGCTGTTGTACAAGAAAATACTTAACACTTTAAAAAAGGTTTTTCTGTGATCTCATTACTGTGCGCACTGCGTTATGTGGTAATGGAAACCTCATCAATTACAGGCTGTTCAGTTACATCCTCTCTAATGCGGGGTCACCCTATGGACCTTATATACAATTACAGACAAAAGGCCTATTCTCTACATGTAAGCATGAATCTAAATTACTTTTGATGCACATTTGGCAGGACTTCAAATTTCTGCTGCCTGTGTTTGTTAAAAAGAATGAGATTACTGAATAAAAATATTCTGTACGAGCGCTGATTTATACCCTAAAAATGTTGACTCATTACAGCGCCCATTCTGTGGTCTACTTTCAACATGGAAATCTCCTTTATGTGAAGCCTTGCTTCTTCTCCTAATCCTGATTTCAGAGCCTGTCTGCTGCTGTTTGATCTCACTCAGTGCCCACTAGGTCATGTGCATAATTTTTTCCATTGATTCCAGCGGCTGATCTATTGGCCCCAGCACTCTTGAAAGTGAGAAGAAACGATAGCAAGAAATTACTAGGTTGATATTCTGAAAATCATTTCAGTATGTGTTATGCCTGTCTGTTTAGCTACATTCTCTGCTTTGTACTTGTAATTATTTCCTGGGAAAACTTCTCCTATATAGAGACTGAATTTTCCTCTGCACTGCCTTAGGTCAGCCCTCCCTCTGATCTTTCACATCTACATTGCTCTTCAACTCTAACCTGCGCAAGAGGGACTACAGGAGGGACTACCATGGCTTAGGGGCATCCATGGCAGTAAAATAGGTCCGACTCAGGACTTCATTTGTCAGTAGTACTTTAACTGAATTCCACCAAGAGCTGGAAATGCTCAGCTTTTCTAAAATCTGTGCTGAAAGCACACTGTATGAGCCACTCTAAGATAAAGGTAAGGAGCTTTACCGCACACAGGAAGAGGCTAATCAGTGAATTTTGCTATTGATTTGAATGGGAGCAGAATTAGGCTGATTCTCCAGCTGAGTGTTAAATGCTCAGTATGAAATGCTTTCCAAATGCAGAAGGACTACTGCATTTTTGCAAGTGTAACCCACACATCAGATATCTTCACCTGTTCACAAGAACAATTTATTGAAAATTAGCCCCTGTTAGGGAAAAGGAAGCTTTTGTGTAAGTTTCCTTTTAAGCTTTGCATATGTGAATAACCCATGCTGCTGCTGTATTATGGGGGTATTTCTGTTACTTGCATTTCTCGGGTAGCTGATGAATATGATGAACCTATGCATGGAAATAGGTGTTTGGGGCGCCTTTTTTTTTTTTTTTTTTTTTTTTTTTTTTAAAGTTGTCAGATTATACAAATCATACCTATGAATTATTTATTATTCCTTGTTTTATCAACAGTTTGGTATTTGGACTGTCAAATACCAGGAGAGAAAAAAGCAGCCAACCCTGTGGCATTGCACACAAATTAAGACCTATTCTAGTAGATGATTTCCTACAATCGCTCTCATGGAAGTTTTTAGGTATGTAGCACAGATTTTAACTTTGGTCATAATCATTTTTTGATGGGCTTCCGTGGGACTGCTATCATTAAGTACTACCTCCATGCATAGGAGCTGCAATCCAAATACTAAGCTTAAGTGTTGGAAATGTTTTGTAAAGGGCAGAATTGCTATGGGTTTCAGATGGAGCCAGTTCATCCGCTGTAATGTCATTTTAATGGATTATTTTCTCTACCAAATACAGACTACTAACTTTAAATGTCACAATGTTGCTGAGGGCATAGAACTAGCACAGTTTAAAACAAATGTATTATTTTCTCAACATTTTGTGTCATTTTTTTTTCTGAAATGTTTGATACTGTAATTTCAAAATCAAAATTGTATTGAATTTCCAGATACATTGAGACCATTTGAGGTTTACTTGCTTATTTTTCTAATTGAGCAAACCTAACTTTTTATTTTCTTTTTGTTTCTAATTCAGTTTGTGAATGAGTTTTTATCAGTTTTGTAAAGAAGAACAAAAACCTTTAAAGGCAACCAAAAGCATCAAGAACATCTCGTATTGGCATCTTTTTAAAAAAATCCTAGCTATATCAGAATAATAAGCCATTATTTCTTCTTTAGAAATACATGAATGTAAAGTCTACCCTTAAAGCATAACACAGTTTCTTTTTAAGCACACTTGTAATTCTTACTGTTATTTTCAGTACAATGTCCAAAAGAATCAAGACTCTGCAAATCACACTATCTGTCCATGTAACTGCTGCTTTCACTTTTCCCACTAACATTTGACTGATTGTGAGAAATATGACAGAGGCAGAAGTCACAGAGATAATGAGCTTCTTACAAGTGTAATAACAGTAGGCAGTCGAGCATATGAGAGTGATGTTATATATGGCACCTGTCAGTTGCAGAAAGGACTGCAACATGCGCGTGTGCACAGTTCAGACACATGAGAAACCAAATGGGGGAGACCCTCAGACAGAAGCTGCAAAGCACAGAACATACAACCTGAGAAAACCGGACTCCATTAGTTCCAGGATTTTTTGAAAAGGGCCTTGCCTATTTAGTGTCTGAAATGGAAACCAGACTAAGTCCCTAATATGTAAATTCTAACAAAAGTAGTATTTCCTGTAGCATTAGCGACCTCCCATCATGCTGAAAGCTAATTCACAGTTATTAAAACAAATTAATGTTCATTCCCCTTATATGATTACATCAAAAACAAAAATCATGATAAAATTCAAAATCTTCAAGTCTGAACCTGTGCACATAGATTATCCAATTAAACCTGAACCGCATCTTGGGAAAGGGGTCATAATGATAAGTACTCTTTTCTTCAGATGTTGCTTCCTAACCTTCTCACCTGTGTAACCTCTTCTCTTCCCATCCCTCCATGCCTCCCACTTAAGTACCATTTTGTAACCTAAAATACAAACTCCCCTACCCTACACAGGCAAATAAAGCTCCCTGCATGTGAGATTCCTGCAGGCCCACACACCTAGGGGAGACAAATATAATCAGAATACATGAATAAGTACCAGACTCAAAGCTTTGCCTGAAGGGTTTTACAAGATTCATCACACTCATCTGCTCTCTTGCTCCCATACTGATCTGCAGAACCCTGCCTCTTCCAGGCTTGGGGTGGGGGTGGGGGGGAGGGCGGGAAGAGCTTAGGTCAGGGAAAATTTTGCTGTTATTGTAATGCCAAAAAGTGTTTACTAGGTAGTGAAGGTAGCCTTAACCAGCTAGGCTGAACATGCTTTTAACCCATCCTTCCAAAGGATGAAAGCAATCGACTTGCCATGACAGCAACGAATTTGCAGACAATTAAAGAATGGTAATCATGAGTTGGTTTCAGGCTAATATCTTGTACATACTCCATTTTTTCAAGACCAAATTACACTCTTGCCAGTCCTGACAGTTTCTAAACTAATGCCTACATGTGCCTAATGCCTACATGTACCTCAGAAGAAAACTCAGAAAGCAAGACCAACCTGTGTGCTTAAACCCACCCAGAAATGCAATGGACACATCCAACAACATAGTTATCGCGTTGCTGTAGAAACCCTAGGAGAGTGCTCTTTAACTTTGTGAGGGATTAAAGTACCAACTGTATCATCACAAGAATACTTTCATCACAGATCAGCACAACTCAAACGAATACAGGTGATACCAACTGCTGTAGTACCTGCTTTTCCTTAGCACTGGAGCTCTTTTGTCCTTATAAGCGAAAGCTTAAATCGGCAAAGCAGCCTTCAGCCCCTTTTGAGTAGTTTGAAGGCTGCTGAAGGGAGACCACTGTTTAATGGTGTTATATGGAGTCCTGCATGGAAAGCAGGAAGCACGCTCTCTTAGACCCTTGCCACAAGGCAGGGTTGTGCAACTACTGATAAGCTCACCCAGAAGCCAGGTGAGCGCTTCTCAGCCAAAAACATTTGGAGAGGACAAAGATTCTCTGCAGAGGTGAATGTGAAAACTCACGGGACAGACAAACTGGCAAATAAGGGGTGTGTGCTCTATCAGGCAGTCACAACGAAAAAAGAACAGCAGAGAGCAGAAACGGTGGTAAATAAAGGATAACAAACAGTATGGTATTGTTTAGCTGGACGATACAAGGCAGAGATGAAACTAACTGATGGCCTTGCCGGTAGGAGGGAGAAATCAGAGATGATCAGCTCACGCAAAACTCCGCGGCGGCTGGCGGTAAGCAGATTGCTATTCAGATAAATTCGGGATAAAGCTGACCCCTCGAAGACGTTGCTCCCGGCGGCGTTTGTTCGCAGCCCCTTTGTCTGATGGCTCTCTCCGTCGCTGTGCCCGCAGCCCTACATGCGGCCCCCCTAAGTGCATGTCTCCCCCCTAACAGCCGGGCCGGGCTCTGCCCGCTCCCCCTCGGCTCCTTGCGAACCTTCCAACACACCAGGGTGCCAGAAGGGCCGGGGGGCGGCGGAGGGGCTAGAGGCAACCCCGAGGCCGTGCTGCGGGGGAGCAACGGGGAGGCAGGAGGGAGGGAGGGGGATTAGCAGGACGCCGCGGCCCCGCCTCCCCCCTTCGCATCCCGGCGGCGGTGCGAGGGGGCGATGGGCCCAAGCCGGCGGCACCGGCACCATGGCATTCGGCGGTCTCCTGCTGGCGCTGGTGCTGGGGGCGCTGCCCGGCGCCCGCGGGCCGGGGCCGGTCTCCGGCGGCCTCCCGGCCCCGCCGCCCCCC
>CM021768.1:21446821-21462753 GCA_011076525.1 Nettapus auritus
TTTTTTTTTTTTTTTTTTTTTTTCCTTTAAATTTCCTCTCCGGTCCCTGAAGAGGGTGGACATCTTTCTCTTCCAACAACAGTCCTAAGAAGGCATATCAGATACAGAGCTGAAAAAAGGATGATAATTTTAACAATGTGATAATTATACATATTGGTATAAAATATCACAGGAAGAGCAGATGAAGGCACCAAGGTCCTTAGTGTTAATCTATGCATTAAAGAAATGCAGCTTCCAAAGCCATGTTCAAAGTCAATGCCGTACTCCCTCAAGAAGACCAAACGCTGCAAAACGCTGTATTACAGATGTTTCCTGGGAAAGAATACCAGGCAGCTGATGCCATGGTGGAGAAAAAAGATAACAAGACACAGATGAAAAGAATCCAGAAGATTTCACACCCTTTAACTGGTCTCAGTTTGAAAAAAGGGTCCCACAGTTGCTTCTTTAATTTAGTCTATCATATTCGTAGCTTTTTCCAGAATTGTTCAGTCTGGTTTACAAAGTACGTTGTAAGGATTTGGGACTAATCTGCCAGAGTGAGGAATAACGTATCATTTTATTGCTAAGAAGCCAAATGTGCTCTTACTGGAGCAAATTCTAGAATCCCCTGTAAGTTCAGTAAGAACTTGGTCATGAAAAAAAATGCCAAAAATGCTGCATGATTTGGGTTTAGCTATGTTTCTTCACTCTTTTCAGAGTTTTTTGTTTGTTTGTTTGTTTTCCTCCCCGAGTCTTTTGGACTCAGCAGTAAATTCTCAGAGATTTCCATGGGCCAAAAGTCTTTGTGGAGGGGAAACCAAAGAATTACAGAATGTATGAAATGGCTTAAGGTAGAACAGGGAAATGCATCAAGCAGTTTGACCAGAAACAGACATTACTATAACTTTGGTCCTGAAATAGGTTTCTTTCTCACAAGAAGCAAAGAAATGCAAGCAAGGCAATATTATGAGGCAGTTTATAGCTAGAGGACAGGCTAGAGATAATCTTCCTACATCTGTTGCATTAGTACATGTGCTGGGGAAGCCCACACTCAGTTATTGGGCACCTGCAATAACTAAGTACAATCCTGTGTTCAAAGCCCTAACCGCAAATCTCCTGGATTTCTAGCTTAAATATTAAGACTAATGTGCAACGTTAATTGGTTAAACTTTGTGCATGCATATATATTAAAGAGCTTTATATTTTGACATTAATGCTGGAAAATTAAACAAAACAAAACAAAAACGCCTTTGCAATTTTACCACATGATACCAGCCTAAAATCAGATTAATAGTTTAAAATAATATATTTTGGTGTTTTATTTCCTCCTTCTAAAATGAGAGGCATCTGGGTAGTATTTCTTATTCAATCTTTGAAAGCAAGTAAACCAAATACAAATAGATATAAATTATCATGATTAAGCAAGGAAATCATAGAGGAAAATAAATGAGTACAAGAGTATGCTGTACACAGAACCAGCAAAATTTACAGTTTAACAGAATTTAGAATTTAGGCATTGCTAATAGCAACTTAGCTGTGTGTACCTTAGTCATGCTTGAAAACAGAAGTCCGTGTCAGCGCCTGGAAGCAACTGCTGCCACACAATGTTTATGTGGCATGTAGTTACAGTATTCTGCATATGTTGTTACGTATCTAATTTAAAGCTCTTTGAGTTAACTGTTTTTGTTTTACAAAGGGGAAACAATAAAAGAGAGGGTACATTTTTCACCAGAGGTCACACCAATCAGTGTCAGAACTGGAAATCAAATATACACTTCCAGAACATCCCAAGTGTAGAGTCTTTCCATTTGAATCTCTTTCATCATAGGGTAATTCCACTAATGCCAATCAAATAATGCTTGGGAGATAGGAATCAAGCCTCAGGCTCATAGTTTAAACACCAGATTATTCTCCCTACTTCTTACACTATGGTCTGGGCAGTTGATGGAAGGCATTTGGGGACTTTTTTTTTTTTTTTTTTTTTTTTTTTTGTTTTATTAGGTTAAGGTTAAAAAAAAAAAAAAAAAAAAAAGATGAAAAATTAAACATGAATGTTTATTTTCTCCTTCTTATACTGAAGCAGCTCTTCTGGAACCATTCCTATTACGGCTGCACAGCATGAGATCCCCTCAATTTCTACAGCTCTGTATCACATAAGATAATTGCAATCCTTTAGAACCCATTACATTCCTAAAATTTAATTGTATTTTTTTTTCCAGAGCCTTAAACCATTGATTGTTGACATGATGAACTTCACTGCTACAGAGGAACCAAGTCAGCACATTACATGCTCAATATATATATTATTTATGAAACTCCTAGTATAAAGCTCCTTGAGTATGCAATAATGCTGTGTACTAAAGTAGACCTTACAAAGCAGTTCTGATGGATGCACCCTTTTTCAAGGTGTAACTACCAAGAGAAAATAATTATAATTTTAGACTGAAAGCGGTGGACAACTGCATGGGTTACAGTGAGCATCATCCATAGTTTTTCTGAAGTCAACAGGAATCTTTTATTTGATTTCATCCAGGGATGACCCTGGAAGGGGAGAAGAGTTTCTATTGATACGAACTGGTGTCAGACTGGGCCTATAATGCCAGTAGATTTTTTCTCAAGAACCTCATGCAAACCAATGAATCCAATTAATTTGGAAACTGGGGCACTTTTATATGTATTCTGAATCCACTAGTGTTTGGAAATACTAGAAGTTGTTAGGTGAGATATAGAGCATATACCAACGGGCGACCCTTACACGTAGTGTTAATTTATACCTAGTTAATTGACTGCAAGGCAACCGAGATGAATTATCAGTGCAGGGCCTTTCTATGGCACTATCCCACATTGTAACACCTTGTGAATGAAAGCAAAAATAACATTTGCTGTTTCTACAAGTTTCCAGAATTGTAATATTTCTTTTGCTTTCCTTCAGACCTCTGAATGTAGCACCAGAGGAGAAGGCACAGGAAAATTCTCCTTCTGATTACTCTTGAAAATCTACATTTTATAGCCAACCTACAAGCCTTCTCATTCTACTTTCAGTTCAGCCACACATAGTAACAATGCTTGTTCTCAGTGAAATGTAGAAAATAAAATAGGGTTTGAAGTTATCCAGCATCTCTGGGCATGCGAATGGTATAGCAGAAGAGCCAAGTGGACCACTTGTGTTGTATAAAGCACAATTCCTTTGAAGCACTTCTTTCTGGAGTTTATTAAAAGTTGGCTAAGCAGTTTTCCTTTTTTTTTTTTTTTTTAATTGCTGTGTCTCATCTTGAGTCTATATGGCAGGTGCTGTTGAGCAAGCAGCACCCACTGGATACCCTTACTTCCTTGCATTTGCAAGTATAACTTAATCTCTTTTAAACAGTGATAACAGATAGGAAAGATTCTGACTTGGGCAGATACCAGGGCAACTAAAATTACCAGACTGTATGTAAGCAACGTGATTGACCATCAGTAACCTTAGGCAGAACATTAATTAAAATAAATACGTACACATTTTGAGTGTATATAAATGATTACGTTTCTGTGAAGATGGTAAATCTGTATTCTTCAGTATAGGGCTGAATGGATGCCATCTTAAGACCACAATATGTGTCCTAAAGCTGCCTGCCAGTCCTGCTTTGTGCTCATATGTCCTTTTCTCTTACTCTTGTGGGGTCTATTCACCTCTGCTGCAGGGGCTCCTTCCTCTTTCTGACCAGTGCTGAGGAGGGCACTGAGAGGTATGGGCAGGGTCCCTGTACTCACTCGCATTCCCTGCTATTGAGCTTGGTGCTGTGGCAGTGAGGGATTGATTAGCACTTCAATTAGAGGCTTGACACCTTACTGAGCTGTGTGCATTTCTCACAGCATTGCATGCAAGCCAGAATGGATATTACTGTGCTAGCTCTGCACCCATCATGTTTAGTTTCCTTCAGCAACCAAACCAGCTCAAAACTTTTAGCTGAAAAAATCTGAGATTCTGCCACAACTCCAGAAACCTAGATGTTCCATTACATATGCTGAAGCTAGACCTGTTTGCTGAGAAGTAATTCAAATGCTCTTCTGCAAAGCTGCCCTAGGG
This sequence comes from Nettapus auritus, assembly GCA_011076525.1. NCBI lineage: Eukaryota > Metazoa > Chordata > Aves > Anseriformes > Anatidae > Nettapus > Nettapus auritus. The sequence continues at coordinate 21,450,867 of CM021768.1, forward strand.
AGAGCACAGAAGGAAGCCACTTGGAACACACGTGTTGAAGTGCAATATGGACTTGTGGTGTTAAAATGTAACACTAGAAGACTTAACCAGTGAAATTAAGAATTAAGGATTAATAAAATTAAGATTTAACTGGTGTCCTTTTGATCATACAAAATACTAGTTTTCTTGGTACCTATGAAGTAAAAGAGTGTTTCCTGCTCATTTTAACTAGGCAAATACCTACTACCCTACAATGAAGATACTAACACATTCTTAATAACAAAGATAGAGTCATCAGGTAATAATAGTAATATAGCATAAATATACATGAAGGTGGATAATGTTGGTCAGATTGCAATTCCCTATGATCTGTTTGCACATGAAATAAATCTGTTTCATTATGAAGTGAAAGTACTGGAAAGGAAAAATAACCTATTGAAGCGAAGTGATATATTTTAAAGTTCTGTTATGTTTTTTGAGGTATCCGTTTTACTGTAATTAATGCATCTCTTGATCCAGTAAAAAAACTGCCAGGGGCCGAATACTGAAACATTTTGAATAAACTACAGAACAATCATTTTCTCATTAATTTGCTCTTTGGTTTGCTTGCTACATAATTATGACTTGTCATAAGCTAACACATACTTCAAGGTGCATATGAAACATATAGAGTACTGTATCATGTTACTTTTGTTAGATTCAGTGCTGAAATACTGAGCAAGAAACACTTAGACCGGGCTTTGTAAAATACTAAGCAACCTTTTGGGGGGTTTCAACTTTTATTTAAAAAAAAAAGGCTTAACATACTGTTTTTCCTGAGGAGCGAATGCTCGATTTTGCCATGGATATTTTAGGTTAGGCATAGTTGTAGATATCAACACCAGCCTAAGAGAAAAGTATGAATCAATGCAACCATGTTAGAAATAGTTTTGTTATACCATATATTCAGTTAACTCTATTACAATTCAGACGTAATAAAAGTTTTAATATTAGCTACATGTAAGAATAGGCTTTCTCTTTATTTCCTTCTAGATTAAATTATAGGTGAAAATCAAGAATATTTAAAATTTGTTAAAAATTTACCTTTAATAATCATATTGTGTCTTTTTCCCATATGATGGTAACTGGTTCTTTATTGTATTTTCTTGTGAGATAAATAGAGCTCTGTTATATATTCTACTGTCTTTCTAAAAATGTTGGTGTTCCTATAAGCAGCTGTAAATTTGCAGGAAAAAGGCAAACCAAAATATTTTGTTGAGATACAATTTTTTATTTTTTTTTAAATCCCTCATTTTTTTTTTTCCTATAGGTCTTGTCACAGAGGCACATGGAAATAAGGCTCTGTCCCTTCCAGTCTTTGTCCCTTCCTTACCAAATGATACCAGTAGTATGTTTTTCCACCTCGAGGAGAACCATAAGTCACCTGGGGTTCTCTGGGCGAGTGGGCAGCAGGGTAAAGTCTGTTTTCTTTGTTTAACAGTACGTGTCCATAGCAAGATATTCATGTATCTCAGACTTCTTTCGTGAGGCTTCCATCAGACAGGCAAAGGATTTCACATTTATTTCATTTTTAATTGTTGGGAAAAGACTTGCTGATGTGTGAAAGTTATCTCTCGTATCATCTATTACTCTGTGTACATGAATAAATTCTTCCACTGTTATCACTGGGAATTCTGCAAGTATAGAAAGAGCAGTGAGCCACATTCTGCCATGGAGACATTAGAAGATAATTTTAATCGTCTAGTACTCCCTTATCCAAATATTTGCATAGAAATGCTGTATAATGTGTACTCAGGAAACACTGTATTGATTTCATTAGTTGTCATGCAGGACCTTAAGCAATCATGTACAAAAATAAACTCATTTTTGGAGACGACATCTTCAAACACAATTTCTGGAATGGCAGGAATCATATTGCTGTGACTACAGTTGATATTTGAAGTGGAAATAATAGTCTACACAAAAGTCTGGTGAGGAGCAGAAATGAACAAAATTCCAGACCCTGTCTGTATGTGACAGAGAAGCATGAAAAGAAAGACTATAAGGAAAGAAAAACAACAAGCAATATGTCTACAGTGTTGCTGTAATTAATCCTTTATACATCCTCTGTGCTGAATGATAGCTCACCCTGTAACTTAAGTTGAATAACTTTTGTTTGTAATTTACTGCACAGTAAGTTACCACTGAGAAAATAAATAGGAGGCAAAAAGGAACACACAAAATCAAATTTGAGGTTAATTAATTCCTCAAGTCATTTGACAGTCATTTGGCTTGTGAGTTTTATAAACTATACTGAACTAAATTCAAACCAGAACACAATCTGAGTGAAAGCTGAGAAGAAAAAGTAGATCGACCTACTTTTGCTATTATAATTATTATTATATACTCATATATGAACACATATACAATGAAGGCAGGGACAAGCTGGATGATGGCGTAGCTTCTGATTTTAAGTAGATCACAGAGCAGAGGCAGATGGATTAACCGAGATTTCAGGCAATATTGATGGAAACAATTAGGCTGTTTGATAAATTAACAGAAATTCATTCTTGCTGTGTTACTGTTCTGACTCTTTGTTCTGCTTCTGTAGAGTCAGATCTATAATCAGCTTTTTCCCACCTTTATAAGTGTCACTTGGCTACATTCAACAGCAGATACATCTTGCACCTCAAGTAAAACTACTGTAATATAAAAATACAAAAGCTATTAATTTTCTTGGATTTGTGTTGTTGCTCCCAAGAAGCAGACTTTTTTTTACTTATTTTAGCAAATTCCTAATGTTTTTAGCTTGTTTTGTCTGAGAATTTCCTTAAAATCCCTTATGAATTAATAGAACTATATCAAGTGTATTCCTGTCTGAGAACAAGTATGAACAAATGCATTCTTTGGTTAAAATAAACTACTGACATACATGACATACATAATCTTACATGGCTCAGAGCAAAAGCTATGCAATCCATGTTTTTTTTTTTTTTGTTTTGTTTTGTTTTGTTTTTTTTAATGCTGGATGGACTTATGTGGAAGATAAAAGCGTAACACTCATATATAGATAGATTTTGCTCATTTGGGTAGAGGCTTTTTAACCACATTTAAATGATTATGCAGTCTGTACATACTTTCTTTTGGTGGTTAGATCTTTAACTAGGTTGTAGCATCAGAAGAATCAGAAAAGTTATGGAATAAGGTTGTCTGCTTTTATATATCACACACATATGTTAGATATGACAGAGTACTTCTTAGCTTACCTTAAGTGTGCAAGGTAAGATGGTAGTGCATGAAACAAGAATTTACTTTTCTGAGGGAAAAACAGATTCGGAATCTATCATGTAGGATAAATGAGCGATGGAGCATCTTGGAGACCTATCTTTATTCTTTTAACTAGGGTCAGTGAGACTCCAAGGTGGCAAGAATGAGTTTGAAGGCACAGTGGAGATTTATTTGAATGGAGTCTGGGGAACAATCTGTGGCAGCCATTGGGACAATAATGATGCAACAGTCATATGTCGGCAGCTTGCACTTGGGTAAGTTTTAATCTGAGTAAAAGTCACTGGACTTATTTTAATGACATTACAGTATAAAGGGTGATCTTTTGCTTCTTTAAATTGTGTTGTATTTCAAAGAGGTCACTGTGAGAATCAGTATTTCATCTGAAAGCTGTGTGTGTGATCTGACGAAGAGCAGAGGCAGGGTAGATCTGTGCTTTCAAAGTAAAATCTGCTTTAGTAGGCATCCAGGAGATGTCCATAAGCACAGAAATATGAGGCCTGATCCTAATCTCGCTTATGTAAGTGTCAGTTAAGGGCAGCTCTTGTTAAGTTACTGAATCTATAAAAATGTAAATATGGTCAGAATTAGCCTCTCCATGGCCTCCTTATCTTAGGAATATTCCTGGTTTCCAGGAGCATGGTGTTATCCTGGTAATCGTCCATTAGACTTGGACGAGGGTGGAAAGGCCTTGCAGAGAGATCAGGACAGGCTGGAGAACTGGGCGATCACCAACCACATGAAGTTTAACAAAAGCAAGTGCCGGGTCCTGCACCAGGGACAAGGCAACCCCGGGTATACATACAGACTAGGTGACGAGATGCTGGAGTGCAGCCCTGCAGAGAGGGATCTGGGGGTTGTGGTTGACAGCAAGTTGAACATGAGCCAGCAGTGTGCCCTGGCAGCCAGGAGGGCCAACTGTATTCTGGGGTGCATCGAGCACGGCATTGCTAGTTGGGTGAGGGAAGTGATCATCCTGCTCTACTCTGCGCTGATGCGGCCTCACCTCGAGTACTGTGTGCAGTTCTGGGCACCACAGTACAAAAAGGACATTCAGCTGTTGGAGAGTGTCCAGAGAAGGGTGACAAAGATGGTGAAGGGCCTGGAGGGGATGATGTATGAGGAGCAGCTGAGGTCACTGGGCCTATTCAGCCTGGAGAAGAGAAGGCTGAGGGGAGACCTCATCGCGGTCTACAACTTCCTCACGAGGGGGAGTGGAGAGGCGGGTGACCTATTCTCCATAAACACCAGTGATAGGACCTGCGGGAACGGGGTGAAGCTGAGGCAGGGGAAGTTTAGACTAGATATCAGGAGGAGATTTTTCACTGAGAGGGTGGTTGCGCACTGGAACAGGCTCCCCAGTGAAGTAGTCACTGCACCAAGCCTGTCTGAATTTAAGAAGTGATTGGACTGTGCACTTAGTCACATGGTCTAAACTTTTGGGTAGACCTGTGCTGTGCCAGGAGTTGGACTTGATGATCCTTATGGGTCCCTTCCAACTCGGAATATTCTATGATTCTATGATAATATCCTGCCAAAAGACATCTGGGAGGCATCCTAGATTTTTTGGGAAACGTGGTATTTTCGCTGTGTGCATCTTCCTGCAACTAGATAATCTGTATGGTTTACTTTTACTGTTACACTTCGATAACTAAACACACAAAAAATCAAATTTTGCAGCTTTATGTTCTCATGAAAACATTTTATAGGGTCATGGTAATATTGCGGAGTTCAAAAGTCCCTGAACTGTGCTAACAGCTCACTGTCCTTATTGACCACTGTTTCCCTCTGCTGTCAGAGGGGATTTAATCAACAGGACCTTTTAACGTAGTTTAGTCTTTCAACTCTAGATAATGCCTATAGTGATGCTGCAATTCCAATAGCAAGATAAAACTGAGGAAAAGGAAGAAAATGCCCATACCTTCAGGAAGCTTTAAAAATGCAAATTCAGCTTCTAGAAAATCAATGTTATCCAAGTTAGGCAAACAAATATTACTTGGATATCCTCCCTTAGAACTCCATTCAGTTTGCAGTTTCTCAATAAGCCACAAAGTATGGCTGGATTTATTGCCTTTCTAACATTTCTTGCAGTTACATATCAAAGAAGTGATTGTTTGCTACAGGCAGCAGGGGGCTAGGATACCATATTTGCATTGTGGCATTCCTAATGGTTATTCCACTTTTTAAGACTGCAATCCAGAACAATATCTAAGCTGTTTCATAATGTTCAATATTAATCTGGACACACCATGCCAACTTAAAAAAATATAAGGATTACATGGGATAAAAGTTCAGCCATCTGGAGGCTGTGATTTTGCTTATGACTTAGCTGTCTACATACAATATTTCCTTTCCTCATTTTAATTTTAGTCCTTTTTGCCTTCCATATCCATATCCATACCATTCCAATAAACATTTCAGTTGAACAAGACTGTTATCAGCAAAAGTAGTTCAGTCATATGGATAAATGGCTCGGTCTTTTTAACAGAAATGACTTAAACTTGAATCCAGGCCAAAAAAAAAAAAAAAAAAAAATAAGCAAGTATTTGAAAGTATTTGAAATAGCATGTAGTTGAAAGTTTATGTTTATGCTGTCTTGAGTATTTGGCAGAAATGTGGATCTATACACCACAAGGTGAATTCACTAGATTTTAGTGATGGTTTTCAGGTGCTTCCATTTTCCTGCTGTTTTGACTTTATGCTACTTGGGTTTTGTTTTTAATTTATTTTTGTTGGTCATTATATGGAAGATAAGAACATTTAGTAAGTAGATTCAGTCTGGGAAGGAAAGGAAGCTGTTTATAAATGTTCAGGGGATGGATGGATGGATGCATGGATGGATGGGAATGGCTGAAAAGACAATAATGGACATCAGCCTATTCTAATGCAGCATGAGGTCATTTTACAGCCCCATATCATAACCATGTTATATGACATGCATATGGGGAGGGGAGAAAAGTGAAAGGCCCCTTTGCATTATTTCTCTTGGAAGTATATCTGTTGCGGGATGGTACTGTGGGTTCACGAATGGACTGTGGAAGGAACTTCTGTGTTGATTTTTGTAGTTAAGAACTGGGAGAACAGGAATGTGGCTGGCCTTGCAGCAGCACAGGCCAGTATACTAAATATCCCATGATAAAATGTCAAGATCTGGGTCACATATGCAACACTGTTACTTTGCTCTGTGCAGAGGACAATGCTGAACTGTATGAAAAAGTGATGACTTTAAGAAAGCCCTTTCTTTTCTACCCCAAGATTTATAAATAAGTACCAGGAATGAACAGATTTCACAAACAAATGTTCCACTCCCCTTGCCCCCAGCTCTAACATCCTGGTTATTCTTCTTACAGTGAAAAAGGTACAGCAAAACACATACCATTTTCTGGACTGGGCCTTATTCCTGTTTACTGGAGTGAAGTGCGTTGTCGTGGTGATGAAGCAACTATATTGTCATGTGAAAAAGACATCTGGCAGGATGGAACATGTCCTCAAAAAATGGCTGCTGCTGTCACATGTAGCTCTTCCCTGGGTAAAAAAAAAAAAAATAATACAAATGGTATTTACCTAATTTAAATGGAAGTAGTAATAATTAAGCATTATTAAATAAATAAGCTTTATTAGACTTCTTGGAACAGGAAATTAAACAGATTGACTCATAGCTTCATTAACTATTTCAGATTCCACTATTCTGTGCAAGCTGCAACTTAGCAGAACCACCTTTTACCTTTTTATAATCAAGAAGCAAATTGTTGGTTTGAGATCCAGGTTGTGAGGAAGGGTGAAACAGCTAGAATCCCCCAAGGGACTTCTGGCTGTAAAAGTAGGATCGTTTATCCCTCTCATGTTATTTACTTACTCTCATTTATTTACTTACTCACTCTGAGGTTCTTTGGTAGCCACACATGCTACACATCAATTGGTTTTCTTGAACGATAGGGAGGAGCACCAATTTCACTCAGAGACTAAAAACAACTTTAGTACAGAAGTGTCTGATGAGTCTTGGGCTTACATTCCTTACTGTGACTGTGGCTGGCATTGCACAAGGAGCTATAAAGTTTTCGTCCTATTCTGTGTACATTTGAAACAGCAGGTCTGAGGTCTCCTACCTGAAGATTGCCACCTCACACATCAAATCAAATCTCATACAAATCACCTCACTCATACAAATCAAATGTGATATTACCAGGAAAACGTATTACCAAGGCTTTTAAGGTATTTCATATTATTTTAACTGATATGATAAACAGCATCTAAATAGGCAGTTATGCCACCAGGCTTCAGATGCTGCTGACTTCAAGAAAGGCTGGCAGTGCCGAGAAACTGGCAGTGGCAGTCTCTTCAGCTGTAAGCAAAACATGTTGTATGGCTGCAGCCAACCATGTGCTTCTTTTCCTCTCCTACTTACATTCCTACCCAAAGGTAGATGCATTTTTGTCCTAAAGCTCCACTCACTATTCATGAGGAATATGTTGATGAATGACTTCCCAAGCCATAATTTCATTCTTAATTTAGAAAACAGTAGTGTAGAGGAAAGAAAATCCTTAAGCCAGGAAAGAATTTGAAGGCCAAGAAAAGAGAAACAGTTTTGCCTAAAGAAACTGAAAACTACACATTTGGAAAATTATACTTTTTGATCATAAGGTTTTCCTTCTGCTTATAAAAATTTTCACCAGAAAAGCTTGTTTTGTTTAGATAAATATATTGAAGGCATTTTGTCTGTTTCAATAATGCTGAAAGCAAGATTATCAATAATTCAGAGCCCAGGATATGTGAAATTAGTTAAACTGATCCTAAGATTCTGCAGACTAGATGAAGTTTACTGAAGTTACCTGTTCTGCAGGTTCTACTGCCATTAGCATTTTAATTAATTGCAAAAGAAACAAACCCAGCCACAGCAACAACAACAACAAAAAAAAAAAACAACAAAACATTTCACACCACTGAATAGTAAGATAGACTTGGAGAAATTCCCTCGATTTTTTGTTTTTCTTTTTCAGCCAAGATGAAATAATAGCATTAATTGGTTGGAAGGCATACGCAAAAATGAATCACATTTTACTTCATTCAAATGCTATATATGGTTAAACAGAGACAATTTTTTGCGCTATTGGTAGAAATGCAACCACTGACAGAGTGTAGTACTTGTTCCTAAATATCTGTGGACACTTAAGAAACTTAAGAGCAGTATGACTTCTTGTCTGTATAATATTTTTCATCTTCTGAGAGCAGAGCTCAGGGAAAACTTGCTAATTTCTACCAACTTTAATTTCAGGTTTTCCATCTAATTAGAAAAATTAAAATCTAATTCTTGAGCAGTGTCAGAGAAACCCTATTTTCCCTTTACTATCAGGATAACAAAATTACCTGTTCCTATAATCTGTGTTTGATCACAGCTTCTGTCTTTACTCCGATCCGGCTGGCTGGCGGGAACAACGCTTACGAAGGAAGAGTAGAAGTCTACCATGCGGGCCAGTGGGGCACTATCTGTGATGATCAGTGGGATGACGCAGATGCTGAAGTTGTCTGTCGGCAGCTTGGCCTTGGGTTTGTTTTTCTACATGTTTTCTACTCCAGCAGCAAAGCAGGGAAGGTAGTAAGATACATAGCCTGGAGTTTTCCAGAGATGTTCCTTTAAAATTGCACTAATTCTTCAAAGTAGGAACTACATTTATTTATAGAAAGGTCAGGTAGAGTGCCAATACTTTCAAGTCTCTGGAACTTTGATTTTTACAATCCAGTTTTCAGTGTCATATGATAGATGCAATTTTGTCTGTAAGACAAAGGATCTTTCTCAGAATAAATTCTGACTTTTTATTGAACATGCATTACAATTTCAGAAAAGTTGCAATCAAAAACCCTAGGTGAAGACAAGGAAGTTGCTTTTACTGTTAAAATCCTTTGATCCATTTCCATTCAGCTGAAGAGTTTAACAGTTTCCTTGCTTTGGAGCGAGAGCACTGCTTTTGTCAGAAAGGATAATCTTTTTGGCCTAGCTATGAGAATCTCTGAAGATTTAAGTCATGAATCTCTGAAAACTGTCAGCTTGCATGCACTAAGTAGATACCAGTTTGAAGTTTTGAAGGCGATACCAGTTGAAGTTGCAAGCGATTCTGTCTGAACTAAGCACGGTCCATAATCTAGTCGTGGCAGCACAACAGGATTTTCTTGCTCCTCTTCTGAACAGCCAGGGGTGATTTTGATACCACACAGAGGATAACTATCCAGCACGTGAGGAAAGATGCTGCAGAACTGGGAGGCAAAGAGGAGAACTGCTGGATCACAGATGAAGGAGATGGGGACAACTGGGATGAAAGGCAGATGGGCTGGAGAGGGAAAGAATGAGGAGCAAGATGCAGAGAAGATACTAAGGTATAAAACCAAGAAGGATTAGGGGATTATATATGAGACAGCCTGGGCTGAGAACTAAACAGGTCAGTGCAGAGGAGACTGGGATAGAACTCACCTGCAGAACTCTGCTGGAATTATGAAGAATTAAAAGAAGTGGTGGTGAAGGAAGCAAGCTTTGTGGCATTAACCGGTAGCCCACAGAGTGCTCTATTTTTTAACCTGAAACTGAGGCCGTGTACTCCTGCTGGTGCCATCCAAATTAGCTCAAAAGGCTGAGATCTGTGCTGTACTTACAAAGCTTCTAAACCTACTGGTGAGCTGTGTAGGAACCAGCATGCTCCTTTGACACCAGATTTCCATTTTTCCCTAGTTTATTTTCCTTTAAAGTCTAAGGCTTATGTAGAAAAGACTACATTAAAAAAAAAAGGCAAAGAAAGGCATTACAGGTATTAGTAGCATGTAAAGATTGTGTAATGTCAGTTCAACCCTCTTGTGTATATGATTAATGATGATAGGATCATCATCATTTGATGACCATGCATGTTAATATGTTATTCGGAATTAGAAAGGTCATTCTAAAGAAAAGGTAATGTCTAAATTAGGTAATGTCTAATCTTGCCCTGATAAATTCCCAGAAGAAACAGAATGTGTTTTACTAAAATGTTACTTGCTGAGTGCTCCAGGATATTTTTGTTTTGCTCAATTGCTTCTCTGAAGCAATTGCAGATTACAGCTCATCTCCCTACTGAGTAAATAAGACTAGCTTTTGGTATTTTCCATGAACCCCCCCACTTGAAAGGCATCTGGTCTTCAGAGAAACGGTCTGAAAATTCACAGCACTTTTGAGATTGAAGCACTTCACCTTAACAATATGAAAAACAAATAGATTTTAAACAAGACATGAATGCAAAACACAGATTTAATTTACCTTTCTCATCTGTGCTTTTATTTACTGAGCACATATCATCTACGTAGTATCTACTATGACTTCCTACTTCCTTTTTATAGAACTTTTTTCTGATCTTGATTTAACTTTTTGTAAGCCTCTTATTGTTGCTATTTTTCCCATACCCCTTTTACTGATTACTAAGAATTTGTATGTTCACAAACTGTAAATTTAATATTGTTTTCCTATAAAAAGAGAGAACAGATTGTATAGCTTTATACAAAGCAGTAGAAATGAAATCCACATATATCTAAATCCACATACGGATCAGTAAAGCACTGCCTCAAAAACATGAACTAATGCAACTCACATTGAAAAGATCACAGCAGTGGACAATTCTGACACACCTTTACAAAAGCCTTTTAGGAGTTTGAATGACTACAAGCTGAAACAAAAAAAACAAGATCTGTCATGTTTTCAGTATGAACTGAATATACCTTTCCTGCTAGGTGATATGTAACGTTATTCATAATAAGATAGGTATTGAAAACACTTGCATAAAAACAAGAGTGGATATTTGAATGGAGTAACCATTGAGTGGAAGGAAAACAAACCATGAAAAATAATTTAGATATGAAAGGCATTTTATCTTAATGAACAGAACTTGAAAAATCCTGATAGATGCGGTGGTTTTACCGTACTGGGCAGCTGAACACCACAACCGCTCTCTCACTCCCCCTCCTCAGATGAGGAGGGGAAGAAGTAAAGGAAAGAACAACTCACAGGTTGAGATAAGGATAATTTAATTAAAGGGAAAAATATATTAAGGAAATATTATTAATTAACAATTCAACTAAAGGGAAAAAGGGAAAGGGGAAAAGGGAGGGGGAAAGGGAACAGCAAAACAAAACAAGTAAAGGCTATGTGGAAGTGCAGAGGAAAGAAATTATTCTCTACTTCCTGCAAATGAGCGATGCCTGACCACGTCCTTGAAGCAGGACCTCAACTCACGTAGCCGGTTTTCGCAACGAAAGCCCACCCCTCCCCTCTTCTTCCTTTTTCCACCTTCTGTTGCTGAGTGTGACACCATATGGTATGGAATATCTCTTTGATTGGTTTAGGTCAGCTGCCCTGGTGATGTTTCTTTCTCACTTTTTTGCCCATCCCCCAGGAGGGTTAGAGAGAGTCCTGATACTGTGCCAGCACTTCTCAGCAGCAGACACAACTCTGGTGTGATACCACTGCTGTTCTAGCTACAAGTGCAGAGCATGGCACTGTATGGGCTGCTGCAGGGAAAGTTAACATCCCAGCCAGACCCAGTACAATAGATCATAAAGTGCTGAACATTGCATGATTTCTGTAACGCTGAACCAATGGAGTGTAGGTTTATGTAGGTTTTTTATGTAGTTT
>CM021768.1:21463406-21492779 GCA_011076525.1 Nettapus auritus
GCTCTCTCACTCCCCCTCCTCAGATGAGGAGGGGAAGAAGTAAAGGAAAGAACAACTCACAGGTTGAGATAAGGATAATTTAATTAAAGGGAAAAATATATTAAGGAAATATTATTAATTAACAATTCAACTAAAGGGAAAAAGGGAAAGGGGAAAAGGGAGGGGGAAAGGGAACAGCAAAACAAAACAAGTAAAGGCTATGTGGAAGTGCAGAGGAAAGAAATTATTCTCTACTTCCTGCAAATGAGCGATGCCTGACCACGTCCTTGAAGCAGGACCTCAACTCACGTAGCCGGTTTTCGCAACGAAAGCCCACCCCTCCCCTCTTCTTCCTTTTTCCACCTTCTGTTGCTGAGTGTGACACCATATGGTATGGAATATCTCTTTGATTGGTTTAGGTCAGCTGCCCTGGTGATGGTTCTTTCTCACTTTTTTGCCCATCCCCCAGGAGGGTTAGAGAGAGTCCTGATGCTGTGCCAGCACTTCTCAGCAGCAGACACAACACTGGTGTGATACCACTGCTGTTCTAGCTACAAGTGCAGAGCATGGCACTGTATGGGCTGCTGCAGGGAAAGTTAACATCCCAGCCAGACCCAGTACAATAGATCATAAAGTGCTGAACATTGCATGATTTCTGTAACGCTGAACCAATGGAGTGTAGGTTTATGTAGGTTTTTTATGTAGTTTATGTAGTGGTTTTTTTTTTTTTTTGTGTTTACGTATGTTTTTGTGTTCAAAATCCCCTATGCTGACATAATGCATATAACAATAACAAGGGTACTTATTGGTCTGTTTGCTGTTGTTATTTCTACAACTAATTCACCTTATGACATTGTCAATTCACTTAAGATCTCTTTACCATGGTTTTTAATTGACTAAATGGAGAAAAATCACATTTAGCTGCTTCAGATGGGTATTTGAGATTTGTTTAATATGCTTTGAGGTCAACAGATGAAAGTCGCTCTAGGAATCTATAGGATTATTATGACCACATATAAATATTAGATGAAAATTAAAAATGGAAGCCTTGTACCCATCTGTAAATCTACAATCTTTTTTTAAGGAATATTATGCTTAAAAATTAAGAGAAACAGAAAAGGAAAGTGTCATAAATACGAAAAAACTGAATTTGAAGTCAAAAGCATGTTCAAAGTATGGAAATGTCAAAACAGCATGCTTAAGTTCAGCTGTAGTTGAACTGAAGCTGAGATGGAAGCTGGGCACAGAATGACATAGCAGTAGAGGCATAACATGGGCTGCACTGTCAGCTGGTTACCTGAGCAGCAGCTTCTCAGGCAGTCCTGTTTACTATTTTAGAAGCTGGATATGCAAGATTTTAGCTGTTCCCACTGCATCCAAGACTCTTTAGCTTGCCAGTACTTGACTTGGTGTTTGTTCCATTTCAACAGGGGTGTTGCCAAGGCGTGGAGCCAGGCTTACTTTGGAGAAGGCTCAGGCCCCGTGCTGCTGGATGAAGTGCGCTGTACCGGAAACGAGCTATCTATAGAACAGTGTCCAAAAAGCTCCTGGCGGGAACACAACTGTGGCCACAAAGAAGATGCCGGTGTCTCCTGTACGCCTCTTGCAGGTAGTTCAATTACCAATAAACACACAAGAACAACAGCCACACATGCAGAACTGTCATCTCTGGAGAGAGAACTTTTAAAGTCTGCAGTTGCACAAACCCCCTCACTAATAACATGTTGTGGCATCAGAAACAGCCTGTGGAAATTTTAAAGGTACAGAAAACCTCATTATTCCACACAAAGCCTTGGTTCTTCTGCAGCATGCTAATTGGCACTTACTGTACAGGGCATGCCTTAACCATTTATCATATCTATCAGTAACAGTAAAGCATAAAAGCAATGGGAAAGAGCAGAATACACAAAGAAAATGATAGGGTGTCTGTACAATGACATCATGCAATTGGAACCCATTCCTGTAAACTTGGTGTGTAATAAGGGCTTGGGGGATCAAAATCTCACACTTTTTCTCTGGCACTTAAGCAACTGCATTATCCAATAACCTGGGTGCATTATGGCATGTCTTTCATCTTTTCATTAAGTGGCATTCAGTGACCAGCACTAGATTTAGTAATCGAATAATGAGATACAGTAAAATATGATGCTATTCATTTTATTTTAGAACAATAATTGGACCTAAGAAAAAACTGATTCTTGTTTTTGTTCTTCCTTACTTGTTAATGACACAGATGGTGCATTAAGGCTAACAAGTGGGAAAGGCGGTCATGAGGGACGCCTGGAGGTCTATTATACTGGGCAGTGGGGCACAATCTGCGATGATGGGTGGACAGAGCTGAATACACAGGTGGTTTGCCGGCAGCTGGGATTTAAGTAAGATTACTTGGTGTTAGATATCTGACTCTTTGACTTGACAATTATGATAGACATTTACATGAACCCTATATTCTTCAAGAGGCTGTTTTATTAATATTAGCTGAGTGCTTACTAGAAACTACTGAGTTATGATCCATTAAAGCCTTCTTCCCTCAGTCTCCATCAAATATTTATGGCCTCAGTTTAGTTAGGACAAAAAGCTTCAGCTCAGTCTTCATTCACTGAGATCCTTCCAATCATTTTGTTGGCTAAGTGATCCACAGAGAATAATAGATTTGTTGTATTCTACTTTACCTAAAAAATATCAATTTTTCAAAATCTTTGCTCATGGAACAGTCTTCAAAAATCACAGAGACTTCCAAGGTATAAATCCTTGTGGATCTAGCTCAAAAAAACCCACAGTCCAGCCCTGAGACACTGTTATGTATTGAAAAATGTATTTTAGAAAAATTCCCACTAGTTTCATGCATTTGTTCTTAACTATTTATCACACTGTCTGTGGTTAGAAGATACACTCTCACTAGGTAATCATTGTGCCTTCATATTATGTCAGATCACATTCAAAAAAAGCCGAGACCCTGACATTAACATGTATATATGATACTAAGAACATGCTTTAAGTCCCAAGGTCAGTGAGACAGATGTGTAATTGGTTGAACAGAGGCCTTAATCAAAGGTGATACATTCTCAAGTCTGGTTCAGTATAACAGTAATGCCTTAAAAATACGCATTATCAGGAAACAAGCATATAGTGCTCTCATCGATTTTAATGCTAACTGAACCTGCTCTGTCATGGTTAATACTGTCCACTGTTATGCTTGAGAAATCCTTACTTCTTAAGAAACAATTCATTTCCTTTCTAGTGCTGAAGTATCACATGCCCTCTGATCACCGGGGACCCAAACATGTACATGTGTTTGTTACGCAGGTACGGAAAAAGTGTACCTGAGAGCTACACAGAAGGAAACTCTGCTCCCATCTGGCTGGATGATGTCAGCTGCTCAGGGAAGGAGACAAACCTCCTGCAGTGCTCAAGGAGAGAGTGGGGAAAGCATGACTGCAGCCATCAGGAGGATGTCAGACTCATTTGCCACCCAGATAACGGCAGCCATAAGCTCTCGCTTGGTAAGGCAGCTCTTTGATAACATCTCAACGGGAGTAATGATGTGGGCACAGATCTGAGCAAAGTACAATGTACTTAAGAGGGTGCCCAAAATCTTAATGTTTGGCAGAAGTACTCAATTTAAGACGAGGAAGGGGAAAAGCTCACTTTTTTCCTGAAGATCATAAGGAAACAGTAGAGAGAGATCAGCATGAATTTGTAAAGTTGCAAAGTCATATTACAGCGGTCCTGTTTAGATTCTCTAAATCTTTATCTTCATTGGATTTTAGAACTGTTCACACCTTCCCAGTGGTACACTGCATTGCACTCAGCACTCTCCAAGTTCCAAGGAACTGCCTCGTATTATCAACAGTTGGAGAGGAAACTGTACATTGAAAAATATAAATCAATAGTATATCCTCCTATGGCCTTACCTACAGTCTGAAAAAAGAGCTACAGAGAAAGAAGGCAAATTCAGAGAGAGCAGGAAGAAAGGGTGAGAAGGATGACATCCTTTCTGTATTACTGTTTTCTCTCACTTGATTGTGCCTGGGTGCTGACCAGGACAGAGTGACACAAACACCAGGGCAAGCAGGCAATCAGACCTACTCAGCATGGGTTTATGAAGGGCAGGTCCTGCTTGACGAACCTAATCTCCTTCTATGACAAGGTGACACGCTTAGTGGATGAGGGAGAGGCTGTGGACGTGGTCTACCTTGACTTCAGCAAGGCATTTGACACCGTTCCCCACAGCATTCTCCTCAGGAAACTGGCTGCTCATGGCTTGGACTGGCACACGCTTCGTTGGGTTAAGAGCTGGCTGGATGGCCGGGCCCAGAGAGTCTTAGTGAATGGAGTCAAATCCAGTTGGAGGCCAGTCACTAGTGGTGTCCCCCGGGGCTCGGTACTGGGGTCAGTCCTCTTTAATATCTTCATCGATGATCTGGATGAGGGGATCGAGTGCACCCTCAATAAGTTTGCAGATGACACCAAGTTAGGTACGTGTGTCGACCTGCTCGAGGATAGGAAGGCTCTGCAGGAAGATCTGGATAGGCTGAGGCCAACGGTATGAAGTTCAACAAGGCCAAGTGCCGGGTTCTGCACCTGGGGCACAACAACCCCAAGCAGAGCTACAGGCTGGGAGATGTGTGGTTAGAAAGCTGCCTGTCAGAGAAGGACCTAAGAGTATTGGTTGACAGTCGGCTGAATATGAGCCAGCAGTGTGCTCAGGTGGCCAAGAAGGCCAACAGCATCCTGGCTTGCATAAGAAACAGCGTGGCCAGCAGGTCCAGGGAAGTGATTGTCCCCCTGTACTCGGCTCTGGTGAGGCTGCACCTCGAGTACTGTGTTCAGTTTTGGGCCCCTCACTACAAGAAGGACATGGAGGTGCTTGAGCGAGTCCAGAGAAGGGCAACGAAGCTGGTGAGGGGTCTGGAGAACAAGTCTTAATGAGGAGTGGCTGAGGGAGCTGGGACTGTTCAGCCTGGAGAAGAGGAGGCTCAGGGGCGACCTTATTGCACTCTACAGGTACCTGAAAGGAGGCTGTAGCGAGGTGGGGGTTGGTCTGTTCTCCCACATGCCTGGTGACAGGACAAGGGGGAATGGGCTAAAGTTGCACCGGGGGAGGTTTAGGTTGGATATTAGGAGGAACTTCTTTACTGAAAGGGTTGTTAGTCACTGGAATAGGCTGCCCAGGGAAGTGGTTGAGTCACCATCCCTGGAGGTCTTTAAAAGACGTTTAGATGTAGAGCTTAGGGATCTGGTTTAGTGGAAGACTTGTTAGCATTAGGTCAGAGGTTGGACTCGGTGATCTTGTAGGTCTCTTCCAACCTAGACTATTCTGTGATTCTGTGACAAACACAGATAAAAAAGCCAATTCCAATGCCAAAAAGCATATGAACTTGCATGAAGAAAGAATAAAAAACAGTCAAGAAATCAGAGAGAAATACCAATTACATAGAGATATAACACATACATACAAATCACAGAATCACAGAATCACAGAATTTCTAGGTTGGAAGAGACCTCAAGATCATCGAGTCCAACCTCTGACCTAACACTAGCAGTCCCCACTAAACCATATCCCTAAGCTCCACATCTAAACGACTTTTAAAAACCTCCAGGGATGGGGACTCCACCACTTCCCTGGGCAGCGCGTTCCAATGTCTAACAACCCTTTCGGTAAAGAAGTTCTTCCTAAGATCCAACCTAAAATTCCCCTGGTGCAACTTAAGCCCATTCCCCCTCGTCCTGTCACCAGGCACGTGGGAGAACAGACCAACCCCCACCTCGCTACAGCCTCCTTTCAGGTACCTGTAGAGAGCGATAAGGTCACCCCTGAGCCTCCTTTTCTCCAGGCTGAACAATCCCAGCTCCCTCAGCCGCTCCTCGTAGGGCTTGTTCTCCAGGCCCCTCACCAGCTTTGTAGCCCTTCTCTGAACTCGCTCAAGCACCTCGATGTCCTTCTTGTAGCGAGGGGCCCAAAACTGAACACAGTATTCGAGGTGCGGCCTCACCAGAGCCGCACATACAAATACACATACAAATATTTTCCAAAGATTCCTAAATCCAGATGTATATAATCAAACAAGAAATATGGCTATCAGATATGCACAATAAAAATACTGGAACAATGTGTTGCTCAGCATTTCTGAAAAAAGGCTTCACTTTTTTGATTTGCTACATACAAATGTCATTACTTGCCAGTAACTTTTTACAAAATTCTTGCCAATATTCTTTGAAATTTAACCAGGTATATTTTAGTTGATTTTGAAATCAGAATTAACAAAGGAGCTAGTGGAATTAGACTCACTGCTTCTCCTGAAATCTAATGGACTTGTATGGCTGGGTTCTTGAAGTTCTCTGGAAATTACAGACTGAAGGCCTATGTTGGAAACTAAGACATGGATTCACTGCATGGCATTGCTACCTGTTCTTAAAACAATCTGCACTTCCACATGCACTTTTCTAGTCTCTTCCTCTTTCTTGTCTTTTTCTTTACAGCCTTTAAGAATCCAACGAATGTTTTATTTTGCAGTACAGTTCTATTATGTATAGATGATGTTGAATCATATTTGGTAGAAAGAATTTTCTCAGACCAAAAATAACAGGAATCCAAATCATCACTGCTGTCTTTACAGATGCAAACCATCTGTGCTGCTTTGCTCAAGTTCCTATAAAGTGTAATCTTAGCTGAAGGAGGTACGGCTCAGTTAAATGCATCCATATGGTAACACACTCACATCCCCATTACCAGAAAATCATATTAATTTTGTGCTCATAAGTGAATACATGCTAAAACACAGGCTGATGAGTTAACAATAAAACAGATATACTGTATTGTGAATATCCCATGCCTCTATCTGGGTAATATAATTTACACCTAAATCATATTCTTCCAGTGCCACACATCATTTCAACAACAAAATGAAGATGGTGTGTCCATCATTTTCTAAAGGCTTCCTGACTGGACAGGGGACAAAGACTCTATTGTTGCTCTTTACTTTCCAGCACTTGAAAAAAACATGTTTTTCTCCCTTTAAGAATGAATTCAGTGGAAAAATATGAGTAGATGATATAACTTGAGGAAATACAGACATTAAGGGACACTAAAAATACAACATACCATAAAACCCATAACACTTGTTTAGTATATAAGATCCTGACAATGTAACTAATCAGAAAGTTGATGAAGCAAATACTTGTAACTGTCCAGGCACTATGAACTGCAATGAGAACAATATGATTTAAATTACATTTGAAGCAAAAATACTTTTTTTTTTTTTTTTTTTTTTTTTTTCCCCTAATTTAATCAGTGAATTAAACCAGATATAACTAGCTCTGTACCAGATTATGGTAATTCATGCCCCAAAATTAATCTGAATTAAATTTCAAATGCAAGTATCTCAAAATAGGCTTTTATTTAAGAGCAAAATTAATTAGTTTCTCATCCTTACAGTGTTAGAAGAGATTTGGAATAGATTAGAAAGATGAAGGACAACCTTACCAATTATTCAAAATAAGTAATACTAATCAGACAATAAAGATGGCATAGTAGAAGATTCAGAATGTGATTCTCACTTAAATAGTATAAAGACACCTCAGAGGAATTCATAACTGTTTTAAGGCTACCTGCATACTATAAAGGAGCCTTAATGTAAGTAAGAATCAAATATGTACTTCACTTAATGATTCAAAATTTAACTATAGGCTGAGCACTGAACAAACCATGATTAATCAAGTCTGACTAATCCACGAGTGAGATTTTGTATTATGAACATATCTGAATAAGCAATTAATTTAAAATGCTAGAAAAATAATCACACTTTGTTAATAACACACTGTAGATCATTATGTTATCACAGAAAATACACTACAGAACAGATGTATAGCAAGTAAATAATAACTGAATTTCAGCACAATGCTGTACTTTTTTGCTGAGATTGTGGTAAGACGAGTGGTAGCAACCGGTCTGAGAATGAATTTATGAACTAAGGTATTGTTACATTTATCCACAACATTTCTGCAAGGAGAAGGTGTCGCATAGATGGCTACCACAACAAAAACACCTCAGATGTCATTGCCATTAAGGGGAAAATTGTTCTGTGCCCACTGTGGTCAAGTTATGCCCCATGCCCTACACACTATGAAGTTCAAAGCACAAAGAGTACAGTAGTATTTCATAATACCTTACACTTTGTACAAACTACTTCCTTTTGTCAGCTAGGGAAAAATACGTGACTACTTAATCAGCTGACATTAGGCTTGCTGAGCATGAAGATCAGTTGACACTGTATGCTGAATGTAATGACTTAAAGTACTAGTTCTTGCTTCTGTTGTTGTGGGTTGACAGCTATAATTTATTCCCAGGTCCTCCCATCAGGCTGATGGATGGTGAGAATAAGAAGGAAGGACGTGTAGAGATTTTTATCAATGGTCTGTGGGGCACAATTTGTGATGATGGATGGTCTGATAAGGATGCAGCTGTAGTCTGTCGACAGCTTGGCTACAAGTAAGAAAACTTGTTAAGCTGTTTCTCAAGTTATCTGTTTGCCAAATATAACAATGTTAAGTTTATGCAACCGAATATCACCAAATTATGTCTGTTGTGTAATATGCGTCTTCTAAAATTCATCTGTTTGGCATAATTGCTTTATCTAACAAAGTTTGTGCAATTCTATATCACTGATTTATGTCTCATCACATAACATATACATTTAAAAAGTGGTATGTTTGGTATTCTTTTAGAAAAACATTTATTCTGTAAGTAGTAGTAGGTTATATCTTCAAAACAACAAAACTTGATTTGTATTATCTCTGACTGAATCACCTCTTTGGTCTGCTCCATCGTCAGCCTCTCTAGCCTTTTATATTTCTCTCATAGATGACCAAACTCAATCACTTATCCCCACCTTCTGCTTTAAGTCTTTGCAGAAGTAGGCACTTGGATGGATTCTCAATTTTTGTCATGTGAGAACAGGGATTTAAGATTATAGGATACAACAAGATACATGTTTCCTGAAGGGCTAAGGATAAACAAATTTTAGAAATCTAAAACTAGATTCCAGAAAGTGGGACAGGTTGTCGAAAATACTGGATCTTGGCGACCCTGTGTCTAGACAGTTGCATTCCATAAACCTGACTGTGCTGTTAAGTACAATGATGAGCTGTATTTGCTTCTGGGCCTAGGAGTTCATGCATAGATCTTTTTGTTGAATTTTAAATTATATTTCGTGGTGACTTGGCTGTTCCAGAGCAAGACAGGGGCTCCTGGGCTCATGCACCTGATCTTGGGGGTTGATTAATGTTGTTTCTTTAGTAATAAACACATTACGACCCTTTCCTGGGAGGAACTCAAGAAGCACCTAACACTGAAGCTGACATCAGTTTTCCTAAGACTGATCACAGAACTAAACACTATCACTCAACTCCCTTTGCAATGCTATGTTTAGTTCCCAAGTCTTTCCTGCTGGGAATCTTTAATATACTTGGCCTTGCATTACATTCCTTGGAAAAAAAAAATACATATTTATTATTACAAATGGGAGAAATGACTGCCGTAAAAAGAAAGAATTGTGTAAACAAAGGGTAAAGTTTGAGAACATGGACTGATTTTTTCCTGCATATATTATTCATAATGTCAGTGATTACCTGTACATTTATTTAATGAAATCCTGCTTTGGAAAATTCTCAGCTATTTATTAGAGTTCATTTCTGAGGCTTAAACAACAGAATCCTTGAGTTGGCAAAATCTCTAGGTTCAAAAAAATACCAGTTCTAAAGATGCCTCATTAAAGATGCCTTAAGATGTCAAACTTGGGATTAACGTCAGGAGAGGAAAAAAACAAACAAAAAAAAACCACACACACACAAAAAAAACAACAAAACAAAACAAAACAAACAAACAAAACCAGCGTTACTAATTGGCTAAGAAGTCATGAAAACAAAAATAATTAATAGCAACTTAGTCAAAGTATATTTTTAGCAGGATAAACACTAAGAGAACATGCACCTTTTCTGAAGTGCTATCTACAACTTGACTGTGTTTAGCATACAAAATAATATTTTGATAGAGTGAGCAAAGAGCAAAAGAGGGTTTTAGAATCTCCTTCATTTTTGTAAGGAATAAACAAAATTCAATAAAATTGTATTCCTTTCATTTAGGACAAGGCTATAAGAACACAAGTGTGCAAGCCCCCCAAATAAACAAATATCCTGACATTAGTGCTCCAAAAATGATCAATACAGAAATAGAAGTCTTCTAGGCTAGTTGGCCCTCTGTATTAGCCAGCTAGGTTTCCTCATTAACAGCATTATTAATAATGGTAATACCACTTCTGAAGAGCTCAGCATGTTATTGTCTATGGTTTTATGTCTAAGAAAAGCTGGAGGATAAGACCTGAGCCCACCCTTCTCTCCAGGGACAGATCTGAGCAAACAAGGTTATTTCTCTGATGGTCATTCCTGCACAGACAGATGTCTTGGCAAGCAGCAATTAAGCGACATACACACCTTCAATAAGGGTGATCTAAAGACTAAAAACACTTGTAAGATCATGTTCCAGCATGTAACAAACACAAGACTTTTAAGGCTTTTACACTTAAAGCCTTCCCAATTGTATGAAATAACTTACTCTATTAACCTGTACTTCTCGCTTTAGGTGCCGTGATTTTTACGTTTGTTTCCCGGTAGATGTTCTTAAGCAGCTTTGTTCATTTGTTTTTCATCGAATGGGTACAGACATACTTCTCATAGCAATTACCAGCAAATTGACAGATTACTGATGCACAGTAAGAGACACAGTTACTGTATAAAGGTATAAACAGTCTATGTAGTACTAGTCCCATGATTTAATTCATGGCAACACATGACTACAATTCACATATGCTGAATTTCCTCCTCTCTGTGTCTTTCACCTATCATATTTACATATGAAACCTCATACATGTCAGTAGTCTTTGAGATTTGCCTGGTAAGCCAGTGGAGGCAGCGCCTGCAAAGTCTGTACAGGCAATTATCTACTTCTCTGGGAAAGGCTAA
Source organism: Nettapus auritus (assembly GCA_011076525.1). Lineage (NCBI taxonomy): Eukaryota > Metazoa > Chordata > Aves > Anseriformes > Anatidae > Nettapus > Nettapus auritus. The sequence continues at coordinate 21,474,405 of CM021768.1, forward strand.
ATCTACTGTGGTGACTCACAACGAAGGAGCAAGTTTAGAGCAATGCCCTAAAGCAGAAACTTTGTATTCTGACACAGAGATACCTAAACCAGGTTAAGATTTTGCAATGAGAGCCTGTGCTGTCCCAGTATTTTGTAAAACCATACGTGGTTCATCTACCCTTCAGTATCAGAGAGTTGGACATACGTTCTAGTTCTCTGTAATCAAAGTATTATTCACAAAAGAAAATATTTGGAGCAATAAGAGACACATTGCTTGTGACTGACAAACTAAATCATCCTAAACTCATTAGGCAAAGATTGTCCTATACTGGTTCCAAAGTCAGTTAAGGCTTTAGATTATCTGGTAAATACATGGTGGCCATGGAAATTAAAAATGTCTAAGGACAGTTGACCTTGTAGTAATCATCTCTGTGAGATAGGCATCGTGCTTCCCTTTCCTGGCTTTTTACAGTTTGTGAATTCTAAATAACATTTGCTACTCAGAAATCCTGTCCCCTTCCCTTCAATACATGGTAATTAAATCCACATAGGCAAGGCTTTCTATGTGCAAGTTTGAAAAAAGAGAGGAAGTTTGCATGTATTGCTTTCATGTTTGAATTACAATATATTCTATGTTATGAATTAGATTATATCAATATGGGCAATTAAGGGCTGGATTCTTTGAGTTTGATCCAGCAGAAATCCAGCATTAATGAGACAAATAGTTTTGCAGAAATGTGCCACAAATTTGACTTACTTATATGGTCAAGGAAAAGCAATGTTTTGTCTCGTAAATAAATTTATCCCTTTTTATGTTACTGTTATTAATTCTCGTTGCTCCCATTGACTCAACACTTATTTGTTGGACAACCCTTACTTGCTTTGTATGGCCTCTAAAAGATCCATCACTAACTTTTTTTTTTTTTTTTTAAACATAAGTATTGCAATAGTTACATTTCACTGCCTTTCTCCAATTACATTGCAGTTTTAGAATTTAACTATGGAAGTGCACTTTAAAAATGATGTGATTTGTACTCATGATAACAAAATACGTTAATAACTATTAACAACTAATAGATCTGTAAGTCATGGCTCCTACTACACTTCAAATATACTTTCTTCGTTAACTAGTCCATCTTTCTCAGGGAACCAAACCATTAAGAATATATTTTTAGCATTCACAGATGCTGATTTTTATATAAGGATTAAAGGGATTATGAAAAAGCAGCTTTCACATATTTTGCTTTATTGTAGATATTTGTAATGTCATTACAATGTAGAATACTTGGCATAGTGCCTTTTAACTAGAGACATAAAAGCACTTTTAAAACATTAATGAAGTGCAGCAATTTTGTTACACTTATTTTTTCCTACTTATGAGAGTAACAGGGGCAATAAGAGAAATTGTCATCTAGTGAATCAGTGACATGACTTGGAATAACACCTTGATATCTTCATTTCACTACAGATACTCTATTTCATTTGTGTAGAACAATGCCTCAAAATGTTTTTATATATATGTTCTGCTTCCAGAGGTCCAGCTAGAGCAAGGACAATGGCATATTTTGGGGAGGGCAAGGGCCCAATCCACGCAGATAACGTGAAATGTACAGGAAATGAGAGATCCTTGGTGGACTGCATTAAGCAGGACATTGGAACACACAACTGCCGTCACAGTGAGGATGCAGGGGTCATCTGTGACCACCTAGGCAAGAAGACCCCTGGGAATAGCAATAAAGGTGAAGTCCCTTTTTGAGCGGTAAATAAACAGCTTTGGATGGGGAACTGGATGGGGATTTCTAGAAACACAATTTGAAGTAAGTTGTCTGCCTTCACTGCTTAATCTCACTGTTGTGCCAGCACTGCAAAGGAATCATTAAGACTATTCCAATGAGACAAGGCATTTGTCTGTCATAATTTGCTGCAACCATGTTTATTAAAACGTACAAGGGACATGAAAATGAAAAAGCCTAGACAGCTCCTCACAGCTTTTCAAGGTATAACATATCTTCAGCTGAGGATTGAGACCCATGTAGTACATCAAGTTCTGCTTATACTTTCATGAGGTTAATAAAGAGAGAAGCCCATAGAAAGTCCTAGCAGTAAGTCCAGATGTACACTTCAGAAGCAGAGCACAACTGTGTAAATTGCTCTTTGATCACAGTTAAAAAATATAGCTAAAAAGAATTTCTCAGTCTGAGAGAATTCAGTGTATAATCCCAGAGCAAAATTTGGTTGATAAAAACTGTCATGAAACACAGATAGTGTTTTTTAGTTAACTCTCATTGCAAAATGGATGCTTTTTAAAGTTTAACACTGTCTCCATCTCTGTTTCTGGCTTAGATTCTCTTGCTTCTGTTTGTGGATTGAGGTTACTACACCGCCGACAAAAGCGAATAATTGGTGGGAAAAATTCTTTACGGTAAATATTTGGTAAAGAAACATCATCTTCAATATAAAGCTTCTAAGACATCTATGTGCCATATGCTGTTTGTGTAACGTATGGTTTTACTGTAGGTTTATTTTTGGTTTGTCATGAGAAGCAGAAATACACTCAAAGCATATTTGGTGGGAAATTCAAAAATATTCATTGATAAAATCTTGGAGTATTAGTTGAAAATCTGTAAATATTTATGGATGTTTAGCTACTGGATTGAGTTAAATTTCTTTCTTTCAAAATAGTCATTTCACTTATTTTCAGAGGATATCTTGATATCAGGATGTGAGCTATACTAAGAGAGCTATGAATATGGTACAAGGCTATAAATACTACCTATACTGAAAGAATATCTGGGTACGATTCACTGCCCGATTTTCCTCCACAAAATGCACCTTTCTGATGAGGACACAGCTATAAAACCCATCAGTTAATTTCAAAAAAAGATCCTTTGTAACTGGAGGGGATTCAAAGAACCACAACAATAGGAACCTAGAAAACACATTTAAACGCAATCATAGCAAATTAGGATTACTTACTTTAGTAGGAGACAAATGAGAATAATAGTGCATTGTATAGAAAAAGGAGGTTGAGAATTATTGTCTCAGAATACACATACCAGGAAACTGGCTGAAATGAAAAAATGACAAGTAGTGGATTGCACAGTTAAGTCTAAGCAAGAAACCTGGTCTCATAATGAGCACAGAGACATTAGATGAAGCAAAAAAGAGAGAAACACAATAGTACACTTAGAAATGCTTCAAAATCAAGAAAAAGAATGTATGAATGAGATCAGAAAAGGACTCGTTGTCACAAAGCTCAAAAAGGAAGTGGATGCTTGCATATATACCAGAAATCCAATGTTGTCTGAATTACCCCCAGTTTTGGAAACATACTAAATATTTAAACAGCAATTTTTATTTATTTATTTTTTTTTATGCTTTTATGCTTTCTGGGAAGTAAATTTCTCCACCTTAATGACATTTAACACTGGCAACTCTGAAAGAGCATGCTGGTCTAGAGGATCTTGGGTGGCTCTTGTACTCCAGCACACCTATTCAAATTGACAGTAGTCAGAAAATATCTCTTGCTTTTTCCTGATGTTGATGTTACTTACAGAAGTATTCCTTTCTCTCCCTCTTCCTTCCTCTCAGATTGTATTTTTTGCTAATATATTAAACTAGCAAAAATCAATCCATCCTGTCTTGATAGGCCTGCAATAATGCATCCCAAATCTACTACCCAGAACAGAAGATTGCAGGCTGAACCAAGGTGTTAACCTATTACTTGTGTTTATACAGTTGCTTTAGACCTCTTGATCTATAAACTTCCTTTTTCAAACAGCTCAGAATCAACAAGGCAGATAGCAACTCAGACAGGAAAGCAGTCTGGGATACATTTTTCAAGAATTTCCCTTTTTTCCCTTCACCAGTTGACAGGAAATTTCTGGTTTGTTGACTTGGATAGTATTTGGCGAGAAACCCATAGAATTTATTTCTGGTACAATGAATGCAATCTGAGAAGGGAAAATTAAAATTATTCACAGTGGGAGGAAGTGCTCAGAGTGCTGAGTGTCCCAACAATCCATTAAGTAATCCCAACCATTGTTAAATGGAACTGTGGATACTGCAGGAATATATTCTCAACTGCTACTCAATACATACATACCATGATTTGTAAGTTCTGTCAGTCAAAGAAGCTTACATGGAATTTACAGTCAACGTAACTGACAAGCTACCTTACCTTTCTGTTTTTGTACCCTGAAAGCAATCTCTGTGCTCTCTGCAGGGGTGGCTGGCCATGGCAGGTTGCCCTCCGACTGAAATCTTCTCATGGTGATGGAAGACTCTTGTGTGGTGCTACTCTCATTAGCAGCTGCTGGGTCCTCACTGCTGCACACTGCTTTAAAAGGTAACAATGTAATGCATTTTCAAACTACATCACATTTCTGGGTATAGGCAAAAACATTCTGGCTCAAGCCCACTGAAAACTGTTTAAAAGAGTTCATCTTTGATTTAAAAAAAAACCAAACAAACAAAAAAAACCACACACACACAAAAAAAGCACACACACACACAAAAACACCTGACATCCTTTGCCCCCAGACAAAAACAAACAATAAAACAATTCATTGAAATATTCCAGGTGTCATTATCCAAGAGATTTATATTCAAAACTTCAGCATTTCCATGCAAAAGCATAGGCAATACTTCTGATATTTTAACAAATCTTTCTATTCCAACAAAACTGCAGCCTATGTCTTTTAGCTTACAGCAAAGACAACTGAGCAAACATTGAACACAGAAACTTTTTTGCGTGTGTGTGTAAATGTTTGATGTTCTTATAGTGACTAGCTGTACTAATCCCCCAAAACTAGGGGATAGAGTAGGGTAAAGCATTATTACGTATTTTGCAGAGTCTAATAGGAAAGTAAATCTGTAAACTGGACACTAGTGAGACTGAACAAGTTCTGCTCATTCTTCACAAATAGGCTGGAGCAACTGCCTTACTCTGCTATTTCACAGCACAAACAGAATTGTGTCTTTTGCAGCTATCTAAATAAAGATTGCATCCCCTTTAATAGAACTTCTTCAAACAAAGAAATAGTTGCCTAAGATGCTATGCTAGGATATTTTTTGACACTGGTATCTAGCAAACTATGCCCAATTCAGCTCCTTTCCACGTAGACTGCAACTTACACTGCTATAAATCACATCTGATCTACTTGGTCTAACTTTTTCTGCAGTTCTCAATATCAAACTATTATTTAGCTTTTCTAAATGTCTTTTCACATTTTTGCAGAAACATGTTTTGTTACTGATGATTCTCCTATTCAGATTTTATTATATGCCCTTTTCAGTATTTTTGACATCAGAAATTCATTGCCATGAAGTTACTGTAGTAAAAAAACACCAACTTGCAAAGTAAGGAAGTTGGTGTAATATTTTAAGCTTTCAACAGCAATTATTTCACTGGAACTCCTACAGAAGATTGCAGTTCAGACTGGAATAAAAGTGTAGAAGAACTGCATTGCAGTTCTGAGGAAATTTGCTAAAATTGGCCTGCAATATGGGCTGCGAATGGTTAACCTTTGGACTTTCGAGCCTTTCCTTTTTTACACTAGTAAGTAAAAAGAAGAGTCAGGCATATTTTTACTCAAGTGAATAGGAATCATTACCTTGGCTTAGTGCCAGATGCATTTCTTTTTGTTCTTATGGTTCATGAAAATCATGAAAGATTTTTCTTAGTAATATTTCAAGTTGAAGTGGTCAAACTCAATAAAATTACTGCTCACTTCCACTGGTATTCCAGTTGTTTCTGTGGACCTATGAAACCACTTCAGCTGCCTTCATCAAAATTCATATAAAATGGCTTAATATTCCCATTCATCATCTCTATAGTGATTACTAAGGATGCACCTTGAACTCTTGAGAAAGCCTTTGATTAGAGGCTTGAAAACATGCCAGTCCTTTCTGTTGTTTTACCTCAAAGATCTTCTTCAAGCACAGGGAAGAAAGGGAGGTCACAGGAAGGCAGTTAATGTTTCTGTGTTCTAATCAAGATCTTAGCTACCCAGCTGTCCTCTTTATTAGAATGCTTTTACATATTTGATGATACAAGTTAGTTACTGCTGTGCCTGGAACTGTGTCCTTGCAGTTCCAACTCCCCAGAGAACACATTACCTGCTCTTCCCAATGGCTTGCTTATTTCACTGGGGCTCCAAGTCATAACGACACGCTGCCAAAAGCATGCTTGTTTTGGATCCTTTCCTGAACACCAACATAAGGTGAAGCTGAGTGCCTGTTCGTTCAGCCACTCAAGGGTCTCTAACAGGCTCTCCTAGAACTGTTCATTACATGTTTACACATTGTTTTAGCCCAGATGTTGCATTTAAAATAGCACAACCTAAATCTAAGCATGCGGCTCTGGCAGACGATGAATGCACTACTGTTGACTGTAAAAGAGAGAAGACCACTTTGGTTCTGAGCTGGCACTGGACAGACAGGACAGAACTTCCTAATGCTCTCAGAGTCATTTTCTTTAGGGCTAGGATAGGTTTCTAAGAGCTAACTATAGATCAAATGCCTTCTTCACATATTTGCCACGGACAGACAAGAGAATATCTAGTATACCATTTTCTATATCCTGGAAATCAGAGTACTGCTTAAATAACAAAAGTGACCTCAGCTGTATTATAGATTAAAAATTAAATACTTTTTTTTTTTTTTTTGCATGTTGGTAGAAATTGTTTGCCAGCAGTATAGAAGCATTACTAGTTTCTGTGATTTCATATATACAATCCTGAGTGGTTCTGACAGCTACAGGGAATTTCAAGTCCTATACATGAAAAAATATTAACTTTGGATAATTAGAAATATGAGGCATGAAATAAAAATGAAATTAGAATGACCATGTCATTTTTAGAATAGCACTTACATGTGATTTGCTGCACAGAGCCAAAAGTGTATCTATAAATTATACAACAGTATTTTCAGTGACCTTTTAGAAATGTTTTTGGCAGATCATGTCAGGCAAAATATATTCAATGCTAGTGACCTGGTACATTTGTATTCTAATATAGTAACACTCAGATGTGTACCAAAAACCAGTAAAATATTTCTTTTAAATATTCAAAGATAGTATATAACAGTTCATTCTGGGGTATAGAATCCTACTTATAATAGCTTTTAATGGCAACTAACAATGTTATAAACAATGACTAGCAAATATTATCAAGCCATTTAGTATCGTTAATTGGCAAAGAAACCCATAATTTTACTTATTTTATTGGGTTGAGTTCTATCATTTAGATGCTTAAGTGGAATGTCATCACACAGTTATGAAACTTGAGTGGAAAAATATAACTGAAGGAGATGTCAATAACAAACCCATCAACCTCCTATTTTAAGTGGGGGTTTTTCATTTAAGTTAGAATATTTCAAGTGAAAATAATAAAAAGCCGTTTTACTGCAATAGTAAGGGAAGTATTTCTGTGCCAGCTTCCTTTTTATAATTTTTACTATAGGGAAAATAGATCCCACCAAGTTGGCTAACACACTAGCTGAGGGTGTTTGTAATCTCATCCTGTGCAAGGGGTGACACCAGTGAAGCACTCAATCGGCTGCATAATCCACCCCAGTGCTATTACACACTTAGATGTTGTGTATCACTTCTGTTCTGCAAATAGATTTTGTAACAGAGAAAGAAGACTGCTTGATACTGTGCACAGTATCTGCAAAAAAGCTGCGTGAAGTAACGCCTATACTATACAATATTTTAACTTCCTGAAAATGCATAGCTTTCTCCTTTATAAAGGAAAGCCACATAGATGGCAAAAGGAAAAGAGAACAAGATGAAACTCACCCAAGGTTTTACAGATCAGATCACAGCACTGCTATCAAGAAAAAAAAAATGTTTTCAATCCAGTGCCAGATTATACTTTTACTGGCTCCCACATAATAGCTCAGACTAATGATAATATAAGGGTAGACTGATAAGAGCTTACTGTCTCAGCAAAGTACAGTGAGATTAGCCTTTTCTGATGTAATATATGTGGTAACAGGAACCCGAGAGGGGATTCATCAGTTTTATAGCAGAAATTCCTGGCTGGTGGCAGATGGCGAGGATTTTGACAGATTATCTATAGGGGATGCAGAATTTAGGACTTCACTGACGTCACACTTCAGATGGCCAAATATGACCACACATATGACTCCAGAAGCTAGTTAAGACTCTGAAAAAAACTCCTTTATGAGCAACAAAAGTAAAAACAATGTATCAGGTGCTAATTCTACTCCCATGGAATGTTGCCATATATTGTTTCAGGAAAAGAACTAACTGTGAGGTCTTAGTGAGCTTTTAAAACAAGAAGAACACACACACACACACACAAAAAAAAAAGAAACAAGAAACAGACTAATCTAGAAATGAGAAAGTGAGATCTAATGCAAGAAAGTGAGATACATTCAAGCAGTTTTTGTTGGGTTTTGGTTAAAGAAGCTTACAAAAAAATACTAGAAATTTCAAGGAGCTGGAGTCAGAATGCTTTTAAAATCAGAATCCAAGCCTTTTCTGATATCTTATTCATGCTCTGATTTCTTAATGGAAATTCTTACTGAATACTGATGCAGTGATAAATTATAAAATGGTATGACTTCTGTGGTCAAAACAGAAAGATATTGGCAGTGTGACACATACAGAGCTTTCGTTCTGAAATATCTTTAAGGTAAACTCACTGAAACACAAATCTTTTAAGGTATTTTTTTTCAGGTAGGAAATAAACAATGTGTTTGGTTGGGTACACAACTTACTTTTTTCTCATTCTCCCTCTGAGACTAAAATCAACCCCAACACTTGTTCAACGCTTCTGTAAACATTTAAATGTCTGCATCAGTCACAACTCTTCACTTCCAGCTGCTATACAGTTTTGATTTCCGACCAGAAAATTCAGTATATCTGAAGAGTGAGCGCTTCACACATGCTACAGAGGATGAATTGGCAAGTTGTTTTGTGGCAGACAAGTGACTCAATTTTTCCTACACAAGTCATCTTCAGATGAGTAAATGTTTGGTCGTAGCCTGCAGCCTTCTTTTCTTACAAGCCTAGAAGTGAAATTTTGCTCATACAAGACCTGAGGGAGACATGCAGAAATTACAAAGAAAGCTCTGCAGGTAGCCATGATGCAACTTGCAATTAGAAGAAATATTCCATGGTATGTTGTTCAGAAGCACTCTAATGTTCCTGCTTTGCCCACTATTCCTCAAGCAAGTTTTAGTACGCTATGGAGATCAGCACATTGCTGGAAGGTATTAAAAAAAAGTGCAGTTTAGAAGGTGACTGAACATTGTGGGCTATTTCCTGCACATGTATTACAAATTTCCAGCTGAAGGCTATAAGGGAATGGGAGAAGTCAAAGCAAAAATATTTGGGCAAGCTCAGCCAGATTTTAAAATAAACACACTCAACACTACTCCCTTGTTTGCATTTTCCTGAGAAGGGCAGCGTGCCCTCTAATTCAAAATCTCGAAAGGCATGCATAACGAATTGTTATTTCAGCCACAGCAATCACCTCTAGAGTATTTACCATTTAGTCTTAAATGCTAAATAGATTGGGGTCATAATAATAAATTTGAATTACAGGCTTTCTGTCACTTTGAGAATAGGTGTTCATAATCCACATACATTTCATTTTCCTTAATATACCTTTAGATAACCAAAGATGTTTTTATCAGGTTATCTGTCTCTAGAATTAAAAGAACATTTTCTTTCCTCAATATTTTTCACAGCCAACCTACAAAGCTAGCTTGAATACTGTTTTCATTTCAGTAATTATTTAGGGCATTACAATGATGTTAAGTACTCAACTTTTTTGTTAGAATCTCTGGCAGCTTCTGTTACCCTTATTAAATACATTTATAACACACACTTTGCTTGCACCTTTGAAGTTAAGTGCCAGTCAAAGCAAATGGCTGTAAGAAATTGAGCACATGTAAATATACAGAAAGGAACATCAACTAATCTGGAACACCAGGAAAAGTTAGAAGGTACTCTTTAGGAGACCCTTGAACTTCAATCTAAGTATCTGAGATAACAGTTTTGCTTGTAAAAACAAACAAACAAACAAAAACAAAACAAAACAAAAACAAACAAACAAACAAACAAAAAACATTTTTGGTATTGCTATATGTGAGCAATAAAGACACTGATCAAATCTGACTTTGCATGAACGAGCCCTATTTGCTTTAATCTCAATCTCAGGTATGGCAATAACACTCGGAACTATGCTGTGCGAGTGGGAGATTATCATACGCTGGTACCAGAAGAGTACGAGGAAGAAATCGGAGTCCAAGAGATTGTGATGCATAAAGAGTACAGGCCTGACAGCAGTGACTATGACATTGCGCTGGTGAGGCTACAGGGACCAGAGGAACAGTGTGCCAGATTCAGTACCCATGTCTTGCCTGCCTGCCTGCCTTTACGGAGAGAGAGACCACAGAAAACTGCTCCTAGCTGTTACATCACAGGATGGGGTGACACAGGTAAATGTGTTTTAATGATTTCCACCCTCTGATCTTGCTACCTGAGGCTGCTACCTGAGAGAAAGAAAGAAGAAAAAAAAAAAAAAAGGAAAAATTGAATACAAATTGAATACTTGAAGTGAGGAAATGCTAAAAAGTAATAATTTTACCCTTTTAATATACAGAAATATTTTCTCTCCTGGTCCTGAAACAGGAAGGCAACACTTTGTTTAGGGAATTTAGTTTGTGCTTGAGAAGTGGTAATTAACCATGTCATACAAACCAGCTGGCCTCATTAAGATCAACAAGCATGAAGGAAAAGCTTATCTGCTGCCTGGCACACCCTGAATAGCAGCATTATCACCTTCCCCTGAATGTAACTAGCAGCTTTAATATATTTAGGGTTTTTAGGTGAGTACAAGAGGTAGTTGAGAAAGGTTATCTAAATTACTCTGCTTCAATTGAGGCATGGATAGAAAATAAATACATAGTATAATTTCAAGTAACATTTTTAGTCTCTCTTGTTACCATTGACAGTATTAATCAGCAGTTGGATTTATATGAGAAAAGATCTTGCCAAATCTTGAGAGCCTCAATACAACCTGCAATCCAGGTTTCTGGAATAAACTAGCTAGTCACTTCTTAGTTCAGTACAAGATTATTATTCGTCAAGGGTCTTTCTCCTTAAAATATTTTACAAGTTAATAAACATGCTTTACTGTCATGTTTTTGTGAGGTTGAATACAGTGCAAGAGAGCAACCACACTTGATGCTTTGTTCCACTGATTCACTCAAACTGGCAGAGGCAAAGCCAGGTATCAGTTCTTCCTCTTCATATGCATCAAACTGTATGCACAGATGTCTACATTAGTGTACAACAAATAAGGAGATAAACTTGTAGGTCTGTTTTTTTCAGTTTCTTTTTAAAAAAGAAAAAAAAAAATCTAAGAACAATTGCTAATTCATTACTTAGCTCTTGTCTAGGCATTTTACATGATTCACTGAAAGTTCTGCAGTATTGTTTAGTTAGGACATCTATTTAAGAAAACATTAGCTGTTGCAAAAATTGCCTCTAATTATGGTAAGAAATTGCAGTGCTTCAGCTGAAATTTCACTCTCACTATATGAGTCATACTTAAGTCACAAACACTAGGATTTTACCTTAGGAAAAACAACAACAACAACAACAAACTAGCTTTTCCACTAGCTTTAGTTTCCCATGTTTCCAATTGAAAAAAGGTGCAAGCTAGAGAAAAAAAAAAAAGTATAGATACCCCACTGAAGTTTTACAGCATATACTCTAGAAGTCACAAAAAATTGTGTTTATAACACAACAAATTTGAACCTTGGAAGGATCCAGTAAGATTTACATGAGGTGTAAAGCTACATCTTAAACTCTGAGCTTTAAAAAAAAGGTGTCTTTCTATATTTACAATCTTGTATGTAACGCACTATTTTTTTTCAATACTTATTAATATTTTTAGTACACTTAAAGCCAAAACAGCGAAAAGGATTGACAGTATAAATAAGATTCAATGCTATTTATGTTTCTGAGACAAAGCATCATATTGAGACAGTAACTTGAGTCCCTTTTTCAGGAAGGGCTTATTCAAGAACATTACAACAAGCTGCCATCCCCTTACTTCCCAAGAGGGTATGTGAAGAGCGTTATAAAAGGAGATTCACAGGAAGAATGCTCTGTGCCGGAAATATTCAGGAACAGAAACGTGTCGACAGCTGTCAAGGAGACAGCGGTGGACCACTGATGTGTGAACGCCCAGGGGAAAGCTGGGTTGTGTATGGTGTGACCTCCTGGGGCTATGGCTGTGGAGTGAAAGATTCTCCAGGTGTCTACACCAAAGTTTCATCTTTCGTCCCCTGGATAAAAAGTGTGACCAAACTATGAATGTCCTTAATCAAAACCAAACTTGATTAACAAAGTTTGAAGCAGGACAGCTTGAAGAGCACAGCTGGGGCCCACAGTTGGTGGAAACACATTTTCCTGATTCAAGTTTTTTTTTTTTTTTTTTTTTTTTGTTAAATCCAAGCTGTATACACACAACCTTTCCAGTCAGGGATTACTATGCAAACAAAATCCTTCTGTTTTGAGGAAGTTTATATTGCATGAACAAGTTACCATGCTCCTAAGATAAGTGGAGAAGTGACCTCCACCTTAGATTAATGTTGGAGCTGGCCAGCTAGAGAGGTCCCTTTCAGACTCGCTGTTCACAGGAAGCTCTGAGCTATTTATGCTCCAAGCTTTTCTGGAACTAATTACAGATCTCAAAGTTCATTTTCAGTCTAGTTTATTTCATCAGTTCTTGACTGCTTTCTTATTATTCGTATGATCTTACACTCAGCTTTCTGGTTTTGACTCGTTTCATTAGCTGATGAGCCCATGAACAGGGTGATTCCTGGTAAGTAATTCTATGTATTAAATGCTCAGCTAGTCTGATAAACATTATTACAGCTTAGTTCATAAAGCACATTCCCAAGTGAAGTAGGTAGTATGCTGGGAGGTAGTTTCCCTGCAAAGCTTCCCTACACAACTGTAAGAGCGAGATAAATACTGGAGGTGTTCAGACAATGCCTATATGGAAAGGTCTATGAAGTCTTAAACTACTGTTTTCTACAGTAGTTTGCTGAAATAGTAGTTGGCACAATACAGTAGTTTGTATAATACTTTGACAACACTCTCACATTTAGGTGCAATACTGTTTCAGATTGGTCTCATAGTAAAAGTGAACATTATCTGAAATCAGTAACTGCAAAAGTCTCTTTTTATCTTTTATCCAGTAACTGCTCAAACTAGCCATAGCAACTTATGATACCACATGAAGAATTAGATGTCATATGTTCTCTAATGCCCTCTTATATTCTAAATATCATTTAGCAATATCTATGAGCTACAGTTTTCAGTGACTTATAAAGTATTTATGTATCTTGATTCCCTGTGTTAATTCCTTTCACAAATACTTTCCCTATGCTAAGAAAACCTTAATGGTTTATTATAAAAATGCACCAATAAAAAGTGACTTTAATGTCAAGACAAAAATTAAGCAACTTACTATCTTTTTAGAAAGGGCCGCCTCATTAAACTTACAATCACAGAATCATTTGGGTTGGACAAGACCTTTGAGATCATCAACTCCAACCACCAACCTGACCTACCGAGTCCCACCACCAAACCACTTCCCTTCATTCCACATCCACATGGCTCTTAAATACCTCCAGGGATGGGCACCCCCCCACTTCCCTGGGAAGCCCCACCCAACACCTGACTGGCTTCTCTGTGCAAAAATTCTTTCTAATGTCCAATCTAGTATTATCAAAGAGAACAGAGGAAGCAATTACCATTTTAGTGCAACACTAATTGGGATCAGTCTTTCAGTTATCCTGAGACTAACTCCAGTCAACAGTGAACCATGAAAAGTCCATACTACATCTGTAAGCTCTAAGGCCAACAGGACTGCCTCTAAGTGTACTCTGCATAGTACATTTTTAACAAAGGACCTTCTTAACATGACAAAATGAAAGCTGTGGGCCATGAAACACCCCAGTGAGACAAGTGTGGCAGATGTTTGTCACCACATAGTGACTGTACAAACTGTGACTACCAGTTACTGTTCTCGTGTTTCCTTTCCCCAGTGACTCAAGCTGTGACAGTATTGTGTGGCCTTTTGTGAACAAAGTAGGATGCTTGTATTCGTGTTGTAAGCGGGCATTCATTCATTCCTGTATGCTTCTATGTCTCTCTGCTGTTGTAACAATATCCAAGACAACTTGATTTGCATACAAAAAGTGGCAATGCTATTGCAAGTGATTGCATACTTGGCCCTCAACTTCTCTTCGACCTCAAATTTAGTCTTCAACTAGCTTAAATGTCTTGTTGGAACTGGTGCTAAAATAGTATATACGAGGTGCTTTTATATTTTAGTTTTCTCTAATTCTGCACTGTTGGATTGGTGTGAAGTATATTATTTAAAAACCTACCATAAAATTATAGTACTATGATCACCTACTGGTAGACTTATGTGAAAGACTGCTAGTCAACTTCAGAACCATTGATGTTCTTATTTCTACACAGCCCTTTTAACGAGGATGTCAATCTGTCAACTACCTGTACCGTCAAAGTATTCCTATAAAAGACCCATTATTTTGAGACTTGCAGTGAAATAGACTACATAGTGCAATACATGTGTTATGTACAGGGGAAATCATTTCAAGAGTTGCCCGACAGAAGTACAATACAGAGAAGAAATTGCATACTAAATTGAGTAAACATTTAGATTTAGTACTGTAGTTCATTATTTTTTCTCTTTTAATAGAATGCTTTAATAATTAGAATTTAAAATGTTGCACTACAGCTTCCATGCAAACAGCATGCCTTTTTTAGTTTATAAAGAAAGTGAAATTGTCTTTATGTTATGCCATACTCATTTTTGTTCAGTGAGCCTGATAATGTAAACGTATGCAATAAAACTGCCACACTGACTAGAATTTGTATACATAATGTACAAGCAGACATAGCAGGGACATCAGCTGGGTAAACTGTGTGTCAGTTTCCGTAAATGAAGAAGGCTGCTCTTGAAAATACAGAAAAAACATCTAAGCCTGAGGACGTTTTCTTAGGGATGAAAGTCTGTCCTGTACCACGGAATTCCTAGTGCTTGGTGTGCTTTAATTTAGACCAGTTAGGCTGTCATGAACAAGTCTAGCCTACACTATAAAGAACATTTAAGAATTTGTTGACCCTTGCTGCACTCCCCTTTATCTTTTTAGTACACATGTGGTTGTGGAGGTTTTGTTGTTAAAGCACGCTGATCACATTGCTTACAGTACTATAAACTAAGAAAACACCTGTCACTTCTATTACTGGTTTACATGACTATCTTAAACATGGTCATGTAATTCATCCAATTCATCCAATTTCCACAACATCGAAGATCTATAGTTAGATATAGTCCCTCTGAACTTCCTAAGTTTTTGTCTATCTTCCAGAGAAGGAACATCAGAATCAAAGAACAGGGAAGCATTACTGGCACTGACACACAAACTCATTTAAAATACATTTTGACCCTCAACAACTCTCTAAAGTATAGGGCATGGTACATGTAAGCACTGAACCACAGATAAACCAAGATCCCATTTTCTGGGCATTATATACAGAATATCTACAACCTCAGCTGTCTTATTTCTGGAAAAAAAAAAAATAACCACAGCACCATAATGGCTTATAATTAACAAGAAGTCAGTCCTGAATGAATACTCTCTATCCTCTTTTGGTGTTAGAACAGGACTTTCATACGTTCAAGTGCTACAATATTTATAGTAAAAAAATAAAATTAATGCTGTTATGATTTCAGATTTGCAATTACAGAACATCATTTACCATATTAGTAACCTAAAACAACTAGGTTGATGTAGCAGATAGGAGAACAAGAAACTCTGCAGGAAATCACTAAGCTAGTGGTAACAAAAAAAGATGGATTTTTTTATTTTTATTTTTTTTATTTATTTTTTTTTATTTTTTTTTGTGCTGGGTAACAGCACATGCAGTTAGCTGAGGTATTAAGACACCAGACCTACCTCATACAAACTATATACCTGCTCGCATGCAGCAATTCCTGTTCCATTTATTTTCCATAGAAAACAGAAACTGATCACAATTTCCTGCAAACGTAACAAAGCAAGGATGAACAAATTCAAAAAGAAGCTTCTATTTACCTTTGTAGAAGTGCAAAGGAAAAAGACTGGGTTGGGTACAAGGTGGTGAGGTGTGAGCTGCTGGATGTAACTGCAGATGGAGCAAGGTGCAGAAAAGTAGCATCTATGAGGGTAAGAGCTAAAATGCGAGATGAATGGATAGGAAAAATAGAAAAAACAGGCGTTTGAGAATTAAATTTTAAGAGAAACCCCGAAAAACAAGCCATCCTAAACCACAGAGAAAGGAAAAAGCTGCTTCATGTAATAATACCTCTACCATTACTTGAGTAATGAAAAAAACAACAGATTTTTAACTACCCTCTGTGCATGCTTATAGAAAGTTTCTGTCACTGGAAAGGCTACATAATCTCTCTAAGAGCTCTCACAAGAGATACTTGCAACAAACATCAGAGTTCAAACCCTTCTATTTGACCATAACCCTGAAAAAAAATAATCCTCTCTTGAATGAAACCCACTGTGTAAATCCTAAACATACAGCAAAGGAGCTCCAAACTAGATGTTCACAGATCTGACCTGGAGGCCAGGTGAAGCCATCAGGCTTGTTACTTCAGCCTGTGGCCTGCCTGCCACAACCTGTTCCCAAGAATCCTAAAGCTACTTCCTGGTAGCTACAGGCTGGGAGATGTGTGGTTAGAAAGCTGCCTGTCAGAGAAGGACCTGGGAGTATTGGTTGACAGTCGGCTGAATATGAGCCAGGAGTGTGCTCAGGTGGCCAAGAAGGCCAACAGCATCGTGGCTTGCATAAGAAACAGCGTGGCCAGCAGGTCCAGGGAAGTGATTGTCCCCCTGTACTCGGCTCTGGTGAGGCTGCACCTTGAGTACTGTGTTCAGTTTTGGGCCCCTCACTACAAGAAGGACATGGAGGTGCTTGAGCGAGTCCAGAGAAGGGCAACGAAGCTGGTGAAGGGTCTGGAGAACAAGTCTTACGAGGAGCAGTTAAGGGAGCTGGGACTGTTCAGCCTGGAGAAGAGGAGGCTCAGGGGCGACCTTATCGCTCTCTACAGGTACCTGAAAGGAGGCTGTAGCGAGGTGGCAGTTGGTCTGTTCTCCCATGTGCCTGGTGACAGGACGAGGGGGAATGGGCTAAAGTTGCATTGGGGGAGGTTTAGGTTGGATATTAGGAGGAACTTCTTTACTGAAAGGGTTGTTAGTCACTGGAATAGGCTGCCCAGGGAAGTGGTTGAGTCCCCATCCCTGGAGGTCTTTAAAAGACATTTAGATGTAGTGCTTAGGGATCTGGTTTAGTGGAAGACTTGTTAGTGTTAGGTCAGAGGTTGGACTAGGTGATCTTGTAGGTCTCTTCCAACCTAGACTACTCTGTGATTCTGTGATCCACAGCCTTTCCCTCATCCACTAAGCGTGTCACCTTGTTGTAGAAGGAGATCAGGTTCATCAAGCAGGACCTGCCCTTCATAAACCCATGCTGACTAGGCCTGATTGCCTGCTTGCCCTGCAAGTTCCGCATGATGACACCCAAGATAATCTGCTCCATGAGCTTCCCTGGCACTGAGGTCAAGCTAACAGGCCTATAGTTCCCCGGGTCTACCCTCCAGCCCTTCTTGTAGATGGGTGTCACGTTTGCTATCCGCCAGTCAACTGGGACCTCTCCCGATAGCCAGAACTGCCGATAAATGACGGAAAGTGGCTTGGCCAGCTCTTCCGTCAGTTCTCTCAGTAAATCTTTTCTTGTTTAAGATAATAAAATAACTGCCCTTTTAGAACAGCTTGGCCAGCTTCTGCAGTAACGAGTGCTTTCCTAAAAGAAGTCCACTTTCAGAGAAGAGGAAATTCACAGTATATACTCATGATTGTCGTCAGCTACCAGGTTTGGCAGGCACAGATTTGGATTCCTACAACAGGAAATGTTGTATGATAGGGTTGTATGCAGAGCTGCTTGAAAGGGAAGTAATCACACACCACCAATTAAACAGGTGTAGTAACACTTACAGCTCCGCAGAGAATTTACATTTAGCTTTGTCATCAGTGGCAGTACTAATTTTTCCTATGATGACAGCTCCCTGGTCTCCCTACCATACTTTCCTATTCCAAAGCTTCACTAACAGTCATTTCCTGAGATCTAATCCATACTGCAATTTAAATCTGCAACTCCCCTCATATCCACTTCAAATAGGATTTTATTGCTCCCTCAGTCATCAACTACGCTGGATTTACTGCAGTGCCTACCTGATCTCAGTTCTAGCTTGATGGTTTG
>CM021768.1:21492879-21598236 GCA_011076525.1 Nettapus auritus
CCCCCCCCCCCCCCCCATCGTTTCCCAGTTCTTTCAGAGCCATCCAGTTCAATTTTTCAGTTTGGAATGATTTGCAAAGGATTTCCTTACTAACAAAGATATTCCACAGGAAGTTCCAACCAGCAGAGAACTATTATTTACAACGAAGTTTGCTTACACATTTCGGAAGTGAAAGCTTGATCTTATCCCATTTTTTAAAACACATTAGGTAAAACATCCCATGATAACTAAAACTGAGAAATCAGTTATGTTCAAACTCACTCTTCCTCCCCTGCAGCAGTAATGTCTGACTAAGACCATGTGGCTTACAGAATGGCTCCCAGACACCATCGATCAGTCACTACTTTGGCCTGAAACCACACAGAGCTGCAAATACAAGGCCCAGCTACCAAAATGTGTATCCACACAGCAAGCACGTTTGGCCTTGCATCAGTGATTCCCAAGTTCATGTGCAAATCTAGTCTTCGTTATCAGTACACTTATAAGGAAGAAGCAACACTTTCAGTGTAACTCAATGTCTTTTTATTGACTCATTAATACATTTGAATGCTTCACAATCGCATATATTGAAATTCAGACTGTAGATGTTCACGTGCATTTTCTAGACTTCCTAAACTTACCTCTGTCTTTAGGACTACATGTATACTCCTTGAGACCTTTCTAAGGTAGTTTATTTAGCAGCAGAAAAGCAGCCACCGAAGGCGCACATCATCAGATTAAAGAATACTGCAGTATGGTCAGTCATGTGACAGTACAGCCACTGGACAACTGAGAGACTGGAATAGCTTAAAATTTAGAGATGGCCCTAAGGCAGGAGCAGACAGATTTTGGAAGGCAGCACAGAGAAAGAATACAGTTAGGATAAGGTTTGCTTGTTATTTGTGTATGAAGCCGTCCTGTTCCAATTGCTCTTAAGGTACTTTGTGATTCACCCACAGTGAGATTAAGACACAAACAAGGTCAAGTGTTGTCTACCAGATTACTTTTATATGTGAATCAAAAGAGTTAAGAAAGAAGGAATAAAAAAAGTATGGAAATATAAGCAAAGGAATCTTACAGATTGCAAGAGATGGTCACCACCATGGATCCAGTAGTATCCCGTTGGTCTGCCGTCTTCAGTGATTTGGTGGGGAGGGTCCCTAACGTCTTGCAAAAGTACTGTCCTTTATTATGATCCCTTGTGGTTTTTCCAATCTAGTTTCCTAGGTAATGGCACATAGCCAGTTCATCGCCATGCATATTCTTGCTAGACCAGACAGCACACACAGTAACCATGTGTATGTAGGATTGGTCAAGACTGCTCTTACCAGGCGGGGAGACCTCTGCTATCACATGGTTAGCATGTGCTGTACTACCATTTTCCTCCTGCCCACACATGGTACTGCCCTTTATCAGGGGTCCTCAGTGGTTGTGCACCCCCATAAGGGTAGGTGAACATAAATTAATCTGACCAATGTGCCTGCACACTTGCTTGTTATGCTGGCAGTTTTTGTTAAGCAATTTCCTGTTCCTCCATGAGTTTTGTTTTGTGGCCCATGCATTCCAGTCTATTTGGGCACCAGGCAATCAGAAAAAGATTTGCCTGCTCTGTTTGATAACCAGAAATACTACTGCTTGCAAAGAACATTAATTCTGGAAGCTCAGACACATCCACCCTTCAGCTAAGTAAAAAATTGAAATTCTAGTCACAACTACTCCAAGAATACACATGTTGAATTTAGCTCCATCTTCTGTCATCACAACTCAAGAACGTTTTTCCCCTGTAAAGACAAGTTTGAGGCAATTTAATACTGCTACTGAAAATACACAAGACAGAAAATATGACCGAACAGTACAATGCCTTCCTAGGAGGAGTTGTAAGCTGCTCTATGAAGATCAGCTATGCACCTCTCCCTGCTCCGGCAATTCCACATCACTCTAAATACTCACTTCACTAAATTAGCAATGTGCTGATCAGAGAAGATATGCCCCTTGCACAGACAGCTCCTAGAAGTCTGTGGGTTCCAATAAATCTAATTTAGCAGGCAAAAGTTCAGACAATACCAGTTTTTAAGCACAACCCACCATTCCTAGTACTCCTAATGTATCTACTCCCAAGCCCAATTCTTAGAAATACACACTTTGGCTCTTGGTTATGTTTTTCTGTCAGTAAAAGATGAGCATCCAAACACGAGTCAAGTATGGCTTAAAAAACAGAATAAATCTAAATCAAAGTACATAAAAATCAAGCACATACCTTGATTTCAGCGCTGATCAATCAAATCTCTGCTACTTTCGTATAGCGATTAAACTGCAAAGTGGTATGAGAGTATTATTTCTGCTCAAAACCTCCCTTCTAATGACGTGCGGAAACAGACTCCACAATCTGATAGATTGTAAAGTAGGTATGTTTATTCAGCGCTGAGCACACAGGGGATCGCTCCTCCTATTGTGTGCGCCTGTTACAGCGCCGCTATCTCAATCTTATAGAGTAAATGATTACATATTCATAGTATTTCGCAATACGCCTATACATACGCATTACCTATCCCCGCTTCGTATTTAAATTAGCATTTCCATAATCTCCTCCCAGCTGAGTCTGCGCAGTGTTTTCTGGTGGTGGTCGTTGGGGTCTTTGGGGATGAAGCCATGCTCCTCTTCCTCCTGTCCGATTGTAACCTCAGAGCTTCGCGCAAGCTCAGTTGTTTGCTGGCCCTTATCCAAACCGCAGACCTAGTTCTAGCTGATTTTGTGCTGATAAGACCCAAAACCATACATCCCAGCACATCCTGTTATGCATTCTATCTGCAAGGCAAGGACTCCTTATCTCAACTATTTCTTATTTATTACACTGTTCATCATTAACCCATCACCCTATCTTGTGTTCTGCATCACAAGTATGGCTTAAAAAACAGAATAAATCTAAAAGTACATAAAAATCAAGCATATACCTTGATTTCAGCGCTGATCAGTCAAATCTCTGCTAGTTTCGTATAGCGATTAAACTGCAAAGTGGTATGAAAGTATCAGTTCTGCTCAAAACCTCCCTTCTAAGAGCTGATGAAAGCACTTACCCGGCCACGTGGCTTTTCGGCGGGGAGAGGAACTTCAATGGCGCCTCTGCACTTCCGGCCTCTGGGCTGACAAAGAAACATTAAAGAAAAATAATAATAATAATAATAAAAAGTAAAAAGACTCGTTTAAAGCCCGAGTTCCAACCACTTGAGGGAAAACCGAACAAGTCAAAGGACCGCCAACCCACGGGGCCGCGCCCCTCCGCCGGGCTCGCCGTGTTCCTCGCTACAGTCAACGACTGCTACCAACGCGCTGGTAGGAGCTTTGCCAATTAGCAAGGAGCTGCTCTGCCATGCCTAGGAAGGGGGACAGCCACGGGCGGCAGCCCCCATGGAGACATGGAGCGCGCGCACCCCCACCCCGCGGCCGCCATTTTTTCCTCAGGCGCCCCTCACCTGCCGCCCGCTCCGCTCACGGGGGGCGCGAGGCCCAACGGCTGCGCCAGCGCGAGCCTCAACCGCCGCGCACCCGCCAACGGCCGGCGGCCGAGCGCGCGGCACCAGGCAAAGGAAGAGGCGGAGCGGGGCGGGGCGGGGGGCGGCTGGCGGACGCGCCCACCAGAAGGCGGCGCCTGCTCACAACGAGCCTGGGAAAGGGGCTCAGGAAATCACTTGGGAAATAAGCTAAGAAAAAATGGCAGGCCGGTTCTGGCAGGAACCGCGCGGCAGGCGAACAGAAGTTGGTTCAGGGCTGGGGCTGTCGGGTTGCTTGGCCTCAGTTGTGTGACAGGGTATGGAAACACCACCAGCTCGAGAACGTGGTTGTCCGGCAGTACCATGGGATAACTGTTAGGACTGTACAAAAGTACAGAGACAAAATGCAGCCCTACCATGTCCCAACAGTCCTGCCGGTGCCGTATGAGCCTCGGCTGTTCTCACCTTGCACCATTTGAGTACAGAAATTATCTCCACTCTGTCAAGTGCATGACAGCAGTGGCTCCTGCCACTTTATATTTTTCCTTCCAGAAAGCAGTCGATAGCTGAAATACATGTGCCGTGTTTGTATAAACGTTTACACACACATTTTTTAAATTTTATTTATTTATTTTTGTGCCAGAGTAAATTGGGTTCAGAACTGAGCTGAATAAAGGAGCTTTACCGGGAGACTTAATAGCAGAGACATTCTTGAGGAGACGATGGAGGAAACAGACTAATAGGTTTCTTTAAGGGTAAGAGTCCGTTACCCTGATCTGAATAACAAAGGTTATTGGAAGACCCCTACATCATGGCTGAACTAGGCCACATCTGTTAGGAAAGAATCCTACCTTTTGGAAGAGATCTGGTAGTGACCTTGTACTACTAGACTGACAGCTCTCCTAGGTATGTAGATAGCTGAGCAATTAGCAGTACATAAGCCTTTTCTGTCTCAATTTCTCAAGACAATAAGAGGATCAGAACAGAAAAAGGGAACTGAAGAAAGAAAATAACTATTAAAAAGACAGAAAAGTTACTTGACAGAAAGCAGACTGGAGAATAATCAAATTCACAATATGCTTTTCAGATCAATCACCCTCAATTTGTCTAAATTCCTCCTCTGTTCAGGTTTCCTTGGCCCTTGGTTTCACCTGTTAATTCTTTTCCTGTTCCTGCACTTTGTCCTTTGATGCTGACTATTATGCTTTCTTCATCCTCGTGGTCCACAGAGACAAAAAAGGGCATCCTTTGCCATAGAACTCTAAGAGGTTTGGGTTGGAAGAACTGAAAAGAAATACTAAATGAAAGCAGATAAACTGTATCCAGAGGTCAGCCAGGTGTTATTTGTAGCAAAGATCGTTTCTGCTTGCTTAGTACCTTTCTGTTATTTCTTTACTGTTTCATTTCTGTTACTCTTAGAGATTATAGAGATGGTTATTAGAAAAGAAGCTTAGACTTCTGAATGTATATACTACATCATTTTTCTGTAATGAAAATAGTATTTTGTTAAGATAGGGTTTGTATTCTCTACACCTATATGAAGATATTAATTGGCTTTTGCCCAGCTAGATACTGCAGTTTTCTGTTCTGTTCTGATTTCACTGATAACAGCAAATTTTCCTTTGGACATTTGTACCATCTTTTAGACATTTCTCCTAAAAAAGTTCTTTCAAGTCTGTGCAGGCTGATGCATTGGCACAACTAGTGAATCCCCAAGGCAAATAATTTGAATAAAGTCTGCTTGTTCTCTTAAAAATAGCCAAGCTCTGGAAATGTTTCTATAGTACATTAGCAATTTCTGGCACAAGAAGTAAAAAAGTAAGAGACTAGTAAAAGTAGTAAAACAAGCAGCTGCACAAAGCAGTAACGTTCACTCGCAGAGAGAGTAGGCAATATTTTTCATTTGTGAAAACATTTCATGCTGCTCCCATGCTCCTGGGTTGTGCTGTAGCTCAGTGTAAAGCTGCTAAAAAACCTGGAAAAGGATGTTTATGAACATAAAAGTCACTTCCACACATCAGTACATTTTCTTATCAGAGTTTATTGTTGCACTTCAGATATCATGCCACTATCAGAATAATATCTATTTTTTATTTAAAAAAAATTGCGAAAAATGTTTCCAGCAATTTTCATTCAATGTGAATGACAAGAGTATTACATCTATAAACATTGAAATATCTAATTAATTTCTTCCTGAGGAAGTTTCACATCTTTAAGCAATGAAAAAGGATATTCTGTACAAGATAGTCTGCAAATTATTGAAACTAATTATTTCTGAACAAGTAGAACTGGGAAGATATCACAGTATTTCAGGAATGTTTGTTCAAATAGTTAAGTGAATTCATATTAGACTCTGTGTTTACACCCCCTAATGGTCACTTTCTACTCATACTCACACATTGATTTTTAATGCACAGATATTTGAGGAAATCAAATTTCAGAATCGTATTTATGGAAATAAACGTGAAACTCACAAAATGAATGATTTGTTAAAGGAATTGCTTGTGCAGTTATCAACCACAGGAACAAAAACTACAGCTGTGTTACCAACCACAGTAAAACATCTGACTTTGACTAGCAAGTATAAATTTGTTGTGATAAATCACTATTTTTTAAATGTTTTAATAATGATAGTTTATTTCTGAAAATCAAACACTGATTGTAGGGAAGTTGTAAACAGAGAGGCAAACTTTCCCAGGTAAATTCATGTTGTATGACTTGCTTACTCAGCTGTACTCATATGCATCCTGTTATCTGGGGAGTAACACATGTAGCTCGTCTGCATGCTTTGCTCAGACTTCATTCTTCACCAAGGTGACTGCACATTAAAAGTAATTCTGCTTTTGAAAGCTTCCTGTTAAATGTAAGAACATCTTTAAATAGAATAGTTCTGGAGGAAAATAGCATGGCTTCATATAGTCTTTGTATAAACCAGTAATAACCCAGTATGACAAACTCAGAACTGCAAAGACCACTAGCCGTTTGCCTTTACTTCTCTGCTGCTCTGGAGCCTGAGCCTAGTCCACCTATTCTACCAGCAGCTGCCCCTCCAGAACTTCTGGAGATGCTAATGCTTAGCAGCTGCATCTCAGTAGGAGCTCTGACTTACCACACATCCAGGATCATGCCCTTTTTGGATACACAGTTCCAGGGCCAAAAGGTCAAGTTACTTTGTTCACAGTATTGGCCCAGGTGAAGTTAGCAGAGGAATCCATTGAAGATTTGCCTAGGGACTCATTAATTTTGTTTCAACCTTAGGAAGGGCACTAGGACAGTACAACAGCTTTTCCACCAGGACTTCAGAGCCACCGAGGCACTTCTTGCCAGAGGACAGCCTTTATGTGTGGTTGCCAAGCCAAGCCTAATCCACCCAAGGCACGGCTGTGCATGTGGGGCTTATTGTCCCAGTTCTGCTGGGGCCGTGGCTTCCCAGAGAAAGACAGAAATGGAGCTCCTCCTGAAAACAAAGACTGAACTATAAAAGTGTCTGAAGCTCATTTCTCCAGCACGTAGGAAGCACTCAGTTTGTGAAGATCTCAGGCATTTTATAGTGCTCAAAGTTTTTCCAATTTTCTTCTATTATAGATTTTTCTTCTATTTTAAATGTTTGAGTGATGTTACATCAGGTTATATAAATGGTAAAATCAGTCATGCCAGGATGAAAAACCCAAGTATTTTCTCCAGTTAGTCAATTTACTTGTAACAAATCCATATAAATGCTTACAGAACACATGAGCTGTCCATAGCATGCAGAGAATTTGCATTTACAGATATTCAGAATTCAGTGTTTCTTTTATCAAATAAGATTGTTTTAAGAGAAGTCAGCTTTTGGGCCAAATCCGTATGACAGTGAATATCTAAAATGAAATGTAAATTTTCATTCTCTCTAATAAATAATAAAGATGTTCATCTTAAAAATGTCTACTCTAGTAGGTCCTCATCATTAATCATGCATATTCCCTTAGCAAAAATGTGCTGCGTAAAGAATATTGTTATATACAGCAAATTGGTCTAGAATTTTGCTTTACAGCCTATCAAAACCAGGTATTACATACACAAAATCAATAAATAATAAAGTTTACCAGCTAGAGGTACAGTAAAGATCTCAACATCTGTTTTCTATTTAGGGAGTAACAGACTGCTTTTCATTCTATTACCTTGAAAGTTAAATTATGAGATTACATGAATGTTGTAAAACCGCACTGAGACATAGAAAGTTTTTCCACCATCTGATGCATGTCTTTATCTAGTCATCCTAAAACAAATTACGATAATAGTACAGATCTACTGTAAAAATCATAGCATTTAGTACTGTAGCTATCTTTTGTATTCACTATCCCTTCATGCCTTTAAAAACATCCAGAGCCAAAGTTCAGTGGAGAAACAGTAAGGCCATACTCAGCTGAAATTTTCAACAATCTTCTTTCTCAACTTTTAAGTACTATTAATTTGAGTTCATCTCACACTTAAACTGATACATTATGAGATTTGTTACTGAAATGTAGCAAAAATGTAAGGCTGGATTTTTTTTTTTTCATGATTAGAGCCCAATTTTCTACGATGATTATATCTTTTTATTTTATTTTTTTTTATTTTTTTTCTTCCCTAAAGCTTATTTCTAAAATTTAATACCAAACTTGATTAAAATGTCTGGAAACAGAACCATTATTTTCATCTCGAAAACAGACAGATTTTTGCAGCTGACATAAACTGAAGGTCACTGCACGATGCTACAGTTTTGATCAGGTTGAGGGTTCTTGGAATACACACAGCATAGACTGAAAGCAAATAAATTAAGGAAAAATACTGGTGCAAATTAAGGCAATCTAAGTATGGATCTGTTTCTGCTTTTTATCAGTTTTTCATTTGAGTGGTGACATTCCTGATTCACAGCAATGTACGTCCAGAGTGCTGTATCCGGATTTGGCTGCTCATAGAAGCCAGGAGTGAAGGCTGTTATTGCACTGCTTCAGTTTGGTTCACAATTGTTGAAGTATAATACTGCTCATAAGGATTTTATTGCAACATTTGTGCTTTACATAGCCAATTAAATTTCTGTTCAGATACAGGCTACATTCTGTATTTTGCCACTGCAGTCAGTGCAAAATTAGGCAGTAGTTATGGACAAAGGCCCTTATCGCATTATAAGGGTTTGTTGTTACACGCTATAATAATAGGAAATGTATTTTTTTTTTCTTTTGCTACACTGCTTTTGCCTGTGGATTCCAGATTTTGCTCCATGTGTTTTGTTGCTGTGCACACCTAAATCATGTATGATGGCTGTACTTCTCACCCTTATTAGTATATACTTCAAGTATTAGCAAGCTGATTCCAATGGCAGAAGTACACTTGGCATTTTATGCTACATTAAATTTTCTTATTTTATGCAAGACACAATAATCAAATACAAAGGAAAACTGTCAGCAGTCTAACACTGGACTACAAAACCTACAGGAGACACAATACTTTTAAACTGATATATAAAAATGTAAATATTTATTGTGAAATTGGACAGGTCATGTATCTCTGAAGCTTATACTGGCTGCAATTAACTTCCACATATGTGCACAGTAGTCCACAAGTCCACAGGCCCAGAAATGTTAATGAGAAAGATCTGGCCCACCAGAGGTCTAAGAAAAACATGTATTTTCACAATCCACATGCCAGCATATGGAAATAATTTCTATCTTTTACTCTTTTTTGCAGAGTTATATTTTACAAGACCTGGTAGCTACTGGAGACTTTAGGTAGGATGACTGAAGTGTGGAAGAGATTTCGAAAAGCCTTTTTTCAATGCTATCTTACTTTCTGTAGTTCCTGTCTCAGCCACGATGGCAGAGGTTGTCCCAATTTGTGTAGGAGTTTTGACAGTTCCACGTTGTGATCTCTGTAGTAGCTTGACAGAAAAGCCCTGCACTGATGGATAAAAAGCAGATATTTTTATTTAATAAAATGCTGTACTGTAATTGCTGTGAATTCTTAGTTTCAAAGTTTCTTTTACCTGTGTCAAAACTTTACTTTCTCCTATGCAATTTATATTTTTTAATGATATCCACTGCATACAAGTTTAAGCTCATCAATTAGCAGCTGAACTTTAACAGATAATTTCAAGAAACAACAGGTGTCCATAACAAACACTGGTGTCAAAGCAAAGGATCTGATCTGCCCTCAGATAGACATGTAAATTAAGAATTGCTCTGAAGCTGGTATCATTACTTTGAATTTACTGAAGTTTATTTTTCAAACAGGTGCCAAATTTCAAAATTTGTTTTTATTTTTTCCCTTAAACAAAACAAAACAAAACAACCCCCCCCCCCACCACCACAAAAAACCCCACACCAAAAAAACAAACAGAAACAACCACTTAAATTCTTCATGTTTGATATAAAGAACTAAAAAAAATGGTGCACTCCACGACTACCTCATTTGTAGGGAAAGGTAGTCAAATAATTAATGGCTACTTGATTTTGTCTTCTTTCCTTTCTTATGATTTTGCATTTGTGGTGTCTCATTTATGGAGGCTAAATCCCTGTATAATACCAACGAGTATAATGGTTTACCTCAGAATCCATTGGAGGGTATTTTCTACCTTTGCTCTTTCCAAGACACTTGGTTTTTCCTTCTTCCAGAAGCTGACACCAGAAACCTTTATGTGAATCGAACCTGAAACAATTATTTTGTACACTTTCAACACAGAAATATAATAAAATAAGAGCTTAAGAGCTATTCTTAAGAACTATTTTTTTTCTCCAGTAAATTGTCATTTCAGGAAAAAAGGCATCAAACAAGTGGGGAAATGGAGAAGCTGAGGGGAGTTAACAGGAGCAAGGCATTAAGAACTGGCTGCAGACACAACGCATGAAGTAAATAAAGAGAAGAAAAAGGAGAGAGGCAGAAGCCAACAGTGATCCTGGAAAGACTGCATCTTGCAGTGTAAAGGCTACAAGGTGCTGCAAGGAGGATGCATCTCTGAAGTTTATACTAAAGAAGATGGTACCTGCTAATGATACAATGAGGTGATTATTAAGATTAATGTTAGGGAAGACAGATTTAGTGTGGGCAGAGATACAGGTATAATAACTAACAAAAATACATATGTGCAGTCTATATATGTTAACATGTAGACTTTGGACACAGATTTTAGGCACATTTTAAGGATTACATCATGTCTTCCAAGAATACATTCTTAGTCTACAGAGAACAGGCATGCAGAAAAAAAGGCAGGGCTTTTGCTTGCAACACAGACATAGGTAACATCTGCGTTCATTGGTTCAGACATATTATAGTTTGGAAGTCCAATAGGAAGCAACGTATTTAGCAGACAGCTACACTGGGCTGAGCAATGGGTTTCATCTTCTCCCCTAGAGAGCTTTTGACAGCAAAGATGGAAAACACTTCTTCCAGCTGGACTTAGGTTGATTTCATCAGCACAGTGTAACCACCATGCACATTTTTTTCTTCTTAGTTATCTCTGCCCAAATTATAAAACATGAATCTTAAGATACTTAGCCTACAGTTCACTTCCAAATCTTTTACTTCCATTCTGTAAATTTGGTATATTGGTATACCAGTATACATAAAATATACACTATTGGCATGCCTTGCAGGCAGGACAGTACAAACCTAGAAGGTACAAAACACTTCTAATTCTTTGGAGAAAGGACACACAAATCCAAGTGTTTTTTTTTGTTTCACATTGCTATACTGCAATCTCAAAATTATGAGTAAAAATAATTTGTATTATTTGTACCTCTTTTGTAAAAAGACGTGAGAATGAAGTCATTTAAAGACAAATTAATTACTGGTGTTAGCAAGCTGGTAACAGCTGAGGGGACAAATGGGTATCAGCGCACTCTAATGGAAAAAGTTGCTTTATTTCTGTGAACATTACCTGAGTACAAAGGCTGACATAAAGGAAAATGCATGCAATAGGCTTAGATGCAGATGGGATTAATTCACAGAATCCAGGCCAAAGGCTTCAGTATTAAAAAAAACCAAACTCAAAAACAAACAAACAAACAAAAACAAACAAGCTACCACCACCATCACCAAAAACAAATCAAAAAGCCAAACAAACAAAATATGTTTTCAATAGATGCAACTTCAGGAATTATTTGTCCCTTTATTTATTCACAATGCACTTGACTATCTCCTGGAAAATGAAAGTCTGTTTTGCTACCTGTGCCATAAAAGAGAATAGAATACAACTAGATGAAACCATTAAATAAAGAAATGTCTAAGAAATGAAAACATTCTTTTCTGCGAGCTTCCTATAAGGACAGATAATAGACTCCTATTGAAAAGAGTAATCCTATCAATCTTACTTTAAGGGAAACTAAATCTAAGTGTCAGAATCCAAAGAATTTGTGTACATGTGTATTTATGACATACAGAGTGGATGTTATATTCTTGACTGATACTGTTGAATCTTGCAGCTAATGTCCAAAACAGAAACTAAGTCTTCTTCCTTTCTCCTTATGCATGTCAGTGTTCCATGTTCCATTTGCTGATGGAAATAAAATTCCCTTTTATTCATCCAAAATTCACATGTAGTTCTCACAGAACAATATTTATTTTGTGCATTTGTCAAATGTCTACTCTAGTAACAGTCAAACTCCACATTTAGTGACTTCAGTGTATGATTTACAGGAAATTGAACCCTGTATTGTGCTCTTTTCCAGACACCAATGAATACATCCTACTACACTCACATGAGGGGAGAAGTATGAGAGGCTTTATTTTGTAGTGACCTTACTTACAGACTAACTGGTATTTTAGGAACATATGAACAAGCAATAATGATGACAAAATTAACTCACGTTAGGGCTTCAGAGTAATTATAATGAGGAGAGACTCCCAGAAATTTCTGTACTTCATCCATTACGGTAGACGGGTCAGTTCTTAGCTGCTGTCCATCAATAATTAGCAACTACAAAAAATAGAATAAATGGAAGTTTAATTTAAAATTCATTATGTCAAGTGTCATGCTGGAACTTCTACCTCTGTCAAAGTAATTCATTACACAGTGAGAAATGCCCTAGATAATTGGTCAGTTTTATTTGTCATGGTCATTAATGAGCAGGATAATGACATGTTAATTAAATCTAAAATGATATTAAATTGATATTAAATTGGAAGCTGTTGTGGCAAAAGAGAAATAGCAGTGAAGGACCTAGAAATATAAGAAATGTTGCAGGTAACTGAATGAGACTTGTCCAGAAAAAAGAATAATAATAAAAAAGCTATTAGTGTCTAAAGAAATAACCTATTCTCACAGACACAGGAATATACAAATATATGTTACTGTCATGTTGAAAGGCTTGCCACTGGAAATGACCCAAAAGATAGCAAATAGTAGGTAGATGTTAAGTGAAAGGCCTTACTTCTGAAACTATACAAGAATACAGAATATTATGAAAAACACTTGAGAATATGAACGAAGGTAAAGAAGACATCATCACACGCATGTAGATACAGAATGTGCTACACATCTCTAAGAAAGACAGGTGCTGGTAAGCAATTTCTTTTTTTGTAACTGCTTGATCATACATGCAGTCACACTAGTCTACTTCAGATAGGGCTACCCTTTTACCTGGACATGAATGTTCATAGAAATAAACACTACATGAGGATTACATCAAATGTAGTATCGTGCTTAAATGACCCACCAAAATGGATTAGGCAAGCATTCATTTCCTGTCATGGAAATAGCTCTACATTTTCCATCATGTTTGGTGATGAAAAGGAAGGGGGCAACAAATCTGCAGATGGTTCAATGGTCTCATTCCGTATGCAGTGCTGAAGCTTGCTCTTTATGCAAGGACAGAGGCTATGATTTGCTTCCAGGACTGGATGAAGCTTATTAGGCTTGCAAGACTATAAGGTTTCAGAGCATAATCAAAAAGGAGAAAATGTCTTTTTTTTTGAAAGATCAGTCTTTGGAATTACCCATATGTGGATTTAGAGATGTGGATTAGTGAAGTATCAAGCTGTTCAGAAAGCAGTAGCTCATCCCAGAAGTCTTTCAGATCAGATGCATTATGACTGCTTGAGTTAAAAATGAACCTGCTGTTGTACTAAGAAGTAAGCTCTGAAAGGCACAGCGGTCAAAAAGGATCCCAAGTAGGGAATATTTCCACCCAAAAGAAAAAGAGTGAAATTTCTTCTTCAGTATTTAACAAACAAATAGAAATATCTGGGTCATTCCTGCTTCTGCCACCCAAAAAAAAAGATACATACGAAAAAGTTTTGCCAATGGAAATTGATTCCAATTTCTGACACTTTCAGGGAGCAGATAACAAAATATATTAGGGAAACTTTACCTATCCTTGTTGCAAATTCTACTACTTACTATATGCCTACTGACTTTGTAACAACTATTAAGACTTCAACTCACACATGTAGAGACTCCACAATTTAGACAGCATTAAAAAATGTGTATAGCTTTGGATACCCCAGCGAAGAGCCCTTTTTGAGAACAAAGGCTCTTTAAGTCTGTATTTCTAAGCTGATCTGTTTTTAGGTCTAGCTTATGCAACAGTTTCATGCTTCAGCAGTTCTCTGAAATTGCTAACAAGTTCGGATATAACCTACCATACACTGTTGCTTTTGCAATACAAATTAACTCCTAAAACGTTAACAGAGAAAATATAAAGCTATCAGGGCTGGTTCTTCACCATCATTGTGGGAGGCAAAATCTGGCAAAACTCTGTCCGATGATGTGTACTGTTCAGTACTCATCGGTTACTTTGGAGAAAACCTAATGAAAATATGTTGTAGAAAATTCCATACAAGTATGATATGACAGTACTGCGTATCTCATGAATTCTGCAAGGCTGTCCCAAAAGAGAATATGTGAAGAACAGCACCAACTAGAGGCTACAGAGCTTCTTTGGCACACCCTAGGAAAACAGAAGGTGTGGACTCAAGCCAAATAAGCAAGTCCAGGCTAAACAGAAGGTTCAGGCTGCAGCCAACCTCCCTCAGCTAAAGTTATCTTTAAATGTTGGGTGAGGAGTAGTGCCAGACACACTGTTAATGTCAGAAAAATCTATTCCAGAAATAAATCTATGAAGGAGATACTGATCATGTGATATTGTCTGCCTGTTTTTGTATAGCAGATGATGTTCAGGGCTTAGGATGTAAATCTCTTGAAGCCTGATTTTACACAGGGCCAGAAATAGACTAATAACTTGTATGTTGTATACCAGCAGAAGTTTACAGGGGAGATCCAATTTTCAGATTGCTTATGCTCCATCTGTACCAAAATCTCTGGGCCCATAAACAGACACCCTCTGAGACTCAAAGACACACAGAAAAACTGGTCGTAACACAAAGGATATATCAAGGATTTCCAGGCTTGGCAATAGATACCAAATGTAGGTGATTAGGAGCGCCAACAGTTACAGAAGAGTCATTAGGCAAACTATGATTTCATCTAAAAAATGGTGATGTCTGAGATGGCAAACACACTGATGTACACAAAAGCTTTATTTATATTGTTAACAAAAACAAATCAGAGGCAGCTCTTTGTTCTTGAGACTAAATGGCATAAGCATGACTTGGATCCACATTGCTAAAACCTCTCACCCACAAAAACAAACTGGCTGTGTCCAGACTCCCTGATGGCAATGGTTCTTGTTATCCTTTGAGCCATGATTTGGAACTGCTTGGGAAAATGCTATTTGTTATGGGTCCAAACTGCCAGAAATGTGTTAAAAATCATGCCCATGGATAACAGTGGGCCAGTGTGTGAACTTTTGCAAGGTACAGGTTTATTCACTACAATAATCATAGCCTGAGGAGGGTGACACAGTGGCAGTGCATGAAAGAACCAAAGACCGGGTGAAGACACTGATGCATTTAAAGACTGAAATGCTACAGCTTCACTAGATCACATCCATTTTCATCTGTTATTCGTTATTTTAGATGAAAAAAATATTGTGTATACCCCAAAGTCTTCAGGCGCCAAATCTCTTCTGAAGAGAGATTTTTCCCCTTCCCTCCCACATACAGAGGGCAATATTCCAGCTTACATCACTTGGTAGTAGATGAGACTTGTTACTGTTCAAAGAGGACAGGAATATTATTGAGCAGCATCTCATTATTTTCCATGTTTTTTTTTTTTCTTTTGCGAAGCTTGACGGAATATCTGATACTAAAAAGACCACAAAGCATTGTATGTCTAGTTCTCTTTTCCTCAACATTACAGACAAAAAATCAGACATACAGTGATGAAAGCATGAGCAAATTTTTTTTTTTTTTTTTTTTAAAAAAAAGCTGTAAGTTAAAGGCAGTTCAGGGTACAAGAGCATTCAATGAGTGCCAATGAAGTTTCCTGAACTTCCAGATCACTCTGATTTGTTTTGCAGAGGAAGTTCCCAGCTGCATGGTGCTAATACACAATATCCATTGCAGTGTCAGGTCAACTAATTAGAACATAGCTATGAATAATCAATGTCTTAAAGCATGTTAGAGTGTACCTAGGATATCCCCTGAGGATCAGCACTCTTTAGGCAAGATTATTACTCAGGTAATCTTTTAGGATATTATATATCTAAGTTTAGGATGTCAAGTTACAGTCTGATTCACCTGATAAGGTGGGAAGTAAGTTAGCCATCTTTCAATATGTGTAGCATACCATCCAGGTGCTAGGCATCTCTTTTGGAGAGCTCTAAGCTCAGATGGGGCTCGAGGTCCAGCTGTGATCACCTGATAGAAACTGAATTTTAGAGCTGCAGGATCTTCATGTGATCGTTGATGCTGTAAAACAAGTTACATTGCTGAGTTTTACAGACCACAAAAGTTGTGAAAATAAAAAAAAAATGGTCAGTCTTACTGACCTTGCTATGAGCGATTATCCACAATAGAAGTTGGTTTAGGTTACCTTAGGATAAGAAGTCCTCATCTGTATTCATTTGTTGAAAATGCTGGGATAAACACTGCTAATGGTGTTTGTACCAAAATAAATTAGAAGATAGACTAATGCTAGCAATAACAAAATACAATGCATAATTGTTTATTTTTTTATAAACGGAGTGGCAGCTTTTGTACAAATGAATCTAGCATAACTAACAAAAATACCACAAAACTCTATTTCTAGTAGTTTCATATTTTATTTTTTCCAGCTTTAACAAGGCAAATACTTAGAAAGGAAAATTTGAACATTGGTATTTATGAGGATCATTAGATAAGTCAGGTCAGAAGAGCTCTCAGTAGGTTTCTAAGTCAAGCCTGCTATTCAAAGCAGGACCAGACTGGATTTACAGCTTTCATTTCTCCTCATCATAACACCAACACAAAATATGTCACAAAACTTGTAAGAACTTTGTTCTTTTTTTATATTTACATTTTATCCAATTTCATGTGGACCAGAAGAATAAAAATAGCTTAATCTACGTCAAAACTATTAACTAGGATTAGGACTGGAGAAGTAGAAATCTATTCTGAACATAGCTTACTAACTGTGCTTTAAATATAGCAAGGTAACCTGGTACCTAGCTTTTAATTGTATGCAATTGTTATACTGCTGAAATACTAGGTATGAACGACTGCACTGTGTAAAGGTTTTCATCATACTTTTATATGGAATTTATGGTACTTTATTATTGTTGCTGTTACTAAAATATCTTTTAAAAATATTTTAAAAAGAAGCATCAGTACCACAATCTGCCCTGATTCTTCAAAATGTATTCACTAGAGAGCCATGCTTTGTATTAAACTAACCTTCAATTATCCCTTTTAATTTTATGCTATGTTGTCAACTCCACTAAACATTTACTATTGCTTTGAATAAATGTTGCAAATTATGTATGAGGAACCTACTTATTTTTATGATTTGCAGAATACTCCTTCAGCATTAACAGTTTCTTCTAATATTATAACAACAACAACACAAAGGAATTCCAATGCTTTAGTGCTACGAAACATTAAGGTAAAGTACTGCAGTAAAAAAGTACTCAGTGCCAATAGTGTATTTAAGATGGAAGTTCTACCTTTAATTGCAATTCAGCTATTATTTCTGCACCTGTTTTTATTTTAATCAGGTGTGTGCAAAACAACAAGATCATGGACACATACAAACCCCGTATTTTGAACATGAACCAGGCCAATGTTTGTATAAACTAATTTATCTGTGTGCTGATCACATACATTAATCAAGCAAGCAAGCATTTTTATATGCTTACGTTAGCAAGACTTTCAAAAATGTGGTTTCTGGTATTTTAAAGTTTAAAAGATTTTTCAGATTTACACGGACAGATATCTTAGCTTATGGTTAATGATATGTGGAGCACCAACTGACCAATAAAAGCTTGTATTGTCCAAGCCCTTTATATATATACGAACTGAAAGAACATAGACAGTGGATTCAAGGTGGAAACCTGACTTATTTATTGGGCTTGTGACTGCCTGTGTTCCTCAAAATGCGTACCTGATACCAGGAATATGCCCGGTCAGATGGGTCAATGAGGATGGTGATGATTTTGGCCTTGGGGACGAGGGAAGCAGCTCGTTTAGGAGCTTCCTCAGAATGAAAATAGTTGGCACTTTTCTCAAAGAGGAAGTCAGTGGTGACATTGGAAGGAGTAGGGAAGAAATCCATGTACCTAGGAAAGCAACATCGTTCTCAGAATTACTTGAAAGCCACAGAAAGGCTGACAAATCTGTTAAGTACACTTTGTTCTGCAATAATCAATAAAAATAATAGCCTAATTGGTAAATAAAAGCAACAAGAAGTTTACATTGTATTTTTGATCATATTTTACTTGGTACTAGCTTTGTTCTTTTCACTACATATAACTAGACATTGCAGCTATTTTTCGTAGGTGGAAGAAAACATTATGATATTCAGGTATCTCAGGTATCTTTTTCCCTCTTTGGTCAGAAGGAACTCCAACCAATCAATGTCAAAAGTAAAAAAATGAGTTTTCCAAATTTGGTCCTTTGCAGACACCAATTATTGTGAAATATTGTAAGAAAAAGATATTCAGTATCAGAACTGCTTTTGCTAAAAAGCAGAAAACAGCTTGTTTATACGGGGTAGATGCACCAATAAAAAACCACCACAGCTTCAGCAGGTGAAACATTTCTAAGCAGTGACAGCATCTTTCTATTATTGTTCTATGAAGAGAAACATGGCTTGAATTCCTTTTAGTTTTCTTTGCGAGATTCCCTCATCCATTACAAAATTCCAATTAATGTCCAATAATCTCATATGACACATAGACTTCTTTTTTCCTAGCCCTCTGATTATTGTTGAGGAGAAAGAAGAAATGGGAAATGTTGGTCTTCCTGATTTTTCAGTTAAACCTTTTATCAATAAAATAAAGGGCATTTAAAACAACCTCTTCTGACGGTCATGCTTAAGTACTGAAATTTCTTCCACTGCTCAGACCTTGTTCTATTCATAGGACTGAACTACTTTCAATATAAATGACATGCTTTTGTTGTCTTTGAAATTGTAACTATTGCAGGCACAGCCAGAACACTTGAGAGGTTGGAAGTGACTGATGCACATTCAGTTTTCCTTAGGGGACACACATCATTAGCATACAGGCACTAATTGCAAGGTATTTAGAGAAAAGGAAGGAATCTACAGTGGTTTAACGAAACTGAACTTTGTGACTTTTGGTTCTGAGAAGCTATTTCTTACGGACAACTTATTAAACTCTATAATGTCAAAGCTGCAAAGGTTTTAGAGAACTGCTATTTGTGACTACTCTTGCTTTGAATGAACCTAGCCAATTCATGGACTAATGAGGAGAGACCATATACTTAATTAACGTTTGGTAAGCTTATTACATGACAACATTAAAATACTCTATTAGACTGAAGGTCTGAGAGATCTGTCTGGCAGACAGAATACAAACCTAAGAGTTAAACAACTGCATCAAAAGGTAGTTTGGAGTATCGAAGACTTACCTGTGAGAACCTGCCAGAGGTGACTGGGGCAGGCAGCACAGATAGACAATAGCCAAATGGATGCTCTGGAGTGAGACCTGACAAAATGATGTACCTGGTCTATAAAGCTGACCCCTGGGAGCCTTAAGCACCAGTGCTGTGTTAAGATGAAGGTAATCTGGCACATGTCTAGCAAACAAAATGTATCTGCATATTAGGGAAGTGGTTAAGGCAGGAGGAATGAGAGAAGCAGCAAAGTGGTCTTCCTGCCACATGAAAATGATGATTTTGTAGAACTGGCTCAGTGAACTTAATCTGTCATCATCAGCATAGATCCACTATGCCTTGTTTGCATGTCATCTTTCCTGACTTCAGAAAGCTTAACAGCAAAGATTCAGCTCTTTAATTTCCAGTCATTCAGCCAGAATCTCTCAGTTGGTATTAACTGGATGACTCACCACACTTTGTGTAAGAAACTGCTGAAACAATTATAACTGTGTAAAAACTAAGTGACTTAAAAAGAAATTGGATCTGACATATCTGCACTACGACCATACAACCGTGTTCACCCTGCTAATTTTATGGATGAATACAAAGTCAAAGGCAATAAAAGTATTTTCCCTCAGACTGGGGAAAAAAAGAAACAAGACAAAACATCAATAATCTTTTAATGGTGCTCCCCAGCCACTACTGGATGTTACTGTCTTTCATCTTGTAGTGTTTTATAATGCAGCACTTTCTGAAGGCAAGAGAAATCAAGAATGACCTTCTGGGTGTAGATACGTCTGGTGATTCCCTGGTAGCCACAGTGAACATGGCAGCAATGAAACATGCTCCTTTTTAGCACTACTTACTTACCCTACTGAGCCATTAACATTCTGCTAATTACTACATCTTTGAAAAACATTTTGAGAGTCTCTCCTTCTCCCCTCTTTACCTGATTGCTATTCCTAAATTGTAGGTAAAGGAAAAATTGCATCTCTAATCTTTTTTTTTTTCTCATAAGAAGTGGGATTTCTAATTGGAACATATTTTTTGCATCCATATGTATTCAACTAACAACAGTCACTGTCCCAACTTCAAAGGCATGTGTAGTAAGGAATAAGTTACTTGTCATAGAAATATACTACAATTTACCTTTAAATACTTGGAGAATTAAGAAATTAATGTTTTTACTCTTTCTGCATATATTGATACTTGGATATTTACAAAAAAGCCTATCAAAAATTACTGCACTTATGATATGCACTATGACTGTTATTCACCTGAATTTACTTAATTTAGAAAGACACTGAAAGTTATATTTTTTATCTCTCTATGTATAAACAGTTAACATTACCAACAGCAATGCCATTTTTGTATTGTTCACAATATATAAACTTTTATATTTATACTAATAACCCATCTTACCAATCAATCCCCCTGTGGTAGTTATTTCTATTAAAGAACTGTACCTCCTCAAAGGTTTTTGGGCTGGGGGAGTTACTAATGATGGAAGGATGCATGATCAGGAACAAATACAAGGCTGTGGTACCTGCAGATGGGATAAAAATCCAAGATTAAAATACACATGCACACACATATTTTATGGGTCATACCCTCAGATGGACTAAACTGACTGTATTCCTTTTCACATCAGTGAATGGATGCTGATTTACGTCACCTATGAATCTGTATCTTCTGTGCTTTTGAATCAAAAGGATTTAAAGAACTCTAAATAGTTAACAGAGAAACCAGAGTGCTCATGCTGTTTCTCATGCTTTTAAAAACGGCTTTAAAAATATTTTTCATGAGATTGTTACAAAAATAATTTAAAAGGTGAAGACGAAAAGAAACAGATAAACAGTTTTATAATTACAGAGAAGAAAGTTAACCATGAAGTTGTTTTACAAACTATTGTAACCTTGCAATCAAACTGTCAATTGGGAACTTCTTCACATAAAGTAAACTCCATGAAATAACAAGTTTCTATAAAAAAAGACACTTGCAGCACAGACAAAAACTTGCAGTTAAGAATCTACACTATTGGAAAAATGTCTGTCTTTCCCTCCCTCAGCTTGGACAAGATCTTGTTGACTTAGCACTATTACTCATTTTGAAATAAATTTCATTTTTGAAAAAAATCTGATGCGCACCAGAACACTGCAAATGTTTATATTCATGTAAAAATAAATGTATATGGTCTTTTGTTGTAACTTATATTGTTAAACTGTATTTGGATGCCTGAAAATAAAAATATTATTAGATGACCGAGATAACAGAGCACCCTGAGAAAAACCTGATTAATTGATCTAATTACTTCAACTTACACATAGCCTACCTATCTTGATGAAATAATAAACTCTCACCAGTTTTCTGTGGTCCTACAACCAAGAATTTTGGTAATCGATCACAGGATTTTTCTTTAGACCAGATATCTCTGTGCCGTTTGTCATCACAGGGATTCTAAAATGGAGAACAACAACTACTAAGAATTTTATTGATAATCATACCTGACATGGTTCTTAAATTCTGTTTACGTAAATTAACAATTTGTCATCAATATGCAAATATTCTTACCATAAACTAGTATTTTCCCTTATGATAGAAAACCATGTCATGTATAAAAGAACTATTTCAGTACTTTATTTTTGTGGGAATAGACACTTTCAGATGAGTACGTAGCAGAAACACAGTTTTCATTTTAACTCATTCCTATATATAGTTGACCAAGCTACTCAACAGACCCCGGGACAAGATCATTTCTCGAATGTCAGTAAATTTAACAGAACTATGCCAAAGACAGATCTGATCCAACATATGGTAGATTTGGGAATAATTCAAAATCGATCAATTACATAGAGATTAAGAAGACTTAAAATTGCTAAGGAATTCTCTAATTATTTTTTCCTTTACATTATTTTGATGGATATCACTTTATATATACCGCAGTTTTAAAACTAAAATGGTGAATTAATTATAGTAGAAGGATTTCCATTCACATATACATCTTCTGATCCCCCAGTACAAATGAGTACAGACTACTGAGTCCACAGTGAGTCCTGACGTAACAGTCACGTGTTGCTTTACATCTGAATCAGTTTAAATTTGTTTTACAAATGCTACATGCATACAAATTTTGACACTGCTCTTTGGCAGTACTTTGCTGAGATGAAGGGAATTACCAATCTTCTAACTGCATTTACGTTTATGTGAGTTATAGACAAAAAACACCACTTTCAGTAGATGTTAGCCATTGTTACTCAAAAATGTCTGCGCTATGTTGTACTAATTATTCAAGTCCTTTTGCTACAGGCTAATTTCAATTTTTTAAATTCCTGCTCTCTTAACACTGTGCAAAGTTCTCAACATATCTTCCGCTAGTTCAATAGTTTATTCAGGAACAGCACGAATTTCAAGCTGTAAATTTAAGGCCAAATTTGCAATCTCATATTCAGATTCTTACTAAATTGGCAATTCAATATCTACACTTGAAAACATTCGAATAAACAAGCTTAAATTCATTCTAAGGTTTGATTTAGTAAAGCTTGCTCTCTAGAATATTTTGAGTCACCTCACAAAGATGATTATTTGGGATATACAATATCCAGGCAGGGTTACAGGTATCTGTAATACCGAGGCATTCCACTGAAACAGAGCATTACAACAGTCACTGGTTCCCGCAGCAGTTTCTCTTTAGGGACCATTTTTATCAAGGGGTCACTGCCTGAAGAATTGTCAGCTGCAAGGTAGTGCAGGCTTCAGCCGTAGCTTATCTTCAGATTCCTGACATATTCAATTTGCTTACTTAGGAGAGTGGCCTAATCAAACAGCAGGGTTGCCAACACCATTGTACTACTATGTGCTGGTCAAGTTCTTGCCTGGACACTTTTAAGCCTCTTGTGAGTAACTTTCTACTCTATTTCTGCTTGGTGAGTTGATTTTAGTATTAAGGTACACGTGGTCTTAGTGCTCTTTGCTCTATTTGGATTCCCTCTTCTCTTCACACAGTTGTTTCACAATAAAGTTTGTCTTTAATGGCCAGTTGTTAAAACATGCATATACATCTCCCTTTCAAATGCTTCAGTCTTGTTAGCTTAAAAAGGAGAAGATGAGAACTAACACCAAATGTCTTTCCTTCATTTCCCACAATTCTAAAAATAAGTAAAGGCACAAATAAAACAAATTCATTTTTACTATATGTGGTAGTATGTATTAATTTTGCAGTCTTTCTGTGGAGATTAAAGTAATAGCTAGCCAAGCATTTGCTTGGATTGAAACTCACTAGCAAAACTGAAAATATTACTTTACAAGAAACTGAAACAAAGAACTTCACAACAAACACCATCAAGACCACTTTTTTTTTCCTGATCTCCTTATCAGCAAGCCTGCCTACCTGCCAGAGAGGGTCCTTTTGCTCAGGGAATAGTTCGAAATACTTGTGAGCCAGTTGCACCGGAGGAAGAGTTTGCAGTTTCAGGTTTGTCCACGTATGAACAAAGTTGGCCAGATTCACAAAGGTGTACAACCCCAGGCGAT
Source organism: Nettapus auritus (assembly GCA_011076525.1). Lineage (NCBI taxonomy): Eukaryota > Metazoa > Chordata > Aves > Anseriformes > Anatidae > Nettapus > Nettapus auritus. The sequence goes on from CM021768.1 coordinate 21,516,765, forward strand.
CGTTGCCGTAATTAGACAAATGTGTCATGAAGATGCTAATCTTAAAAAAAATATATATTAAAAAAAATGAAGTATACATTGACTCTTCGCGTCACTAGATGGCAGTGTAACCACAGATAATATAAATCCGACTTGCATTTTGCTCTGATTTAGACCTTCAGGACTTTGACCACATCCGTGCAGATTTTACTCTCCTTCTTCTTCATTGAATTACATCCTCCTTCTCAAGTCAACTCAGTGGAATCACTGAAGAAAACTGTAGAATAGGTACCAGGAGCTCTGTGTGAACTAGGATATGCCATTCAACCCTGGGGTTGTATATTTATGTAATCTTTACATAAATTCATTTAATGGAGAATACAGCAAAAGCAGTACCTGCAGTTTTACTTCAAGTGAAATACATATGCAACAGGGAACAGAAATTAGTATTAGAAATGTAATCCTGTTTTAGCAGAAGAGCAAAGAGGTCAGGAGAGCTGACCTCTATTACAGCGATTTAAATCTTGCTGGTCCAGCTGTAAATTTCATAGGATATGTAACTCATTGCTTCTACAGAGCTAATCCTCAAGAACTGGGCAGGTAGTTAAATCACGTGCAGAAACAAAAAGTCTGAAGTATGACTTTTAAATAATATTCATAAAATATTACACACACACACACACTAAAAGAGCTCCCTATCCTGTCATGTACAAGGCTGCATGCATTTTGCTCTTATCTCATTGTGAAATTGTGACGCAGATAAATCCTCCCCGATACATCCCTACGTCCAAATGCACTCCCGCACTCCACCTGGAAGCAACGATTGCCATCACAGTTTCCTTCCAGGAGAGAAACACGACTTGGATGCACATAAACCGTTGTGCTGAGCAGAGCAGCAGTACCCAGCCTGTCAGGATGCTCTCAGGGGCTGGGGAAGGACTGAAGACTGAAACCTCTGATTTGGAAAATGATCTGTTTTCAGAGTCATTTTTACGGATGAAACAGTCTGTTCTTACATTGACATCTGACATCTGTGAACTCCTGCTTCTCTAGCAGGGATTGTATGTGTATATATATATATGTATATATATATATATATATATTTAAAGAGGAGAACTCTCCCATGACAAGTTCTCCAGACTCATTTCTATTAAAACATTAGAAACAGGGCTCTTTTTATAAATAAATCCTCCAATGCCATTAATGGGTAATTTCTATTTTAAGTGAAACTTGAAGTAAACCACTTGAAAAAGACTTATCATGACCAGAACTCTGTCTGCTCAGGAACTGAAATTAATTTTGTAAAGGAATTCCAGCTTTCAATTTAACAAGGAAAAAGAAGGATGAAAAATGTGGATCCACAGCTTAATACTTTTCTTTTACAGTATTTAAAACACTGGCTTCTTATGACAGTAAACTTTCAAAGCTTTTGAATTTCTTTTCTTGAACACCTCACTGCAACACTAAGCGTTACTCACAGTGAACGAACACATTATCTTATAGGGAATATGTTTTATTAATAGTGTCATTTGGTGACACCTCTTTGGTCTACAAAGTAAACAGAGAGCTTCATTTTGTCAGACTCAGGTAAAATAAGGAGATACACATTGATTAATCATTAGGGTACAATCTTTCAGATAAGAGCAAGATTTCTTTTTAAATACTCCCCTTCGGCAATCAACAGCAAGCATTTTGCTAAATCTATAACCTTTCCAAGTTTCCTTTTTTCACTGCTGTTCTCCAGGCATGAACAGCCCAGCCACAGGACTGTGTCAACAAAGATACAATCGGAGTGTTTCCATAAAAAGGTTAACTTGCTTTCTTGACAACCCCTTTCTTTCCCACACGCGGGCTGACCTCTGACATTTCTAATGTCAGTTCACCTCCTGGCAACTCCTTACCTGCCAATTTCAGCACTGCACTGGAAGAAAAAGAAGAAGAGAATTTGAAAAGATTGCCATTTCAGGGAAAATATATAGTATTTTTTCCCTGAGGGGAATATCATCGTAATTTGAAGAATGTGAGAGTGGAGGCTAAAAAATTGCTTGGCTACATCATCATAAATCATTTCCAGCATGTGGAACTATGTCAATGAAGGGCAGAAATATCAGAGATCTTAGTTCCATTTTACAGTCTTTTTTTTTTTTTTTTTTTTCATCAGATACTTTATGGATAATTATTTACAACAGCAACAAAAGGATAAACAAATGCTCTTTTAGAGCACTTATATATAGAGCACTGTACCTGGTAAGGAAATCTATACTTACTGTTACCAAATGTATAACCTAATCTATAACTTTGCATGGCAGAAAAGGTCTGCGTTACTTACATAGTGTCAAAAATGTTGCAGATCAGCTAAGATTACCTTCCAATAAAGTTTGAGCAGAAGTTTTTCCCCTCCTACTGCTACTGTGCAAGCAAATTCCTGGTACAATCACTGCCACTACCACTGGGCCGAATTAGCAAACAAGAATCCTGTGTTTCATAAAACAGAAAAATATCGCTGATCTGACCTGAGAACTGCTGACTCTTGCTTTCTTTATAGGCTAATCTAGCAGCCTGTAAAACCAACAGGAGCACTTATATTTTCCCGAGAATGACCCTGGAACAGTTAGCACATGGGGGACTCCCACGGGAGGTCTCACAGCCTATGATGCCAACTTGCCAGGCACTCGCTGCTGCTCCAGGGGCATTCCCGAGGGCCTGGTGACAACAGCTACACAGCCATGGCATCAGGGAGATGCCTAAGCTCACCCTCCCTTTTCCCTGGCTACAGCAGAAAATGCCAGCCAAGTGCCATTTGGATAGTTTTCACCTTGGTGTGAGCCCAACTGCAGGGATAGTGAGTTGCTAGCTACCTCCCTGCTTTCCCACCAACCTGTGCAGAAGAAGAGTATTTAGCAATTTGTAGGGCAGTACAGATGATGAGAACTCATGCAATTGTTTTTCCATTCACAGGTGTGCAGTTTGATACCTAAGCAAAACATAGTCATTATTTTTTTGCCTTCTGTTTGAGCCATGATGTGTTGTTTTGTTCCATCATACCAGACTCCAAGTTTTATTCAAACAAGTCCTAACTAATGAGGACGATTACTTTTCCATCCCAGCAAATAACTACCATACTATGATATTAAAGATTTATTCTCTTAAAACTACAGATCAGGAGATATAAAAACAGTCCTTTGTGGGCATCTCAGAAGGCTATATCTAGTAAAAAAATATATTTGTTCAATAATCTTGCACCTTTGGGCAATGCCATAATATAAATAGAGCTTCATATATTTCTTTACTTCTTCTACAAAGGGAAGCAGCTGTGAATGGATTTCTTTTTATTCTAACAAGCATTTTAGCCTCTCTTTCAGCTAAAAAGAGCCTATTTGATTTTATTATTTTTAGCCCTCTTTTAAAACCATTTATTTGAGGGCATCTCAACATTTTCTTTATCCGAGTGCAAGAAGGATCACCCTTTTTAGCTCTTCCTCATAAGCAAACTATCATCTTAGTTGCACTTCAGTACACACTCTCCACGGGATTTAATATCCTTCATGAGGGGACTGAAATGGAATGCAGACAATATTTAAAATGATGGCTTGGGACTAAACCTGGCCTCTGGGCAGCAGCTCATTTCTTGCTCCCACCCGTCTTTCTCCCACCCATCTTCAGCTCGGAGTAGCAGAGATGCTTCCCTGTACTCTGCCTTCCCACAGAGCCTTGTAGCCTCAGCCTCTTTCAGCTGCTTCTTGGCACTTCTGTACTCCTTCTTCTCCAGAACAAAAAGGCATTTCTGTTTTGCTCTCCTTCCCATTACTAACCTTGATGATATTTGGGATTCAGACTACTACTGCAGAGATGCAGGGGAATGAGGACAAGCATTCAGGAGAAACAGATTTTATCTTTTTAAATTCTTATTTTGTACTGCATATTTTCTTATTACAACAGTATTTCCCAATTAGAGGCAACAGCTTCTAGGTCAACCAATTGCAGTGAAGACTGAGATTGAGTTACTGTTATTAAATCACAGGTATCAGGGAAAGATGAACTGGCATGATCTCATTTAAGTATCAAGAACTGAGAAAATAACACAAGCTTGACAAACAATTTACACAAAAAAAAAACAAACAAAAAAACCCCACAACACCTGCAACAAGTTACTCAGCTTCAAGAGATGGCTGTTATTGCAGCAGGGTTGATATTCTAATAAATATTGATCATCACAAAATCAGTATTATTAGGACGCAACATCTGTTAAAAATCACACAGCAAGGACATTACTAAGCTCCTACAGTTTTGACAACAGCTGTTTTCCTGACAAAAACAGAGGAGCCCACCTCCCAAGGGAATTACATTATCCCTTCATCCACAAATGCGAGAAGCCGCTCCTACGGCTGCAGGTTTGTGGCATGTTTGCATCCCAGGCTTCTTCACATGGAAGCAAGGGGCTCCTGAACAGACGGGGATAAGATGACCCATTCAAGGACAGTGGGAAAGACTTTTCCTCTTCCGAGTTCCTGTAAAGGTTGGGAAGGGTGAATTATGAAGCCCCTCTACATGGGACATAAATGAATGATGGTGAGCAAGACTAGCTGCTCCTATGGAAAGCAGCGGCATGTCCAGCATGTTGTGTGTTGGGCAACCTGAGAATATTCCCACTCCTTTCCAATCCTCCAGATAAGCAAAATTTACTTTGCCTCATATTCAAACTCCATTTTATACAATCCTTTTGAAGATGAATAGGTTTCACTTATACCTGACTACTATTTTTCATACTCCTTATCTGTTTATACTTTCTTAATGGTATTCCTCAACACAAGGACTTTTGAATTAGGTTTCAGAAGCAGTAACAATGAAGGAAAAAAAAAGGTTATGTCTACAGCAGAGTAAAACAAATTTAAGTACAAAAGCCTGGTAGCCCACTAGGTGAGTGGTCTCCATACTTCTTTCGAAGTGCACATCTGTCATTATTTATTCATAAATCACATACATCTACTACTGAAGTTCTATTATTTTCTTCCCACATCCCAGTGGATTATCTTGGGTACCCTCTGGGGTGCACATACTCCCCTTTGGAGACTACTGCACTAAGCAGTCAGGATCTGACTGTGACGCAAGATTACACAGCAGACAGAAGACTCTCCTGTCGGTGATTAGCTGTTCCCTCTTTGGCTAGCATTTGGAAAGCGGAGGGATGACAGAGACTGCCAGTGACGTTGGCCTTGAAAACCAGATTTATTATTATTTTGACATTTTGAATCTGGAACTAGAAGAAGTTGGTAAAAGAAAAAGCTGCTAATCATTTCTTGCGGAGAGGGCTTTTTTTTTTTTTTTTTTTTGCTATATACAGGTCTATTGCAGGCAATTCCACTTCAACTCATTCATATTTTCATACTATTAAAGCAAAAGTATTTTTGTCATGGGCATGGTGTCACCCTCCAATCTGTGCAACAACATTGTAAGGCAGCACCGAGGTCTTCCAATGCAGTTAAGCACAACATTTTAAAATTAAGTAAAATTCTGATTGACAATTAATTAGGTGATCTCTGCTAGGACGAGAAGCAGATGCACTACCAATTTAGTATATTGCTGTTATTTTAGCTACTGAACAAATGTTTACAGGCCACAAGAGTAAGCATAAGTCTCAGAACACCTATATTCCAATTAATTTGGCATTGTGTACACTCTTTGCAGTTCTGATATTGTCTCCATATTACTCAGAAGAATTTTGTTTCAGGTATTCAGAGACTTGGTAACAGCTGTTTTTGCTCCATTAGACTCACAAAGTGATAGAATAATGAATTAGATTGCAGCCTTTGCTGGAATATATATTTTTAATAGGTTGAACTATATTCCTCTAAGACCTGTATGCTATCAGAAAAGCTGTGTTCAGTTCCACAACACAAAGGCTCCAGCTTGCAACTCACCTCTTTGTTCCTAGGCTGTACTACTAGTTTCAGAGCTACCACGGATCTGCCCACTTGCAGAGACAGCAGGGCAACTAGTTGAATTTGATTTGCATAGCAGCACCTACCCTATAAATATGACAGTGCCGGGGAAGATTTGTAAGATCAAACAAAATCACATATTTTGTATAGTTCTGAATTATTAGTCTAACAGTCAGGAAACCTGAGTTTATTTTCAGCTTTGGCACAAGGTGTTGTTTTCTGTTTCTTTTTTGGCATTCTCCAAAAATTGCTTACTATCCTTTTGACTCAATATCCTAGTTGGTAATAGTGTCTTATTTACGAGCCTGTCCAAGAGACTTGCTTCACTAAAGGTTGTAAAACACTTCTATAGGATTTCCCATTTGATAATTCTGAAGACAGACAAAGCTTTATTGCCCATAATTTAAATGCATTTGCTGTACACTGCTACATGGAATCACCTCTAGATAGCTTGCCTGTTCCTTGGACTTTATAATACCAGATTCCGGTATTATACTTTAAAATACCAGATTCTGGCTTTCTTTGGGTAGGTTTTGAAGAACAGAAAGGCAAGGAATATTATTAGTACTTTGCAGTCAACCTGATGCCAGGCATAACTGACTTGGGGAAGTCCTTCCTCCCCATCTCATGGCAACTCCATGAACTCTTGTTGGAGTTCCCATGCGGTCCTGAAACAGGCAGGAGTGAATGAGAAAGAGGTGATATTCTTGCCTTCCTCACTCACCTGTGATGTGGGATGAGCCTGTTGAGTGGCAGCAGCCTGCAGGAGAGGTAAAGCTACATTCCCGATAGCGCTGTGGTAGGGAGGCTACAATGACTCCAGCACAGAAACAAAGAACAGCCTAGGTTGGAAGAGACCTACAAGATCACCGAGTCCAACCTCTGACCTAACGCTAACAAGTCTTCCACTAAACCATATCCCTAAGCTCTACATCTAAACGTCTTTTAAAGATCTCCAGGGATGGGGACTCAACCACTTCCCTGGGCAGCCTATTCCAGTGACTAACAACCCTTTCAGTAAAGAAGTTCTTCCTAAGATCCAACCTAAACCTCCCCTGGCGCAACTTTGGCCCATTCCCCCTTGTCCTGTCACCAGGCACATGGGAGAACAGACCAACCGCCGCCTCGCTACAGCCTCCTTTCAGGTACCTGTAGAGTGCAATAAGGTCGCCCCTGAGCCTCCTCTTCTCCAGGCTAAATAGTCCCAGCTCCCTCAGCCACTCCTCATAAGACTTGTTCTCCAGACCCCTCACCAGCTTCGTTGCCCTTCTCTGGACTCGCTCAAGCACCTCCATGTCCTTCTTGTAGTGAGGGGCCCAAAACTGAACACAGTACTCGAGGTGCGGCCTCACCAGAGCCGAGTACAGGGGGACAACCACTTCCCTGGACCTGCTGGCCACGCTGTTTCTTATACAAGCCAGGATGCTGTTGGCCTTCTTGGCCGCCTGAGCACACTCCTGGCTCATATTCAGCTGACTGTCAACCAAAACACCCAGGTCCTTCTCTGACAGGCAGCTTTCTAACCACACATCTCCCAGCCTGTAGCTCTGCTTGGGGTTGTTGTGCCCCAGGTGCAGGACCCGGCACTTGGCCTTGTTGAACTTCATACCGTTGGCCTCAGCCCATTGGTCCAGCCTGCAGAGCCTTCCTACCATCGAGCAGGTCGACACACGCACCTAACTTGGTGTCATCTGCAAACTTATTGAGGGTGCACTCGATCCCCTCATCCAGATCATCGATGAAGATATTAAAGAGGACTGACCCCAGTACCGAGCCCCGGGGGACACCACCAGTGACTGGCCTCCAACTGGATTTGACTCCATTCACTAAGACTCTCTGGGCCCGGCCATCCAGCCAGCTCTTAACCCAACGAAGCGTGCGCCAGTCCAAGCCACGAGCAGCCAGTTTCCTGAGGAGAATGCTGTGGGGAACGGTGTCAAATGCCTTACTGAAGTCAAGGTAGACCACATCCACAGCCTTTCCCTCATCCACTAAGCATGTCACCTTGTCATAGAAGGAGATCAGGTTCATCAAGCAGGACCTGCCCTTCATAAACCCATGCTGACTAGGCCTGATCGCCTGCTTGCCCTGCAAGTGCTGAATGATGACGCCCAAGATAATCTGCTCCATGAGTTTGCCTGGCACTGATGTCAAACTAACAGGCCTATAGTTCCCCGGGTATACCTTCCAGCCCTTCTTGTAGATGGGTGTCACGTTTGCTATCCGCCAGTCAACTGGGACCTCCCTCGATAGCCAGGACTGCCAATAAATGAAAAGAAACATCGGGGCTCAGGGAGGTACTCACCATCAGAGTGCTTCTCAACACATCTGCTGTCTTTGCTGCCTCTCGCAGTTGGTATGATTAAATATGAGGATGTGGAAAGCATGACAGACAGAAATGGAAGATTTGAGCCTGAATACCTTTGTTTTTATATTTTTCTCTGTAGTTCCAAGGCCTGACTATTCAGCTTGCTCAGGGTCACATTAAGATCCAGTAGGTTATACTGATGCTCATATAAACACTCTAATTTTCAGTGCTAAAGGAGATAATTTCTCTCTTGCTGCAAGTCAATTAGCTTAATAACAGTTCTACTCACTGTAACTTAGGAGAGCTAAAAATTAGAGGAAAATAATACTTAGAAGTGAACGCATATATAGATTACAATTATTTTAAAATCAATCAGGCACAGGGCCTAAACCATTAACAGTTTCCTCTTGGTCAGTACTGCTGTAACCTTATGGGGAACACACAGCTGGCTACACATTAGTTTCATTGTTGGGCTGTCAAGCATTTGAAGGCTTTCATCAAATTTCTCTCCACAGGGCACTTTCCTTTTTCTTCAGATCTGCAGACACACAGTACTTTGTAAGGAAGTGCACGTAAGTGCATATAATGCAATTACTATATTTTGTTCTGTTTGTTTTTCTTGGAGGCAGAAAAGGCATAGAAGATTTTCATGGACTGTTGTTTGCCTTAAACATTCATCTTGTAGCATAGCAAAGCTCCCGATCTGTATCTTCCACAGTTCAAATGAAAAAATCCTGGGATGTTTGGCATAGGGTTATGCATGCCTTCTACTGATTTAAACTGGTACAGCTTAACTTTTATTGATGTTAATGGAAAAGGAGAGGCATATAATATTGCTTTGGACCATGTCTCTTATGGAAGTTACAGTCTTATATTAAGAAAAATTGGGTTTATTAGATTATTTGGATTCTAGAATCAAAATACATCTCCCATGTAAGGATTTGAAAACTAAAGCAATTAAATTAACAAACTGAAATAGACTCTAGTGATAAAATCTAGTGAACTGGTAGGAAACAGGCGAGAGATACTGCATTTAATATCGCTGGTCTGTTTCAAAAATTTAATTTTTATTATTAAAACTTTGTACTTAAGAAAAAAATAAGCTCTTCCATGTTAAAAACAAAACAATGAAACCAGTAAATTTGTCCTGCATTTAGCCTTTACAGCGCTGAATGACGTTTACAGAAGCAGATGGTAGCAGATGTGTATGAGGAAAGTACTGCACAGACTACAGCAGGGAGACGTGTGAAAAAGAAGCCTCAATAAAAGTCTTCCCTGTTCTTGAGGGTTACATAAAGCATGGAAGTTGTGGCTGGGTTTCCAACACGGAATACAATTTGTTCTAACTCAGAGTGTTACGATATGGTTTCCTCAAAGTCTCATTTGTTGAGCTAGAAACTCTTAGTACCTACACATTGCCAAAGCACCTCTAAGGTACCAAAAAATTCCATCTAAAGAATTGTCCAGGTTTCACCTCTGTTTATGTGTCTTGCCTGACATGATATATATCATCAAAGTTAGGACTGGGATTACTGCCATCCCCTAGCAGGGAGACCAGATGTGTGCTAAGGAAGTTTTTATTTCCTAAGTTTGCTATGTGAACATGAAAACAAAGGAGAACAAAACACATTAACTACTCTTAGAGAATCAAAATGATAGCCTTGAAGAATTTGAGACTTGAAAAAAAGACTTGCATATAAATTGGTAAGGTAGCTGGCAGAAGTTTGTTTCCTCTGGACTTGCATTGAATTATGGAAGATTAAGAAATGGCACAAAAATACTTCGGCAATTATTTCAAAGAATTTGAGTGTAAATATGTTCTTTTCCCTTTGGACGTTCTAGAAAACCCAGCCCTAGTGATTAAATTTGTATAAAACAGGTACAGTAAAATTTATTTACGTTTCTGTTACAAAACAGCTTCTGCCATTATTCCTTTTAATTTCAGTTCATTTGAACTTTGGATGAAAAAATCACCTAAAAGTTTGTCTGAAAGGGCAGTTTGGATGCAACCGACCTAATTTGGTGCCATTTTGAAGTACTGTACTGTTCTGTTCTAGTTTGTTCTTTATTCTTCCAGGAAAGGTAAATGAAAGGTTAAACAGACATATTAACTTTGTGGTTCATTTACTTGATCTCTTCTTTGAAGCTATTATAAATCAGCAACTGAACATTCTCAAAACATGTTTAAGTGCAAGCACTTCTTGGCTTGTAACCCTCTCAAACCAATGGATATTCTCAACCTGTTTGTGAATTCTGAAGAGCAGGATAATCAGCGTCACCTGAGATACTTGTTTCATGGTAATGCAGTTCTTAATGCTTGAATTCTCTTAAAAAATAGATTTCAGGGCTCTTTCATGCAAAAGTAAAGCAGAACTACCACATTACTAACAAAACAGTATTCAAGAAAAAGTAGAGATTATCTTTGTACAACAGATCATATATAATATTAATTTTAAATTCATCAATTAAAAAGACAGAAAAGCTTACACAATCATTACTATTTGGAGAACCTGTTCTGATTATCCTTGAAGCATTAGTTCAGTTCTCCTTCAATGAATTTTTTAAAATCTTCAAAAATCTTTTAAAAACTTCAAAATTGCACTGTACTTACTGGATTGAGAACCACTGTGAAGAACAATTCCCCACCTTGAATACTTTTGTCTAGTTCCTTTGGGCCTCCAGGATATTCTTTATGGAAAATAGTGTGGGTGAATAAGCCACAAGTTTGCCTAGGAAGCACCTGAATTTGTAAAAAAACAACAAAACAACAAACTAAAAAAGGATTCAAATTCACAAATCAAAAATGTTCTATGAGATAGTAAAATCCAGATAAGTAACACAACTGATCGTGTTCCTTTGTAATTACTACTGTGTAGATTTGGCATTGCAACATTGTCAAAAGTAAGCAGTGATTTAGTTTCATTAATACACTGACAGATCAATATATAATGCTCACAGAAAGAGACAAAGTTTTTATTATCAGTTAAATCATGTCATCCAAAAATTCATCACACTTTGTTTTGAAACTGGAGATCAATGCCAGTAGCTGTTACAATTCAGCAAACTCCACAAACCAATTCTGTCCATTATACCTGGTCCTAATATCATATATTTGAAGTACATCAAATATTTCAAGTAATTTAAAAAAACATAGAAATGTAATCTGAAATATCAATCTATTTTGTATTTATTACTTCCAACTTGTATTTAAGAGATAGATTTAGATGATCCTCGAGGTCCCTTCCAACCCAAACCATTCTATGATTCTATGATTTGCTCTAAATTTCAACTGGAATTTGAAAGTCAATTTTTTTGGCTTAGGCATTGCGACCAACAGAAGGTCTCTGCTGATGTGATGATTTTTACTGGAAATGCTCACGTTATAAAAATATTTGCTTCTCATTCAAGCGTGCTGGCTTTGTAAGACGAGTTGCAATAAAAAGTAGCATAAAAAAACCACATGTATTTTTAAAAACATTAAAAGAAAAAATCTTTTGAATAAGCAAAACCAATAAATGTATTTAGGATTTCCAGTAAAACTTCAGAATGTTTTCTATCAAGTTCAGAAAATAATTTGCTGGGGAGTATTTCAATTATGACAATTTTAATGGAAATTCAACAGCTGAATATTGATTTTCATGTATAATTCTTAAACTGAGAATGTTCTGAAATATTTTAGTCCAATTTAGGTCATTTATGATAAAATAGGTTAAACTTTTAAAACATGCAATTCCCTTAATTGGTGTTTTTTTATTCTTTTTTTTTTTTTTTTTTTTTTTTTTTTTCTTGCAGATACATTTCTCAACATCTTTTAGTGTTGTACCGGATGCTGTAGCTATAGATCATAAATTCTGTATTTTCATAAGCTGTATGGAATTTGCGTGTTTACTATAAACTTGCATATGCTTTTTTAAAACCTTTGTATTTTACTGATGAAATACGAGAACAATTCTTCACTGAGACAGGGAATGAAGCTGTAGTGGATGGGAAATGCTGTGGCAAATCTCACACAACAATTTTATTACTGCATGTATTCATCACTATAAGCCTGCAGATGTAAAGTATTTATGTGTGTGCCCTGGAGAACTGAAAGCTTGAGACTCCTAGAACAGGTGGTTTTATACGACTGCTCTTAGTAAATCGATGTTTGGCCCCACTGTCCTTTCTTTCAAAGCTTAAGTTAAATCTCATTATGTGTATTCAAATGATATGTTTTTACAAAAAGTTGAGAAAGAGATTTCTGGAGATTCTCAGAGTCAATCAATCTTACTCAAATGCTCTATGCCCCCAAGCACAACCAAAACCCATTATTTTACATGCCGCTAATGCTTTGAGGAGAACAAACTTTAGATCAAATCTGTATGGTGTCGGTTTTTTTTTCCTGGATGTCTGGAGATCATTTCATCTTGCTTCATCCAAATATAGATCAAAATGTTAAAACTTTGCCATATTATTATTCTGCTTAGAAAAGCGGTATCCATGGGAACTGGAGGACAATATCAGAATCATGTTATAAGCTCAGCAGCAGTCTTGTGCTGAGGCACACGACCCTCCAAAACTGTTGGTGCATCCAGATGTGTATGTAACACAGTACACACACTGTAGGATCTTTCCCATTCACCACTTTCCTAAATGCTCCCTTCAGAAGAAGGTTACTCAACAACATGCCATCAAGTATTTTTTCAAGTTCTTTTGAAACGCTTCTCAGATAATAATGACATCACTTGATTCAGAAATAGCTTAAGTCCTGGTGACCGGATGGTTTTAGTGTAATGCCTTCCATGTCAGCAGTGTACAACGCTTTTGGCAAATACTGCTGTCAGTGAGCTAAACTGTGAATTATGTAATACAGAAAATGTGTGTGATTTGATTTGTAGCTGCGTCAACTGCACAGTTTCATAGCCTGAGGGGAAGTCTTCCTTCCCCCACCCTTCTAGGTGTTAGCCTTGCATCCAGACAGATAACCTGTGCCCAGAACCTAGGTGAGGGGTTAAATAACAGTGCAAAGCACAGTTCATGTTTCTATACATCAAGAAGGAAAATGAGGGCAACTGTGCATAGTTCATATGGAGGATAAAATATTTATGCATAAAGATCCAGATTTTCAGATGGCATAAACTGGCAAAGCTCTTCTGCAGTTAATGGTACTATGCAAATTTAAAACCTGCTAAAAATCTAACTCATAATACTCTGTTAAAAGATGCAAAGTAGACTTTTTCCTTGAGCTCTCTGAACCAGTATGTAACAGAAGGAACAGAACAGTTAACAGCCTGTTAGCTGTTAACAGCAAGGTTCCTGGAGGCCACCTTCCTCAGCAATAACATCAGCAAAAGACTGATTTTAATTAATAAGATACTGTCAAATATATCTTGCTACTTATGCACAGCAATATGTGCTTCTCACAAAGTGAACTTTCAGGATAACATGTTTTTTTTGACTTACATAGTTCATAAAATGGTAGACTGGTTGTAACATGGACATCATAAATACAACTCACCATGATATTTTTGTGGATGAAGCCTCTTCTATACCTTGCAGGCTTCAGATGAGGGTATTCTTCTGTGCTGGTAACTCTGATATTCCAGACCTTTTTCCAGGCATCATAAAGTTGAACATGCACTGGATAGACTCCTGAGTGGTGTGGAGCCACTGCATAGCCCATGTCAGTTGGAATACCGTGTTCCTAAAACAGAACGGAACAACTGCTTTCAAAAATTTAAGAAACTTCACGTTTGGGCATTGACATTAAAATATGAGGTATAAAAGGGAGATGGAAGGCAGAATGGTGAAGATAAAACAGGATTTTAATACATAAGCCTTTTAAAAATATTTCTATTAGTATGTAGGAAAAAGTGATACAAATATATTTTATGTTGATTTCTTTAATCAATACATTATTCACTGCTGCATTCTTTCAAGTTCTTAAAAGGAATGTGCTCACAAACTAAGAAGTCACAGAGAAAACTACTGGCACATTTGGCATTTGGCATTTAAAATTAAGAAAAAAAAAAAAAAGTGATATCCACTACATTCCCCTACACAATTACTTAGTTGAATTTCACAGAGGATCACCAGATTTCCCTTCTAATCCAACAGAAGCATACACCATATTCAAACAAACAAACAAACAAACACATCTTAACTATTTTTGTATCATTTTAAAAAAGAAGAAAAATTTGCCACTTGTAAAATCCTGAGGATAACAGGCAGATGTTCCAGATTATCGCCTTTTGTAGCACATCTTTCATTTTTACAGATTTCTATCATTTATCTTGTTTACGTACTCATCTTGCCAGTATTACTTTATCTAGAAATTCCGTTTCTACTCTTGTTTCTGGTTTCCAATGTACTCTAATGAGTTCTGATACTTTATCTGTTTTCTTTCAGGTTACTTTTCAAAAGACAGTATACAGCAGATATTTCTGTGGTATCTGGTTAGTACAACACACTGTCCATAGGATGTTGTGGTGGAATGATTTAGGAAATCTGTCTTTTGCACAACCACTGCATTAGGTTTAAGAGCTTTTTATATTGTTTATATTTGCATCATCTTCACCACATTTTAAAATCACACTTTGTTTGCCAAGATAAGATACGGCTGATACCTGGGTTCCTTCCATTACATAAACCAGTTATTAAGGAATTTGAAAAACTCTAAGTCTTCTCCTAAAGAAAAACGGGTTCATGACATTTGTAAAATAATCCTTCTTCATCTTTGTTGGAGGAGGACTGGACTACTGCGTGAGATCAAATGTACTGGATGGGCAGGACAACAAAGATGAGGAAAACAGGGTAGACTATAAAAACTGGTGTGCTGAAAAACATGGGACTTTTTATACAAGGGATTTAATGCAAAAGGAGATCAGGTAGAAATGAAAGAAGACTTTTCAACCAGAAGGAAAAGCCCGAGCAGAAAATGAATCCTGTAGGAAGTGCTAATAACACACTGTGAGGATTGTTGAACAGATCCCACACAATACAGTGAGGAAGAGAACGCAAAAAGAGACATTCTTCATCTGCCTACATTTGAAAAGTTCCTGTGCTGCCTGAAGTACAAAATATGCACAGCCTTGTTTGCACCACCACATGGTCACAAAGGTTTGGTACATAAACCCAAGAGGATGACCCCTGGGATCACCCCCCCTTTTGCCTAAGCAAATGGGAATACTGGTAATCGGAACGAGTCATTCACGTTTCTGATAAGAAGGTTAAGTGCTTGCTAATTTTCTGAGCCATCTGGGTCTCAAGAAATACAAATCTGAAAGGTAAGTTCCTCTGAGAACTAACACAGGAACAATAGCATCAGACAGTTGTCTCCATCTATGGGTTTAGGTCCCTCGGTGTAAGGACATCCATTCTGCCCTTTGACAATAAGGCTCACATACTCAAATTTTCTTCACATACTCAGAAGTGATGTGTAAGCAGATTATTACATGGAAGCCCGCGTTACAGCAATAAATATATATATAAGGAATGTAACACGTGTAACAAATTGCTATTGCTTTGACCAGATACAGTAATTTAAATACCCAAGGAATTTACACAAAAGCCACAGTATTTTTTAAATCACACCTATTGCACCCACTGTGTTTCCAGACACATTACAGAAAGCAGCAGCGCTGTGTTTGGGTGTTTGACACCAAAATCTGGATAGCTACCCACTCCTTCCTTCCCAAGTGCTGTAAGAGATTTTTTCCCCTACTTCCACTAGTTTAATGATGTAAAATCGGTGTGTGCTTTGCTTTCCAGAATAGTGAATCTTTTGAATTTTGCTGTAGTTTTCATTGCAGATCTCTTATTCCTTAAATGAGAAGCTCTTCAACCTAAGCTTAGCAGATACCTCTTCCTTACCACAGGGGTAAATCCTCCGGGTGTCACAAGTATCATTAAGTGCATATAGGGTTAAAATTGCATGTTTTTGTACCCATATGTGGGTATATGTTTTTCATGCACAAATGAAGATACACCTATGCATTCGTAATGTCTGCCATTTGTGCTAAGGTTAAACACTGAGGACTTGATATGAGACGTATTGGTTATAGGTAAGATATTACACCTTCATTAAAAGCTCAGAACAAAGCAAACTCACAAAAAGCAGCGTTTGCTTCTGCTCCAGAAGAACATGAGAAAGAAGACTTAAAAGATATGAAGCCTTCAAGGGAAGAAAGGGATTTTTTCCTAATTTAATGGTTACTTTGAACCTAGTGTAACGGCGTGTGTAAAGGCACATAACGTCTAACCTCATTGGAGAATACTGTTTTTTTAATATTTAAAATACTGGTATAATTACCATTTCTCTGCGGCAATTCATGGCACACTAGGAACACATAATGGGACCTAAGATTTTATCGCCCCAAGGTTGGTGTAGCTTTTGCCTCGTTGCTCCCCGATAAGATCCAGGCACCCGATCACACTACACCCACGGAGCACACAGTCTGTGGCTCTGCAGCTGGGGTGCTGTATGCATAATGTGCCGAAGTAGGAATAAGCAAGATCTGTCCTATTGCTTTCAGTGCTTGGGGAGATGAAGAACGGCTACACAACCCAGCTTTACACTATTTAATTCCATCATCAATATTTCAATTCCTCTTCCTTTTATCTTAATCTCGTCTACTTCACTCAAGCATGCATAAACATCAGAAAGAATAATAAGAATAATCTTTATAGAACACAAGGAACTGCATTCTCTAACGTCCCATTTAATCTTCCTCATTCAGCTCTAAACAAATGTCTGAATTTTAAGTTTTTTTTTTTTTCCCCCCATGATGGGTTTTACAATATGCAGTAATAAATAGGTAATCAAAATCTTTCATTCTAATTATGAGCCTATCATCTTCAATGTATTAGTGCCTTTTCAGTCACTAATTCCCAAGTTTAGCTTTTCACACGCATTGTACACATTCAGTTTGCTGATACCTCATGTATTATCATTTCCAGACACTTTCAAATAAGCAGAATGCTTATCTTTGTTATTAATCTAAATTCTTTAAGCAAATGAAACAATGATTACAATGGTACTACAATGTAGCTTTAGACATAAAAGAAAGTTTAACATATCTATAAGTATTAAGAGTTTGGAAGTAGTGAGGAAAATAGGAATTGTTGAAGTTACCTAAAACAGCTGAATATGAATTATTCTAATAACATACCTTACGCATACTGATAACATACTTAATAACGTACTAATCTTGTAGACTAATCACAGGGGATCTTAGGTCCTTTTGCATCACACCAGAAATACAAGAACTCATTTCATTTCCAAAGGATCTTTAAACAGTACATGGATTCACAGAGAAAAAGGAAGGTTAAGAAAACACACAGGGTGTTCAAATTTTCATGATTCTAACTTTCACTGAAATACTTTCTCTAAAGCAAACAGTAAAATCTAGCTGGCCTATACTCAGTACAACTATAGCTTACAGTAGACTTGGTAAAATCTGTGGTAGGAAAAAAGGATGCATATTTCCTAAAAAGTTTTCAAATACAAGTTTTAATTGCTTGATATTCTTGGTCTATACATTCCTCCTTCGCTCACTGACACATGACCATCATCAATCAGCATGCTGGTTTTTGTAGTGGTACTTCAAAGCTGTCTCTTTTTTCAAGGAGCAAAGTAATTGCCTACCAGCTAAAAGGCAACCACTGTGTTATAAACAGGGGGAAGTAAAATTAGGCTGTTGGAAGCATAGAACCTTTTCTGCAAATGAGCTGTGTTTTTGGAGGTATTTTGATGTAACGCTTCTTTATGTCTTTACGTTCAACCAGTTCAATAGCCTCCCATTGCTATTAGCCCTCATATCCTATTATCTATGCAAAATACAACACTTAAATAGTAAAACTTCCATTAAAGTTTGCCAGCCTAAAAGACCACTGAGAACAGCTGAGGAGGCTGTATAGCAGCAGATCTGGAGCACATGCTTTGTACCACGCTCTGCTTTTGTCTTCCAGACATCTGTGAGTTGTTTACACAGCTTCGCTGCTAAAGCATTTGAAAACATACTAGGCTGTTTCCAAATCTTAACTACTCTGTCCTACTTCTCTACAAGTGCAGTAGTCGGGGAATAATAGGGCAGTTGATGCTCTCAGCGCACCTGGGTAGCTCAGAACACAGACAGAGTAAGGTCATTATCTGTGTTGAGACCTTGGCTTCTGCCAGCTGTTAGCAGCTCCGTAGTAGCTTTTGTATTACTCAGGGACTTCAGAGGCACAAGAGTCTCAGGCCCTGTTTCTGTCACCCTAGCTGGCTGAACATTACTGTAAAATTCTGTATACAGAAAAGCTGGTGTCACCAGCCAAATGCAGCACGATAGAGACCAAACTTTCAAATAGTCCATTAAGCCTCCTCTCCACTTCCTTGTCCCCCTACAGCTGTAAAGGCAGAAAAAATGGTTTCTGAGATTTGGGTTGTGACATTTAATTTTTAATTGATTACAAGAAAGCATATTTTTCAGACTGTAAGCTTTATAAGTGTGTGAACAGCAGAACTGGAGGGGCCCTTATCTCAATTTAACAGTTATCTGTATAAATCATTGTATTTTCTTTTTGTATTTTCAGCACAGTTGACTAACACTACATTTACAGATCTAAAACAAACCTCAGTTTTCACTGTCTTTAAATCTCAACGTAACCTAACCCGTAATCTATCTTTGGAGCACAAGTATGGTAACAGTGGACTGCAGCAGTGGGTATTGTAGTTGAAAACCACAGCTGAGAGTGACCAGGAATCATCATGGGTGATTAAAGACACTCTGCAAGATGTCATGGCAGGATAGGAGGCTAATCCAGTACAGAGAAAGTTTCCTTATTGCTCCCCATAGTTAGACATGAGGGTGAACCAAGACGTTCTTTTTTTTTTTTTTTTTTTTTTTTTTAATATAAATTATATGATATACCTCCTCATTTATCTCTTCTCTATTGAGAACACTGACGTATTATCAGTTTATTTCATAGGACTACTTCTGAGCTCCTTGTCTTCCAAATAAAATCCTTAAATAGCTAGTCTTTCTCTACATAGCAACTTTACAGCTTCAAAACACCTTGTAGTACACCTATACACAACAAAAAACAACTTGTAATTACAAGGGGCACAGTTAATGGGGGAAACTGCATCTGGTGTAGTCAGAGCTGTCTGAGCATGTATTTTTTGCATTAATCAAAAATACAAGTCACTGTAAAAGAGATCTTCACCATTACCTAACAGAAAAGACTGTACTGGATTATTAAAATTGTAATAAAAACTGATAAAAAGTTATAAAAACAAGGAGGTTCAGTGTGAATTATTTTTCTAAAATGTGTATTCTCCAAAAGGATGAGAACAATGTTTCCCTGAGCTATTTTACCATGTGTGTGCCCTGTAGGTGAACACAGCTGTTTACAACTCCCTCAGGTTAGCCCTGGTGAAGTGCTCTATCAATCGGCTGAGGAACCCCCCAGCTGTTCTGGTGGAAGGATTACTTAGCACAACCTCGTGCCTCTGGAGCTCCCTTAGTCATGGGGTGCAAGATCTGTGGGAGAGCTACTTCACCTGAAGTCCAAATCTGGGGACTATTATGCTTCTGAGGCAGCATAGACCTACCTCTTCTCTCACATCCCCAGTGCAGTTACATTAACTTCTAAGAGAGTCACCTTCGACAGTGATGGGAGCAGGGAGGAAAATAGAGTATTTATAGAGCACGGGGGAGGAAGGAACCAGTGGCCATATTACTCCTTGCCAGCACACAGAGCCTACCCAGCGTTCAGGAACTTTTCCAGAAACTGTCATTCCAGGGTTACCAATTCTGGTAATTTCCCTTCGTTTTACTTAATCTATAGTTTTGATCCCCCCAAATAATACCTCACTTCAGTGTGCTTTATGTAACTGCCTTTTTCTGGTACTTGCTTCCTCTTCTACCATTTAATCTAGTTTTCTTGTACATGGCAGAAATAATTTAGTCCCCAGAGTACTCGTAGATGTTGAAACCACTCTTTTCAAATACACTTAAGTAATAAGGTATATTTATAATCAAATATAATTTAAATTTAGCAACATACATTTATCCGGACAAGTAATATACTGTATTACATATGAATGTTATGGTTTGGTTTTACTGTATGCAATTAACTGTTGAGAAGAGATAAGGATTTTTTTTTTAGTATCAGTAGGCCTAAGGATCCGTTTTTATTTTTTCTTCTCTTCTCACTGAAGTTTTTTCCAGAACTTTGCTGTAAATAAATAATTAGTAATGGCAATGGCTTTCAAAATAAGTTTTGATAAAGTTGATCTAAAGGGAATATATGGGATGTTATTAGATATCGCCACAGAAACGCATCTTTGAAAAAGTGGAACACTTCACTAATTCTAACACACCGTGTTTTCACAGTCATTTGATATGTTTTGACAAGAGTATTTATTCTAATAAGGATTTTTTTTTTCCCTAATCCAAACAAGAGGTTATTTGGACAAAATTCTATTTAGAAGAATTTTGCACTAGAAGATACATATTTTTCTAATGCACCTTTCCAAGACTGGAAAGTAGTCATTCTTCACACTGGAAGTTTTTTTCCATTTATTTATTTTTTTTAATAAATACAAACTCAAACTTGTAACTGAGAAGGAAATTCAAACTGTAGAGAAACAGAACTTTTATACCACAGGGACTGTGAAAATCACTTTATCAAAAACTTATTTTTTCCATTCATTGGGATTAAAGTAAATTCTACAAGCACTGATTTTCTTACAGAATAGAAAAAGTGGTTTCTGAACGCTCAAATTCAATATAAAATGTAAAAATATTACTTACTAAGGCAAATTTTTTGTTGAGGATCATCTGCTCTACCAGTGATGATTCATTGTGGAAAAGATGAGGCTGCATGTGACTCCACATATGGGGAAACCACCAAAACTCATCCACAGACCTCAACAACAGGTCATCGCCTTCATCTTCCTCCTCGGTGCCTGAAAAAAAAAAAAAAAAAAAAAAAAAAAAATTATTTCTTGGAGTATAGTTTCTACTTCTATTATATTCTTACAAATATTTGGAAAAGAAGGCAATTGGCAAAATAAAATTTGACTGTTGAAATTACTAAGAATTTTAAATGTTTCCAAGTATATATTCCCTTTCCTGAAATAACCATAGTCAGGTAAAATACAGAGAGTCCCGTTTTGATGGCGTCTTGAATGTATGGCACAACACTGTTCTCACTCGCATGCTCTATCAATAACATAAGCAATTAAGGGACAGAAGCAGGGAAATTGTGTACAAGACTGTTTAGTACTAAGGATAAATGAAAATATTGACAACTCTTTTTTGGTATTCTGTATCCAATTGAAATTCACTCTCCAATTAAATTTCCTTTTGTTACCTGAGGTATGTGGAACTAATTTTTTCTAGCAGCCTTTTCAGAAAGTTATGCAAAACGCAACTGTTTGCTCTTCCCCTACATTCCAGTTACAACCTATTTAGGAGTTCCCAAAAAATCTGCATCTTTGAAGATAAAGAGTGGCTGGAGCCCACCAAGTTATTCTCAGCCCCCAGATCTGTCTTTTCAGATGCTCTCCCTGCCTGTTCCTAATGATGTGGTGCCCTGGCACAGACCCTGCAGCAATTTCTAACTAGTGTGCTGATTAATAGGAACTGCTCAGGAAGCGGTGTGTAGCTGTATCATTCCCCTAGACCTCTGATGCTACAGCAGGAAATACGACAGTGACAGGGCCTGACCCGAGCCAGCTGGCCACTTGGATGCTCATAAATCCTAGCCTGCGAGAGAAGCAGCTGCCTCCCAGCTCCCTGCTGGGACTGGCTCATTGCCTACACTCCCTGCTGGGGTGCACCCAGGCACTGCATGGAGTGGGGGCCGGCGTGTGCCAAGAGCACTGCAGAGACTGTTCTGGTAACCTGACAGCCATGACCATCGCCTTCAGTGCTCATCCCTGGGCCTCAGCTCTGTGCAGGTTAGCAGAGATTTAGCCTGCATCCCTTACAGCACCTCGGGGCTGGGAAGTACCAGGGCCTAATGAGCTGACGGATCAGGACATCTGCTCCTCCACCTCCAAGCTCAGGTATTTATCCTAGTCCCAGTGCACTTTTACTGATAGGCTAGTCCTGTCAAAGGCAGCTAGCTATATTTAAACAAATCCCAATGGGATGCCTTATAAAGGTTGCATGAGCTAAACTTTGACAACCTATTGCTTAACAAATCTTCACGGTGTGCATATTTGCTACTTGTTCCTACTCCTTCCAAAACAGTCTACACGACTTTACAAATCCTTTTTCTCTCTTAGCATTTTGCAATACCTATTCTCTTTTATTCAGTCTTCTCAGCCCCTGTGTTTTCTCCATCAGTAAGGCTTTACTCTCATTAACCCTCTAAACCTACTGCTTTCTCTTCTTTCCTTCAACAAACCTTGTCCAATATTCCTTCTCTGCTGTGTATTTCCCTTTACCTCAGAGGTGAAGGAAAAATGTGTGCAGAAGCATGTAATGATGTATCAGTACCTGTTGGATCATTAGATTTTAGGACTCCATGTGGTCCTATTTGATGTTCACATGCTACCAAAGAAAGTGACAGGAGTGGGTAAAGGTTATAAAACAGCCAGGTGAGGGAGAAGAAACTTTTATTCAAGAAAGGAAGAAAGCCACAGCAGGAGATGGGCTGTACAAGTGCAAGGCTCAACTCATTCAGTTTACAGCTGGTAACTGGGTCAATTTGTACTACAAACACATGATACCTTTGCCAAATCCCAATCAAGAGAAAATAGGCAACCCATGTGCATGCTCCCTCCAAAGCATCTGAACTGTCAACTGGGGCAAAAGAAGCGGGCTGGAAAGTACCTTTGCCTGCCGAGAGACTGGCTTGGCAGCCAGGACCTTTTTGCTGGGCCATTCTAGGCAAGAGACAGGAGGAAAGGATGGGACAGGATGGAGAAAGTGATGCACTGAATGTGAAAAATTTAAGGCATCTCTGGTCTCTCTGAATTGTGCAGGTGACACCTGGTTGGCAGGGGTCAAACATTTAGCTAGTCTAGCTGATCTCTGCTGTACCCAAAAGAAACCTGTGAGGGACTAACCGGTTGTAAATAACTGACTTCTTTCCCTGCCTCTTTTCGTCATGCGGCAAGTCATACTGACCAAGGAGTACAAATGCAAAAAGACTTACATCCCTCTGCTACATAACATGCACAGCAATCAAGCACAGGCAAGTTCTGTGTTTCTTCAGCTTTGAATAGAGCCTTTTTTTTTTTGTTTCCTAGTCTCAGCCAACTTGTCACTTTGTCTTTTTGATATTACTATCCCTCAACTATGACATTATCTTGTGTTGTCTTCTGTCTCTCTCTTCCAAGCTCTCATGTTGTCCTGTTTTGCATGCATACCTTTTTCTTTGCTTGTTCTATATCACATCCTATTTAATACCTTATCTTTTATTTCTTCATATTGCTGCAGTGGCTTAAGTATAACATTATTTTAATGAATAATATATATTGCTATGGTATCTATAAAGTAGAGGTTAAACTATCCAAATGGACAAACTGTGGTAGTTCAAAAGATCACTCAGTAAAGTCAATAGGAAAATTTCATTTGATCGGTGGAATTTACCACTCAAAAGAGGTCAAGAGGAACTGAATTTTAGTAAAAGGGGAGGAAGAATTCAATCTGTTCCCCACAGGCACCTACTGCAGGTGACACACCTTACTAAAACTTTCAGATTCCTCATCCTAAGATGCTCCTAAAGCCACCTAAAATTACTACCTAAATTCTCCAGGTACTCAGGAAATGGTTGCAGAGAAAAATTCATTTCACTAGTCTACATGCTTCCCTCTCCCCATTTCCTGGGACAGGTTCTGTAGTAAGCATCTAAGCTGAAATTTCATGTCCCGCACTTTGTATGAAAGCATGAAGAAACAACAGGAGATGTTTTTATGACACCATCAGAACAGATTCAGTGTTATCCAATGACACATGTAACACATATAAACCATACAGATAACTGTCATTCAGGACATGGACTGCCTTTTGCAAGTTTTCTTCCTGGCCCTGTGACTGGCATTTCTGCATGTCTTGCTGTGCAGGAGGAGAAGGGAACGTTCCTCTTACTCAGGAAACTTAATAGCCTGACAGGATACTTTTCTGAAGGGCTTAGTCTTCTCAGGCTTAGAAACTACAGCTTGGCTC
Organism: Nettapus auritus; assembly: GCA_011076525.1. Classification (NCBI taxonomy): domain Eukaryota; kingdom Metazoa; phylum Chordata; class Aves; order Anseriformes; family Anatidae; genus Nettapus; species Nettapus auritus. The sequence continues at coordinate 21,541,139 of CM021768.1, forward strand.
TCCTACTTCCATGTCATTGCTCTCCTTACTGGACTACTACACAAAGAATGAATGCAATCATTTTTAAGAGAGAAATGTAGCTGCAAAGAGGTATTTATGGACTCTACCTACGCGGTTATTTCCACAGAGACGTAGCTCAAACAAAAGGTTAATCCAGAATAAGAAATTTAAGAGAAAAAAATTGATTTGATAAATAACAAAAATTATGTCCCACAGCAACCTGGAAGAAAGAACGTTTTGTTTTTTCAGTTACACTAAAATGAAGGAAATTACTCCCCCAACTTAGACCGTTAGTCCCTATCATTCCTATGTCCTTCAGTACTACAAAAAAAAACACCATAAAAATGAAAGTTGTTTTAGTTTTTCATTCTTACCTGTGTGATAGAATTTCCCTGAAAATCCCAGGTTGAAAGTAAAATTTGTAATCTGAGCTCTCAAAAGATTCTGAGTGTTAAGCAGGGCCTGTAAAAAAACATATAACTGTAGCAAACTACATCTGGCACAGAAATTTAATGTAACAACATAAATACTTTTAAAGGCATGTATGTTTCCAGTTGTTTTCTCTCTATAAAAGCAGCACTTTATGTATGACAAAGAAGTGATATTTTAATTACCATTTAAAGATTAAAGACAGGATGCAAACTGCATTATTTTTCTTATAAAGGTGACCAGCTACTAAAAGCTGTCTTACTCCCTGGGTAATTAGCCAGGGAGACAAAGACACATGCCAGTGAAAATACCTTTTTCTTTACTCAATAAATGTGGAACACAGCCAGGATGAAAACTCAGATCTTGTGTCCCAGACTGCTGCTCTGTTTGCTAGGGTGAATAGCATTTATTACAATTACTTTTCTCTAGATCAGGTCAAGCACATACACAGCATGCATTTATTAATGTTTTGAAATTACTGTCAATGAAAGAAAAACACACAGAAGGACAGAAAGAAAGAAGTTCAATGAAACCTATTCCACATCAAAAAACTTAATCCTACTCCCAAACTGTGATTCATTTCTCAGACAGTTACCATCCTGGCTGTCAGCAGAAATGTACTCATACTACATTAGTACAAACAAAAAAACAGCATGCAGAAAGATGTGGGAAATCTATTAGTCATCAGATACAGCTTCACTCTTTGACTTCAACATGTTCCCCTTCATCTGTCACTCCCAAGATTTACAGATTACTTTCAGGAGTTATCTCCCAAACTCTCCTACTCTGCTGTTGTTTACTAATTCCATTTTTCAGGGGTAATGGAGAAAACCTAGCTCTCCAATACAAAAAAATACAAAAAGTCAAACCCCTCTGCAAAGCAAGAACAAAACTTAAAACCAAAAAGCCTCCTCTAACATGAGGCCCAGACCATGCATTCCTCCAAACAGCCAGCCTCGAGCTCGAGCTGCCAGTAGCTACTTTCTGAGCACATTGGGCTCCTCAAGATTTGTGAGACTGCACACAGCACAGCCAAGCCACATGGCCAGCCACAGCACACAGACATGCCCAGGCACTCGTGCCGACTGGTAAGTAGCAACACCTTGGAAATGAAAATTTGTACGTCAAAAGTCATCAAGGAGTTTTCAAAGTCAACATACATTATACCATAGTTGTTTTACTATACTACTTAAAAACAATGCCCTTGTCGGAAGTAACTCAAAGTGTGTTGTGAAAGGGGTGAGCATTTAAAATCACAAAAAAATATTAAAATCACCAGAAATTTTCAAAAGTTTAAAGGTGAAGTAGGCATTTCGCTCTTTGGATTCGATGACAATTTGCAGCCTTGAGATACACGACCCTTATGGCCATTTTCATTGTATTAGCAGCTTACAATTTATTTTAAACCAAAAAGCTAAAGACAACAAAATATTAGTACAGAAGTCAAGTCCTGGTTTGGAAATAGGCATAGCACAGTTAAGTTTCTTAAAATATGGCCCTGTTTCACAGACCACAGTGATATCTACCTTATCAGACAAGCTTCTGGGCACGCAAGCTCTCTTTCGGGTCTTTTAGAGGGTTCACCTACCTCAGTTCTAATAAAAGTACGACCTCTACCTACAAACTCGGTCAAGCCTGCCTCCTTAAGCTATTGTACCTACATCACGTTGACAAAGCCCAGCAAAGGCTGACAGTTGCAGGGGGCTGCCCTACACACCAGCCTCTAGAGGCTGAAGGCAGCAGGCACAGAGAGCTCCCCATGCCCAGCGAGAGGTAGAGGCACCACAGCGGGTACCTCTACCCTGCTCTGCGCTCCCCTTCCAGCGCTGAGCATTTCACCTGGCCCCAGTGACAGACCACAGCACTGCCAGAAGGGGAACACAACAGCCAATCTCTCTTTACTATCCTATTCATCGCTGTCACGACAGCCCCTCACCTCCATGGCTTCTTGTCCCTGGCCCCTCCGCTGCTGCTGGGATAAGAGGAGCCCTGGGGGAAATGTGGGGTGAGGCCACGGCCCACTGAGACTGAGGCTGCAGCAGCTCAGCAGCCTCTGAGCTGCTCTGGGAGGCTGGTACTTTGAGGGAGCTGGTCGGCAGCAATAGGAGAGACAGTCCTTTCGTCCCCGTCCTGGAGGGCTGTAAAGCTGAATTTTGCTGACATGGCTGACAAAATACAAGTGCTTTCACTTCTGAGTCATCATTAGCACTTGCCTCATTTTCCATTTTGGCAGACCAGTGCATTAGGCATTAAAACTACATCAATCACAAAGCTAAACCTACGAATGAGCCATTGTGTTTCTGCCTCCCGTGCCCAATGGTCCTCTCGGGAAGGCCATCAGGTTGCCTTCCCATCATCCTGCCTCTCCCACTGTCCTCTTCAGCACATAGCTCCAGCAACAGTGAGAGGACGTGTCCTGGTTTCAGTTAGGACGGGGTTAATTTTCCTCCTAGCAGTTGGTAGAGTGCTACGTTTTGGATTAGGATGAGAAGAGTGCTGATAACATGCCGATGTTTTGGTTGTTGCAGAGCAGTGCTTGTACCAAGCCAAGGACTTTTCAGTTCCTCGCTCCTGTTTTGTCCTGTCAGCGGGCAGGCTGGGGGTGCAGCTGGGAGGGGACAGACCCAGGACAGCTGACCCAAACTGGCCATAGGAGTATTCCATACCATCTGACGTCATGCTAAACAATATATAGGGGTGGCTAGCTGGGATGGGGGGGGTGGCTGCTCAGGGATAGACTGGGCATCGGTCAGGGGGTGGTGAGCAATTGCATTGTGCATCACTTGTTTTGTACACACTATTATTATTATTATTTTTGTTTTCTATCTTAATAAGCTGTCTCTATCTCAACTCTCACTTCACTTTTCCATTTCTCTCCCCCATCCCAGGGAGGGAGGGGGGAGGGTGAGCGAATGGCTGTGTGGTGTTTAGCTGCTGGCCAGGTTAAACCACAACAGGAGGCTTCACAGAGCACTAGCAGTAAGGCAAAGATCACCCTCTTCCACTGGAAAGGAAAGCCTGAAAAACGCCCTGCAAACCACAACCTTTAAAAAGTAAAACGAGTAAAATGAAGCGCAGAACAGAGATCATTGAAAACAAACTTGAGCCTTCTGAAGTAGCGTATTGAGAGACATCGTGCACCAGCGTAACAAGGACTTTTGCATAGCCAAACTGAACAAGGATCACTGAGGAGGCTCGTTATCCTAATGAAAGGTAGCAAATCTGCACAGGATATTACTAAAACCATCCTTGAGCTGCTGGGAACTGATTCAGTGGAAAATTTATCTTTTTAGCAAAAGGCACAGTTAAAAATGTAGGAGGTAAATGCTATGGCTATACACTTCTTAGATTAACAGTATGTAACTTTGAATGAAAGAGACTCTGAGTACAGCTTGACAGCGAGATGACATGAATGGGCTGTAAAGCTCTGCTCCTCAGAATTAGGTTCAACAGACCCCGCCAGAAGAATGAAACATACGTTTAGAAACCTGTCAAAAATATCACTCTGAAGGCGTTTGTGTATCAGGAAAGTAGGTTCCTCAGAAACCCAGCAGGGAGGCAGACCTCTGGATTTTCCTGTGCCATGTGACTTTGAAGAAGTTTAGGGAAAAAATTACATTCACTGTGGTAAAAATTTAGTTACACAGGATAAAGTCAAAGTCTCAAATGAACAGATCAGATTGGTAACATGACTTTATTTCCAAATGTGTAATATCAAATATAAAAAATCTCAAAGCTATCTGCCCCCTTCCTAGCAAACTGGAGGACTACTGTGTGTAGTCTCTGGCTCCAAAACATTTAAATTAAATTCTTTATGGTGTGTTTACTGCCCCTGAGCATTGACCTCTGAACTGTAAGGAACTGTGATTTGGTTTTGAGCTGATGGTCTTATCCTCTACCTTTCTAATATCTTCACAGCTTCCCAGTGATGGAAAAACAAAGGAAAGAAAGCAGAGAAGCTGGAAATGCTCAAGCTTGGAAGAGCTTGCTGCTGCACATCCAGGTGTGCTGCAGCCACCCAGCTGACTGGAGAGCTGTGGTTTTGGGTTCGCAAATGGCAGGTGAGAGAAGGGTAGCAAAAAGCCCGTTGTGTTTCCATGATACTGCACTGGGAGTTAGCGTTACTGGTGTAATTATCACCTTCTCACATCCACAGCTGCCTGGTGGCTGCATTTTCTTTAGGGCAGCGGTCTCTAAGACATCCCTTGCTCCACTCCTGACTGATCTCTTTCCATCACAAATAAAACAAAAAGGAGAGTAATGGAGATCTGGAGTTCACCTGCTACAAAATGAACCTCAAAAGAGAGTCTGTTGCTTTTTGGCCACCTTATTCTCATTAAAACCAACAGGTGTTTTGCTAAAATCTAGTGATGCTGTTTGAAAATGTACCAGCTAATACCAAGGGTGTAGCTGCTCACCTGCTCTGTCTGCAAAGAGGGCATGTGAAAACCTACTGGAAACCATCTTCTGTACAGACAAGCTGAGATAACATTTGAGTTGTCGTGCCTATGATTATTTTCTTGGTGACTTGACATTTTACGCATTTTCAGGTTCTAAAAACAAAATGTTAAAACTCATGAAAAATATATAGTAGCAGATGGCGGGGACTATTACTGTGAGTTTCGATTAGAGACACTGAAAGAGAAGCAGGGGGGAGGAAAAGCCTGAAATTTCATTTCTAAATGCTATTCTATACACTGAAGGTAAGCTGGTGATATTTATTTTATGATTGCTTTATGAAATGTCCCTCTGGGTATGAGATGTTACATAAATATGCTAGTAACGAATAATATATTTTAGAAACTGTTTGGTAAAATCTACACGTGTTTATAAATAATTATTTAGTATATTTGTTATACTTCCTGTAAGGAAAATGAAGTGCTGGATGTGTAATCACTATTAGGTACGCAACTACAATAGAGTATTTTCTTTTAAACTTTTCCTAGCTCACATATTAGATTTCAGAAATTCCTTTCACCAGAAATCAAATGTGAGAATTCAATATATGATGAGACCCCTTTGTTCTCCAACAGTCCAAAACGATCTCAGAAAAAGGTTCTGTTACAATCCAACGAATAGATCAAATTTGCCCTGACAGCTTAGAGTTCTCCCAACCCTTGCATCTGACATGTTTATAGCATAATGAAAGGAATATAAGAAATCATGTATGTTGTAAATAAAGTCAGATTCTCAGGTGATTAATCAGCTCAGCAAATGTAAGTTGCTGTAACTGCCAGGGGAATCTCATGGAATTTTGAATTTAAGAGAAAATAGGCTCTAGGATCACAAATGGAGCAGCAAAAGCTAAGAGAATTATTCTTGAATTGAAATATTCACACAATGAAAACGCATGAAAATCCCTGCCCTTGTATACAGATGGTCTCCTTTCTTGATAACCATAATATTTAGCTCTTTTTTTATCAGTTTTCATTCAGAAATGTCCACTATGTTTACAAAAGAAACATTTTTATTTCATTTGTCTCCTCTTGCAGACAGGACAAACAGAGAATCAGACAGATGACATGGGTTGTCAAAAGCTTTTGCTCAAGTAAATCAGCAGCAAAGCCAGGAACAAAACTCCTATTGCCAGACTTGCTTCTCATCTCCATAGTCAGGAACCCGTTCTTCTTCATATACCTCCTTGCAGGATTTCACTTTATAGCCTGTCACAGAGATAACACAAGTGTCAACTTGTCTTTGGTAAACAGACAGTAGTAATTGCTTCAGCATCAACAAGTTTTTCAGGCCCAAACATCTTGGCTGATCAAACAAATAAGTTGGGAACACTAACTCTGTTTTACTAACTACTGTGTATTTCTGTAGTCATAGCAGCATATTTTGACTATTTTCCTCCTCAAAAACTGTTGGAGGACTTAGACACCTGAAAAACAAAACAGTTCGTAACCCTGTTAATTTTACTTGTAATCAATTTTAACTAAATTGGCAGGGAAATAGACATAGCCTCACAATGCTGCAGCATTAACATGCTCAACTTCAAATTAGTACGTGCTTTCATGTTGGTAAGAAAAAGAAGAAAGGTCAGCTTCATGATTTTCCAAGAAAGTCTATCTTCTCCTCCTTTTTCCAGGAAAAAAAAGTCTCATTTCTAGAACACTTGCTTTAGTGTTTCATATTACATTAGGAATTACTTCGCTTCTTACATCGTACTGGCTCTTTATAAAAGGCAAGGATTTTCTGAAAAGCTAAAAAGATTTAGTAAGTATAGTCTGAAAGCACATGAGTTAAGCACAGTCTTACACAGAAGCAGCTTTAACTTTCTGTAGCATGTTTCCTTTGCCACTTTGACTTCTGACTGGAGGTCTTAATACAGGGCTTTAATGAGCTGCAACCGATGTGATGTCCTTTTACTGTACACTTCTAGTGCCATTGTTTTGCCTTTCCCGAGCTTGTCCAAGCTCTGAGGAAAGATCTGCAACTGAAGCTGCTTGGGTACATACAAGCACAACATCTGCCTCCCTCCATCCTTCCTTTCTGCAACATCCAACCTTTCCTGAAGTTCCTATCCATACTGCAAATTCACTTGCTTAAAAGAAAAAAGACAGCGAGGGAAGAAATAGAGAAGTGAGGAATGTAACATACGACTGAAGTTTGCATTTATGCAAAGTTTGCATTAATACATTCAAAAATATTGATTTTTAGAGCACTGTCCTTTTTTTCAGCAGTTCAACAACCACTATTTGAAACTTCCCATGTGGACTTTGAGGCTTCTCCCTTTATTTTGCATGCCAGCCCCTAAGCTTTGAAGCAGCAGCAAGGTGTCCAGCGTTAGAGGCGAGACATGGCTCGGTGTGGCAGCATGGCACAGAGCAGAGCCCAGGCTAACAACCTGTGCCTTGGGCTTCTTCTGGCACTGCTGGGGTTTATGGCAGAAAAGGGAGAAAGAGAGATGGGGAGAGCTGAAGGGATCCATAGGAAATGTTGCAGGAGTGTGATAAGGGACTGAGAGTGAGTCCCAGTGATAGAGCGACCAGGGGATGGGAAGGCAGAGGCAAGAATTTGGGGTGTTTGGAGGCAGCAAGGCAAGGAGAAACAGAAGGTAGTGTCAATAAGGGTCCCTCCCAAATGACTGGGAATCATTATTTTATTAGACAGACTATTTTGCTTCTGAGGAAAAATGTTTCCCTCATGATAAATTATGTATTTCAGAACATCATTAAAATTCAATATCTATTCTTCCTGGATTTCTAAGACTATCATCTTGACACCCATTACCATAAACATTTAATCTATGCAGGAGAAAGAATAATTGCTTTGGGTACACCGGGTATATTTTGATATCCTTAAGACAAAAGGAGAAGACCGCTTACATTTTCCCTGTGCATTCTCTTAACAGAGTTGATGCTACAGATAGGGCAAGGGAAGAAAACTAAGATCTCCAGCCTTTTCAGCAAAGCGTTTCTCAGGCAGAGTCCATACACTACGAACAGACCCTAAACCATGTAAGCATGGGGAGGACACTGCTCTACAGTCTGGCAGAATCAAGGTTTCCAGGAGGACACAAGCCAGCAAAGATGAAGACTGTTGAAACAGGGATGGAAAAGCCAAGCTGCTGACAGTAACTGTGGTCAAGTTCATAAGGCATCAGATTCTAGGTGAGCTGAGGACATCTGTGCCTGCTGCTTTGTACAAGAGAATTAAAATAGTGAAAAAAAACTTTAACATATAGTAACTTACAGAAAAAAAATACTCTTTCAATTAAAAACAGATTTTGAAAAGTCTGCCAAGTCCTTTAAAAATTAACAGTCAAAAAGTACCATACGCCAGCAAGATGCCTGTTTACAAAGTACATGGTACAATTTAAAACAGAAAATTCGTGCAAAATTCTTTGAGGAAGAGTTTAAGTCCCTGGTGTCAGTTACTTAAAAATCATTATGGTTTACTGACAGCTAGCTTCTACCTGCACCAGTTAGCTAACGGCAATACCTCAGAGTCCAAATCTTTAATGTGCAGGACAGGCAGAGCTCCCTCCAATGGCATTAGCTTGGGCTGTTTGCCCCATCCGTTCATCTGAGGATCTTAACAGACCTCCTGTAAGTATTAGGGACCATACCCAACAGTTATAGAAGTCAGAGCAAACCTTCTCAATAAATTAAATAACTCAGTAACTCTGCGTCTCTTCCAAGTGTTAATAAATGGAGGTATCATGCTGAAGCCTGATAACATGCATCTCATTTTTACAGTGTCCAATATGATACACAGCAGATCTGATTGTCAAAAAATTCAGGAGACACCTTCAATTTGTGCACACGAATACTGTAACTGTGGTGACATGCAATCCTGATACAGGGATCTGAATTTGATGTCCAATAAAATATACTAAAAACGTACAAGTAGCCACTTTTGATACAAATCATTTGAGACATTTTCCAAAGTCTTCTATCAGAACACACTCTTTTAATGTTACTGGGTCTTCCTTTGGAAGCTTTTTTTGTCACATAAATAGTGATCTCGATGATGGTCCAATTATACATTTTCAAGCAATTAGGCTCTTTCATCTAGATATATCATTTGTACAATCAAGAGGCTTAAGAAATACTTCTAAGTTCTTTAGTCAACTTCTTGGAGGTTGAGATAACAGCTAATGAGAATAAGCTAATTATGGCAAGGTAAATTAAGGTTTTAAATACTTGGTGCCAATAGTATTTAATAAAGTAATGTAATTAGCATTCTGTTTTCAGGATTCTGTATGGAATTCTGCATTATTAGCTCTTAATTAAACTGTACTTTGATGAAAGAGGTGACTAGCACTAAACAGCTTAATGATCTAATTATCCCGCAGTTAAGAGAAAAAGAGCCCTGTATTTCTTTTAATCAGAGGTCAAAACACCTAGGCAACTGAAGTAGAAGTAATACATACTCTACTACTGCACAGGATATTTTTCCTGGATTTTGGTCAGACAGAATTCAGTGGAAAGCTTGTTGGTTCTTGCATTTTTGTCTAACACATCAGCTGCTTGTGAAACAACACATAAAAAGGTAAACTCCCAGTATAACAAATAAAAGCAAGAACAAAGTAACTCTAAAATGCTTTTAAAATCTCCTCATACTAATCCAGTTAAATTCTTGTAAATTGGCAATTGTTGATGAACAAGTACAGCTGGAAACTGAGGTCTGTTAGCCACAGCGCAAGCATTCAAGTACCTGTACTGCAAAGGTACACACACCACTCAGCTGTCTTAACTCTGAACACCTCTTAGGGTGACAGATCCTATGAGCTCTTAGGGTCAGATCCTATTCCAGTTCACCTCTTGGCCACTTTGCTGTGACTGCTTAGTCATGTTTGTCTACACCACACCCCATCAGCAGCAGCAAAGTTATACAAGCTGTTTATTGATTCAGGTAGACACTTGGTACCTATCAGGTACTATCAGGCCTCAACCACTCAGATGCAAAGCACTTCTACGTATGCATCTTCTCTTCAGACAAGACACACTTCGTACCTGGTTTGGTAAGATGCATGGTATTTTGTCAAAGAATTTAGAACATCAAGGCTATTCAATCCATGGGTGTCTGTATTTTACAGAGGTATTACCCAGGCTCCTAATACTATATTCATGATCAGCATCTTGGTGTCTTACTGAATGCTTCCTTCCAGCTTTCACCACTGGGCACAGCAGTCAATGTTTGGCTCAAGGACCAGTGGCTTGTGTGGCCACTGTGTGGCTCCGTGTAGCCACTGAATGTACCCAGAAGGTTCAACACTAAGAATTTCCAGGCTTAATCTCTCCACAGGAGAGACCCCAGTGGCCTCACTAGAATACATACCAAGCAGCAGCAGCCATGCAACTACATGTGCCCTTTTGCACGTGATTATTGTTGGCTGTACGACCCCATCCAAAATGACAATGTTTTTAGAGAGGCAAGTTAGATTCCAGGCCCAGCTTTTCACCCACGGACTGCACGCAAAACAGTAAAATTGTTCCAAAAAACTTGTCTTCTTATAGATATTAGTCCTCCAAACCTATTCCCACCATGCAGTAGCCTGCGTTCTCTCCCATGCTGCTACCTAGGCCTCACCTCCCTTCAGGTCTCCAAAGCCCCTCCATCTAGACGAAAAAGGGACAGTACGTGCCATGGGGAGCCCCAGGGCACAGAGTGCTGATCAGCCAGGGGCAGGTCAAAGCAAAGGAACAAACACAGAGCTCGCTCTGAAAGCTCTGCTGTAGCACAGGCACCAATCTGCATCCATGTCTTATGGCACCCTGATTCCCCAGCAGCCAGGAGGAATTTAACCATCTTCGAGAGCTGTCCCTATCTGCCACATCAGATTGAAACTGGCCAGCTGGTTCAAAAGTCATTAGACTGATGGATTGACAAAGGCAAACGGGAACATTAAAAATGCATGATTTCTTCAGGAAAGGAAAGTTAAAACACGGTGTCACTGTTGTGTACGTCAAGCCCCAACAGTCTGTGACTATGCCCTTCTGAAAAAAACTCTAATTCATTTTTCAGCATCAGTATTCTCAACCTCAGTGCCTGAGCCTGAATACACTTGGACTGAGCTGTCCCATAAGCCCAAAAGCTTGTGCTTCCTCTTCAGCAGAAGTTTAAACAAACAAGAACCTGAAATTTTGTCTAAATCTTTACACAGATGATCACCGCTCAACAGTGGGTGGTATTTATCTATTTTTCCAGAGCATACAAAAACTTAAAGCAATTAAAATTTTATATTTTTCCAGCATTTAAGGGTGATCACTACACAGTAAGTGCAATTACAAAATAAACTTGTTATGTGGCCACACAAAAACTCAGATCTCAGACTAAGGAAAAACAAGTCGCAATTTAGGTAGCTTGAAAAAGTGGCTATCACACGCTACATCTAAAACACTGGTACCAGACAAAGAGAGATTCTTTGGTGTTTTTCTGTTCCCCAAGCACAATAATATTTGTACTGATGTTCACCTGTATATGGTGGAGAACAAGACAGGGACTCAAAGACTCGATAACATGAACATTACAGTCTGTTCAGAAATAGGTTTCTTGTTTCTTTCCCCGTTCCCCTCATGGAGCCTAGAAGATGCCTGAGCTTCTCTTACTACTCAGTCTCTGTAAAACCACCTACCTACCCATCTATCCACCTTTGTTTCTTGTCTTGGGTGAGCTGATGCCCAGCAAAGCTTTTTCTATTTGTGTTCCGCCTCTATTGCCAGAAAAAAAAAAAAAAAAGTCTTTGACCAAAAAGTTTCATTGTCTCTTTCTGTCTCAAAGCTTGATGTCAGGAAGAGCTGGGAATTCAGCCTTCAGCCTGCTCACCAGCTAAGGCTCACAAATACCTATGTTTTTAACCCTTCTTGTTTTCAGTAGTTCCCAAATTGTCAAGTGAAAAACCTGTTACATCACCATTGATATGAAAGAATTGACAGCAAATGAAAAAGCAAGAAAGGAAGGCCAGCATGAAACAGCTGGCATTTCAGCCTTCTCAAGTCCCATGCTTTATGATTATATGTAGTAAACACAGAAAGACTTAGTAAGAACTTGACCTAAATTTGGATAGCTTCATAGGCTATGTATTATTTAAGAGTCAAAGAGAAACACTTTAGCAGAGAATAAAAAAAAAAAACAAAACAGGATTTTTTGTGAAACATGAGACATTAATAAGAGAAACAGAGGGGGAGGATTTAGTTTGAAGTGTTAATAAACCTCTCCTGGTTTTGCATGAGTGCCCACATTTCTGAAAGACAAGGTTATAGAAACTAGAACCAGGTAGATAATTATCCCAGCTGACAAAATCCTACACCTGGGGACTCAAACTGACATACAGGGATCTAAACTGAACTCCACATTTCATTACACTGTATGAATGGGAGAGTACATCTTAGTACAAATTCCTTGCCCATATTACACCGCTTCCAACAGCATATTTCATCCTCCCTTGTTGAATCTAATTTTTAAAGACTTACATAATCCTTTTACTTCCTTTTGAATATTACTCTCTATTCCACCACACGCTATTATAAAGAACTTCTAGCAGCTCTTCAGCCAACACTTGAAACATCTCAGTGCCTTACATCAAATAATGTTTATCCAGCCTCATTGCCTGTACCCTGCAGACATCTGTAGCCTATTGCTTTTTGCTTTGGTCATCATCACTTGCCAAGTTCTTTAGCCTTTACTTTTTCAGTCTTAGCTCAGAAACTTCCTGACTATGCTGGTGTCTCTGTCTAAGCAGTCTCTTGATGGTTCTGATTAAGTGGTGCAGAACTGAGCACAGTCTAGAAACCTCTTCAGCCAGAAACATGAAATACTTGCCTGTTACAAAATATGATTTTTAATAGCTTAAATTTTGATCAATGCTACATTGCAAATTCAGGTGTAATTTCCTATTTATCTAATTTTTAGGACACTTTCAGAAGAACCATTTAAGAAAAATTCTATTACCTTTCTTACTGTCTTCCTTAAAGAACAAAGGATAAGAGAAGTTTGTCACACACACACACAAACCCACACCCCCCAAAAAACACTAAGAACTCTTTTTATAGAAATAAAGGGTTTTTCAAACTCCTTTTCAGTTCTGTTAGAGTTCTATCAAAGGCAAGCTTAAGTTACATTTATTCCAGGTGAGTTTTAAAATGGGAGCAGAGGCACTTGAGCTATTCCCAGGAGTGTTAAACACTGAAAGCAGACCTGCATGAGAGCTAGATGTAGAGCTATGTGGCTTGTTAGCTCCACAGAATTCCTACCAGTGTTCTCAGACCTAACCTGGCACATCGGTACAGCACAGCCTTTGCCATGTGAATTTACTGACTTGGGTTAGAATGAGCTCGTGGATTCCTACTTTGCTTAGTCACTGACCTTTTATTTTTCTCCCCCATTTGTACTTACAAATGTATCATAGTCTACTTTTTTTGCAGTACACAATTATATTTATGGTTTGTTCCCACCATGAAACTGTATTTTAAGGGGCAATACTAATTCATCTCAAGGGCTGTAAAGTGTCAGAAGGAATCTCCTAAGCATTTTTAAAAATTGGCCGTAAAGTCTTTATGCTCTGTCAAACAATTTTTAAAGAGGAAGTAACACTTCTATCTTTTTTATCTTATAAAAAGACACTGAAGTTTGCACAGAAAAAAAAAGGGAACTGGAAGGAGATACAGCATTGTTATTTCATGAGGAATTACATACACACTGGCAAGCTACTGAGTTTCTTTTACTTGGTTTCCTAAGCATGGTCATTCAGAATCAGTCATGCAGTTGCATGGACTTCTTGCAGACTGAGCACGTAACGGCCATTTTCCATGCAGCTGTACTGTCACAACAGCTATGGAAACATAGCCCCACTTTTACTCCTCACTCTTTTTGCCACTGTGCCTTATTATGACTGAATTGGGAAGATGTTAGGCCCAATTTTGCTTTACAGTTAATTATTGACTTTTATACGTCTGCACCGTGTTTCTGTTTGTTGGTTGCAGAAGTTTTATTCAGTTCTGTGAGCAGCAGGAATTTGACAGCAAACTTGTCATTTGAAAAAAGCCCAGAATAAATCCTGCAGCAGCCATTCACAGAATCACACAGAATCACAGAATTTCTAGGTTGGAAGAGACCTCATGATCACCTAGTCCAACCTCTGACCTAACACTAACAGTCCCCACTAAACCATATCCCTAAGCTCTACATCTAAACGACTTTTAAAGACCTCCAGGTCTTCGTACAGTGATAAATGTGTACAGCTCTGCGATAAGCTGTAGCTGCATTGTTATTATTTGTATTACTTAAGTGCTTCTTAATGCCTTTGACATGCACAGAGGCTTAATAAAGAAAGGTGCAAACAGAATAAAAATAGCCTCTGACCTAGAGAGCTTGAAGCATAAGAAAGGAGAGGTACTGACAGGGCATCTAAGGCATACACTGCCTGGATAGCGGTTCCAGCACAAAATCACTCCTGAATTAGGATGCCACACATGCCATTGGAAGCTTGAAAGTTGCCTCAGATCTGGTGCGATAACGTTGAGAAGGTACTTACAGGGCTTTGATGTCCCTCGACTTCCGTTTTTTTTTACTCTCTGGATGTTGTTATTCAGTGAACAACAACGTTCAGCTCTGAAAGTACTGAGCTCGAAATTTCAAAAAGGCTTTTTCAGCAGAGAACTATCCAGTAGAGTCGAACGCCTTACAGCGCATACTAAGGTTTCATTATGTCTTGATTCACATTTCGCTTTATAAATTTTGGAATGACAGGTTTTGCTTTCACAGCCATATGGATCAACCCAAACAGAGCTGAGCTTAGGTTATGTTGACAATACTCAAAGTAAAGTATGCAGAATTACATGCGTTTCCATCTCATCCATGAAAATATTCACATACATTCCTCAAGTGTAAGTTTCTGAGAAGAGAGAAGATGACAGAACTTGCTAGCTCCATGGCTGCAAACCAAACATGATCACTTGAGTATGGCATGCTTAGTGGACAGAAGCATTTGGTGTAGATTTCTCTAAGTGAAGCCTTATGCTCAAGTGTAAAGATAATCTCTGCATAATAAACCAAGTCAAGGGAAAAGCAGAAACAGTGCTAGAAAGCTTTCAGTTAGCTCACCTGATCCTATGGGAGCATAATTGCCTAATTTTAAATAAAATAGGTCTTACAACAAACAATTCTGTTAGGAACAGGAATGAAACTACAACAGGCAGACACCACTAGTAAGGTAATTCATTCAGCCTAGGAACAAAGTATTCACCGGTACACAGAGAAAGCAAATTAAAAAATGAAAAAGAGTACTGTAATTGCTAGAAACATATGCAGGACTGCATCCCTACTGCACATCTACTTATTTGGGAAGTCAACAGTAGATTCATAGAAGCAATTTACTTTGGTAAATCAGGAAGTGTGCTAATTATAAAACCTGTGAAGTTACATCAACACCTAGAAATGCAGCATTTTTTTTTCAGTTGCACAGCAGTTAAACTGCAAGACCTGGGATATACGTAAGCAAAGAAGCCGTCACTTAGTAGGGACGCAGGCAGGAAGCGCAGTATTTTTTCCCCCCTTAAATGTACTTAGAGTGGTTTAACCTCTGGGCAAAGAAATAATGGGATCAATAACAACCTTGTTCTAAGAATGCTAATAAGCTTCCTGAATGGCAGCAAATCATTATGGGTGGAAGGAAGCCCTCCTGCCGTATGTCATGTGTGACGGTCCTCAGAGCATTCGCCTTCATTTGGTTATAAAAAAGGAATCGTATTTCTTCTATTACTTCCATATGGCAGCTGCTAGAACCACAGCATGTTAGTTAAACTGAAGTAGCATTTCAGTGGAAGCACACATGTATCTGAAGATTATTGCAAAAATTAGGAACTTCCTTTTCCTTAATCTCTGTGATTTTACTAATGGCATTATAAGCAAAAACTTGAGAAAGTACCGTGTACAAACACTATATGGGAACACCCCACCATGTGGAAAAAGACCCACTGAGCAAGCAAGAAAGGTAAAACAACTGCAGTCAAACAAATGAGGAGTTACAGCAAGAAGTCCATGGCTTCATTTCCAGCAGTGGCCCTTTCTCTTCTGCCCTACATTTTAAATAATTCCTTTCCTGAAAAGAAATTAATTTAGTCTCAAGTCATCTATTGAAAAGCATCTGCTCTCATAGATAGCCTGACAAAACACACGTGTGCTCAAGTAAAATACCAACTGCAGAAAATCCTGAGTCTTCATTGGCCAGACTCTGGGATTATTTATTTTATTAGTAAATGAGTATTCAGGCAAGTTCCTAACGATGCAATTCATGAGCCAGATCAAGTGGAAAACTATGTTTAGCCACGTGTCATTTTTTCCTTCCTTTTGTCTCTGGGGGTGTCCATATATTTGTTAGAAAAAGGATGGCCCATAATGAGGTGACATCAGTTTTATAAGGTACATTACATATATTTTTACATGGCTAAGGACCACATTCAGATTCCCCCCTTGACCTGATAGAAACAGCTGTTAAGACTTCTCCAGAACCCCATCAGCCAAATAAACAAAAACAAGCCAGCAAACACAGAACTAACAGAAGATGCTAAACTCACAGGAGGAATGAAATTTAGTTTCTGTGTATCAGATACAGCACTAAAAATTAAAGCTTCCTCATGCTTAAAGCACCAACACAAATTGATTCTGAGCAAGAAAGATGAACATCTGCAGATCAACCAGTGCTTACATCCACATTTTTAATACAGAGCAATATGGCTTAGACACACAGCACCCTTTTCACAGCTGTTGTGCCTGAGAAGTTGTGTACAAATGAACAAAGTAGTTCAACCAGCTAGTGAGAATGGGTCAATGCAGTTATCCTTTTGGCATGAGAAGCACAGCTGCCAGTGCTGCTGCTGCTTGACACACAAGCCCTACATGTAGACTTCGTTCTAAGGACCACGCTTGTCCCACAGCCCCAGGGAAGCAGGCAGCATCATTTGTGCAAATATTTCTGAGCCTCCTGGAAAAAAAGGAAGAACATCTCCAGCCTCACAGATCACCGTCCTTCTTGGACATCAGTGGTGACCCAAGCACTGGACATCCCAGTCCCACCCAGATATAATACCTGTATGAATATTAAGATCAAGCATAGACCAGGAATATTTTAACATGAAAAAAATTGAAGTCTACTCTCCTTTGGCCTGACAGTCCACAGAGATGCAATGCAGGTCCTGGCTATTATTAGACACATGGTTACTGTGCAAGGTTTTTGTCTTTGTGCATTTAATACAGCAGATAAACCGTGCAATTAATCTTTGTGCCAAGCTCGTTCCATTGGGTTTGGTTGTTTCTAGCGGTACACAGGTGCAGAGAGGGAAAACAAGGATACACGGAAATGCCCAGCACTGCCCTGGCAATTCCAGGGGTAGGGCATGTGAGACAGACCCATCTCTCCTCTCTCCTGCCACTCCTTTGCAGCCTCTCCTCTCTGGTCAAGGAGTTTTATGCAGCTCTCTGTTCAAACATCAGCACACTCCTTTGAAAACAAATGCTGAGCAGCAGTTGTATCAGTCTTGCTATATTAAGATTCACAGAGCTGGTACATAAGCCAAATTGCTTTAATAAGTCACATATTAATAAAACTGACCGGTAAAGTGCTACATAAGCTGGTTGCAGCCCATAAAATACATAAAAGAATTTCATAACTTTTTCTGAAGTTGTATTTTCGGTCTGAGCTCTAGACAGTGCAGAACACTCCACAGTACTGTATCTGAACCAACGTGCTCCAGAAGTTAAGTCGGACTTCCTAAGGTATCAGCCAGCCAGAGAAACACCACAGTTTCTATTATTCCCTTTCTTTGCCTCTTTTTAGAGGCAAATTAACTTTCAAAGTTTCAAATTAAGTTTCAAATTAACTTGCAGAATTTAGGCTCTCCTATGACAGGAACTGTCTTGTGTCTGGATAGTTCAGGCTTTCTCAGCACTTTCCAGCCACTCTGCCTCCATATAAAACAGATCTAAGCCTGTCAGGCAAATATTCAGGTCACTCCTGTGCAAGAGGAGTTGAAAAGATATGCCATGGTATTTTTAAAGTTTGTATCCAAGAGGTATGCTTTACCATGGGAAGTTCTTATTTCTTTGCACATACACTAGAAGAGGGAAAAGACGCTTAATAGGTTTTAAACAGTAGTATTTATTTAAAATATACTGACTAATGTGGACAAATTTGCAATGTACAGAATAAACAATAAGCTCTTAGGGGAGAAACCTGGTGCATTAAACAAAAGACGAGGCCACCGCCACACTGAGGAAATCTGGACGTGAGGAAATAACGATGACAACGCTGGCTTTGGAACACGGAATGAGATTCATCTGACCAAGAGCAAATGTTTATACTTCATTATACTTCGTCTTAGTCACTCTAGAAACATTTTATGAGCAACAGGAAAATATGTACTTTTAAGGTGCAATTAACTTAACCACTGTCAGCCTAAAGAACTACTTGTTTATGTTGTCTGCTACGGAAAGACAGAGGACTAGCTCTGATATAGATGTGTACATTATAAACCTCAAAGTCTGGGCAAGATGACAGACTGCGAGTGATGGAGACTAAAACACTAGGAATTTATTCTTTCTGGCTAACTCCTCTCCATTATCAGCACACTGCGTGGAACAGATGATATGCAAGAGAGTCACTCAGAGGACAGCTCTTGCTGTCTAATTCTTCATTGAGGATAATGCTGAAAGACTCTGCAGATTCAAGCTTCTATTTCCCATATGCATGTCTCCTAACAGATGCATCGCCTAATTGCTCACAGAACAGAGCAAAAAAAAATGACACCCCCCACCCCTCATGAATGTATATGGTCAATATTAAACTTTTTCCTTGGCAATTATAAAAGAGTAAGAAAATACAGGTACACCTATCACAATATTTTCACGTGTTAGCATGATCACGTGTTCTGTTTGTCCACATGACATGACCAAAGATGCTCATTCAGACCAGAATCTTCCCTAATAACATGACCACCACTGATCCAAAACCAAGCACATGTAGGAGTTACAAGTGGAGAAAAAGATTAGCCTTACATGAAGGAAGTGGAGACATCTCCTGACTTCAGTTCAAATTACCTCTTTTGAAAAGCACATAAAAGGCCAGACAATAAAGAGGAGATCACACAGCTAATGGATTAAAAAAATAAACAAAAGAACCCCCACCGTTTTTCATTCTGAAAGCACGATCAATTCTCAAGGAAATACAGAAAGGGCACATACTGGGGAAATGAAGGAAAAGGTTGACCAACTTCGGTCTACTCCATCATGCTCCACCAGCACTGTACAGTCAGTAGGAAAAAGTCATTTTTACTTTTCCTCCTAATACCAGATGGCTTTTTCCTTGAAAAAAATCTTAGTGCTTTATAGTCTTAAAAATTTCAAAGAGTAACTGTAACAAAAAGAGACAATATTAAATTAGTAGACTGTCAGTGGGGACAATCATGGTCTATTAAGATAAACTCACTTTGTGTATATCTAGATAGATTTTTTCTGTATGTCCATTTTAATGAATTATTTGCACTGCTGAGGCTAAAAGACACAAAGAAAAAATGTAACGCTGTCACAGCATAATGGTCTCTCCTGCTAGACAGATATTAAGAGGAAAAAAAGAACTACTGAAAAATGAATGCTGAGATTACGTTACCGCATTTAAATTCAAAGTGGAAGGCAATTAGACTATGAAAATGTTCTCTTCCATTATTTCTATTATTCCAGAGGAAGATAAAGTAAATAAATATGAAGATGGACGGCTGTTGCTGATACAGCGACTGCTATTCAGTATGGTACGTTGAAGAGCTATGTACTATTGGTCCAAGTTTTATATAGCAACACTTGAATCACAAGCAGGTAGTCTAGCAATCTCAAGTACAGTTTCAGGGTTTGGTGGTTTTGTTGTTGTTGTTTGTTTTTAAACTGAAGAACCTGTGACAAAACTAGTATAAGCTTCATTTGTTGTTTAATACGGCAATCCATTTATCAGTTTTATATAATTTGCATTGAAAAACCATGTTAAATGTTTTCCAGAAGGGCTCTTTACACCTTGTATCCCTGACACTACGGATACTCAATCTGAAGTAGCACCACTCTGCCTAATAGAGATGCAGAAGACATTCATTTTAGAGGGGTTGCTTTTGACTCAATCTCTTTTGAGGCCAATATATACTACTGAAAAGACTACCACTTAACCTTACAACAGCAATTTTCAGTTACGCTCAACTCCACGAAATTTAAAGATGAAAACACTTTAGCCTAACATCCAAACATTGACTATTCTGGCCACTTTGCAAATCTCATTTAAGTACCTGAAGAGGAAATGCCCCTGAAAACCTGGCCTTACTTGCAATCAGAACCTCCCTCCTTGAAGTTCTTGAGAAGCTGCCTGGACACGGTCCCAGGCAGTCTGCTCTTGGTGGCCCTGCTCGAGCAGGGGGCTGGACTAGATGGCCTCCAGAGAGTTCAGTACTGAATCACTAACGAGTTATTATTTTTGCCACCTCATCTGTGATAACCCTCCAGTTTCTAAACTTTGCCCTATCCAGTTAGCAGAACCAAACACATAGCTTTTCTGGATGTTGGAAGCTTTCCGAAGCGTTCTAGATTACTTTGCATTAATTAACAGAGTGCATGTAGAAACATCCACATTGCCCTAAGTAAGCTCAGTCTTATCAGACATGACTATGTCCAGAAAATTTTAACTAGGAAACACACAAAACCAAATTAAAACACAAAAAAGCATTATTCCCAATTCTATATTGCTAGTATTTAAAATGTAATCTTAGTAGAAATGAGTTAATCATGAGTACTGGATATACAATCTTCATTTAGAAACCTCCTTCCACGCTTGTAGCATGCGATTCTCTGTCACAGCCAACACAACAGAGCTCAGTAAAACACTCATGTCTAATAGGATGTCATTTATGCACAAATACACTATACAGTAACTGATTTTCACCTACCATAAATTGATTTTATTTCATTCCTTCCACGTGTCACTGTGCCACAGAGGGTAATTCCTTTGATATTAATAGTAATGAAGATGCATTGCACCTGACAGCCCTAACAACACATTTAATAGAACATTTTAACTTTTAAATAGACGAAGAATCTGAAGGGAACACTTTTTGACGTTCCACTGTTTCAGAACACAGTTCTATATAAATGAAATTATCCTACTTAAAAGTTATTTCCACTTTGATATTATTTCTATTCAATTTGACAGTATTATTTTGGGAAGATAACATTCTGACATACTGCAAATTATTATTTCAAAACAACACAGTTCATCCTTTGGTATCTGCTTTAATAAAGTTTGTCTCAATAGACTCTTATTTCTGCTAAGTAATTCTGGCAATTTGTCATTTTAGGGTAAGTTGGAACGATTATCTTCAGGTGTCATTCAGAGAGACAATATGAAACATACTATTTCAAACTGCTACCGCAAGACATAGCAGGAGATTTATTCAGGCTTTATTTCATTTGTTAACGGAAATTGCTTCTTTTGCAGACCAACAGGAGTTTAGCCACTGATGTGGGTCAGACCTTCCTTGCTTTGCTTCTGTGATTTGACTTTGCCCTTAGGAGACTCTCAAAGAACACTTCCCCACTTCACTCAAACACTGGCATCACCTCCTACACAAAAATACCATTTGTTGGAGTTTCATCTTTACTCCATCCCTTTCCCATGCAATTTTGTTTTGCATAAGGAAAACACCTACTTATCTGAGAGGCATATTTAATTGCAAATGCACAGGACATTTCAGGAACTAGAATATGCTGCAAATTTAAAGCAAATTGAAGTAAATACAAGTTCAAGTCTTCTATAAAACAGTAAATGCAGGGCTACTGCAGCTTGACAAATACATTAGCACTGAAAAAAAAAAAAAAACACAGAAAACCCAGCTAAAATTGTAAATAAATAAATAAATAAATAAATTTTCACAAAAACATTTTCCCTTGCTTCCACTACAAACAGGGAAAGAATCAGCACCTCATAGACTTCTACCTGCTAGGCCAAGTATCAGTTTTGCAAGGTGCTTTTTTCCCCATCTGCTTTGTAACAACACTTCACAAAAAAAAAGGAGGTATACAGTGAGAAATAATGTTATTCCTACCAACCCTGACCTACCACCTCATTTGAACAGCACAACAATACAGAGTGAAAAGCGACCTTCAGAAATGTACCAATTTAAAATGTTAAAATGGAAAATTAACATTTTTAACAAAGTTATTTAGTGACAGAACAAGATTTTAAGACCTACATTAACAAAAAACCTTCCTTGCAAGCAAGAGCCATAAAACAGAGATAAGAAAGGTGAAATGCTGCAACCAACCAACTCCTGACATTTGAAACCTGTTTCAAACAGCTAATAATCCAAACTGTTCTTCAAAATTTATGTTGACATTTACTTTTGTTCACTACATTTCCCTCTTGCTTGTAAGTCTGGCAACATGTATGTTACATACTAATAGATCTTAGGTCCAGCTCTGAAGTCTTGTGCTGCTTTCAAATGCTTTTGAAGTATGTGTTTAGATAGGTACATCGGACTACAAAGTTAAATGCTGCAATTATTTAGTTAGAACCATGTGTGTTTGGGAGGGGGCAGTGAAAAACGAAAACAGTACCTCTCCTACCCCCTTTCTTTTAACAGTTACTTAGCAATTAGTCATCTTTATTTTCCTTTTGGGAGACTATTTTCCATTTATCCTAGAGAGAATGTAATTCAGAGGCGTCTACCACCCAGTTTACAGAACATAGCTCTGGAAGGACTTGTGTCACTTGAGAGAAAACAAGTGATACTAACCAGCGAGTCTTATCATATTTTCTTTTTTAGTAACTATAGAAGCAAAGTTGTGTTGACTCTCATCCAGCCGGGAGCAGGAAGGAACTGCTACACCTGGGGTCAGTGACCACTGAAAACCAGACAAACTGGCTTTTCTCTCAAGGCACAGTTTGCATTGCTACTTACTGATCTGTGTCCTTTCTGCGCTGCAACTATTAGTAACTGTTCACTTTAAAAATAAGATGAAAAAACAGGTACTTCGCTCTAACAACTATTAGTTGCTGTACATACTTTACCTGTACATCGTTGGCGTTCATTCTTGTTCCCTCCTTCCCAACGAAGATGTCATCTATGTCAACCAGAACGTACCTATCCAAGGATAGTCTGAGCTTCTTTCCAGACAGGAAAGAGATGGCATCTATGAAAATCAGTTTGTGCAGCCAAAAATTCAAGTTATTGCCAAAAAGGACTCGTTGAATCCCATCATGGAGTCCCAGGTCATGAATTACTGTGGCATGGAGAGCACTTTTAGCAGCAGGTGGTGAAAGGTTTTCTGGTGTCTTTACTTTTGCAAATATCACTGGTTGGTAAGCTGTATGATTAATCTGGAAAACTGCCCAGTCATTTCCAAGCAAGGGACCTTTCTCAAGCTTGGAGGATTTAGTCACATGGAGCAATGGGGAATGAGGGTTAATGCAACAGTCCTTAATACCCAGATTGCTGTGGACATGGAAAGGAAAGCCCTTCAACTGGAAGTTCTTCAAGCTGTTCTCATTGCCTTTATGAAATCCAATAACACCTACACTATATTCTATACAGTACTTATCTAGAAGACCTCTGTTCCAAGAGTCCATATTCACGTACTTTAAAATATTTTCATATACTATGAGAACGTATTTGCCCTTATTTTTGTCTATAAGCACTGGGAGGTCACCTTTACCAGATGCAATCTCGATATGGTACTGAAATCTGCTGGATTCTAAAATGGTTATTATATCTTGGCCTAACGTTGAATATTGACTTTCCACAAACACCAGCACTACAAGATCTGTTCTCAGGGGATCGATAGGCTTCATGGTCTTCATATCCATCAGCTTGTACGGCAACAGTTGAAGATCACCACATTCCACTTCTGAAGAGATTTCAGAAAGTTCATTTTCCTGTTTGTAGCCATTATACAAGTAGTATGCGGAAATAACAATGCTCACCATACAAAAAGTGGCCAGCAAAATAACTGTTCTTTGAAAATGTCTGTGAAGTTTCATGATAAAACTCATGTTGTTTACTTGCCTTAGATTGCTCCAAGCCTTAAAAACAAACAGATTCTCAACAACTTGTTCCAGTCCTCTTAAATATTTATGTCACCATTGCAACACACGCATCTATCTTCCACAAAGCTTTACAGAAGATCTAGTCTAGAAGAAAAGAAAATCACAGATTTAATTGAGGCACCACATTTGTGAAGTATTGTCACATTGAAACTAATGGAGAACAGAGAATCACTGCTAAACCGAGGTTTAGAAGTGAACAGTTCAAAAGCTTTGGTAGCTTTCTTCGGAATTTTTGCATTACTAGCAGTGTTTCTTCCTGCCCACCATTATTAAAAAAACCACACAGCTGTGACTCTGCTATTAGTAATAGCACAACATCAAACTATCTCCAAAACAATTGTGTAAGCATAGAAGACGTAGTTGTAAGAACCTCCACTTCAATCTAACAGAAACCACATCTAACATTTCAAGCACTATAAGCCTGAGTCCAAGATTTGAGCAAAGAAGTCCAGCAAGGCTTTGCTTATCTGGTCCTTCCAGAAATGCCACTGGCTTCCATCTACATTGGAATGTCTCAGTCTCACAGCCTCCTTCACTCCCTCAGTCTGCGTAAAACAGGGTTCACACAGGAGGCACTGAAACACGAGACACAGTGGCCAAGAACTTACTGCTTCCCTTAGATTTTTTTTTACCCAAAGACAAAAATACTCCAAATAAACAACCACTGACAACCGGAACACTGAGGAAGTTTCATAATCTTCCTCCTTCAACACCAAGAAGCTGGGGGAACATTAGTCTACATAATTAAATGTATTCTCTCTTACATTAATTTTGGAAAAAGTGGAGAGTCCTTAACCCAATATGCACATTTTAACTGTTCAACATACACCCACTCAGGTGTACTATATATTGTACGTGCTGTAGGAGTGTTTTTTAAACAAAATACAATTTTTCCTGCAGCATTAGAAGCATAAAAATCGCATTTTACCAAACAGCGTATCATTGTTCTTTATATTGTTGGAAGTACTTTGTATTTCTGCATATTAAAAAAAAAAAGCATAGAAGAATCCACCTCTTAAACTTGAGAAAAGAGAGTAATAAATCCACAGCTAACTTAAGAGGCAGATCACCTCAGGACATATTTATGCTCTACCTTGTACCTACAGAAAGCAGGCATTTTTCAAGCTAACAGTACAATTGCTGTCAAAAGTTTCTCATAGAATAAATGAAAGATGTGACAAGCATAAAATAATTAAGTACCAGAAATTTTAAAGGAAGCTTAACAGCAGATTTTGGAAAATATTAAAGATGCAGAACATGCTGCTGTAACTTCACCATGCAGCACACAATCTGTAATAGTAATGGAATAAGCTGCGTGTATATTTAACATGGTCAATTCCTGAGTACTTAATCCTTACCTGCTCTTAAAAAAAAAAAAAAAAGGCAGGGTTCAAAATTGAAAAAGCTACAAAAGCATAGTCCATAGCAAATATGAACTTTCCTATACAGATTGACAGAGCTAATGATAATAAATGATACCTAGTCAAGCTCTATCCCACCTTTTCCACATTCAAAAGTTTACTTTTTTTGTTATAACTTGTTATTCCCAGAATGGCTGGCATTCTTGAGTGCTGAATTATGGAGCAAATGATGAACAAAGAACAAGGCAGACTTATGATCCCAAAAGAAGACTGAAGTATATAAAACACTAGTTACAAATCAATGAAGAAAAAGGAGTTGGGGATAAAATAACACTGAACAAAACCAAACAGCCTGTCGTGTACCTGGGCCATTCAACTGCTTCACAATTTAGGATGAGGAGCTCTTGTCAAAAAGGTGGCCTTTCACTCTGTGCCTTCAGAACAAGTTAAAAAATGATATACTTAACAGCACCTTTGTAACTTCCGTGAGTTTAATTAAATCTCAAAGACTGATGCTCCCAGTGCCAGGTATGTAATGAGCACAAAGTAAAACAAAATGAGTAGTAAAATAAGATCAGGGATAAGAGGGCATGGCATCCTATCTATCAAAATGGCAAAACTGAGCACAAGGACTAATTAAGCTTACGTAAACTCTCTCATTCATAATTCAGACTCCGTTTAAACCTGTGTATCACCAGATAAGCCCAGCTCACGGGCATATTCTACTCTTCTTAACTTCTACTCTACCCTTTCTGCTCTTGGTGGACTTAAACCTGGCCTTGAATCTTACCTGCAGCTGGACAAAGCTTTATACGTAGCTTTTAGACAACAGACTTGCCTTTCACCTAGAGATATAGATACATCATTCACTGTTAATCAAAAACAATGTAATTTGTGCCTGTAGAAACTGGTGGCATGCATCTGCAAAGAAGCTTAAGAATGCATGAAGACCAAACTGAAAGATCCAAAAGTACCTTTAGAAGGTACTCAAAAGAATATTTCAGGATTGAGCTGTCTAATTTTTGCCATGCTAACTTCAAGAACATCAATTCAGGTATCTCTTTTCTGCTATTTAATCTGGTAAGAAGTCAGATGACAAGCAGCTCCATTTAATTAAATGAGTAAAACTAGATTGTTAAAGACATGTTTCCAGACAGATGATATCTGTTATGGGCACAAAGGATTCTCAAATAAAACTGTTTTTCTTTTTCGTCTCCGATGCAGTTGACTGAACGCCAAGAAACTCAGTTTTAGCGGCTATAATTAATGCTTCCTGCATTCTGTGAAAAACTCTATATGCCTGCCTATCCATACACCTTGTTTTCTTAATCCCACAAAGAGCTTAGGTCTGGTTAGTACACAAGAGAGACGAGAGCCCGCAAAGTGGAACTCTTGCTGACCACAGCACCATCACTTCCCTAAATAACAGCTGGTCACCAAACAACCGGCAGCATGGCGCTTCTTTTAGTCCCAAGCTCCTCTAACACAGCCCTAAATACCCCTGTTCCTATGACAGAAACCACTCAAATCGTATGAACAGGAGGCTCCCACCAGCACAGTCTTGATGTTTCTTTCCTCACCTGTTCCTTTTCCTGACCAGTCACCTGAACTTGACAATCCTGCCTGGAGCAGGAAAAATACACAGTGCCCTTAGCTGATGGCATGAAAGGGCTGACTAGATGCAGCAGCTGTAGACATAGTTGTTTCAGTGAGATAATACAAGAAGGGTTGCAACTCAAGGGCTGCTAAAGGAAGAAGCAGGTGCACTTGAAATATTTGCAGCCAGGATGTCCTAATGCATCTCCACGGAGCAGAAAATCTGGAGGCAGCCCAGAGACCTGCATTTTTTATTTACTTATTTTTATTTATTTATTTATTTATTTTTACAAGAAAGCCCATGCCATTTTATCCTTGGCTCCTAATTGCAGGTATCTCCTGGGGCTACAGAGAGCAGCTGCAAGAAGGAGCGGATGGGAATGCTAAAACAGAACCAAGGTCTCACTCTGAGGAATGAAGAATTATCTGAGGCCAGCAGAACAACAGCCAGATCTAGCATCCTCAACACTGAGAACAGGAAGGAAGGAAGGAGAATGAAACACAATAAGCAAGCTTAGCTTACTAATTTCAATGGAGCCACACTGATTTACATGAAAGGAGGACGTGGTCCCACCTGTATCTTGAAAAGGGGTGCCAGGCAATGTACAAATCCAGTGGTCCACAAAGGTGTCACAAGGAGAAGTTTTTATAAGTAAAACAATTTGTATATTACTTTTCACAGTCTGAAGCAGTAAAAACTGCCTCAGTGTTCTGTGTCTAGAACCCTGTTATTTTAAAAGAATTTGTATTTGATCTCTTACAGAATTTTGCATTTTTATGCGACCATCCGAAAATTGAGACCAGTACCTTTTATCTATTTTGTTGTTCCAAGTGTTAAAACATCTCTTTAAGGTGAAAACTGGTAATAAAAATTATTTGATTATATGTTTGAATATTTAGAATTTCATTTTTAACTTGCAGGCTCACTATGCGGAAGATCTTGTTAAGAGTAAGCTGAGTCATGGAAATATGCTTCCCATTTTATTCTGAATGCAGCCAGGCTCAATATCATTCTCTTCTCCTGCAAAAGCAATTTCTGAAGCCCTGGACAAGTTCTCACGAAAACCTTATGGGTACAGGAAATAAGTATCACCTTATTAATGGGAAGATTTACAACTCTGATGCAATACTGCTGGATTGTCACAGTTACAGGTGTCTTCAGACAGCCAGAATGAAACAGAACAGAGATCGTGAACTTCTCCCCCCCATCTCCACCCCTTCTTCTCCAAATTCCCTACTAAGATGGTACTGATGAGAGAACAAAAACCACGACGAACTCACAGGACTCTGGTGAGTTCCTGCTGTTTGTAGCTGTCTTTAGTTTGTTGCTTAATTGCTAACCACAAATGACCAGATCCCTGGCTTCTACAAGTCATTTCAGCACAACAACCATACTGGAAATACAGGAGACAAAACTGGCTGGGGATTTCCCCTATTAATGAGATGCACTAGCGTTCTCTAGCAAACATAGAGAACATGAAATTGGAAATAGCTTTTATTTTACTTTTCATTTACTGACTGTAAAGCTAATATGATATACCAAAGCAATTTCTGGGCAAGTCTTTGCAGTTTGCCTGGAACCCAGACCTTGGGCTCAGGCTGCTGAAAATCTATGCTGCGTGCATGTCACGGCAACAGCACAAACATTGTGCCCTCACTGCTTCATTTTTGTACCGAGACTTCCACGGTGTGCACGGCACAGGCAACAGCATGGGCTCAATACGACTGGCTTGTCTATGCAGCAGAAACACGCTATTTTCTGCACTCAGTAGCTCAAAAGAAACATGGCTCTGGCCATACCATTTCATAACTGATCATTATACTTTTGGAAACTAAAGAAAAAAGTTCTATCAATTCCACGTTCACATCTTCATACTGCAAGGAATACATGCCCAAATAGGAAATCAGGTATCCCCATAAACACAGACACATAAAACTGCATACAGTTTTATATTTAGAACAAAATTAACCTGCTGAAGTTTTGTCATGAATACCAGTCAAACTTAAAACTATGAAAAACATTTTTCTTGAACTCACTTATGTTTTAAACTGCCAAGATTAAAACAATGGGTTAAACTAAAATAACCACAAAAGAGAAATTGCTCTCGAATTACATTTTTAACGCCAAATATGAAAATCAGGTTTAGTTTTACCTCAGAAACATGCAAAGTCAGCTATATATCATGACGTCTCAGTAAGAACAACAAAGTTGTGTCACACATACACAAAAGTTAAAAAAAATAAAAACAAAAACACAGTTACAGGCTAATGAAAATCCTTTTTATCAAGAATGGCCAAAAAGTGCTGCAAGTTCAGGATTCATTAATCAACAATATTATTTAGTTACTACATTTGCCTGGTTAGCTATACCTGCATGTATTTTTTAATGTCTCCCATCCTACAAGCCCCCATCACTATCTTCTGTTCCTGCTCCTTCCCAAAGTGGCTGCTACCACAGCGATAGCAAACTCCTCATACATTAAACGAGGGACAAAACATAAATCACGAAGAAGCAAAGAAACAGACATCCTGTTCAGCGTGTTAACACGGGCACTTAAATTTATAGTGATTAGAATGCTATTTAATTGCTCTGAACAGAAAAGCCTGCGTTATCCAGCCAGTGTGAAATACAGCCTCAGGGGAAGCACTGAAGTCAGTGTTACCACAAGGTAGCTGTTCAGATACATCAATGGTAGGGTAGAGATCAGCAAAGCACATCTGAAAATGACCACACCTGGGGTGGGCAGTAGTGCTCAGGTTTGTGTAAGTCAACTACGAAAGTGGGAAACCGCACTCCAAATGCTGCGTACCTCAACTTACATCACTCTGCTGACTGAAGTATTCAAGCAGTAATAACTCCGATAAGCAAACACAGGTTGAGAATGAGGTCTTAAGACTGGATATTAAGAACACATTTTCAACACGAGAAGATAGCACTATGAGACAGACTGCTGACAGCAGTCATCAATACTCTTTAGTATCGCATAACGAGTCCCGTATAATATGTGAGTATTGAAGGGCTTACATTTTCTCACATATCTTTAAAGAAATAAAAGAATAGCTTACGCAGAACAAAAACTCTGTCAGACAGATGTTTTTTCAAGTCCTTGGTGAAAGCAGATTTCAGCTTCTATTGTACCTGTTATCCTTACCTCTGTGCTGCACTGCTTCAGCCAGTACCTTACCGGACAGAAATTAACGCCTCAGAATTAGTTTTCAAGATTATTTATAAATATCAAATATATGGTATTTGAAGGCTTGAAAGCCTTTACTTCAGTCCAAAAGTTGTTTTAGAGCTTTAAATTACTTTACCTGTGATACTTTAGGCCAAAAAATCTTAAGATACCTTGTACCTCACGCAATATTTCTGAGATTATTCCTATTATTCCCCAGCGACTGAGCAAACAAGCAAAGGGCAGGGCCCTGCCAGCCCCTCTCCCCTCACACCCCAGCCGCAGAAGCTGGGGCAGCAGCAACCGGCGCCCCTCGCAGGGGCCCGGGGGGCGACGCCGCCACTATTTTAATAAAGAAAAAGGCAAAAACTCACCCCGCCACGAGCTACCCCCAAGTAGCTCTCCAGCACAAAGCAGCGGTTCAGTCACCGCCGAATTTTGTGCCGCCTCCCCGAGGTCTCCTGGGACAGGACCCCGTTTCGGCACGGCGCCGAAGCACCCCGGGGCACCCCAGCACTCACCTCGCTCCCTCACGCTGCCACCCCACAGACGCTAGAGGGCAACAGCTGCGCGCAGAAGCAGCCAGGGGGAGCCGAAACACCCGCCCGGGTATCCGAAAGGCAGCGGGCGACTTGGCCCGGAGAGCTCACCGGGCGCCTGCCGAGGGAGAACGGGGGGCGACCGGGCAGCTCCGCTTCGCGCGACACGGCCCCGAACCGCGGGGGCCTCCCCAGGCCCCTCGGCCCCGTCCCCGCACAACTTTCGGGGGGCAGCCCCGCCGCGATCCGGAGAGGAGCGGCGAAAGGCGCCCCGCCCGCCGCCGGAGCCGCCCGCCGCGGCCGTTACCTCAGGCCGCGCCCCGCCGCCATACCGCCGCCCCGGGGCCGCAGCCGCCGCCCGCCGCTCTCCTCCCCGCGGCGGGCCGGGAGCTGCCGGCTGCAGGCAGGCGCGGCGGTGCCTGCCGCCCGGGGGTGCGAGAGCCGCCCCTCGGCTCGCCTCGCCCCCTGGAGGAGGGGCCCGGCTCCGCGCCCACCGGCTAGGGGCGGGCCGGGGTTGGGAGGCGCCGCCGCGCCCTCCGAGGGGGTCCGGGTCGGTGGCCCCCGGGAGCCGGCGTGGCGTGAGAGTGCTGAGCGAGGCGTTTGCGGCCCGGATCCGCTTCTTCGTTTCATTTTGACGTCCCCAGCCCCGTCAAGTAGGGGTCGGGGGCTGCCCGCTTCGCCCCGGCGGGGTGTCTGCTCCCCTGGTGCCGCTGGGGAGCCGCCGGACTCCGGCCTGAACCGCGCCGGATGGCTGCCAGCCATCGCAGGTGGGAGCTGAAATTAATAAACGCCACAAGTGCCCTCCTGATCCGAGTAATTTACCTTGCAACTGCACGGTGCCCGCTAGCTCACCTCAAGGCTGCGGATCCGGTGCGCCGCGATAAGTCGGGCACTGCCCAAACCCTCCTGTTCGTGCTCACTCGTGACAGAAAGTGAACGGGGAAGAGCCGACGTCCTCGGAAGGATTTTTTCTCCATCCTTTTCCAAACATCGGCAGAATTTACAGTTCTTGATTCAGAAACGTTGTGATTAACTGCCTTCTGTTTCATTCGCCCCCCCCCCCCCCGCCTTTTTATTTCCATAACCGACTGAAGGAACTCCTCACATTCTAGTGTCTTCTAAGCTTCAAAAGTTTGCAAAGCCAGAGTTCCAATTAAAATTTCCATTATATTGAAAGCACATAAAAATTTTAATGGAGATGATCTAATCCCTTATTGCTCTTGCTTTAAAAAGCAGCATAAGGTCGCAGGCCCCTACGTGCAGAGGAATTGTCAACACGAGGGCTTGCTCTGCATGAGGTTATTAATCTGCAGGAGTGTCCATCCAAAATGCTGTTGCCCTCACGATATGCCACACAAAGGGATTTTCTGCCACACTAAGATTTTCTGCAGTGTGGATATCCTGATACATCATGAAGGCTTTTTCCTACAAAGTACTATGAGGTACAAGGTGGAAGGCAGCCAGAAATGACTGAAATTCTTGGATGTGAGTTCAAACTCACAAATGTGCACCATCTCCCTCCTGCTATTCTTTCTGAGTAGCTGGTGCTGTGTTTAAATTACCGCTAGCCAACGTGGATGGAAGAACGTTACACGGGGCTTGTCCTCATAAGCACCTGGATGCTCACAGAGATGTGCTAGACATCTCACAGCTGAGGGCTTCAGCACTGCGAGCCAGCAGCTGCAGTACTGAGCAGTTTTGGCTGGAATATTAACAGCTTTGATCTTTCTTGGTGCTACTTCCGTTTTTTTTGCTCTTGAGCTGTCATTGCAGTGTGAACTGGGCATGATGCTTAGCCATTCTTTCAGCAATACGTATTTAATACAATGCTCAGTATGCTCCTGGCCAAGATTTCTTCCTGGCTCCAAGTCCCTCACAAAGCAAGCTGTAGCAATGTGGTATTGCGTTATCACAGAGTGCTACCACAAATAGCATCATCGTGGCTGTGTGTAAGGATCTGAGGTCACATCCAGTGTGCATCACCCAAGAACTGAATGGTGCACACAGGTCAGTGAGCAGTTAATTCAGGCAAGGAGATAGGTGGGAAGAAAATTGGTGAACTAACTGCATGCAAAACAAAAGTGCTTTCAGACAACTGCTAGTCTGTGCTGAGTGGCTGCACCATGAACTAAGGCAACATCTGTGCTGCTGTTGTCACACAAGATAGAGACCGAATCCTGTCTCACAGATGTACGTACTCACTTGTGTCCATATATTCAACATGGAACAGATACTGAAGCAAACTGTCCTCTGTTCCAAACCTGGAAGCATTTGCCAAGGGAAATACTTAGCTCATTTCAGATTGTTGCCACAAACTAACTATATTCCAGATAAAGCACTCAAGGCGCTAGGATCTAGGCTAACAGTACAGATCACCAAATGGCTGCAGGCAGCTCAGAAGCTGTCTGGTCCAAACCCTGGCTCAAGCAGGGTCACCAGAGCAGGCTGCCCAGGAGGCTTTTGAAGATTTTCAGGGATGAAGAATCCACAACCTCTCTGAGCGGCCTGTGCCAATGCTTCATCACCTGCAGATTGAAGAAGTGCTTCCTGGTGTTCAGAGGCAACCTCCTGTGCTCCAGTTTGTGCACATGGTCCCTCACTGGGCACCACTGGAGAGGGCCTGGCTTCATCTGGTTTACACCTTCCCTTTTGGTGCTTATACACATTGAGAAATCCTCCCCTGAGCCTCCTCCAGACTTCTTCACCAGTGTAAAGAGGAAGTAAAGAGGTTCTTCCTCTTTACTTTCACCGAGTAAAGAGGAAGAACCACCTCCCTCAACCTGCTGGCAATACATACCTGCTGGGATCCTAATGCAGCCCAGGATACTATCGGCATTCTTGGCAGCAAGAGCACATTGCTGGGTCATGTTCAACCTGATGTCCACCAGGACCCCCAGGTCGTTTTCTGCAAAACTGCTTTCTGGCCAGCATGTGCCAGCACCTTTTCCTCCCCAGGCACAGGACTTTGCACTTCTTGAACTGCAGGAGGTTCCCATTAGCCCACTTCTCTCAGCCTGCTGAGATCCCTTTACAGACATACCACATGCGTTCAAATATGAATTCCCTTATTTCGCATTAATGGGTGCCTTCAGTATATGTGAACACCGGTCATTTCAGCATGAATTAACTACACTTGGGAAAAATAAAATGCTTTGTACACACATGCCTTCAGGCACATATTGAAATATGTAAATTAGGAACTGAAATGCCTTTCAGTATCTGGCCTTTAATCCTTAGTTTGAGTATCTGTCCTCTTTCTGATAAATTGGCCATTTTCAAGCTAATTACTTTGAAAATTATACCTTAATGAATTCCTATCTATATAAATTGCATCACGTTCTGACAGCACTGCTGACTACTTATGTCTTACAAACACATAGGTATGTGTGCACACTTACACAGACATGGAAGTTGGTAATTCCAATTAAGCTCTTTTTCCTTGAATATTATAGTGAAAAAAAAAAAAAAAAAAAGTAAAAAAAAGTGTTTGAGAACCTCCAGAAACAGTTCCACCTCGGTTTAGCTTGGCTTTTTAGTTATCCCCTATCTGGAACATTTTAAATCTGTTTTCTTGCAGCAAAGAAAAACTTAAAAAAGAGGTGGCCTACCTTCCCTGGTGATATCCTCAGCTTTTTGCTTTACTGCTGGCCTCTGCACATGCATGATCTCTTCCACAGTCATATTTTTCTTCAAATTCAAATCTTCCCACAGTGCTTCCTCCTTCTGTATAATCAGCAATCTTTCTCAAATGTACTGAGTCCTATCTTATCTGGTGGCCTTCTCTATTTCAGGCTCTCACTCTGAGAAATGGTTCTGACCATTGGATGTCTGTTAAGTCTGCAGATGATCTCTTGGTCCTTCAAAGTCCTCCTGAAATCAGTGGAAAATTTAGGTATTTTTGTTATGGTTGTCATTACTACAACTGCCTCCACAAATTTCTATTTCTAAGATACACAGATTGATTACTTTGGTCATCATTCCATAAACCAGGAAAAGGTAATTGGTTGGGGAGTTACACATAAAAACAACAGTTTTCAATTAGTAAAGTAATACTTTTTCTAGTCCTGCCATTTCAAAGATTGGGTACATCTTTTAGCCAAATGCTAATTATTGTTTGTATTATTTTTGTTTACATTTTCTTGCAGGGAGCCATTACAGTGCCCTAGATATTTAACAAAGACAACCTAGGTAATTGCCTGTTATTAGTAATTGTATGGTTGCTTTTTGAAGCTATTACAAGTTCTACTAGCCAAAATGTAAAGTTATTCTAGATTCATACTGCTCTTGGATTAATCAGAAACTAGATTTAAAATCAAATCTAATAAATATTCAACCTCAACAATACTTAAAATACTTTAAATCTCTAAGTAAATGCAAATATTAACTAATGAGTCCTTACAGGGTATTTTTGTCAGGAGTGTTGATATCAATATTGCTGTACGTGTACTTGATGTATAAGATTAGTCCATGAAATTGCCCAAGATCGGGCAGTGGCTCATGGACGTTATGACTGGAAGTCAGAAGTTTTTGACTCAGGGCTGAGTTCAGAGCACCACATCCTATCACACTGTGTTATAACTGACGTCTGAAGCCAGGGAATGCTTTTCCATGTCAAAATGCAAAGACCTAATTTCTCCTCTTGGTTAAACTGAAATACTTGTTTACAAGTTGCATTCATATAACGACAAGAAAAATGTGGTCTTTTCCAACCTTAATGATTCTATGATTCCATGATAAGTGGTCAAAAATGTAATTGACTAAGAGGATATCTCAGGGAAAAAAAAAACAACAAAACAACAAAACAACACACAGGTTCAAGATAATAATCACAGAAACATAGAATCATTAAGCTTGGAAAAAGACCTCCAAGATCATCTGGTCCAACCGTTCCCCTACCACCTGTATTTTCCAATGCCCTTCATTTCTGAAGTGATTAAAGATTATTCGGTAGCAAACAACATGGAAAACCAGCCATGCTTATGCAATTTCTCTAAAACATTACTAGCTTTGAGATAGAAAATATATCTATCATTTCTCTGCAGTAGTTTCTGTTTCATTTTCAAGACCTTGCCCTGAAGAATCCTACTATTTGCATGCATTGTAATAATATCTTTTAAACAGCTGAAGGCAAGCTGCTAATTACACACTGTTGGTGATGACTGCTTGGCAGTGGAAATGCATTTCTATCTCTGGGCTTAGAATAAACAATTATTATAAATATGTTTTTTTCTATTTTAATCAGGGTA
Source organism: Nettapus auritus (assembly GCA_011076525.1). Taxonomy (NCBI): domain Eukaryota; kingdom Metazoa; phylum Chordata; class Aves; order Anseriformes; family Anatidae; genus Nettapus; species Nettapus auritus. Next base: position 21,577,058 of record CM021768.1, read on the forward strand.
CTGAAACAATCGTCTTTTTTGTAGAATGATAAAATAGCAAGCTTTGGAATTCAATAAGCTGAAGAAATCATTAGGTATTTCTGTTCTAAGATACTGCTCAAGTCACATGCCATGTAAAGTGTAAGACAGATTCATTAACGAGGAGAACTAAGTATTTTCTGTTGTAATACTCCAGGAAATTTGCTTATGAAAAGAGAGGAAAGACTTCCTTCCATTATTTCAGATTCATAAGTTTCAAGTTAAAAATATTAAAAAATATCAGCGCAGATTCAGATTGTATTAATGTAAGTTAGCTGTTTTGAATATATGTCAATTTGATTGAAAGCTCCTTAGTAGTATTGAAATTGGATAGAGGAAATTGATAATGGGGATGAAAAAGAATTAAAGAGAAACCAAGCTGCTATAAACACAATCAGCACTCTAAAGTATCTTTGTCCTTTTAAAGCAATATGTAATTAAAGCTTCTGTTAATAATTGATTTTAGGATATGTAATAAAATAGGACATATTCTGGGCTCAGAAGAACTTGCTTTATTACCCTACAAACAACTCCCAACAATAAAGAAAGTCCTAAAAAAAATCTTTTAATTTGCAAAGTGGAAAAAGAACTAAATTGATACACCCAGCTCTTCAGTCCAGCAATAATCCAAACTCTTCCAAAAGCAGAATGTCAGCTGGAAAAATCATCATAATTTCATCTTTGATTTTCCTCAGCAAATGTAACTTTGAGACCAAGGCTAATTTAGCTTTTTTTTTTTCTTTTTTTTTCTTTTTTTTTTTTTTTTAAAAAAAAAAAAGAACAGAAACATCCTTCAGCACTGCCTTCAACTTCCACATGACCTTCACATTTTTCTATATAAATAAAATCCTTTTGCCTTCAGTGTTCCTTGAACATGGAACACCTAAAACACAGCCTAGTTTCCCTGTGCCCTTGGAGGCAGCAAACAAAGAGCAATAAATAGAGGAGTTTGCACGGGAATTGAAGGTTATTGAGAATGCAATGTAACGCATTGCAGGATCAATGACATGAATGTCTGCTATAAACTGGGAGCTCATCAATTGGAAATCACTGAGGTGAGAAAGGACATGGGTACTATTCAAAGTCAGAGAATGTCTATCAACTGCCAAAATGATGTGTCTGAGAAAAATAAGAAAATACCACAGAATTGCCTGCAGAGGAAAAGAGATGGAAATGTTGGAAGTGTTGATGCTATTGCATAAGGCTGCAATAAGTCCTCATCTGGAATACTGTTTAAAGTTCAGAAAGAGTAATTCAAAGTGGGAGAGGTGGAGAGAAGAACTGCTACCATGAGCAGGGGAACATGCCCTGTCTTATGACAAGGAAGGTGAAGGCTGAGATTTGATGTAGATGCTGCGTGTGAGGGGAAAGGATAAACAAAGAAGTGTAACTAATGACTCTTTAAGATGAAAGAGACTTTTGGCATACAAATAATTGCATAAAAACTGTGCACATAGTTAGGGTGGAAATTAGAATAAAGTTTTAAATCATCAGAATGAAGCAAACTGATTCTATGAAAAGCGAGGGCAAAAAGTGTAGCTAACTTTAAGATGGAGTTTGAGAGACTACAGGACATTATTCATAAGAGTGGTAGATTGGACTTGATGACTTAAGAGGATCTTATCAATCAATAACCCTATATTTTTTATTATGCTGGCATCAACAACAACTAGAACATTGACAATAAATCCTCATCTTTGACATCTGGAGTTGCTATCAGCTGACACAGCTGCGGTATTTTCTTTGGCACATTGATTGTTTCAGGCTGTGTGTAGGCACTAGTAAAGAAAAGCACCTGCATTCTGTTCCCGTGAATATGAACATCGCCTTCCTAGTCATAATTTTTTAATGAAAGCTTGCATTCTGGAGCACAAGATGTTAGCCTTCAGGGAAACATAGTAGGTTGTCACCTGTCTCAGAAGTCAACAGCTAGAAAAAAGAGAAAGAAAAATTGAATTTTTGGAAAAAAAGTAAATGTTTTCCTGCTTTCAGTTCTTGCAAAATATGAAATGGACTAAAATATCAGATACGCTGGTAGGACTTTTATTTTTGTCATATTTTGATTTAATCATTATGAATTACACTAATAGGTTGACCATATGTAATCATGCACCATGCACAGAGATCTTACTTACCCAGTTCATCAAATAAGGATAAGGATATATAATACCCTATAATATCCTATATAAGGATATATAATATCCTATAATAAGGATAATAATAATGATAGCACATATCATCCAGAGTATTATCCTATATTGTAATATGTGATACCACATGAATACCATATGGGAGAGGGATTTAGAAAAGATTACAGGCTAATAAGAGTATTTTATTCCACTCAGAAAACTCAAGAGAAACAGTTCTTTGCGAAGATCCAGAGACCATAATTACATGCAAGAAGTTAAGTTACCTTAAACGTAAACGCTAACCCGGAAACACTGAAGATTAAAATTAAAAGCTGAAATTTCCCATTGTTATTAGTGCTGCACTGCATTAGATGTTGTGCAAATACATGAAAAAGGTGGTTCTAGTCACAATGAGTTTAATTCTACCTTTCATTTGTGTTTTTCTACAGAAGACATTGTAGCAGGTTTAAGCTAGCAGCTGGTGGTCATATAATAGCACTGAATTATAGTGCTTTAAAATACCATGAATGTTGTATGTAATTCCCTATGAACTTTTTTAGGGGCTTTGCCTAGAAAATGATTCTTCAGTATAGCCCCAAATGTCAGATTTACCATTTAATTCTATTTACCTTAATGTGCCACATGGGCATCCTGCCTTGTTTTAGTTTATAAACTCCACTGGACATGGATGCAGAAAGAGCTACAAGAAGCAAGGTGAGACATAAAATCCAGATATGGCTCATTGCCCATTATTTGCCCATGAAGTTGTGTTGGGTTTACGTGGCAAGGTCTTGGTAGCAGGGGGGCTGTTCAGGTGGCCTCTGTGAGCAGAGCCCAGCAGCTGCCCCATGTCAGAGCAGAGCCAACTCCAGCTGGCTCCGAAAGGGACCTGCTGCTGGCCAGAGCTGACAGTGAGTAACACTGGATGGGCCTCTGGGAGAGCAGATTGAAGAAAGGGAAAAAACCTGCTGCACAACAACAGCTGGGAGAGAGGAGTGAGAAGCAGCCCTGCAGCCCCCAAGGTCAGTGCAGCAGGAGGGCAGGAGGTGCTCCAGGCACACAGCACAAGTTCCCCTGCAGCCCGTGGAGAGGCCCCTGGTGGAGCAGGCTGTCCCCCTGCAGCCCATGGGTCCCACATGAAGCAGATCTCCATGCTGCAGCCCATGGAAGAGCCCCTGGTGGAGCAGGTGGATGTGGCCTGGAGGAGACTGTGGCCCATGGAGAGCCCCCGCAGGAGCAGGCCCTGGGCCAGAGCTGCAGCCTGTGGAGAGGAGCCCACGCAGAAGCAGGGGGTCTGGGGGGAGCTGCCGCCTGTGGGGGACCTGTGCTGGAGCAGTTTGCTCCTGGGGGATGGACCCCGTGGTATGGAGCCGTGTGGGAGCAGTTCTTGAAGAGCTACAGCCTTTGGACAGCCCCCCAGGCTCAGTCTGGGAAGGACGGCATCCCATGGGAGGGACCCCACAGGGAGCAGGGGCAGGGAGTGACCGTGACGGAGCAGTGGGGATGAAGCATCAGTGCCTGACCACAGCCCCCATTCGCTGTTCCCCTGTGCTGCTCGGGGGGAGGACATAGGGGAGGGTGGGTGGAGGGAAGGCATTCTTAGGTTGCTTTCAGTTCCTTAGTGTTCTATTCTGCTAGTGATAAGGCAGTTACATTAATTTCCCTATGCTGAGTCTGTTTTGCCTGTGACAGTAACTGGTGAGTGAACTCCCTGTCTTTCTCTTAACCTTTGAGACTTTTTTCATCGTATTTTCTCCCCATTTCTTTGAGGAGAGAGAATGTGAGAGAGGTGTGGAGGAGCTTAGCTAGCCATCAGTGTGACACCACCACAGAAGTGTCACACACTTTATGTTACATACACTAACAGCAAACGATACTACTATCATTCTTCAATTCAGCAGGGGGAGCACAACCGGTATCTCCGTTGCATGACAACACTACGGCAGTTCTGTAATACTATTCTGTATTCTCCAACACAATTTGTTTTTTAAAGTCTTGGTCCTGCAAACCAATCAAGCATACACTGAATGGCACCCATAGGAGTGGGCTCTGCATGACTTCAGATTAAGAGAACTGGACTCAGATACTGAGTCGGCCCCTTCCCTCCTCCCTCGCGATGCCTCATGCTTACATGCCTGGGCAAGGAATTGACACGATTTGCAGCGCTGCCATGACAGTACAAATAATTCTGGTACACCAGTAAGGGACTTATGGGTTGGGTCAGGGGGCTAATGTCTCTTCCCATGGCTGTAGAGGGCTGAAGCACATTCAGGGTGGCATGCTGCATCGCTGCATCCCCTGCTTCTGGGCTTAAATGAAGGCTGGGTTTTGGTGATGGCTGCTGTGGGGCTGGTTTGCTCAGCAGGACCTACCACCATAGTGGGTTGGAAAGGGCTGTGAGTACATGGGAGACAGTCTGCCCCTTCAAGGAAAACAAATGTATCACTATCGACTAAAGAATGAATTCAAACAAAAATAGCAAGCTACTTACAAGTCTTGTACTTCCTCAAGTATTATTCTCCCACCGCAGTGAAAGCCCTGATTAATTCTCAAAGCCTCTTCTCTTCAAGAGGCACTTCAGAAGGGCTAGATTACCAAAGCCAGGAAGGCCTGCAATGTGATCACAAGAAGCACATGCATTTCTCTATGTGCTAGGCAGTGCCATTTGCTACTGGAGTAGGGCAGAGCTCAGATATAAACTGAATGTGAGGCAGCCACGGTGTTCTCCTGGCAGTGAAGGGGACATCAGAAAAGCAGCTGCATCCTCATCTCTCAGAATCTCCCTGCCTCTTTGGGGAATTGTCCCTTCTCTCTTGGTTTCCTTTTCTACCAGGACACTATCCCCATGGACTGAAGCTAAGTTTCCTCTTCAAAAGGGCTGCAAATAGGTAAGGATCTTAGACAGATAATAAGTGAAAGGATTCAGTTTTTCCCATTTTCTTTCCTTTCTCTTCCTTTTCCTGCCTCCCTTCTTGATTTATCTCATTTTCTCCCTTCCCTTCCCTTCCCTTCCCTTCCCTTCCCTTCCCTTCCCTTCCCTCTTTCCATCTTTCCATCTTTTTTTTTTTTTTTTCATTTTTTTCCCCCAGAAGCCAGAGATAAATAAGGTTTACATGTTCCAAACAAAACCACACATTATACAGAACTACAATAATATTGATATCAGCAAGGCTATTATTAGATGAAAAAAAAAAAAAAAAAAAAAAAAAAAAAAAAAAAAAAAAAAAAAAAGACAAAATCTACCCTGTAGTAGTGGTGCTCCAAAAAATACACAGAAGCATTGTCAACTTTGATATGCCAATTTACACAAATGTAAATTTAGCATCTGTTAGTCCCTACTAAAACATCTAAGCTATCTGATTAGCAATCCTTGGCTTTAGAAGCTGTCAGTGATAATGCACTGTGATAAATCTCACCATGGTGACTGACCTTCCCCTCCCTTTCTCCTCCATTTCATTTACTTTCCATATAAACCAGATACGGAAGTTTTATAATTTTAATAATACCAATATAACATCCTACAACTGAATGTGCATGGGCTAGAGGACAGGCTGTAATTTTCCAACATAAGAAAAGGGTACAGTAGAACAACTGGAAGTATTAGTAATTGTGCATTTCTACCTTTGGGATGTTTGGAGGCTAATTACTGATATCTCCACTTCTCATTCTGGTCAGTGGATGGACCTGATCCCCCTGTTCAGTTGAATGACCTTTGGTCTTAAGAGCACAATGGTTTGCTATGGTCATAGACGTGTTGATAAAGCTTGAAGGTTTCCTGAACCTAAATACTCAGTCTTTTGGTCTCCTTTGTGTTTCAGACAAATAATATTGTGATAACATTTATCTTGTGAACTTTTCCCCCTGATACAGAACTTAACTGGAGTAAAGAGGCAAAATACCTCTTTGGTTTTAAGACTATTAAATGCCATAAGGCACACAGGAAACATGAGGCACACTGAGTTTAAATAAAAAGTCCAAGTTCACAGTGACCGAGTGGCAGAGTCAGAGGATCAACTAAAGGGCTCTGATTCCTATTGATGTACTTCCACCGCAACACATTTTTGTTTAAGATATTTTTCATAGAGTTGTACTACCCTACCCCTACCAGACCCACTTAGATCGTACATGGCACTGTTTTGAAATGAATTAACTGGCTAGAGGTAGCCTTTTTAGTCTTCTAGACATATTTGCCATTTGAAGCTCTCTCCCGATTGCATGCTGGTGGAGGTGTATGTTTTGCCTGTAGCACAGGAGGGTACTCCTTTATCTTAACACTGCAATATTTCTTCTCTTTGACATGAACAGTGTCCAAAGTACTCTAATCCCATACACAAACTGTACAAATAGAACAAACAGTGAATGATTTATGCATACTTTACTGTGCTGTGTATCTTATTAGATGAAGATGAATTACTGGATAGGGACACATTCTTCTGAAAAATCCATCTTTGTAGATTTCTAGTGCTCAATCTCGTGTCTTCTGAAAACGTATTTTAGCATGCTGCTGCTATTTTCCATTTGGTGATCTCTGCTATGTGATGCACACTCCATGTGGCCCTGAAGGAGTCCTGAAATAGGCTCCATTGCTAGCAGGCTGCCATAGCTGCAAGATGCAGCGCTTTGCCTCACTTACAAATGATGCTGCTGTTGTGTTCTATGACAGATGTCATTTCCCAATTTCTGCCAGCTGTTGATGATGTTATTTAAGCAAAGGAATTAATCCTCTCCTTCTCTCCCTCCATCATTATTATAGACACAGTACTCTCTGCCTTTGTAGACACTTCAGAGACAAGTCTGACAATTTACATACAGATCAATAATTTAGCTTTGTTGCTATTTGACAGAAAGCCTAGAGCTTGCACATCTATCAAATCATGCACAGCTATCATATGTAATTTATGATTTTTTTTTTTTCTATAGAAAACTTGTATTTGAAAAAGCACATATTGTTGATATGTGTTAATTTGGTATCAAAAAAGGCCCAAAGCAGTTTGCACTGAACTCTCTGGACAGGTATATTAGCTCTTGCTCAAACCAACAAAGCGGTAAATTAACAACATATAAGCTATATTTTCCTTCTCCTTTTGTTTTCTTCATTTTTCAATATGAAGCAATCAAACTCAAATTTAATGTCTTCTCCCGCAGTGTCTTACTTTGTACCCATGTACATACTGTGTAAAATAGATTTTCAAGCTTCTTCTTCCAAAAGGATCATACCAACAGCATTCATGTGAGACAAGCTGCATCACGGTTTTTAATAAATCAGTCTTTATACAAGCATTTACAGAAATATTCTAGATCTGGTGAAGTAACAAAGAATATCCACTACCTGTTAGTTCTCAGGCTGGCATATTGCAATACCTTTCAATAGTTTTCAAATTTCCATTAATATTTTAGAATGAGATCTGGGGTATTACCGTTATTATTGCGTGAATATACACATCCAAAGATGAAATAATTTCCCAGGCATGCTCTATCTACTGAGGAGAATAGCAAGGGAGAGATGCAATGATGGTCCAGGAATAAAGCAGAGACTGAAAGGCTGGAGGAGGAACAGCTAGAAGCAGTGCTTGCATTGCAGAAAGGTGTCCTGGCTTGTCGCCCTTTGCACACATCACACTCCCCGAAGTGGAGTGACTCATTATACTCAGATAGAAGGCAAGGAACCGCCTTGGTTGAACCCAAGAAGTCAAACCCACCTACACCGATAGCAGCCATGTATGTAATATAAATAGTTCCCCAGACAGATGGTGGATCAACAGTATGATACAAAGCTCTAATAGAGACCAGCATTAGGAAAGGACAAAAGGACACACTGCAGCCTGGCAAGGCAGGCAAAACCAGGTACCTGCCTAGAGTTTTAATATTCCTTTCAAAAAATAGCTGTCTGTGCTCAGAAACACTCCAAGCAGTGAAGCATATGGATACTTTCCTAGTATTGTGCTCTGTTAATATTGTTATGAAAGATACTTAAAACACAGTGTTGGACTGCTAAGAAGTCCAGTGGTGACCACTAGTTTAAAGCTAGTTTTGAGACTAACACATTTCTGCCTAGCTATGCAATGGATTGCCTGAGGCTAGTGAAGAATTTCCCTATGCCAAACAGAAAAATGTTTTGTAGAGATTTTTAATTACAGTCCATGTTCTTATTTTACTCCATCTTATTATTATTTTTTTTTTCTTTTAACTCATACACAGTTTATGAAAGAGCAGATTTTCAGCACGTGAATCTTTTTGTGCTTCTCACTTCCCACTTGCTGGAATAATGGGGAGGCAAACCTGTACAGCTCAATTTGCAAGAGGCAGTACTCTGTGGTTGCAGGGTCACAGACAGCAGCAAGTGGGTAGCTGCCTGTTCATTTGCTGTGCCCCAGCTAAGACAGAACTAGCTGTGGTGGTGCTGGTTATTCTCCCTGCCAAAGCCATCCATTGGGAACTGAACAGGGAATTCTCAATTCACAAAAGCCACTGAATAGCAATTACAGGAGGTTTATTATGAATTCCTTGTGCATAGAAAGCTACAACTGACTTAAGAGGATTTTTTTTGTGTGCCAGGAAATGTAGGAACAGGTCTCAGATGGTGGCGATTTCCAATTGGTGTGGACAAAAGCCAGCTTGAAACAGCAGCTCCAGAAGTGGAAAAAAAAATAAATAAATAAATCTGTTAGCATAACTATGTCCTTGAAGCACCTTGTTATATTGGCCTTAATTTTAAAAATAATGAATTGCATCCTTTTCCCCACCCCTTTAAATCAAAAGTATAGCATTTTTCCATCTGATCAAAAGGTTGCAAAGGCTGCATTCTCAACATAATCTACTGAGTGTGATGACAACTCCAGTAGTCTTCAAAGAAGTTATATGACTATTGTGCTATAGACTGCAGAGAAAATTCCCCTTATATTTTGCAGTAGATGTTCCCTGGTGCAGCATTTTTTCTTTCAGCCTTAATTGAACTTTGAAGCATTCGCTTGTTGTTGTCCGTGTAAGCATTTCATTTTTATTTTTTGAATTAGATGCACCATTTACAGTACACCTTCCAGCAGAACAGAAATCCAACTTTACATAACAGCTGGCAAATTCTAAATCAAGTCAAGAGTTAGTATACTGCAGTGTTAATTTTATTGTGGCAACCAGAATATGACTTTTTTTTTTTTTTTTTTTTTTTTTTTTTTAATATATATAGCCCTAGTCATTAACAAACACAGTACATTAGTTTTACGTTTTGAAATCAGGTAGTTGCCATGAGCTTTGTCTTTATTTTATGAAAACAAAGAAGAAAAAAACCTCATACTTATTCAAGACCTGGGAAATTGTCACCAGATTGAAAATGCAGCTCCTTCTGCATTAAAGTGACAGGTAAGTAGTATTCTTATAGGAGAGCCGGGAGAAGTGAAAACACATTAACCCTCCTGCCACCTCATGGTCATGGACAAAATAGGTGTTTAAATTATACTGCCTGTTCAGTTTGATTAATTTCTTCAACTGCTGACCAAAAGCAGTAGGATTTCACAAGTGATCTCTCTTCCGGTATTAGTAATTGCACATTTTCTGAACTTCCACTTGGTACTTTTATTTTGTACAAAAGGGAGGAGTGCTCTGACCACTATCTGGGGTCCTGGGTTTACTGAAACTGTGTGTGAGCTCTCCGGTGGATGTTCAGTGATCATTCAATGCCCAAGGTCAATGCAAGAACTCAGCTTTATTCTGTGCCCTCTACCAACTGACTGTGCATAATAGCAACAGTTTCACATGTATAGACAGGCTGGAAAACGTAAAGTATGAGAGAAAGGACAAACCAGACAGGCATCTGTGTTCAGAAGGATCCCTTTTTAAAGTCACAGCATCCAACAGTACTTTTTCCTTTCCAAACCAAAATTACTGGCAAGAACAATTGAGAGCTAACAGTTAAATTAGACGAAGGTGTACATACAAACAACCTTACGGTGATCTGCAGGCATACTTTTACTGCTAACTTTCAGTTATGCAATGTGTTATTCAGAACTCCTTACTATAAAAAATGCAATGTTATTTCCTAGAGAAATAGCTACAGTACCCTAAGAATCAGATACAAATGAAACAGAAGTCTGAGGAGAAAGCTTCTCTGTCAGCCTGTGCTGTTTGTGCAAGAACACCTGTATGGTTTTCAGAAGATACCTGCCAGAACCCTTCTGCAACATCCAGTATGGAAACACACCTGGCATTGGCCATCTCCCCAAATGCCACTCTCCCTGTGGGTGGTGGAAAACATTGCATTTTGACACTTCTATTACTTTGAAACTGTCTCGTTTTCCCTCTGTAACAGCCAGCACAATCCACTCTCTACTTGGGCTGGGATTGCCAATGAAATCAATATACCCAGGTGCTCTTCTGGGCTATCAGGCCAAGATGAACATCATAAGGATCTCAACTATGGATCCACGACTCATCAATTAGCCTCATATGAATGAGATGAAGGACTTCATACATTTTTCACCAGAAAATAACACAGTCTTTTCTTTGATACTATTACAAGGCAGCAGTGTTACTGGTATAAGGTGCATCTGTTCAAAAATGCCCCTTCTGAATGCTTCATGACATGCAGTTCTCCTCCAACATTTACAGGAGTTGCTTTGTTAGCTTCTTGCACCTGGCTTAATTGAAGTTAATAAAAACATCAGGTGCTCCAGTACCATCTTTTTCACAAAGCTTTCGTGCTGCTGTCACCCACTGCTTCTAGACAGAGTGAACTCCCCATCGCTACTCTACAGTTTTCCAAAAATTCACTGAATTTTCTCATTCTTTTTTAGTTTTTATACAATATAGTGCACAATAAAGCACTACGTGGTGCTTAAATTGATTGAAAAACATCTAATAAGCCTTATCCAAACATTCCTGCATAACCTTTCCTGTACTCTAGTCAGCTTATGAGACTGAAGTTCAGTCTTAAAGGCTCATTTTTATTATCTTCTATAACAAGAGAAATCCTGGAAGAGAATTTCTTCAGAAGGAGAAGAATCTCTCTCCAGGAAGCTGCTGAATTTCATTTACCTGTATGAGAAAATACTGATTTTCATAGTGGGATTTCCAGCTAGTAGGGTATATTATTACACTTTCTATTCCTGTTTTAAATGCAGGTGATAAGACTCAAAAATATGATGCTTGGATGCAGATATAAGTGGTCATAAAGTGACAAAAGTAAGCAAATTCAGAATAGCGGGGATCCAGTGATACTGGGTCTGTTCAGTGAAAGAAGATTGTACTGCTGGGATAGACTCAGTGAAAAGATTTAAGTAGGTAATCCTAAATGTATTGAAGGGGGGAATCCATAATGACCCTTGAGGGTTGTAAGAGCCAGAAGAAAAATGTGCTGGTTGGGAATGTTGCTGTGGTTCTCTTGGAGTCGATCACATTCAGCCTACCAATAACAGAACTTAAACTTTACTACCTTTTCCTCTAGTTCTCTGACACACAAATTACCTTATCTGAGACACATTTATATATGAATGGAGTTTAAGGGAATTTAAGAGAACAGCAGGGGATCTAACATGCATATGCATGCATTTAAGACATTACCTCTATAAAATTGGTAGGCAGAAACTTGCTGACCTACCAGATCCTGTACCTCTGTCCCACTCCCTACTGATGGGCCAGATCAGACTTTGTATAAAAGCAGTAACAGAAAGCAAAAGCAGAATGCCCAAAGCAAACCAGAGCATATCTATGGAGTATCTGGTGCATCTCTTGTGTGAGGAAAGGCTGAGAGAGATGGGACTGTTTTGCCTAGAGGAGAGAAGGCTCAGGGAGGAGTCCTCAATGTGTACAAATATCTGAAGGGGTGGTGTAACAAGATGGACCCAGGCTCTTCTCAGTGGTGCTCAGTGACAGGACAAGAGGCCATGTGCACAAACTGAAGCAATGCAGGTTCCCTCTGAACACCAGGAAGCACTTATTTATTGTGTGGGTGATGGAGGTTGTAGCGTCTCCATCTCTGGAAATCTTCAAAAGCTGCCTGGACATGGGCAGCCTGGGCAGCCTGCTGTGGGTGATCCTGCTGGAGCAATGGGGGTTGGACCAGATGACCTCCAGAGATCCCTTCCAGCCTCAGCCATTCTGTGATTCTGTGAGGCCAAATGATTTTACTCTATACTTCCTGCTGCAGTGATGGAATTCTGCCCCCAAAGCCTTAAAATCAATTCTTAAAGTTTCTCAGTTTCTCTTATAGTCTCTGGTGAGATGTCTGACTTACTTGAGAACAAATGAGTTCTCTCATTCTCTCCCTACACTCTTTACTTTTTCTTACATTATTTTGCTCCTGTAGACCTTATTCAATGAGGCAAAACCTCCACTGATTTTAATTATAATATTGCTGTAATAATTATTCTATGTATGAGCCCTAGAAAACCATAAAACTTTTCCCTTCTTTTCTCAAATTTCATTTTTAGACGAAAATCACCTATGGTGCTTCCTGCAGTTTATTTATGCTTCACAGTGTAGGAATATACAACTTACAACTGTTTTACTGTAAAGCCGTTTGCTCTGCTGGTAGATGATATGATTAAAAGCAAAAACTACATACTTGAATTTAGACTGGTGCTATGTCAGCAGCCATACAGCCTCTGTGCTCTCAGGTATGGGTGGGATTCTGATGTACCAAGTTAACAGCACTAGCCAACCTTGGCAACTGCTGAATGTTACAAGTTGCTTTGGTTTAATAGCAGAGTGGAGTGCTGAGAATAAGTACTGAATGTATTACCAGCAGATACACAAACAAATTCTCTGAGGCACAGAAGATGTTCTTAGAGGAATGTTCTGCTCTGCTTAGTACGTTTTCTTGGTCTATAACTTTTAGACTATGCTGGGACTGGAAATAATTCAAAAGCTAGAAAAAAACACTTAACTCATTTCAGAGAAGCTTGCAGTCATTTCCAAAGAAAACTCCATTAGTTTTCTGTCCTTGAGACCAAGGAACATGTCTTTTTCTTCTGTCAAACCTGAAAGAATTATGGAACACAGGCACAAGTATATGTTGTGATGCTAATGAAGTTTTTCCTTAGTTTCAATTCACTGTATGCAGAAGCAATCAGACTGAATTACCTTCAATGAAAACCAAAACGAAAACAAAAAACCCAAACCAGCACCAAAAACCACAAACCAAAACCCCAAACCCAAACCAACCCCAAATTCTATTTGCCTATTCTCTTGACCTTCATTATTCACATAAATTGAAATGGAGCACTTCTCTTTTTGGTTGACACTTGACCTATATTCAAGAAACGAAGCCTGAAGAATAGCCCACTGCAAAAAATGATATCAGATTACTACTATGGTCTTATTATAATGAGTATTATGAGTCTTCGTTCTTGTTCATTAATATATATATATATGTATCTGTCCTAAATTTATTTCATGTCACTCTTCTGGGGAAAAGTCTGTGCGAATAGTATACCTGGGAATGTGGCTGTGAAAAAACTCCCGCTTTTCCTAAGCAAGTTAAGAAAATTAACTGTTTTGAAGGTCAAAAAACTATTTATCCTGGTTTTATTGTTAAATAAACAAAGGAATGTACATTCTACATAAGATGTAGAGTGAAAGAGATGACACGTATAACTGATTCTTATATATACAATATATTCAGAGTTAATAAATAATTCAGAGTTAATAAATAAATAGTTAATAAATAATTCAGAGTTAAGGTCAATATAGAGAGATTTACGAAATACCAACTTTATTTTTGTTCAATATCCTTGTACTTTCATACCTTGCACAGAGGCCTTGCACAGAGTTTTTGTATTTATGTGATAAGTATGTGCACTGTGGTATTTGTCGCACAGCACAAAATTCTACCTCTCCAACTTGTTAGCATGTTGGGATGGGCTACTGCTATGAGTGAGCGGAGACAGTGTCTCTAAGATACATTGGTTGTGTGAAGAAGAATAAGAAAGGAACAAAAACTATAAACTTAATTAAGATGATAAATGTGAAAGGTTGGTGATTTATGCATATGGCCAGTTTTTTACTGTTGTTGTTTTGTTTTTTACTCAAAGCCAGGAATATTCTCCTATAGGCTGCATGAACAAGGTACAGAATGAGGACTTTGCAGAAAACCAGAAAATAAAACATATGACCATCTCTTCAAAAGAGATGTCTGTGGATACCTTAAGCATTTTGCCTTACCCCTACTGAACATAACAGCAAACCTTCTTTAAGTAACAAATTGATGAAATGACTCATAGCAAGGTTAGAGTTAGCAAAGAATCTTGATGTAGAAATATTGGAACAGTTTATCCTAATATTTATTGCCAAAATTATTTCCTGTAAGCCCTTGACATTGAACCCCCTCACTTTGTTAACTGCTGGACAAACACAGAATAAAAATGATTCTCTCTACTGAAGAATACAAATATCAGGGAAGAGATGGATACAGACAGACCAAGGGCACACAAAGAAACTTGTCTGAAGTGACTTTAATACTTTCAAGCCATGCAGGCAAAATTAAGGACAAAATAACTGAGGGAGATGAAGTAGGAGGATCACAAAAGTTGGGGGACTCTGGGTTGAGGAAGTTAGGATGAAGGTCAGTTGGGTTTTGAAGAGCAATAAGAAGCTGGAGAGAATTTACAAATACAGATGGGATTTCAATATTGCTCTCCTTCCTCAGGGAACCAGCCTGATTTTGAAACATCTCTGCTCCTTGGATCCTCTCCCAACTCCCATTCACTCCTTTATGCAGCCATCTGTAATAGGGCATCCTGCCCCATCTTCTCCTCCCAGCAAGAGCTACGTTCTTGCCTCTTCCCTTGTGGCTGTGTTAAGTGGAGGCAGGAACTACAGAAGGAAGCAGGATGGCCATGTCTAACCATGCAGAGGAAAAGCAGGGTCTGGTTGCTTAGGAAATAGTTGCTGTTCAAATAGGTAAGTCACCTGCCTCCTCCAGCATGTGCAGAATGGCTCATTGCTGCTGTCATTAGCCTGTTGCCCCAGGGGGAACTGCCTACCTTGTCCTTACCCACAGCTGGTCCTGTGTCTGAATTACAATCATGGAAATTGTAATGCATTACATTAATATTTCTAGTGGTTTGTAATAGCCAATCACTGGATTCTGTACCAGCAACTGCACAGATCCACACAGTGTACACAGAATAGGGAAAAATAATTTACACCTTCTGCACAAGATCTTGGCTTGTGGTCACCTGCTCCAGTCACTGGTTGTATATTCACCCACAGAAATAAGAAACACTCTTTATGAAGCATCAGGATGAACAGGCTGTGTTGTACTTTAATTTACGCTATGCATTAGAGGTACTGCATAATCGTTCAAATGCCTTTCAGATATCCTGCAAATAAGACCATCACAAGAACTTCACTTGCATGAAGCTATACATCTTATTAGATCTAATAAAAATAAATTTGAATAAACAAGCATTTACATGGGGTGAAAATATACAAATCAATGGAAGAAATAATCTTTTCATCCCTGAAATCCTAACTCTGACATGCACTGACATTTATCTACAGTATTTCCCTTAATTGTGCTCATTAAAATTGGACTACAGTTACTTGTAGCCTTGAAAGGTGCTAAAATGGAAAAAAAAAAGTACTTTTGAGAGCAGTTAATTTGGAATTAAATTAGTTTCTTCACAGATCAGAAGAAAAGTACATAGAAGAATCTCATTGAATTAAACCAGTATGCTTTGCTATGTAAGAAAGAGCAAAGGACAATGAGACGTTACTCCTCACAGAATTGTAAAGCTATACCCCCAATCAAATCCAATCAAGAAAAAAAGAATATGAAAAAAAAATAATCTGTTCTGATGGCTTGTTTTGGATGTACTGGTGTGCCAAAAGGAGTAGTCCTACACGCAGGCCTCATTCAGATTGTCAGACATTTTTCCACTGACTTCAGTAAGGGTCTTACTTGTCTAAAAGGCTCTACAAGCCCCATGGGCTAAGTCTGTTGTAACTTGATGATGCAAGAGGAAAAATAAATCATTGGACTAAACACTGGTAGACATTTGAGAAGTAGTCATCTTGACCCTTCCAGGTCCAGTTTGAGAACAGGAAAGTATTCCAACCTATCAGAATTATTTTCCTACATGTATTTCAAAGGGGTTATTTTTTCCAAATTGGCAGAAAATGTGAGAGAAATGGGTAGGGAAGAAAATTTATAAATAAAAATATGAATAAAATGTATTTAAAATCAAAACTGTGCTATAAATGGAGAGGATTGCAGGCAACATCTGCTTCAGAAATACAGGTGACAATAAAAATAAAACCTAGTTCTAAGCACAGAATACCCGAGGAATAGACAGATGCCAATAAAATTACAGGCTAAAAAGTCTAGAAATTTCATATGGGTTGTTAAAGAAACAAAGATTAAAATGCACAGTGACCAGAGGGCAGATACGTACTGCTGTTACTAGAGATGCAGAACAGATGGAAGTAATCATAAATATTCTTTTGAACTTTGAAAAAAAAAACAGGATGGTGCACCCATATCATCTGAGAACAGATGCTTTCCAGTCCATCACTAGCTAAGAGGATGCTACACCACAACGAAGAGGAATAAATGCATTTTATTCAGATCTAGACTATTTTATTCATAACTCTAAAATTTTGTCTTGTCAATTTTTATTGATATTAATTTTTAATACATGCTGTAATATCAGCCCCTAGATAGAATATAAAGGTACCAAAATCTTGTGCCAGTATTTTAAAACCTCTGTATGGTACACTCTGCAAATACAGTGAATCCATATAAAAAGCACAGTTTGGTGAAAATCAAGTCAGCTGGATTGCCTTTTGGTGTTCAGGACATCTGAGCTGCAGCTGCAAGCAAAAAAGGGTTATGGCATACAGCTGTTCAGATAAGCCATCAGAGTGACTCCCTCAGATATGTACAGGAGACTTCTCAGCAAAGGAAGACAGAGGACTTGAAGTTTAAATTAAGAGTGATTAGCTAGATAAAGAAAGGTTGGATGTAGCAATGTTCTACAACAAATCAAAACTGGGGGAGAGAAGGAGGCTATAGGGTGCAAAGGAATCAGAATCTATAGGCATTAAAAGCAACTTAATAAAATAGGTATGGAGAGACATGATTAGTTACACTTTTAATTTAACAAAAGATTGTCAGTTTTGTTTTGTTTTTCAAATTAAGAGAAATCAAAACTGACTGTAAGTCCAATAATCTCTTTGGTTAACAACATGGAGATAGACAAAAATGCATTTACTTATACTCCTCTGAACTAGGCCCCTGTGTTCTGAGCTGCAAAGAAAATTAATGGCTTAATTTTTACCTTCATCCCTACTGCAGAAAAGCAAGCAAACAAAACAGTTAGCTAAGGATTCAGCTGGTTATAAAAGTAGACACGAGTCAGATCTGCATAAAACTCTTCAATCCTCACGTGCTCGTGGGAGCACAAGGGCTACTGAGTGAGACCCAGAAGAGCTGGATGGAGAACAAGGTAGCTGTTTAACAGTGAGCACAGAACTTCACATGGACTGAAAAGGAGTGGGATAAACATACGGCAACGTGTTGCAAGATGAAACAAGTCCATGGCTGATGGTGCTGGACCACTTGGTTCAGTGTACAGACAGAACCAAAACAGAGCACGAGATTCTGAGTCAAGGTGGGAGAAAAGGACATGAGTAAATGTATCTATCTGGCCTGACATATGTTTTGGCTTTACTCTGTGGAAAGAAGATACATCTTCTAAAGAAATGTCACAAAGAACAAGTGATAAATAATGAATAAAGATTCTGCATTGTTTATTTATAGAATATCAAGAGCATCCTGCTAGATGCATTTTCAATTATCATTCATTCTGCAAAGCCCTACTGTGATTGCTTTAACCTTGATTTTTAGAAAGAGGTAACAGTAATGTGCAAGCATATTGGTATATCCATGGTTTCAAGGAAAGAATGGTGAAAAGTGTATTTATAAAGCAATAAAATCATATTAAAAGTGCTATGCAATAAAAATACTTTGTAGGCAGCATCTGGGAAAAGGGTATTCACAAACCAATAATATCCTATTAAAACTAATGTGCAATAAAAGCCTGCTGTAGAGAATTTGTAACAGTTTTCAGACTAGGGCTCTGGAAATGGGTTTTTGACCTTTCCTAGTATTGCTAACTTTAATTTGACACTTTAGATATTACTCAGGAAGCACCCAGAAAATAGCTTGGTTTAAGAAACGAGTTTTTTTTTTTTTTTTTCCATTAATCAAAAAAAAAACCCACAAAACAACAAAACTTGCAAATACGTCCATTAAACAGTTATGAAGCAAGTAACCTTATTCAAAAAAAAAGTACTCCTGAATCTAACAGCACTTTCCTGAGAAATAACAGAATGAATGTCTGCTTCAAAAAACAGGGGCTTCGTATAGTACATGACCCAAACTGGCCAAAGGGCTATTCCATACCATCTGACGTCATGCTAAACAATATATAGGGGTGGCTAGCCAGGGTGGGGGGGCTGGCTGCTCAGGGATATGCTGGGCATTGGTCAGCGGGTGGTGAGCAATTGCATTGTGCATCACTTGTTTGTGCACATTATTATTAGTAGTACTATTATTATTATTATTATTATTATTTTCTAGTCTTAATAAACTGTCTTTATCTCAACTCACAGGCTTCACTTTCCTGTTTCTTTCCCCCATCCCAGAGAGGGAGGGAGGAGGGTGAGCGAACGGCTGTGTGGTGTTTAGCTGCTGACCAGGTTAAACCGCAACAAACCCAACTGACTCTGCTATTACATTTTCAATTCTTCATTGTTTTAATGAGACAGAAAAGGTAATGTGATGATACAAATCTGAAATGAAGAACATTTTTCATATTTTGTTTTCAGAGCTTCAGAATTTAATTTTTTGGATAAACAATCTGCTGAGCTCAGTGCAAATTTACGCAGATAGGAGGGCATGTTTTTAGCAAATCAATTACTTGATTACAGTTTGAACCACCTTTGTTACATTACTGACTCTTTCCTACAGCAGGGATCATCTAAAATCCACTGAAGTTGATCGTAATCTTTAAGTGTCAGTGAGCAAATGTCAAATTCTCCACTGCTCAGATACTGTTATGCTAACTCAACTTGATAAAGAAATGCACAAAAAATGAAATGTAAGCACTGGAAAGTAATGTTTGTTAGAACTGCTGTGGCTTTAATTGAGGCTATTCTGCAATTGTAAACAACCCTTTTTCAGTGTAGATGCAAAACAGCATACTCAAAAAGATTAGGGTTCTGTGAAGCTCCAGGACTCTATTCAGGATATAAAAACCAGTAAGAAAACAGGAAGAAATGTGGTTCAAGCTGGATTCTGTAGTGACACTGAGATACAGAGGAAGCTGCTGGGTTGGGTACCAGACAAGTGACTTCCTGAGGGATCACATTCCACTACCATCCGCCTCTCCTGTGCCTGCTGGCAAGGAACGGAAGGCTGAGGATGCCCCCCAGCCCTCCCTGTATAAAACCCATGTGAAAGCTCTCAGTAACTGCAGCACGTGATGGACACCAGTGTAAATGAGAGCAGCGTTTGACCAAGTGTTATTGCCTTTAAGGAGACCAGAGGACCGACAGACTTCTTCATCTGCCTGACAGATTTTGCATCCGATGGAAAGAAATCTAGGCTCTGTGTTCTGCAACCCAATGGTAAGTCTTTCTGGGGGTCTTCCTGGATCCCAGATACCATTTTTTTTTTTCCTCTGTATGTAATGAGATTTTTCCAGATTTGTTAGCCTAGAGCAAAACTCACCACCACTACCGCAGATGTGTCATGCTCCTTGTACAGCTGGTCTTATTAGCTTCTGTGGATTATTTACCCTAATATTATGTCTTAGCCCTGAACCAAACCCTGGAAATTCACACATATTCAGAATACCTTTATAAGATCCTTCATTTAGTTCTTTACCAGAAACTCATCTCATGTACATTACATACATGAATATGCAGGTCTCATGTTTTAAACATCTGAAAAAGCCAATTAAGCTTGTCCCTGATCCTGTTGTTTCTTTCTTTTATATTAAGGCTTCTTTACAGTTGAGATCCCTATATGGGCTATGTCTCCAACAACAGTAACATAAAAACAAGGAGCTGAATTTTATTCCTCTTGCATAATTAGCTTCCAGTATGGCACTTACAAAGACTCCCTTCTTATGTAAAATAAGTAAGAAGGATTAAAAGAGCAAGGGTTGTATTTTACTTTCACTTATCAGCTGTGGCTCACAGTTCTTCCATGAACTGTATTATCTAATTAAAAAAAACACTGAATGTCTTGTTGCTCATTCAGGCTCTATGGGAAGCTGTTGTTCTCCTTCTGAGGACAGGCATCACAAGAAATGTGCTGTGATGAGTGACAGAAATGGCAGGGAAAGATAAATCCAAAATGAGAAAAAGGCAATAGAAAAATATTCTTCCAAAGTGACTCTGCGTATTTTGGTGGAGATTTATATTGAGGTAATGGGATCAAAATTTGGATTGGGGTCTCTTTTCTTTTTTCTGTGAAAGGAAAAAAAGAAGTGTAAACTAGAGATGCATACAGGCTCTTCTAAAATGCAGAATAAAAATTGAGGAAAAGTTAGAGATAAGCAAATACAGCTCTTGAAAGTCAGAGCACTTACCTTGAGCCTCTCAACTACTAACATTTCTGCAAAGCTTTGTGGAATGGGCTCCCTAGTATAATTTGGGCTGCAGCAGCCCAAAGTAAAGAAGAGAGCAAAAATTTGATGTTTACATCCTGTTTTTTTCTGCAGTTTGTAAACTTAAGAAAAAGCTAGTCATGGACAAAATGTAATTCCTATTTACTTCACTTGAAAGAGATTTCCAATGTCTAAGCATATTTTTCTTGAGGAAAGAAAATATATTTTGGGCATTGGAGGGGTTGCAGATTATTATTTCAGCAGGTTGTTAGCATCTGCTTTTACCTGGTTGCTTCTTGAGGAGGTCCTTACCCCTGAAGCTACAGGGGGTCACTATATGAACGAGCCATCCGTTCAAGCGATTATCACAGCTAAGCCCAACATGCTTCTGTGCTTCATTAAAATTAAGCACATACTCAAG
>CM021768.1:21598336-21748354 GCA_011076525.1 Nettapus auritus
CTTGGTCTTAAATGATAATACTGGTGATTGCAATTTTTTACTATTGAGATGATTTCTAGACTATCATGTTAAAAATTCTTTTCTAAAAAATTGTGAAGTAGGGAGGAAGGAGGAAGTTTTCCATCAGAATACAAAGAGAAATGATTGCTCTTCTCCAGGACTAAACTATGAACTGAATACATTTAAAAGCAATGTAGTGGTTCAGGCCTCTATTTTCTTAATTATTTCTCTTCTCACAAGAAAATCACAATGGTTTGATTGAAAATAATAATTAGGAAAGTTGCTGTTGTGTTTCACATCACAAGAAATTAATCTCTGTTTTCATCAATCAGCAGGAGTGAAACTTACCCATGAAGCATCTTAGAATAAAGGCTTCCCCACACCAAAGAGGTAAAATGTCAGCTTATTTCTTAACCGAGATTTCACACCACTCCACTGAGCAGGAAATGACCATCTCTGGGGCAGGATGCATCCCCAAACTGCCCCGTTGTTTATCCATATCATCTTGTTACTACTGTCTAATTTGTTGACAAGCTTCACCTCAGGGTCTCTTTAATCATTACTATTTCCCAGTTTTCTCTTGCTCATTGAATGTGTGCTCTCAGGATTATTTTCCCCAGGAGACATCTGCCTGCATTTTTTCCAGCTTGATTCTCATTTTGCATTTCCAGCACATATATATTTCTCACTAGGCACTTTTTTGTTCTATGTCTCTATTCCCATAGTGTTTATAGTACCTCTCACCTCGGTATCACCTGCAAATATTATTAACAATCTTTTTCGCCATCATGTCTGGTTCATAAATTTGAAAAGATTACAGCTGAAAAATAGTATAATTCAATATGTGAAGTCTGGGAAACACGAACTAGTCCATGCTTGTACCTGGTGCATAAAATATGATCATTTCTCCCTAGCGAGGCTCAGGCCCACGTGTCTTTATGGTAATGGGAAGCCTAAGGCAGGTTTATTCTCTTGTTCTCTGCATGTAAAAACACTAGCTGATGTTGTTCATGTTCCTCCCTTTCATTTTGTCATTGCTTTTTGTTGACGGATGCCATTGAAACTGTTCACTATTTTGAACCACAGAACCACACTTTCCCTTTCTGTTTTATAATCTGTGTTGGGGAACTATAGTGAAGGAAACCTCCCTCAGGGACCATCATACACTTTTCAAAGGGCTTTTTTTTTTTTTTTTTTTAATTTCTCCTTTGAAAATCATTAAAATGCTACAAATCAGAAACTGGGTTTGCAGTGCTTTCCCTTGACTGCCTAATGTACTTTCTCATGGTTGCTATTTCAGTCCTTGCAGTGTAAGCACACTGCTATTTCCTCACCAATTCCTACTCTGAAGACTGACATACAAATATTGCAGGAAAACACATTTACAATAACATCAGGAAGAAAAAAAAAAAAAGGATCAAGATTTTGCATTTGGACTACTTTTCCTTAATCATGGATATAAAACAGGCCACATCATAACTATGTATTTTTTGCCTTGGTGACCTTTGCTGCAGGTCCTAGCCTTCCTGACATTGCCTGACCCATGCAATTTTTTTTTTCCATTATGAGATGATTACAAACAGTGTTTTTCTTTTGGTCTTATTGCAAATATTCATATCAAATAATAGCACAGAATAATCATTACAATTTGTGCAAGGAGAATCCACAGGCATTATTTTTCTCTTTATTGAAGAAGAAAATTATAATGTTGGGCAAGTTGTTCTTTATGTAAATGCTTTCGTTTCTCATCATCAATACAATGTCCCCGTTATTTAAAGGTTTGTGAGTATGCCATGAAAAACATAGTCAATCCGTGCTTCAGAGACTGACAGGGTTTATTTTTAAATTTATAAACAATACAGTGAAGTTGCTGCAAAGTAAACACCCTAAAAGGAGGAAGGAATAAATAAGGTCTTAGCAGAGGCACAGCTGGGACTGTGTGGAGATGCTCATCTGGGGCCTGAGGGAAGAGTGTATCCCTCTACACTTTTGCCAGGCAATGGACAAAACATGGGGATACAGGGAAGAGGCTGTGGGTCTGTATCTTACCTACTCTCCAGCAAATCAAACGTTGGAGCATTTACACCTGGGCAGCATGCCTGTTGTTTGACATGAGATGTAAGGACAGCAGATAGGCTTGGTCCTTGTTCAAAGGAAGTATGAAAGTCATCATGAACTCCTGACTAACTTGCATGATCATAGTTTATGACAATACCAACTTCATGAATACCTTGTATTTGAGCCATGTATCAGTTGCCCAGCACTGGCTTTAAAATACCTGGACTGCTGTCTGTGTGGTATCTTTATGTATGTCAGGAAAAATGAACAAATAAATAAAAAAGCTACCTATATAGACACAGATAATATCAACCTCAGCACTATCCAAATAGCATGCTCCTTAAGTAGTATACTGGGAGAAATGTTTCCCTCTTGGGATATCAAGATAGACAAGAAATACACAGAAGAAGAGCACTTTTTCTACATGTGAGTAGCAAAAGAAAACTGGGTGCTACAGAAAGAACAGTGGAAACCTGAGAACTATGGGCAGTATCAAAACAAAGAGAGTGTTAAGGGGGAGTGACACAGAAAGGTGGCCTTATAATATGATATTGTCTCCCTGTTACAGACTTTAAAAAATAACAGGGCAAGTTAAAGTCTACCTGCTGCTTTGTAGACAAACAGCACCCTATGGTAACTGGTTACATCCCTTTATTCCAAGGTTCATAAGGGTGCTGATAAATGATACTCTAGAGCTGCATGAGGCAGAAACAAACAAACAAACAAACAAACAAACAAACAAAACAGTGAAAGCAAAACAAAAGCAGAATCACGGTAATTAAGCTCTGTAATCATAAGGATGGATTACTTTTGTAAGGTCAGTACAGATAAATAAAGAGAATAGTTCAGAAATATTGTGTGACTCTTGGAAAAAGTCTTTCAGATACAGCTTTCTATAGAAAAGACATGGTTAGGAATCACTAACTTTGCCAGAAAGCTGGCTAAGTACTTTTCAAAGTGCTTTCTGGATAAAAGAGGATAAAGAAAGCAAAAAGAGTCTCTGAAGTAACTGCTACCCTGTATCAAAACTCTGCCTCACAGAAGCAGAGAATAAACCATCTTTGGGGCTTCATTCTACTGAAATAGAGTTCTAAGGTAGAAGAAGTATTTTGTATACCCAGTAAACACCCAAGTGCTGTAACAAAAGAAGAAAAAAATGCACAGGTATGGTAAATAAGTGTTACCCAGAGGAGATGATGGAAGTCAAGATGGGCTCCTCTGCACAGGCTCTGCTCTAACTCCTCGGAGAGTCTTGTAGTCTGTCTTCACATGACAGATGTGAAAACCTGAAGTCAACTTGTAAACTTCTGATGCAATTAATGGGCCACTTTATTCTACTTTACATGATACAGAATAACGTGTCTCTATGTATTGAACTGGAAGCATGACCATAAAGTTTAGAGAGAGTATTTCATAATCTGAAGCTTCTTTATTGCAACAGATTTATTGGTTTACAACCATGGTTTTATACTCACTATTATTCATTTCTGTTCTATACAACCTTATTCTTCTGCAGTACCAAGGACTTTTAATCTTTCTATTGGTAGAGTTAAGTGAGAAATCTCTTATCTAATGAAGGTAAGTAGGAACCCAATTATCCATTACTTTCAGTGGTAATAGGATAACAGGAGAGCTGTCTGAAGTTTTTAGATAACGTTTTTATAGGACTTTCCATACTCAAAGAAAAAAAAAGAGTAAATCCTCTTACCATCTCTGTAAGAAAAGAAAATATATTACTTAACAACTTAACAAAAAGAAAAACTGAGGCTGAGAGATCAAACCTCTCCAAAACCAGATGCCTAAAATTTAGGATTAAATTCAGAATTAGCTGCCCTAAAGAATGACCTAATTATCAAATTTCAACATTTTCTAAATCAGGCTCTCATTTAGGCCTTGCTATCTGATGCTTTCAGTTTGTATTTGATCATTTAGTTCTGATGGTTGGTATCATGTTTTTCCATTACCAGTTAGCATCTTGAACAAATAGTCATATTTCCAAGTTCATAATTGTTTTTCAGCAATTTAGACAAATGTTTATATATTATATTTGCCAGTTGTGTGCACATTTGGCTTACTAAACTCATTCAGTACATAGGATAAAGAGCAGGCAGAAAAGGATGTAAACACACAAAGAGAGAATTTGTAACCCCCAAAAAAGACATTTCTGCAATGTGATTCCGTATTTATATCCAGTACTGGACTTCAGATCATGTGTTCATATTACTAACGACTCACTGTAAAAAACTGTCAAAATTTACGTGTAACTTTACTAAAAATCTTCTGTGTATTTGTGTATTTCTGTACTTTCCTGTTCCTGGTCTCTCCCACAGTCATAGGCTTCAAGGGTTATCAATCATCGTAGCTCTAACAATTTCAGTATTGCTATGATGATTTGTTCCCCAGCTTGCAAGCATAACAATAATATTAATTTGAACCTTATGAATTTTTTTCACTTTGTTAATTGCGTTAGGCTTGGATTTAAACTATTGCTTTATATTTAAACAATAAATTCATTTCAGTTTAAACTTCATAAGCAAATTAGCACAAATTCTATTTTATGAAAGGAATAGCTTTAACACCTTTTCAAGTCCAGACTTAATTTGATTTTGATATATTAAACAAATGTCTTGCTCACATTTTAATTTAGATTGAGCTAGAATAGTATTAAATACAATAGAGAAAATGGTCTTCTCACTGTGAAATGTTATAATGGCATGTGCCTTTATTTGTTTAAAAAAAAAAAAAAAAAGTCAATCGCAAAGCATTACTTCTACATATTAAGGTTACCCTGACAGTTTGATAGCCTGATCAAAATCTCATGGAATTCAACAGAGGGATTTCTTGGACAAGGAAGCAAACCAAAATTCAAAAGCTGACTGCAACTAAGTCAGGTAAAATAATATACAGTTCCTCTGCCACCAAAGCTAATTTCCATGTAATTTTGACAAGTTTGGTTTCCATGTTTGGATACCACCTCCACATTCTTATTTCACCTTTATGTTTCTAAGAACAAATTTTTGACAGCTGATCTGAGTTTCTGATGAAACTCACCACATATCTCTTGTTTTCTGGCAAACCGGGTCCCTAGCCCTCCCACCATCCATTTTTTTCTTGAGGCCATAATCCTTTGGACCACACTCTCCTCTTTCCACAGGTCCTGCACTGAAACTGGTGCCATTCCCTATTTACTGCCATGGAAGCCTATTTTTTAAGGAAATTTTCTATCTCCTGTATGACAAAGCCCTAGAGAAGACTAAGTGGTTTCTAGGATGATACTCACTTGTATTACAGTCTTGCTCTCAGTTTCAAAACAAAATAAAACAAAAAAAAATTGAACTGGCTTTTAGGAATATATTGATATCTGTGATGTTTATCCTGGAGATTCCAATAACTACTGCTACAGTTAGGTCGTTGTCCTGAATTATGTCCTGCAATAAAGCTTTATTGTTTCCAGGAGCAATTTATTACTCTCCCCCTTCCTTCACCAGAAAATTACAAATAAAACCAGAATTTGTTCGTGACTTCTTGCTGAACCGTCCTGGACTAGAGTAGAGCACTGCTTCCCAGCCACTGAGGTAGGACATCTGCCAGCAGCAGATGATGCATGGCACAGTGTAAAGTCTGTGGCAATGGGCTCTGGTGGGCCTTTTAGTTGGTGCTGTTAGCCAGTGGCAAGGGTCTAAGCTAGGGAAGTTGGTTGTCTGGAGGTACTGCAAGAGAAAAGTGGTGACAGTCTGGCTTGCTTCAAAGGATTATGTAGTATAGCATTCACTTTAGGAATGCTCAGCCCTAGGCCATGGAAATGATGCAGTTGAACTAATTATAGGAATACTGTACATATAGATATATATGTTTGGTATGCGGAGAGTGATGGGACAGGGATATCATTTTCCATCTAGTTCAGACAAGGCAATTGGGTCAAAGTCACTGTTACCCATCTGTCTCTACTTTCCTTATCTCCAAAGTCCTACTGCCAAATCTGCCCTGAGTTTCAATCTGTGCAAATAACCTAGAAATCAAGAAGGAGACTGCAAGCTCCAAATAATCTCAACAAGAGAGGATGCCATGAGGAAAACTGGATAGATGTTGAGGAGTAGCAGCCACTACACAGCACAGTGGCTGGCAGAATGGTCCAAGAGATGCTGGACTGTTAGACAGTCCACATCTTGCCTTTGGATAAGGAATTGGTGTCTAGTAATTACCTGAGTAATTGCCTAGCTGCTTATCTGCGGAGTATGACTTTTCCTTTACATTGCTGAAGCAAAATGTCAGCTGAGATTGGCAACAAGAATGCTAATTGCAGCTACCATTTCATGTGAGCTGCAGAAAATATGACTCTTGAGATAACATGAATTTCATCCCCCTCATCTCTCCATGCCTAGCAGTTAGGAAGCCGTGGCCGTCCCCATCTAACGCCAGTAAATGTCTTGTTCCACTCAGAATTCTTTCAGGGAGGAGCAAATCCCAAATGCAACACAAGACTGTCCACTCCAAGTAGCTGAAAAATTACTTTTATCAATCAAAAATTGTGAAATTACTTCCTGGAGGTAATTAAAGCTGTTGGAATTGGAACTTTTGGAACTGACAGAGCTAACAACCAAACTCAGCTCTGATAACTACTGTGGCAGAGAGGGGGCTTTGCTTGTGCGTAGAGCATTTTAATGGTAATAACTGTTAATGCCCTGTTGTTGTAACATAAAAGGTCTTGGATTTTAGAAAGACAGCAAAGCACAAGATGAAATGTGCAGAAATAAAACAAATGGTCTATGAGAATCATCTGTTGTCTGTGAGTAAATGGTTGGCAGCAATTCAGCTTGCTTACAGTCTTGACAAGCATCTCTCTCCCTGATAGAGAAGCTAACATGCCTCAGCACTAGCTGCAGAAGTAGCCCAAAGTGATTAAATCTCACTCTTTCTTTCAGGAAATTGCCTGTGATGCCTTGTATCACAACTACATTATGTCTCATTACAAGTTCCCTCTCCTATATTGATTGGACTTCAGTAAAAAAGTCCCATGGAGCATCTGCTGTTTAAGGCTTGATATCAATATGCTGCAGATGACAGAAGTGTTATATATACATTATTGGAAATTTGAACATTTCTAATCATGTCTTAGGAACATTTGCTCTGTAAGTGGAAACATCTTTGCTTCTGTTTGCATTTTTTCTTTACTGGAGCCAGAGATGCTGGGAGTTCCTTTTTGTTACTTTGCTCTTGAAGGTGGAGAAACGTTCTTAATTCAGTGGAGGTAAATTCCTCCAACCTAAGACAGCCACCACAACAACTTCTAGAAGATGAAGAAATCCCCATTATTTTTAGGACAACATTAAAATAAAGGGAAATTTATTGTGAAAATGTTATTGTGCATCATTCTTCAAACAAAGTGACTGACACCTGGGCTGAAAGAGTGAACTTGTCTCCCGGGAATGGTTAAATGAGAAAAAAATATTTTCTTCAGTGAAGCACACCCAAACTTCTAAAAGTGAATAAACAGACAACTTTAAAGTACAAACCACTTGGAAAGATATTTATAAACAGTGAAGTAGCCATTTAGATTTATTTTCATATTTTCAGATGATAAATAATTACTGAGGAATTGCAATATACATAGAAGGATGTCCTGAGGATTTTGCTCTGATACTGTTTCTGCTACTCTTAGAGACAGAACTTTCATTTTTATCAAACCTTTGCCTTTTTTCTTTTGCAGCTTTTAATCTGAATCTAATCTATCTCACAGTGCTGGCTGAAAATGAGATCCCACCTTTCAGAAAGCCCTCCAGACAGACTGAGAACCTGACTCTGGAGGCTCCTTTGCGCCAGACTGGATGAGATTGGTCTTGTAGAGGAGGATGAATTCCTATCGGACGTGGTCTAACAAACTCACCACCTCCAACTGCCACAACACAATGGTGAAGCATGAAGGATGCTCCTGATACATTAGAAAGGATTTGGGAATTCAGTCTGTTCCTTAAAGCCCTTGGCAGTGCTACTGCTGCCTTGTGGTGTCTGCAGGAAAATCAGCTGCCTCCAGGGAACCAAAGCCAGCCATGGTGCCATAAGCATGTTGCAAAGGAGTGGAAGAGCCTTGAGCTGGGCCTCACATATGGCAATGAAACGTTTTCTGTTTCATATAATATCCAAATATGCTGAAGAGGATTAGGCATTTGGGGTGTGACACTGATTTATTTTTATAGTTTGCTGGGATTTTTTTTAAACAAAACACTGCTGCAAACAACAGACATGACTGACTGTGTTTCTCTCATATGTTCCTATGTCCCACTTAAAAAAGTATTTTTTCAAAATTCTATTATTAAACCAGGGAAAGGCACGAACATGTGAGGAAGGGACTTTAACTCCTTCCATTATTACCATCCATTCCTGAACTACGTATGCAGTGTTCCTGTAGATACCAGTATGCACTCCCCTCACACCAGTTAAATCAAGCCATATCTTTTGGGAAGGTCTGTGATGTTCTTCTAGAATACACTACCTGGCAGTTGTGAGGAACTAAACTGGAACTATACAAACGAATTTTAGAGCTGCCTCCTCTGTTAATAACAAATTTCCATTTCAGATACTGGATGTTTTTAGTAATAAGATCTGTACTTGATTATTACAGTATATTATTAAATGTAAATGTGATTTTTTTTTTCTTTTCTATTTTCTAGGCTATTAAGTACTTTGGATGGTAGAAAGAGGGCAGATATATACAGCTGTCTTCCTCCCTTAGGATAAATGAAATTCTAAGGCTTAACATTTCTCCCTAGCAGAGCCACCTGCAGAAAACACCAAAGAGCAGCATGTTTTGCAAACCAGTGAGTGCTGCACCAGCAACATATATTCATCCTTGACAAACTTCAGTTTATCCACAATGACCAGAAACCCTCAGGTGAAATATGCTACAGATGTTAGTGAGAATGAATTCAATTGGATTTCACTTATTCTCAGAGAAGTCCATTAACAGTACGTTATGACTTAATCAAAATGAAGCAATCAAAAATAAATGAAAGGATGAAATCAGAAGGAATCCTAGAAATCTGAGAGGAGAATGAGGGATGGTGTGAAACCTATTTGTTCTCCTATTTACACACAGAATGTGCTAAATAACATCTTTAGTGTACCTATCCAGTATACTCATTCATATACAACTCTTCTGAGCACTGCTGATTTGTATTACAGCAGCTTCTACAGACCCATCATGAAAAATTTATCCCAAATCCTAGACAAGCACAAAAGGAGAAACAGTCCTGCCCCTGAGGATTAATAACCTGACGAGATGAATGACAAGGCAGAAGGGAACTGTGTTTTACCTGAGTCTGGCACAGGCAAATAGCAAAACCTCAGCTAAAACTTCCTGTTCTGCAGTCTTACTAGAACACCATACCCAGGAGCAATTTGTAGTGCACTCTACAGAATATTCATGATTTGCTCTTCTATAATAAATTTGTTGGGGAAAGCAAGCTCCTCCCCAGTACGCCAACAGGAGTCCCCAGTACTCCTCAGGCAAGCCTCCTCTCGGGCATTTTTGGTACCAGTTCTCCTCCTAGGTCCAGCCAGGAACAGGATTTGATCTTTCTTACACAAAGTAAAATGGAACAGACAAAAATGGAAGAAAGGAAAGAGAGAAGGGGAATAAAATCCCTTGTGGAACTTTTCAAAGCTAATACTTGTCTGGGAATTAAAAACAAAGAGCGAAATAAAAAATGAGTGGTGAAAGACCTGTGCAATATCTTTGCTGATTTCCATTTCAATGGGATGGATTTACAATCCTCATCTGAGTTCATGACTGGCCTCTCTAACACAGAGTGGCTGAACTGTGAAGGGGGAAACTGATGATGCTTTGGAACAGAAAATCTGTAGGTGAACAAGAAAAAAATAGCCTCCTGGTTTGCTATCAATAATACTTTCATAAAGAGACAAAACCAACCAAACCATCAACAGTGTGCAACATAAAAAGATAAATATTTAAACTTTGATTGATTGATTTGTATAAAACCATTTTTTCTACCATGTCCCCTCCATTACTTTAGATTTCTTTTCTTTGCTCTTATTTCTGTTCTTTCATGTGTGTAACACTGTCAGCATAAGAACGACAGCTGTTGCCATATTAAATTTCCTAGTAATTTCTATAGCGTATGCACAGAAATTGTAACTGCAGTGCGATGACACTGTTGTCTGATGTGCAGTGACACAGTAAATTGTGAATCTAACATGATGAAGTCCATTTAGGTTCATAGATGTTATCATGCAGACCTGTATCAGAGTATTTTGGTTTGCATTTTCAGATAGCTTCCCTTTTTCTGACTGCATTATTTTACTTTCTATTTTCAGAGTTAGCTAATAGCATAAATCTTTTTGCATGAATGGCTCTGCACCTAACTTCTTCATGCAGAGAACATTCCCATATGACCAGTAAGGATTTTGTGAATGCTCAAGGTTAAATGGGACTCGAGGGGAAATGTGAGAAGTGCATGTAAATCCTTAAATGTTCCTGACTACACAGAAACAAAATCCACCTGAACAAGTCCTGGGGGCCACCAATAGGTGAGGGCTGACACAATTTTAAGAAATCACCCTATCTTCATTCTTCCCCAAGCACCTGCTTATGAATTTTCTCTGATGGAACACAAGGAAGTTTGTGGGCAGTTCTCAGGTAGTATAATAGCTACCCTGTGTTTTATACTATTTTTGATCTGTACTTGGTATCAGCTGGCAATTCCCAGAAGAAGCTATTTGGTATGTACTACACCAAAGATTATCCAGGACAGGCACCTCAGGTGAGAAGCTCTGCACTGTAAATTAAGCCCTGTGCTTACCTCCCATTATCATGTCTGTAACAACAAGCCCTGATAAAATTCCTAACACTGCCACAGAATAAATCAAAGCTGAACAGGAATCACACATTTCACAGAGCCTAAATACCATGTAAGGCTTCCAGTGGTGCTACAGGATAAATGACAGCCATTGGAAACAACAGATCAAAGTGGCTTTGTAACATGCCTGAAAAGCTTACTTGTTTATACAGCCATTTTAAACCAATTTTAGCAGTTACTTTTCCAACTTCTAATAATGTAAATGGAATTGCACCGTAACAGCTAAAGACTGATCATGTATTAGACATACACCACCACTGATACTTCAGGGGAAGTCCCTAGTTTTCACGTGGTTTCACCTATCAAATCATTTGTTGGACCAATATTATTTCTACATTCTGGCTCCTAATAACAGGAGTTTCAAATATTAGTCTACGTTCATATGTCAATTTTACGTTTCTATCTGGTAATCCAATTTCCTTTTTACACTGCCACATAGCAGAAGGCCAAGGTTGCTAAACTAACGTATAGCTACACATGCATTGTCATTTGCTCCGCAGCTAAGCAGTTCCAAGATGACATCAGTGGGGTGTGGAAAAAAAAAAAAGAGAATTGCACTTTTTTACTGTAAAGGAAGAATAGCATGCCCAATTTTATACAACCATCATCATTATTTATCATGTACACAGAATCAAGGAAGTATACATTCATTTACAGACAAGAAAAAAAAGCGTTCGTACTGCAAAATTTTAAAAGATGTAGTCCCAAACATCTACTTTCTTTTGGGACCACATGTGGTTTGGGACCACATCTACTTTAAATTCTCTGTATATATCTTGCTTAGAAGGGCTGGAATCTCTCTGTTAAAAGGCTGGTGCCCCAGCAGAGTGTACTTAATATGGATTTCTCTGGCATGACACACACAAGTAACATAGAGAGTTTGATTTTACTTTATGTGTAAAGAAACAGGAAGTTTCAGGCAAAAAGTCATTAGGTATTTTCATTGGATTTGTATTTTAATATATTTTATTTCAGAGTAAGATCATACTTCAATGGGAATGAAATAAGACATGAAAACAGATTTTTCAAATAAACTGGAATTAAAGGGCAAGAGTATTCATATCACATTGGAAGATCAAGATTACTTTGGCTTTAGACTGCAAAATACCTGAATCAATCAGTTATCCTACTAAGCAGGATAAATTAAATTTGTCTGTAAGAAACATACCCTGTGCCATGTTTTGAAAAAAAAAAAAAAAAGTAAATAACTAAATACAAAGTGCTAAACCACTAGTGAAACCAGAGTCTTTACTCTCAAAAAGATGTTTCAGAGATGCCAGAAGTGGGTTGCTGTAATTTTACATATAAGATTTTAAATGACTGTGGTGGTGCATGTTTATATAAAATGCTAAAGCTTTAGAGGAAGGAGCAGATGTTTCTGCTTGTAACTGAGCTGCCAGGAGCTGCTTTGAGGGCTTCATCCTTCAGCACCAGCACCTTTGCAAGTGCCCAGCTGGGAGGAAGAGGGACATGCCGGCTCCCAGTGCCCTCACTGGCTGCTGTGGCTCTTTGGGGCAGAGTGCAAGGCTAGCACCAGCAGCCCATGACAAGGACTAATGTCCAAGGCCAAGCAGGAGCAGTCTGCATGCTATATGAAACGCAGATCAAGGGAACCGCTTCCATCAGTGTTACCTCCTGTCAGCCATTAGCAAACAAGACATTTCTTGCTCTTCAATAATACCACTAACACCATCTCCCGATCTTTGAGATGTAGGCACGGAGCTTTCACATCCTCTTCCCTCTTGTGCAGGAGGATTTCTAAGTATTTGTTTCAGAGGCTGGATGGTCTAAAGGTAACAGACCTTTGAATTGTACATGGCATGAAACATTTTAGGCCACATATAGTGGACTCATGGCTCTGGCTCAGCCTCTGAACAGTGACTTCTCTGCTCATGACATTGTCATCCAAACTCCCTGATTGTGCAGCCTTCCACCACCCAGCATCACTGCTTGTGTGCCAAGAACACAGAAACAAGAGAGTGAATAAGCAAGTCATTCAAAATCACTGTGGGAACTTTGGTTTTGATTAAAAATGTGTGTCCTTAAAATTCGCATCCTATTAGCTCTATTAACACACTAGTTTCAAATCACTGTTGACTCATCATTAATTGCATGTCAATAATTCATGCAGAAACTTTGTCTGCGTTTCTTAAAGGAAAGACAGGACCATAGGAAGGCAGATCAGAAATAGGTTTCAAAAACACAAGCACTTATCACACTCTCCATAGCCACAGTTAGGCACACAGTATGAGAATAAACTCTGAGACTAAAACCAGGCTCTAAATTAGAAAATCTGCTGGCACTACAGTTTTATCTTTGCTCTCTAGAACAACCTGCACAACCAAATGGAGGTTAAAGGCACACAGTTAATGAAAACATTATTTGATTCTTAAAAAAATATGTTTTCTTTTTGCAAATATTTCCTTCACTTATGCAAAAGGCTGTACTCTTCTTGCCCTACTGCATCTGCAGCTAGGCAGCCAAACAATAGCACTAACAGAGATGTGAGCTTTCTGATCACTCCTGAGTTGGTCACTTAGAGCCTGTGAGCCTGGATTTGTTCATTTACATGTTAATGCTACTAGCAAGCAAGCAAGACACAAATGAATTTTTAAAAAACTTTTTTAAAGACAGCTGGGCTTGTTTTTGGGTTTTGACAGTGAAGGCACACAAGGCAAATCAAAACCCAGCGCACAAAACAAAACCAACCCAGATGTCCTGCGCCAGCTTAGAGGAATTAAGGAAAGGGGGAAAAAAAATAACAGAATAGAAAAAAATGTTTTCTAAACTGCTTCTTCTGAGCTTTTATCTAGATTTAACAGATACATTAATTCAATTGATGTGCAGTTTAGCCAGCCAGCAACACATGAATGAATACCTTCCACAAATGGTGGGATTTGCCTTAACGCCCCCCCCCCCGCAGAGACGTTACCACAGATGTGAGCTTTTTCCTTCTGCTCTTTTCTCTCCACCCATCCCCCTCTGTGTAATATTTTAGCAAATAATGAAATGTGCCACATTGCTCAGAGCAACCAGGCACACTAACACTGAAGTGAGGCTGCTGCTGACTCTACATGGTTTTGTTACTGCTGTTTCTTTCTTAACTGTGCCAATCTTTTAAAACAATTTTCTTTGCTTTTTAATTCTTCGCTGGGAAAATATTAATATGCTAATGACTTTCAAATGAGCATCCGAGAGCATGCTGTCTTAATTCTTTTTAAAAGTGTGATAAACAGATTTCTTTACCTGTGACTGGCATGATGTCTGAGGACAGGCGCAGAAAGAAGCAAAACTGTTCCTTAGGAAGAGAGGATATAGGCAGATAAATTCTTATAAAAAGAAACTAATGGAATGAATTCAAAAATAAAGTGAAAGAAAAGGAGAAGACAGCAATGGAAGGGAAATCTGACATTTAAACCTAGGCTCCTGGCTGGTGCCCATGGCAACTCCACTGACAAGTTGGTAAAAACTATTCTCTCCTTTGACTGCTTTCAAGGATAATCCTTGCTTCTTTTTCCTGGGAACCATGACAGATTTTCTCTCTTTAGGGATGGTGCAGGAGTTTCTTTTATAATGGCTCTAATAAATAATGGAGTGTTAATGTCCTTTAGGACAACTAGCTGTAAAAGTTTAGGACACATTTTCATGCTTAGATACAAGTGAGGCATTATGTGGTAAGAAATACAGGTATCTTCAAATGCTTTATGTCAAGCGTTTATGCAATTGTAAACATTCAAACTAGAATCCAGCATTAAAAAAATCATTTAAGGGAAACCAACTTGAATTGCTTCAATGAGCTCAGCATGTGGCATTCATGGTTTCTAAATTTAAATAAGGTTTCCATCTGCTCTGTTGTTCAAGAATCTCACTGAAAACTATTAGAGAGAGAGAGGGAGAAAGTGAGCATACACATACTTACGCAAGGTTTTGCTTTACTTGTGGGATACTTCTGAAGCACACACAGGTTGCACTGCGTGCTGGTGCTTTATTACAGACTTGTAGGCACAAGAAGTCAAGAGACAAGACTGTGGCAGAGCACATCTTTACATCTGGACCTAGTAGTGCCCCAGCATCATGCAGCTTCCCCCAGGCCTGCCTTGCACACCCCGTGAGGCCATGTTTCAGCTGCACGGTCCCCTGCACAGAGGTTGCTGAAAGGGTGTCTTCCTCTCAAAGTGAGGAGACTCTCTCTTCTGCAAAAATCATGAGACTTAGAAGCTAGAGGAGCAGCGTTAACAAAACAGTAAATGTCTACCAGCGATATCCCTGAGCCACAAAACAAGGAAAACTGGGTCTTCAGTTCTTCCAAATTAAGAGGCTACTGGGTTCTGGTGTTTAACTCCAGACTCAGCTTCTGAATTTGTTCATGAATAAAGCACTACCTGCAGTGCTCATTGAACAAACTGAGTATCTTCCACTATTTGGAAAAAAAATAAAATAAAAATTAATGCAACAACACAGTCAGAATGCCTTTTAATAGTATCATTATAACAGTTTCTGTGGGAAAACCTAACTCCCTAGGCCCCTTTCTGAATACGGTACACTGTACCCTTAGATATAAGGGGAATCAGGCTCTCAGGACAAGAATAGAATCAGCTGTAGGAACAAAGGATCTCTCACAGAGGCTGGTGGCTCTTTTTCCTCACTGAAACAAGACATCAAAACTTTACATTTTCAGAAACTCTTACCATATTAGGCAGAAAGAGAAGTAGTCCCCAAATCTACACAGCCTTGTGCTGCTGAGTGAAAGTCAGTAATGATACAATGCACTCAGAAGCCCTAAGCAACATGGAAGAGGAAAAATAAAATGGAAATCAGTCGTAATTTGTGTATGTTTAAAGAAAGTCATAAGACTTTATACTGTTTTTAGACTACAGGTTTTTAATACAGTTAAGAGCCTTTTGGAAAATGGGCACAACACAAATGTGGTGGTATTATGTCATGTAGAAAACAAACGTGACTATCAGGACATAGAGGAGCCCAGGAAATCCAGGGAAAAGAGAAGCATGAGAGCAGAAGGAACTGGTTGGTAAAAGCAAAGTAATATATAACCAGCAAGGGAGAAAAATGCTACTGGGGACAGCTCTGTGAAAACCTCCAGTCCCTGATCCACAGTGGTTCAAAAAGCCAGTTTCTTGAAGTGAGGTTAACACTTAGGTGTCTTAGGACGCCAAAGCAGTTCCTTTCAAAACCCTCTAAGAATGGTTATGAAATGGGCTAGGTTATTGCAGTTTTGTTATGTAAAGCAACAGTGCACTTCTGCAAAAACTTTTGGTTCACTTTTTGTCATCAGTAACGGAAACACACATGAAGCTTGCAGGGGAGCAGAAGACACTAAGAGGAATGATTAAAATGATTAAAGGAATGCAGGCATTTCCATATGAAGGAAGATTAACAAGTTATGGGGCTGGTCTCTATGCTCTGTTTGTGCAACACTCACTGCAGTGTTAACAGAAATGACAATAATAATGAGCTGCAGGAAGAGGAGATCAGTACTGCTCTGATTAAAGAGAACACATCTTAGGGAAGCTGTGAAACAGAACACAAAGTGTTGTCTAGATAAACTGTGCATTTTTATAGGCTTCCTTATAAGATAAGATCAAGGAGGATGTTTAAAGGCAAAAACTGTAAAACTGATGCAATGAACTGCAGAATGAACCCATCGCCACTAGCAGTGAAGGGTTCAATGAGGTTTGAAAAGATGTACCCTTTTATGCAACCATAAAATTCATACATCTTTCTAAAATCAGTAATAAAACCCTTCCTAAACACAACTATAAAATACTACAGATAGGTTGAAGAAGGAGTACCTCAAGAAGGAAGTCAAGCATTAGCCTCATTTTCACTTGCAGGCATTTCCATGTAGATCAAGACGATAACAACTCGTGCTCAAAGTCAGGCAAAAACCCGAGCAGCTTGTGCAAGTTGATGATTAACCACAGATTAACCAAGAGAAGCCTCCAGTGTGGTTTGTCCATTGTCCACACTGTCACCACACTGTAACTCTAACACTGCACTTGAACTCTCTGGTAAGATTTTCTTCTCTCCAAATCTATGGCTGCTCTGCTGACAGAATATTTGACATGATGGAGCCCAGATTCATTTTTTTCTAAAGGGATTTCAAAAATAATTTAGTAAATGGCAACAGGATTGAGAAAATGTGTTTGCTTTTAAAGCAGAAAGGAAAGAGGTTAGGCAAGGATGGAATAAATAGCCTGGAATAAGCAAATGGTATGGTGGTTGTGATGGACCATTAGAAAATGCCTTACTGCAGCTGGAATGCAAGCTAAGTGTGTCTCAGCATTCCTGCCTCTTAATAGAAGTACATCCAACTACTGTGCAAAAGCTGTATGCTTTTTCCTTTCAGCCTTTGTTTCCCACCAGTTTAGCCATAACGAATGACCACACAGTCATAAATTAATTTGGAAATTTCAATAATATTTAATTTAATGACAGTTATTTGCGGCTTTAAAAAAAAATAAAAAAAAATAAAAAGAATGCAAATATTCTGCCTTCTCAAAACCAACTAGTAAAACAGCTGATGAGTCCCATTTTCAAGCAATTTTATGAAGCTCTTGGGACTTGAAACTTTTGTTTCTATATGGATGTTGAGACTCCTTATTCAACTGCTCGAGTACAGAAACTGACACTTGAAGAAAAATGTCAAATACAGCAGCAATCACAAATTAAAAAAGATATGAGTTCTAATCACAGAAATTGGCATCACTGTACTGGAGTGCTAAAATATGCTTGTATTACAGCCTGTTCTGGTGGTGAGAGCATTTGCCTGAGAATGATAAGTTCTATTTGTGGCTTTCAGCAGTGTCTTTTGGGGCAATTATAAAAAAATGCCTTTAGAACCATTTACCACTTCTATTTAGAGAAAAAGCATTGAGTTTATGACTCTGTATGAATGCTTCGGAAAATTGGTCCCCAATTTCAGCTGGGCTGTATGTATAACTTCGTTACAAATAACAGCAAGCAAGAAACTCCAGTGACCTGTTTTTAACTCCTTGTCAGAATGGAAAGTCACAGGTAATCTTTGCCAAGGTCCCAGCTACAGCAGAGAGCGAGGGTTCAGAAATCTTAGCAATAGTTAAGATAGTGGTATGTATAGGTCTTAGTGGTGTGTATAGGGAATGTGTGTAGGTCCTAATTTACTCTTCCCCTTCTTCTGCTTCTTGGAACTGAACACAAACACACATATGTACACACATACACACATCACGGCTCAAAGCTTAAAGTTCACCAGCTCAGTGCTGGGACTATTATTTCTAGCAAAGACATACTCCAGCCACATCAGGGGCTGCATTTCTCCTAGCTTCTCTATCTTATATTTCTTTAATAATTGGGAAGCAAGTAAATCTCATCTAAACAGAAATACCATCTAAAATATATTTCCTAAAATACACTTTTGAAGACAGATTGAAAGCCTTTAAGTATCAGCCAAGTTGTGTGGGAGGGCGCAACAGGACACTAACAAGGCTCATGGGAAGGTGGGGGGTGGGAGGGGAGATGAATTTGATATGCAAATGTGGAACACAATGTAGATGGGAAAGAGGGAAGAACTCAAGCACAAGTATTACCTTTTAGCCCAAAAGCTTCATATCACATTTATTATTTATGCTATTTGTTCCATAAGGTAATCTGTGAAAAACAAGATGAAGTTTCCTGCCTTTCAGAAGATAAACAATTTTCTAAGAGAAAGGAGGGAAGTGCTAATAGCTTTAATGTATATAACTTTAGTACATGATTCTTTAACATATCACAGTAAAATAATTTCCATGACATGCAATGTGAAGACACTATTTCAGTTATAGTTCTCGACAAACACAAAGTCAACGCACAAACACCTGCATGCCCTTGAGGTAAGCTAACTGATGATTTGAGTATTGAAATGCATCAGTAATTGGGATCTGTGTTTAGAGGTACCTGAGAGTTACCTGTGAGGCCACTTTCTTTAGGCATTGCATTTGGACTGTAAAAGAGCACATTGTTTCTGCTGCACTAAGCTTAAAGCAGCTTTAATCTTAGTGCACCAAAACTGCTTTAGGATATATTGATTATAGACGCGTAGATAGGGAACTGGTTGATCTTTTAACATGCACAAAACTGCTTTCTAAACCAGTTCTTTGAGAATAATTCCCCTGTAACTCCGACAAAATCCGAGTTGGTGGCAGAGGTGGAAAATGGCAGGATCAAATACTGCAGAAGACAGTAGAAGCAGACTGTCTTCTATAGCCAGAGACAGAAGCAGACTATGTATAAGAGTTCAAAGGAGAAACAGGGAAAAGGGGACTCTTGATTCACTTGTTCTACATGTAAATAACATGTAGAATACACTCCATTTGCTCAGCTTTTTAAAAGTTCATAATCTGTAGATATCTGAGATCTATGACCACAAAGTTATGAGAATTCAGATGTGATGAGGAACCAGAACAATGGGCACTATGCTATGAACTTCCTTCCTCCTGCATTTATGCTAGACATTGCCTCTACAAAACAAGAACAGTGCTTCACGCTTGCAGGATTTCTGTAAAAGCGAAAATCTGAAAGTAGCAGGAGACGAAAGGAAGTACTCAAGTTTTCAACCCGATGCTACAAAAAAGTTCTGCTCTTTGCAGTAATGGCAGACTGAAACCTCCAGCCTTGAAGACTGCAGGAGTGGCTACTCCTGCTTTGTGCAGAGCCCCAAGCCTCAAAGCTCACTGGCCACCAGCTGGCCCTGTGGGAGGTCCCAGGAACAAAATTGCCATTGCTGGGCAGAGGCCCTGCAGGTACCACAGCTGATTAACTTCCTACAACTACAACTTCACTGACCCCTGAATGGCATCAAAATAGAAAGAATGAGTAGGCTTCGGCCTAGCAGCTTCTTGCAGGGTGCGTGGTACTTGCATGAGCCAGGTTGCGTTACCTCATTTCCAGGCAGATTGGCTCAGGAAGTGACTCCCACTCTTTCTCCCCCTTCTTCCCTGGAGGTGTCTTTTGTCCTTTGAAAGAGCAAATGGGGGTTTTGGCTCTCAAAAGACTGTTAATCTGTCAGAAACCTCTGTCAGAATTGTAGCACAGCTCCTCTAGCAACTCTTTCCTTACCCAAGGTGGTCAGCCAGACTATGCTTCTCCCTCCCCGGCAGCTGCACATTTAACTCTTTCTGAGAGTCCTCACCCACTCCATTTCCATTGCCCTGGTGCAGCTCCCTGACTCCGGCTCCCCTTTTGAGTTATACCTCAGCCTCCTTCCAAATGCTCTACCAGGACAAAATCATGTCTGCATATGAAAGAGAAGGAAGTGGTTTCTGTGCTAAGGTATATAAAATCTACTGTGAACTTTAAAAATGTCAGCAATAGAAATAAAATTTCCTCTCTGAACAATCAAAAAACAGTGTAGGTGCAAATACATGC
Source organism: Nettapus auritus (assembly GCA_011076525.1). Taxonomy (NCBI): domain Eukaryota; kingdom Metazoa; phylum Chordata; class Aves; order Anseriformes; family Anatidae; genus Nettapus; species Nettapus auritus. The sequence goes on from CM021768.1 coordinate 21,618,670, forward strand.
AATTTATAAACCTCAGAATATGCCACAGAAAGTAGTACTAGCTTTTGTTGAGCTTTCAGGACGAGGGGGAATGGGCTTAAGTTGCGCCAGGGGAATTTTAGGTTGGATCTTAGGAAGAACTTCTTTACCGAAAGGGTTGTTAGACATTGGAACGCGCTGCCCAGGGAAGTGGTGGAGTCACCATCCCTGGAGGTCTTTAAAAGACGTTTAGATGTAGAGCTTAGGGATATGGTTTAGTGGGGACTGTTAGTGTTAGGTCAGAGGTTGGACTCGATGATCTTGAGGTCTCTTCCAACCTAGAAATTCTGTGATTCTGTGATAGAGCTTGCCCAGTTTTGTGCTAGATGCAGCTTTCCCAAAACACCGATGCTTTGGCAGCAAGGTGTCCTTGGTCCAGCTGATGAGACTTCTCCCCTGTGGACAAAACTGCAAGGAGCTGATATGTGTGAGTTAGTTGTAGGTTATAAACAGCTAGCTGGACTCTGTTTAAAGTACAGAAGAACAATGGGATGAAAACACAACTCCCTGCACTCTCCCTCCAGTCGAGTTGCCTTCAGAACATGGCAGAAGTCATGTCAGGAATTGGCTCGCTGTTCTTACATAACACAATCAGATCCTGTTATTTTGTATGTGCCTACTATTTTAGAGGACTATTCTACTCATTGATTTGGAAACAACTGACCCCCCCCCCCTTTTTTTTTTTTCCTAAAATCCCACTCAGGACAGACAATTGAACACCTGTGTATGGGTCAGCACTGCAGTATCTGCCCTTGCTCACAATCAGCAACCACCTCTACCACAGCTGAAATACTGCTCTTTATAAGAATGTAGACAACTTGAGCTCAAGGCATTACTTAACAAGTGAGATTAGAAATGAGAAAAAAAATACTCTATGTTCTCCATGAAATCTTATAAATAGGCAGAAATTGACTGCACAGTTCAGTAAAACTCTTTATGCTTGAATGTTTTCGGGACTCTTGGAAAACAGAAGCCCTCCGCCTCCTAGGTGGCACAGAGCCACCTAGCGCTGTTTAGCACTTGCTTCAGTGATGATCCACAGAGCAAAGCTACTGAAATTGCCAACATCATTTCATGAAACACTCTGCACATTTCAAATCACAATCACAGTCCAAGATGATAGTTCTGAAGTAGAGTAGCAGGCAGGACACCTAGCAGAATAACAGAGGGCACCCATAGAAAGAAATACAGCAACAAGCTTTTGCTTTATGTCCGTAGCAGGAACACTGTTCACAAGGCCTGTGGAGGCACCATCTCAACAAACAAATAAACAAATAGGGGAGCACAATAACATACTTTACATGTGACATTTCTAGGCTGTGTATAAGTAAATGTTATCTCAAAATATCTTGGTCTTGGCAACACGTTATCCTATCAGTGGATGATTTGCCTTGTCCTTCCTTTAACGGAGGATCAGGCAGCAACCAGAACCTATCGAGATCCTATCAGCTGGAATTTCTTTGCAACTCAGAAGGATATTGAAACCACTATCCACTATGCATGCAGATTTTCTAATAAAACACTCATCCCTGCTTCCCATGAGCAGGTTCAATTAATTCCGTAGAATGACACTTTGGCTCCTCGCTGAAATTTACTAGTGCTTACATTTTTTAGAAATCTGAAGGGCTAATGAGGAAGAGAGCAAATTGCATTTCTGCTTTTGTCAGCCCATGAAAATGACAACATCCTTCCCAAAACTCTCCAAAGTCTAAGGCTATAGATATAACATTTAATCTTCATCTGTATTGCAGGTTTATACAGCAGTTGGGTAAATGTTCCCTGTAGACCTCCACAGATTTTTGTTTCAGAGCTTATTTATGAGCTGAGAGCTGTGCTTATGGTATTCATATCCCTAAAACTAAAGAAAAGTTGAGCATGAGTGATGGGTATAATTTGTTAACAGGACTTAAAGACTATTTGTCTGTTTTCCATTTTCATTTCCCTGCACGGTCATAAATATGTGCAAAACTGATTAAATGACACAGATATTACTATTTCACAACTTGGTCATTTTTATCTCTGGATCAAAAAGGCTGTATACATGAAGAATCTTTACGTCTTTTTCTATCATGCTGCCATACTAGTAATTTGCAACATAAATGCTAAAATGGCTATGTCAAAGGAAAGGCATTATTTTTACTGTAAACATAACAGAGTTAGGCAAATCTTCATTCCTCACCCTTTTGATAAAATTAGCTCTCTTTGTCATCTGGTGTCCAACTATCCCTGACAGATAAACTGTGTCTTCCACAGAGAAGATAAAGGCTGATTGAACATCTTCACTTGAGCAACGTTTCTCTTTTGGTCCCTCTTGGTGAGATAAAGGTATGAACAGCCACACATTTTCCTCTGTCTTACACAGGAAGCTTCCCATCTGTCTATAAACAGGGGATCATTTTTATTGCTTAGGAAATATCCTAGGGAACAGAAAATACCACTGCCAATTTCTGCCCCAGGAAGTATTATGTTTGATTTTAATTATATTTCTAGATCTTTTTTTGGGACTAATGCATTTCTAATTATCAGTGCAAACTGAAGGTACCAGGAAGTAATGTCCCCTTGACATCCTAAGGGCAGCAAAACAGCTAAGTTAAACATGTTGCTCCCCACCTCCACACACACATCTCATGGTATTGATTACTGCCAAAGGAAAGATAACAGATTTTATAAACCTCTCGTAGGCGCTGGGGAAGCAAGCGGTCAGACTGAGAAACAGTGCCCGAGAAGATGCTTTATTGGAGGTCCCACTGGAGCATTCTAACACGGAAGAGAATCATGTAATGACTGGAGACACTCCAAAGCTCGAGCAGAAACCTACTGCAAACCCTCTGGACTACCTGACCCCCAAATTAGCACTATAAAAGTACAAAAAAATACTCCAAACATTGGACAGTGAATGCACAGCTGAGAGAATGTGTATGCTGGATGCATACTGAGTGAGAACAGGGAGAAACTATTTCCATAGTCGCCTACTTATCCATTGCTCTCCCCATCACTGCTCCACTCTCCTAACATAGTGCTGCAGAGGGTTCCAGCTTTGGTACTCACATACTCACCAATCAGTAACAGAACTTAGCAATAAACAAACTGGAGAGACTGGTGAAAAATAGTGCAAGCATTCTTTCTAAGAATAACTGTCAACTAACAAGAAAGGCTTTTACCTCTTTTTTAATTACAGAACAAAGAAAAGCTTTCACTAAAAATAATTAAAATTTACTAAGCCTTGGAGAACAATGGATTTATTTAGTATGTGAATTTATTTTTGGTACTGTACAAGTAATCAGAGAAACAAGAGAGATAGAGCAATACAGAGAAACAAGAGAGAAGGCTTTATGTTCTGTATCAAGACAAAGAATTTCAAGACAAAAGCACAGCAATCGCAGGAACTGACTTCTGAAAACAAAGTTAAGGAAAAAAATCTCAGAAAGTTCTCTTCAATATTTAATATCAAGGATGGCCACAGTGTCAAGGAAACAGCTTCGAACTCCATCACAAAAGCATGTAAAGGAATAAATGAGAAAAGAATCAGGTACATGAATTGTCAAAACCCGTCTTGGAATAGGTAATCAACTATTTGTTGTCCTCAGATTTACTCAAAATGCCCATAGAAGTTATATTAAAACTTTGTTTTAGAGACTGGAAGGGAATGCATTGAAAAAAGCTTAAATGCAAATAAAAATACAAAATGAAAGAGATCTTTTCCCTACCAGCCTGAAGAGCAATACAAAATGCTAAAGCAGGATGGTATAAAAACTCCACACCAGCAAGTAGGTAAAGCATGTTCAGTTGAAGGCATGCAGGGGCATAACATAGTTTGGGACATAGGGTCTACGCCTGAACACCTTTGTACAGCTTTTGGTGAGCAGCTGGTTTGATCATGCATTCTCATGATGGAGCTAGAGGAGCTCATGATGGAGCTAGAGGAGTGTAATGTAACTTCCTCAACCTAGTACTAGCTAAAGCAACAAAAAGTCATGGGGTTGGTATTCCAGCTCCCTGATCTCCTTGCAGAAGAGACAGCTCATTATTAGCCTTTTAATTTGATAATTACTTTCTCAACCCTATGATTTTTTGATACAATTAAACAACAGTCTTCCAAACCCTTGTACGTTCTATGGTTGTAACCTGACTTCACTTCAGCATACACAAGCATCATCCTTTTCCTGGCTGTCCTCTGTGACAAGACTTACTCTGGAAGATGATTTAGGCAAGCGGGCTAGAAAAGAACTGTGGTGTTCTTTGTCCAGGTCCCTGCTCTGGACAGAAAGGCCCTGAGGACACTGCACAGCCTACCTATAGACATACTCATACATTTTCTTCCATGAGTTAGCTCCTCTGAATGCCTACCCATTGCAGCCTTGATTCTACCACATTTAATCCACGTTTACTTTTCTAAAATCAGTAAGTGCATCTGTGATACTTCTGTCAGCACATAGATACTGTCAAGCACAACCTAAAGCCCTGTTGGAATGAGAGCCAGTTTTCCTATGGGAGATTAATTACATTGGTCTGTAATCAAGCACAGGGTCACTGGAGTTCACACAGGAGTTTTCATCTAAATAAAAATTTTGTTGATTCCAATCAGCTGTCTCTTTGCCAAACTAGTTACACCTAGTGCATTACCATCCTGCTGCTTGAATGCTGTAAATTGTTTAGAGTACAGTGAAAATAAAAACAGTTCAGGCTTTAAATTCATCTCTTGGTTATTTTTTTTCTGAAATTACATTCAGCACCAAGATACTGCTCACTGGCTCTTCTAGACTGTATAATCTTAGACTGCTTAGTTCTGCAAAAAGTAGAGAAGATTCCTGCTACTACAGATGTGGTGCAGCTTGGTGTTAAAGAATTAACTCATCTATACACAAATGCTACCTGTAGGATGTCTTAATAGCATGGGACAATACAAATTCATCTCTGTTTTTGTTGTTCTTTTTGTTCATTTGTTTTCTGTTTTACAGACCAGATTTAGAATTCCTATGGAAATAATTGTTTACTTTACTTACAAGGCTAATAGCAACTAGGTGTTCTGATACTGTCGCTTTCTCATTATAATTCACTGAAATTCAAGCAGCTGAAAATCTATATCCAACAATGCTCCAGCACTGCCATCACTGCTTTCAATATAAATGCATGTATGAACTCTGAAGACATAGATCTACACGCAACAGTTTAACACATTAAACTCAGAATGAGCTGTTTATTATAAAGCTTATTAAAGTGTAAAACTGGCTCAGTTCTCTTGGTGAAATGTTGGCTATCCTTTTTTTTTTTTTTTCCCCAGCTGTTTTCTGAATTGCACATTTCTGATAGAATTTCATCTCTCAGTTAATTTTTGGCCTCTTTCCACTGCCTGGCCAAGACCTTGTATCCTGCTTGACAAGGTGTGCCTACAGCCCCACTGGGTTTGTCAGCATGTTTACACTATGTGAATGTATCTGTTCTGTGTCTCTTCAGTTCTACTCCCACTCTGCCCAGACACTGATTATCAGGTTCCCCTGTAAACGAAAAGCATCAGAAGCAGTTTATTCATGAGCCATAAATCTGAATTCATTCAATATTTATTAGTACATCCATACAATATCAGAGATGGCCCAAAACAGAACCTGAGATACTACAGCCCCAGTCTTTGCAATGCATGGTAGAGTTTGAAGGAAACTGCCAATGAATCACACAACTTGATCTCCGCCCCACCCCCCGGTCAGGTTTCTGAGTTTTTCATTTCTCATTCCTACTGCACGTGAGTGTTCAAAAGAGAACCCAATGAGCTCAGTGACATTTTTCAGCCCTGATGCAAATGCCTTGAATTTAAATTCTCCCACAGATCTTTAGAAGCAAATAAATAAACCCCACAATAATTTGTGTGCACTCAGCTTTGTTCACATCACATATGTCTTCACCACTGCTCTCTAGTGCTCTAGAAGGGAGAGAACCTGCACATGTGCACTAAGGTTAAAATTACAGGCATCAGACTGCAAAACATCTTATGCCACTAGACAAATCTGTACATTTTATTAATTCTACTTGATTAATAATTAGTCAGCCAACAATACAGACACCAATGTTGGGTTAATTCACTGCTGGGACAACTAAATTAATGCTTGAGAAATTAAACTGAAAATCATAAAAACTCTATAGTAGTTCACTGTTCAGTAGTTAGTTACAAATACAAAAAATGAGGAGAAATCAGAAGTTCTCACTGCTTTAGCTCATCTACTTGACAGATAGGTATTATACTCAAACCTTTTTAATAGCAACATAGAGAATTTAATCACACTGCCAGAAAACTTGAAATACAACTTACATTGTATCTGTAATTGAGCTAAGTTATAATTATGGCTGAAAATGTTGTTGTTACACTCCTGATGTTTTATTGTTTTAGTGATACAACCATAAAAAATTTTTTTACTTTGAAAGTACTGACATAAATGTTGCATCTACTTAGGAGACTCTCTTTACTTAAGTATTCTGACATACATCTGCAATTTTAATGATTAAAATAGGTCCGCTGTAATTTTTATTGCTGATAATGTTAGAAAGTCAGAACATGAGTAGAACGCATCAGTCCTCCTTATTACTATCCACAAAGATTTACTAAATTAAAGTTTTCCATCTCAACGTGGTGCAATTACCCCCCCCCCATTTACTTTTTCAAAAATTCAAGAACTGCTTAGAAATTGGATGTATATTTCTTTGCTAACCAACTTGAATTCCCATAAATTGGAGCAAAAAAGGGTTTGGGTCAGTGGTTGAAATTAAATGAATTTATAAATAAGGTCAATGTATCAGCAAGCAGAGAGCTAAAGGGGATCAGTGAGTGCATCCTCCTGGGCAACAAGGGTTCTCAGCCAGGGTGCACATATGAAGGTTTCTGTGTTTGCAGACTGCAGCAAGAAAGAGCACACAAGTAAGAAACATTGTGAGCCCAGATCACCAGAGACAGAATGGCCATCTAAGCCTGGGAGCTGGTAATTGACAGGGCAATCATCTGGGTAATTAGAGACCTAGCTGTGCAGATCCTTATTCATGTTTTATCGGATAAATCTCTGCCTTAACAGATGTGTAACCTGGTCTCCCTTGAAGCTGAAAGGACTGAAATCAATTCCAAATCAGAGATAAACCTCCTTCACTTTAAAAAAAAAATAAAAATAGTAAGAAAAATACTCTTTTTGCCTTTGTGTATCAGTCTGGGGAGAAAGGCTGCTTAATACTCTGCTAATGGGTGACAGCACAACTTGTGAGAAGCTACTGGCATGCTAATTATTAGCAGAGTTGGCTAGAAAAAGGGATAAAATTCCAATTCTCATTTCACTTTCAGAGATACATATATAATATATTTATTTCTGAAAAACAAAACACTAGAAAATATTTGTTGAGAACCCAGTAATTTTTACAACAGACTTGGATGTGCCACAGCCATCCATTTTTCAACTACATCTAAACATTAGGGGATTCTGTTTGTGATTGTGGAGGGGATAATAATCAGCAGATTGCAAGCAGTGTCACATTGAAGCCAGCATGTTCTTTCTGGGGGACGGTGTGACAAAGGCAATCGGACAAGAACTTATTATTATGGTGTGAAAGACATGGCCTAAAATCTCAACTACCAAGCTGTCTGTGGAAACCCAGGTTATCTTAGGAAAGGGACTGACTGTACGGCCCAGCAACACAAGCTAATGAGGTCTTGATGAGCTCAGTGTCACGAAATAAAGAAAAGTAGCATGAGTAGCAAGTGAATGAGCACATCCATCATACATGTTTTCTTTCCCTAAAGCTAAGCACTGATTTTAGGGCAGGAAAAGGACCATGGATTTGATATACGGCTTGAAATACTGTTTCCAATAGCACGTCACAATTGCCGTTTCTAAGGGAAAGTGGGTGCAGTCACCCCACCCACAGAAATTAATTATTTCTACACTATTATTGGGAAAATGCTTATGTGGTAGGATTTTGTGTGGCCTCTCACAGATCTTAGAAAATTTGGTATGGATATGATTAGCCCAAACACTGGGGTGTTACCAACCCCGTTTTACTCACAGATCTAAAACACAGCACCACACACACTGCTATGAAGAAAGTTAACCCCATCCCAGTCACATCTAGTACAACAAAACACCCTGAATAAAACAGAAATCTTTCTAGTAATTCAACAGGCAGTGAATCTGGGCTTGAAAGGGTTAACATCGGCATTATTTATTTATTTTTATTATTTTTAATGCATCAGGATTGCTTTAGGCTTTGCATTAAGCTTTGACTGACATTTTGGCAGCCGCTCACCACAAAATGAATCTACAGGGATCAACAAAACAGTACGATAAACATTTTCAACATGAAACAAAAAACAAATTTTTGCTATTTTTTCTGTTTCAATAATTATTTTTTTAATACCTCTCATGTGGCAAAAAAAAAAAAAAAAAAAAAAAAAAAAAAAGATACAAAGAAAGAAAAAGCAAAAATAAAAGAAACCTAATGGCCTACACTCTATTTTTGTTTTCCAACAGGTCCAAGGTATCTGTCAGTGAAGTAAAATAAACTATTTTTCCCCAAATGAATCTGTTACTGGGGTTACATGTAATCTAGATAGCGGATTTTACAAAAATCAGACCAAAGAAATAAAATAACAAATTGGAAATATAGTATCAGTGGTCAGGTAATGCTTTGCATTGCTTATTTCAATGAAGCGAACTAAGGACGATGATGGGCAAAAAAGAGACATTTGGTTTTGTCCTAAGATGAATGGCAGCAGCACTGTTCCCTCTCAGCTGCTGCACAGCAATTCAGGGCTAAGGTCTTACCGGAGACATTTACGGCAAGAACACAGAAGCAGCACAGAGGAGTTTGAGCTGCTGAAAGCTCCCTGTACAGTTAAAAACAGTTAGGCATAATAAAATAAAAAGTAGTAAGACCTCATCTGGGTTCTAAATTATTTTATTATACCTAAACAATCATGTTAGTAATCATCCAGCTACTTATTTTGCCTTCCCATGTTTTAAAGCTCTCAGCCTGCTTAATGATCATCACAGTAAAGCGCTTACAGACTTTTGTGTTTAAATAAATAATATCAGAAAGGACCTTTTGACTACCTGTTGTTTGTTATTGCCTCATTCCTATTCTTCGGAGGCTGCATGGCTGAGAGTAAACTGGAGGAAAAGGTAAGCTATACAGATAATCTCACATAAATAAATCAGACTGTCATCACCTCAAAATCGCTACTTCATAGAAGAAACTAACAAGAAAAAACATTTTCAGCTGCAAGGAGACTGGCAAAAAGAAATCCATCTTCTCTATCCTCATTCAGCCTGCTCTCCTGCAGCCTTTATTTTAGAAACTCTCTATTAGCTTGTTGTAGGCATGCTTCTTACAGTGAGAGGAAATCATCACACAGAAGGCTCTGCATTGACAAAACGAAATTCCCACAAATAAGAGCTTATAAACTGCACTGTTCTTGATGCAAGCTTGAAGGAACTGAGGATTCCTCTCAAAGTCAGAACTGCTTGTTAGAGCCCAATTTCTTAAAGAATGAACAAAAGGCAAATGACTCAAAAAACCTGCAAGCTGAAGCTTTTCCTTGGCCTTTGGAAGAGTTTTTTTCCCAGGGTGAGTGATTCATTAAAGATGGACTTCAGAAATTTAGTTCGTGCATTTCTAAAAGCAGTGTATCCTTCACAACCACAGAAAGGTAATGGGAGGAAAGACCTGTAATTTTTGTTACACCTCTAATAATAACAGCAAGATGAATTTAACTTGTTAATCCGCTGTAGTAGTAGAAACTTCCCATGCAAGGTGTCTCTCCAAACCTAATCAGACTTAAAACACCAGAATAGTGTACTGAAAAGCTTTTACAAATTTTATTTTTCAGGGAAAATACTGAGTATTCCAAATGATCAACCTTGTTAGCTGCAATCTGCAGCAGGGTCATGCCTTCTTCCTTTAGATAGGACCTGGCCCTGTCCATTACCAGCGCAGGCACCAGGGGCCACAGGCAGCAGAGCTGGGCGAGGACAAAGCCACCTCCAGCAGCACAGGCACCACCTGGTGGGACCCCGCCAGACCTGGAAGTGGCTTACATGATCTGAGGACTCGAAGTAAGCCTTCTCCAGCATCAGGGAAAATGACCTAAACCGGGGCCAGCTCACTTGTGGCTTTTTCTACTCACTTGACCTGCCCTTTATTAACCAGACTTTTTCTTTCACTGTTTGCTTTGCTACAGTCAGACGACTCATGTATTTTTCAAATCATGAACAGAGCTTTAATGGAATAAGAGCATTTATCCCTGAGATTTAAAATATTCAGCAATGAAAGTGAATGAGAATGTCATTTGTGCATTAATATCTGATGAATGGGAATATTTTTAACTTGTTCTTTTGATCTCATAGCTACCTCTTGAGTGGCCAGTAGTCTGTAAATGGAGAGTAGTTTTGGAAAACTGCACTTCACAACTACAAAATTCCTGGAGAGCATATAAAATAGACTGATGAACAGAATAACTCAAGGTGCAGAAAAGCAATTTTTTAAATTTGTAAACTGAAGTAATTTCTGTTCATATTTTAGGGACATTTGTGTGAATAAGGGAAGCAAAACCTGATCTTGTATAAAGCCAGTTTTTACAGAAATGACTTATAAAAGGTGTAACCTAAGTGCTAGAATTGTAGCATGCAGAAAAGCACATTCATTGACAAAAACATTTTTATGCACATTACAGATTTATTCCTGAAGGGGATCACTGTTGGAAAGTTTCTTGTAAAAGTTTCTAAGAGAAAACTGAAATTAATGGAAGACCACTTGGTACACAGGAGACAGTGTGTTTCACACCTGAGGACATCATAGAAAGGTGACAGATACAGCACTTGTTGAAAATGTGGGAGGCAAATCACAGAAAACAGAGATGAAAATTGGTACTGAGTCTGAGGAGTTCAAGCTCAGCTTGGAGGGAAGAGATCAAAAAGAAAAGGTTTAGAGTTCAAGATTAACTCACTTGAAAGATATGAAAAGACAGACAGACATGTTTTCTCTATTTTACTTCTGGTACACATGACAAGAGCAAGATGAGCAGGGAAAAAGACAGAAGAAGAAAGTCACAATAGCAGAGTGTCCAAAAACACTGGTCTTGTGAAACCATTTATAACTGTTTCTGAGCCCTCCCACGAAGCAGAGAGCAAGCACTTGCTATAACACTACATTCCTAATTGTCATTATCCTTACTAAGGATTTGGCTATTTTGAGTTATCTAGTATAAATGATGAAAAACATATTCCTCCTAAATGCTTTTGCATGTATAAATAGGCTTTTCCTTACATATATATTACCAGAGATGCAAATACAATTACCATCAAAAGAGATAACCCATGTATATATGAGAACAAAAGATATGTAACATCTTGACATATGTTGCTCTCATTCTCTTGTAACAGTAAACATTAGTAGTGTTTTTCACATTGTTTTTTGTCCCAATATAGAACAGACATAAGTGTGTCTTGTGACACATTGACAGGTTAGCAGAATTGAGAAAGCTTGGAAAGATACTGTGATCTTTGTTGATAGTATTTACTCAGAAGAACTTTAAAGTTATAGCAACCTAAACTTCAAACAATTTCCACCACAAAAAGCTGCATGTGATTACTGGTTATCGTGCTCTTTGCTTCAGGTTTGCATTCACAACCACAAAGCAGAGTTAGAATTATAGAATCATAGAATATTCCGAGTTGGAAGGGACCCATAAGGATCATCAAGTCCAACTCCTTGCACTGCACAGGTCTACCCAAAAGTATAGACCATGTGACTAAGTGCACAGTCCAATCGCTTCTTAAATTCAGACAGACTTGGTGCAGTGACTACTTCTCTGGGGAGCCTGTTCCAGTGCGCAACCACCCTCTCAGTGAAGAATCTCTTCCTGATGTCCAGCCTAAACTTCCCCTGCCTCAGCTTCACCCCATTCCCACGGGTCCTATCACTGGTGTTTATGGAGAATAGGTCACCCGCCTCTCCACTCTCCCTTGTGAGGAAGTTGTAGACTGTGATGAGGTCTCCCCTCAGCCTCCTCTTCTCCAGGCTGAACAGGCCCAGTAACCTCAGCTGCTCCTCCTATGTATTCCCCTCCAGGCCCTTCACCATCTTTATCGCCCTCCTCTGGACAATCTCCAACAGCTGAATGCCCTTTTTGTACTGTGGTGCCCAGAACTGCACACAGGACTCCAGGTGAGGCTGCACCAGCACAGAGTGGAGTGGGACAATCACTTCTCTTGCCCGACTAGCAATGCCGACTAGCTTGATGCACCCCAGGATACGGTTGGCCCTCCTGGCTGCCAGGGCACACTGCTGGCTCATATTCAACTTGCTGTCAACCATGACCCCCAGATCTCTCTCTGCGGGGCTGCTCTCCAGTGTCTCGTTGCCCAGTCTGTATGTACAGCCAGGGTTGCCTTGTCCCAGGTGCAGGACCTGGCACTTGCTTTTGTTAAACCTCGTGGTTGGTGATCACCCAGCTCTCCAACCTGTCCAGATCTCTCTGCAAGGCCTTTCCACCCTCATCCAATTCCACAACTCCTCCAAGTTTGGTGTCGTCGGCAAATTTACTCAAAACACCTTCTAGTCCTACATCCAAATCGTTTATAAAGACATTGAAGAGGACCTGCCCTAAGACAGAGAGATAGAGCCTTGAGGGACCCCACTAGTGACCTTCCACCAGCCTGATGTAGCCCCCCATTTACCACAACCTTTTGAGTCCTGCCCGTCAGCCAATTGCTCACCCATCGTATGATGGTTTTGTTAAGCTGTATGCTGGACATTTTGTCCAGTAGGATCCTATGGGAAACCGTTTTGAAGCCATTTCAAATTCAAAAGAAACACCACCATTTCCTATCTTTATCAAAGACATCATACTGAGATATTAATTTACTATATTCATAAGACTATACTGTCAAGTCAGTTAAGGTACCACCATGGTTATATCTAGACTTGGAAAACCTGAGGCTCTAAATAATCTAATCAAGGAATTCTTCTTTTATACATGGAGTCTGAATAAAGATACTAGGAAGATCAACAGACTGAAGGAAAATTTGTATTAGAAGAGATCTCAAGAAGTCTTCTAAGCTATCCCTTTGCCCTAGCAAATAAATAACAATTGCAATGTCATTCCTTAATATACTTGCAAATGTCTGCAGGAGCCTACACAACCTTCCTAAGCAATCTGTTCCAGTGCCTCATTATCTGTATGACTAGAAAGGCTTCAGTAGTTTCCCCTAGGTCTTACTTCCCGCAACTGTAGGTCATCTGTTCTGGTTCTATTCCCTATGGACATGAAACACACTTTTTGCTTGTAGCAGCCTTTTATGTACCTTTTACAAATGGTTAGCGCTTCCCTCTCTTTATACCCCATGCTTAAAGCTAAGCATTGCTAGCTCTTTCAGTGTTTTATGTCAGCCTCTAACTCCCATGTCCCCTTAGAAATGGGAATCTGTCACTCAGAATTTGTACAACAGTAGGCAGAATCCATCTTTGAAAGTGGTCACCATAATTGCTGTATATTTTCTGTAAGATTGATAGATTGAGATTCTTACTGTATCAGAGGATCTTTTAATATTGGATTTTAACCATATAACTAACATTTGTGATCTACATCTCTTTTGTGTTCAGCTCTCTGTGGGAAAACATGTATCCCCTATACATTTTTATTTATCAAAGCAAGGTCAAATTGTCTAAAATGAATAATTAGAAAATCACACAGCCACAGGGTGTTAAGGTGTTTCTTTTAACTTAAGTAAGGAGCTACACTAATGTAGCTATCCCGGAATTATGGGAACAGTCTGTGCTTTCATGTGACACTTGGCTAAGGTCACAAGTACATATGAACTGTTTCTACATCAGGAATGAATTCAAGAACTCAGTCTAAGATGAAAGGTCAGATAACTAAATAACGTATATTTTTATTCTCATTTTGTTTTTGACATTTTAATTCAACAGCAAACATCTCTGTCAAATAGGACTGCAGGCTTTTTTTCTTTTTTCTTTTTTTTTTCTTTTTTTTCTGTTTTTCCTGGCTCAACTTTTCTACATATCAGTGTTTAAGAAAAACAAAATAAAGATAGGAAACAAGAAGAGGCTGCTTCCAATTTCTTCAAAGCACACTTAGCATGCAAACTCTTTGCGTAATGTTTTTCCTTTTTGAATTCTGGACTGGAAGCACTGAAACCATTTCATGAACATCAGTCCATATAAGTGCAACCACCAGGAGACAGGGAAGCACTGTTCCCCCTCAGAAGACAAAGAGTGCTGAAACAGAGGCCAAATGACTTTCCCCAAAATACGCAAGTTAGCAACAGTAGGTGGTACAGAAGTTCTGATGATATTTAGAAAGCATGAAATGTAAATAAAGGATGGGGAAAAAAAAGTGATGTTAGGCTAATTTCCAGGAAAATAATATTTTCTAGCCAGGGGAACAGTATCTCTAGGAAAAACACTGAAACACTGAATTACTTGGAAAACTTCACAAGAAGTGGATAAAATGCAAATAGCCTAATTTTTCTTAGTAAGTCATCTTTAACAAATGTGGACTGTTCCTTCATTTCCTTCATGTTCTAATTTGCTTTTCCATCACCTATTACAGAAATATTTAAAGATCTACTCAGTGTTTAAATATGCAAAAATTTCTTTAGGTAAAAAAAAAAAAAGAAAAAAGGAGGAGAAGAAGAAGAAGAGCATTGGAGCTCTTTGGAAACAAGCTTATCTTTGTAGCAGCATTACTGTTATTTTTCATCTGACAATATTAAATGATTCTTACATACAACATGTGGCAGCTCTACCAAACAACCTCAATCATAAGAATTTTTGTTGTATTTCCTATGTCTTTTTCACTTTTGAAAATACTGCAACAGTACTTCTCTGTTGTCCTTAGTTTTAAATTACACTGGCCCATTTTGTTTCAGGTAGGTGGAGATGTAGTGACTTCCTCTGACTTTAAGAAGAAAGATTCAGTCAGGCCTTTAGTGAGGGGATCCAGTTATCAGTCTCTTTAGTGGGGTACAGGAGGTTGCTGCTTCCATTTGTTTCCCCTTTCATTTAGATCCTGTGAAAGCAGCTGGCATTTATTGCTCCCATCCTGAAATTACTTTTGCTGGTGTGCAATGAATATCCTTATAAAAACTCAGTGCCAAAATGCTGCAGACTCAACAATTAACCAAGTACAGCACAGCAAATAAGCATCTGGTTCTCTTCTAACATGTATTGGAGTTTAAGTATCCCGGGAATCAAGACACTGGAAAGCAAATGATGAAGGAAGCTTCAGTTGAGACCACAGAACATAAACAAGGGTCCCCCTTTTACGGTTAAAGACTAAACTATGCAAATGGTGGTAAGTCATGCACTTGTGTCCTGTTATTCTAACACAACTCTTAGACATTGCTGAAAGAGAACAGTGACTGGAAAGACAGCATGGGATCTCGCACATCAAATAAACAGGATTTTTTTTTTTTTAATTAACATTTGTTGAAAAAAAAATAGCCAGAGACAGAAAATGTTGGTTGTCTTACTCTGCATTTTCTAAAGGGCTTCTATTTTGTTTTTAAAAATAGTGTCAGAACACATCTGTGGAAAAAGATAGGGCTGTCTACTATCTACCAGTTTCCACAACAAAACAAGTAAAATAAACCCCTTTTGCTCTAAAAGTTTAGAGTACTGTTTGTGTCACAGCACCATGAGAGTCATTACTTTACCTTCATTAAAAATGAGATATGCACATCATCTTAATGTGATGACTTTTTCATTTTTTTTTTTTCCCAGGTAGCAGGGACTGTGGTCAAACTGGAATAAGCAAGTATGAAAGGGAATGATTTACTTTAACTTGATATTTGTGAAAACACATGTGGAGGAAGGAAGGGTTATTGCCTCTGTGGGTGGAAGTTTCATACAGCTTCACGCTTGCTGTTCCATTTCAAATACTGGAGGGCTGCTATTTCCACCAAAGCACACAGTGCTCCGAGCCAACAACAGGTAGGAAAAAGCAACACGGTGGTAAAGCAAGGCCACTGGCTGTGCAACAGGGGAATGTACTTTCATGAATGGAAGAGTCTGCTATGCCCTAAAATGTAATTTACAGTCGGATGGTCATCCATGTGAAATAAAATATAATTGAAACTGCTATTTGTATATTCAATGTTTATTAGTTTTAGTTTTTCATCAATGTTTTTATTTTTGACAAAGGAGAGGGAAGACCTTATGATTCAAGTCCAGCAAAATCCTAGTTTGTATTGTTCCATGGCTTCTAGGGAAACCTCACTTCTGCTTGCATTCCCTGAAACACCTGTTCTGGACACGTAAGCAATGGAGTAGTTAAAAATAATAAATAAATAAATAAAGTAAAACACATAGCAATGTTTCTTTGTTGACACACAAGATCTTCATCAAGAAATATTTTAGCAATCTGAACTGCAAAGAGCAACAAATCTCTGGAAGCTTCTGGCCCTTTCAGATCAAGCTGCATTGGGAACCCTTACCAGGCTTAAGAACTGCTATACACAAGAAGGCTTTTGGGTAAAGATAGTAGGTCTAATGATGAGACTTGATCTTCAAGCTAAACAATATGGCAGGAATGGCTGACGTTCCTAAATAATTGATAACGGTGTAGGTTATTCCAGGAAGACAAAATTACTGGCTTCATCTAATATTTCTTGCTGAATGAATGGCCAAGGTTTAAGTGACTGACAGCTTAACATCTCTCTCATTTCCTTCAGAGACTATGAAGGAAAAGAAATAATGTTTCATTTTGTAATGTGAAAAGCTGACACAGAGCTGTCAGACATTTCATTTCATTTCAGCTAATCTTCCCTAGGAAGTGCAACGTTGTGTGAGCTCTGAGTTCCCCGGGAATTTATTGATCTTGTGTTCGCCAGATAAACAAGTGACATCAGCACTGCAGACTTACTGCTGGAAAGTAAAACGGCAGTTTTAGTATCTGGATGCAGGTTGGTTGGTCGGTTGAAGTCAGATGAACACCAGATGCTGAAGGTGCCCCAGCAGATCCAGCATACAAGAGGTGCTGGGATGTAACCCTGAAGACATTCTCACTGAAGAGCTGTTTATAAATACCATTTTCTTGTATACTGCAGGTCACTCAGTGATGAAGTAGCCCCATGCCATTTGCTTTAACTGTAGTTGACAACATACTGCTTAACTGACTAGTGCTAGCTAACCAAGCATGATGTACTTGCTCGTGAATATGTGGAAGAAGCAGCTTCCTGAATATTTAAATGGACAGTGTCAAGGCAGTCACAAATACTGTATTACATTAGCATGACTAATTAGCATGACTAAGCATGGCTTGCTATCTGGAATGACAGAAAAAAAATCTCTTTGCTGAGCACAATGCTTTTTGTAGCCTATTAGTACTTAGTATTTCCTGTCTGCCCTCGTTCCTGGAAATGCTGCTCGTTTATCAACAAAAGGTCCACACAGCCCAGACAGTCCGTAAGCCAGACCAGCACAGAGCCGATTTCATACATCAAGGAACTTATTAGCCATGGGTATTTCAGGCCCTGGTTTTAAAATCAGCTGCAGCTATTTGTTATACAATTCACAGGTGGGAGCAAAGTTATACAGAACACTGTATTGCCAAATATATCTAGTTCAACTATAACGAGCAGGGCAGCACAATTATCAAAATATGGCTGGTAACTAATTGCTTTGAGAATGTGCCTTCAGACACAAGCTGTTCTCCCAGTGCAAGAGTGAAGCATAAGCAGATGGGCCATAAAACACACACATAACATCTCAGGTGTAACTCCACACTTCCGTTTAGCATGGTGTGTATTTCTTTGGAGGAAACAGCCTAAACCCCTCAGATTCTACTTCAGCCTGAACAGAGAACAAAATAAAAAACACAAAATAAAAAACACAAAACACTTTTCATCATTCTCTTGCTAATTTATAGTTATTTTCAAGAGCAGTCCATGGCATAACTGTTGAAAGACTTTCCTCTCTGCAGACACAGCTGCACAACACAGCTAGAGTTTGTTGCTTCTATAATTTCCTTGATTCTAAAGCCTGCTGCGGGAACATTTTAATAGGAATCAAGAAAATGGCTTTTTTGGCATATTTTATCTACAGCCTTACATCACTAAAAGGAGAAGAAAGATTGTTGTCTCTCCAACCATCTTTTTGAACTACATTCCATGTGATTTTTGAATTAGATTTTATTACTTTTCTTAGTGAAAAGGTTTACCCTTCTTCTTCCTGAACTTTTTCTGAATGTTTGGATTCATCACATTGCATTTTTGTTTGCGAAATTTGTTTCAAGCCAATTCCTTAAGTGGCGATGGTGTAGTTCTATACAAGGATCATACTGTGCTCACTAGGGTGAAATTACCTTGATTGCTTCATATCCAACTACTATTGTTTTCTGCAAATGCTTTTTGACTTGTACTGCTTCCTGTTTCCATCTCCATTAGATTTCTGATGATGTGTTCAAATATGTTGTTTCATTATGCTGGAGAATTTGGTATGAGCCACATTTTTGCACTCTTGCTGTTAGTGAGCAACATCTACTTTTCCAACTGGTTCCTTGCTGTCTTTGGGGCTGTCCATACTGTCCTGTACTAATGCCCACATCACCCACTGCATGGACATGGCAGATGCTCATAATTCTCACCCCTGAGGACACTTCTGGAACAGACAACACACCATTTAGCACTTCTTTACATCTTACCTTATTCATACCATCTTACCTTATTCACACCAACTGGAACTTTCTCCAGACAGGGCTGTATTCAGAGAGAATCCCATGTAATAGGACTGAGCTGCCTTCCTCAGAGAAGACCATCACGGTAATGGTCCCTGTGTAGCACATCATGAGCTCCTCTCTCAGATCATCTGGCTGCCAGACCTCCTACCTCTGGCTCTGGGCTGCCAAGACATGATAGCTATGAATGCAGCCACAGTCCCACAATGACCAGCTAAGCTGCTACAAGACAGTAATCCTCACCTTCAGCACAGCATCGAGCTGGGTTTCTGTACACTTTCATGGATCCTGCTGGAGCAGGCTTCACGACAGAAGAGAAACTCCAAATTTCTGATTCATGCTAGACAAACAAATGCATATTTGGGGTGACTGAGTAACAAAGCTTCATCAAGCAATGCTCTGCAAGCAAGTACTATGCACACTAATTCCCATAATATTCCTAGAGAGACCAACTCCTTTGGAGGCTCCCTTGTTCGTATCTGTACAAAATGCAAGGGTCTTTCTTTTGACTGCTGCTTGGTAATCTCCACACTGCTTTTGCAAAGT
This sequence comes from Nettapus auritus, assembly GCA_011076525.1. Lineage (NCBI taxonomy): Eukaryota > Metazoa > Chordata > Aves > Anseriformes > Anatidae > Nettapus > Nettapus auritus. The sequence goes on from CM021768.1 coordinate 21,637,958, forward strand.
CATTTTGATTTATGTTCCTAATATCAAAGTCTCCATACCTTGAGAAGTAATAATTAAGTAATCATCTTCTACAGATAATTTTACTAACTCATTCCGAATGGAAGATTTAGGTGGGGTATTCCAAAGAACTAATATGAAATTAAATTTTAGTGAAACTCAGCTGGAACTGATTGGAACTACCTAGAAAAGGGTCAAATCTGAAAGGTACATCTGAAAGACAGTGAATTCCTTAAGGAAACTAAATCAGAGCATTATCAGCTCTTGTAGATCCACATTTAGCATTCATATTTTGTACTGGGAGAACATAAGATAAAACTTGTGAAATGGTTGAATTGGTCCCTAATGAAGCTCAAGCCAATGCAACTACCAAAGATTTCTTTCCAGATATTGTACTGTACTCTCCTGTCTCAATCTGACATCCTTAATAAATAAATAACATACTAAACATTCTTAATAAATAGATAACATACTGAACTGGAATTAAAATTATTTTCCCAGTTAATGCCTACATCTTAACAGATGCATTAAGATGCACAAATACCAGAAATAGTTCTATTTCTAATCCCAACTACTAAGAAGAGACATGTCGTGCATTCTGTACAAAGAAGGAAAGGATGGAATTATGGTCCTGCATAAACAATATCCACACTTTCATAAGGCTGAGCCCAAACAAACAAACAAACAAAAAAGTGGAAAAAGTGGTACACTGTAATTAACTACTTGCATGCCCTGTCATACATGATAAGTGCTGGGCTGTTTTTCCACTTGCTGAGCATTCAGAGGAGGGCTCAACATCCCTAGCATGGTTAGAGTCTTAGTACTTCACCTGTCCTGCAGAGAGGTAAACTTTTACAAGAAATAGTTATTATCAAATTGAAATTATTCCCTAGACCCCAAATTTCTCCACTAGACAGACAGATAACAGGACAGGGTGGCTTAATCAAAGAATGGAGTTCTGAGTCCATCTGATTAAAAATGAAAGTAATGTATTTTCTTTTGGTAGGAAAAAAATAAAAGTAAACGTACTTTACTATCCTACGCTCAATGTTGTACTTGTAACATTTTTATTCTTGGCATCAGTGAAGGCGAAGGTGAGGGGGTCTGAATATTACCAATGCTTGCATGAAGCTGGCCAGAATCGAGATTACTTAATGATGTGTGCTTTGCAGTTAATGAACCATTCCTCATTTTTTCATATTTAATACAGAAAAAATAAGTTACTCCGAGGAGTGCATTTGTCATGAGGGGATGAGTGGTTTTGATGCATACTATTATAAAAACCCAGTATTGGCTGTAAATACAGCCAATATATGTATAGTATAAAACATTTTTTCCTTTTTTTCTCCTGAGCATAGTGTTAATAAGAGATGGACCACTATGTTGAATGTTCATACATTAAACATTTTTTGATAACATATGCTGTCTTTGAAGTTACACACAGGTAATTTTGTGACATAATTAATAAACCTTGCCTTAGGTATGCTAAAAAATTTAGAATCAGTACTACTGATTTCTTCATTACAGTTGAGAAATTGCATTTACTGTGAAGAAAAACAGAATATCCTTGTAATATGAAATTACAGTTCTCAGGTGACTGACTCAATGAAATATTCTAGAATTTGCTTTACTTGACTTATTACTTCACTAACACCTATTACTAGTTAGTCCGCAAGCACAGATTAAATATATTTCAAGCAAAATTATATATATACACACACACCACAGTATATTATATACCTATATATAAGTATTGTATATATATATACCAATATATGAATATTTTTCCCTAGAGGCTAATTTCCAACTGTTTTTTCTCTCTCTCTTTTTTTTTTTTTTTTTTTTTTTTTTCCCCCCTCTGGGAGGTTGCAATTTTTTTTCACTACAAAAAAGAAGATATTGAAAAAATCCCCCCAAAAAAACATAGTACTGAACCTCATGGCAGAAGACATAACAATTTTCCAAAATAAGGTTTTTGAAGACCAACAAAAACATTGAAGTTCTTGTTGTAAGGCATCTTCTTTATTCTTACAAACATAATGTTATGAAACTGCTTTTACCTTAGCGTGAAAAGAATAGAATTGCTGTCTTGATAATGTTTGTTGGCCTTCACCAGCCAATGCAAAGTAATGTCCCTAAAGGCAAGAAATCAACAAGGCTCAAACACAGGAACTCAGCCTGCCACTCCCTAGGCCACAGCCAAAGGCTCAGCTCATTACAGCCAATATCCATGTACACGCACATACACGTGCTCTGAAGTTCTGCTTGTTTCATGTTGTATTATTGAAAAGTGATTTAGTTTCTCACACTTTCAAGATACTAAATATGACATGCATATGGTACTAAGCATCCTAAAGACACAGAGATTTGTCCTCAGTATGAAGTATCATTTATAGATACCCCTGAATGCGGTTAGATTGCTGTGTAAGTTTTTATGCAGTGTTCTATAGAACATAACCTTCACATTTTATGAATAAAGTAGAAACTGAGAAATCTAGATAGTGCAGCAAGATATTGCTAACAGGCGATAGTTGAAACATACTTTACTATTAATTGTTCTGATCACTGTCTCAAGAGATTTTTCTTATTTTGGAATAGCTACACTTTAACACAACAGAAAACAGACTACTAACATGACTGTTGCCAGGGTAAGAAACAAGAAAGGGATATAAGAAAAAGCTGAGATTCCAAAGAGACATTTATTTCTTTCTCCTACAAAACTACATTTACTTCTGTCTCCTACAAAACTACAGCAAGATGCAAAGAGCAATACTTCCAAGTATCACCTCCAATTATTCTGTTTGTATTTCAAAACTAAACTTAAAGCTTGCTGTTGAAACCAATATTCTTTAACATTTTAGGTGTTGGCACTGAATGGACAAACCTGAAGGAAGAATATAACCCCCTTATATGCCACATTTTCATCTTCAAATTAGGGCACTATGAAGTTTTGTCTCAACTTAGTGACCATAAGCAGATAGGAACCCCTCCTAGACCACAAATTCCATCTATTACCTCTATTACCTGAATTTTCTGTTTCATTAGGACATCAGAGCACCCTATCTAACTGAATAGAGGATTTCTGGAAAGATTTTCACTTACAGCAGAAGAAATGAGGGGCAATCAAAACCGATTTCTATGCCTTTACTGTACAATTTCAATGATTTTCTGTCAATTTCAATCCTCAGAAATGCTTGAGAAAAGCATCATTGTTTATTGCGATATAGTTTGCAAATAATGCAACATATATAAATACATATTTGTATGTTACTTGCTCATATATTTTATTATGATAACTTTTTTTTTTTTTTTTTTTTTTTTCTAATAGGGAGAAGCGAGGACTTGTTCTCAGTTTTTCTCTATACCTGTTTATTTAATCAGGAGATTAACAAAATTCATGCAAATACCAATTAGCATATATTTAGCTGAATAATTTCACATAGCTCACAGTGTCCATCCCAAGATCAATCTTTACTTATTTTGGAAAGAATGCCAACAATCCTTTGTAATTGAAGTTGTCCTATTACTACACTGATTTTTTTTTTTTTTTTTTTCCATTTTATTGGGCTCATAGAGCATTGACAATGATCTTTACTACTACAATTATCTCGCAGAAGAAAACATTTTTCTCCAGACTCTGTAGCAGTACTTTCAGATAGCACTTGTTATCATTTCAAAATTTTCATGTTTTAGGAGAATCACTGTCTCCTATAGGATCTGTTATATGTGGAATTCAGTGACAAAAACAAACCAAAAAAGAAAAGAAAAGAAATATAAAGAAAAAACTTTCTTGCCCCACGTTTTACTTCATCAAGACTTAAAATCTAGCAAAATACAGCTACACTCCCTCATGATACATCAGTATTTGCATTAATGATCATGCAAAGAAATAAAAGCAAGCTGGTGTCTCAGCCATATCTAACACAAAGTGCTAAACAGCACAACCATGTTTTCTTCCACTTAGACACATTAAAGCTTTAGATCTATTCTTATTTCCCAGTCTGCCTTACTCCATCAGAAAGCAGTACTTTTCCCAGAAACCTCGTTCTTCCAATAAACTCTCTGAAGCACCTATTATCCTAGCAGGATTCCACCTTGCGAGGATGTACACGAGTTTTTTGTTTACCAAGTTCAAGGTAGAGGGCAGTTGTAAGGGAGTCAGTAGAATTGGCTGTGTACTCAACTCTGTAATGACAATCAATTTTTGAGACAATTTCCCCTGACAGGCAGGCAATAACTTAGGTGTGGAATTTTTGAAAGAAGTGATAGCCTCTGCAACTATACCATAATATGTATGGATGTGTGCATAAATGAATTCAAAATTTCACTTACATAGCAATCATACTTTTCATTATTGGCTTCTCCTCCCTTGTGAAGCTGTTCTTGTAAGGTTCTCGATGCCTTCTCTCACTTGGCATGCTGGTAATACTCCTTTCAAAGATGGATACTGTTATAAAGGAAAATAAAAAGCAGTATTATATTATTATTTCTTCGTCCTTGCACAATCCTTTAGATAAATCAAATATCAAACTTTTAAAAATTTTATTTTATTTTTAATAAAGCCTATAATCTCAAAGCTTCAGGTCCATAGCGGAGATCAAGTTCTGCTACTGCCTGTCGACATCCTTTGCCTAGTAAGGTATCTCAATCCAGCTCAAGCTTCATTTCAACAGTTTTTATTACTTCCTAAATGTAGTTTTACTAACTTGCTTTATAAATTACAGTTGCCCACTGGCCTGCCTGCTGGTGGTGAAAATAGTTAATCCATTCTTCAGAACAGAATCACGCAAGCATTATTATTAACAAGGGAGAAGATACTGTTTCAGCAGTGCCATTTAACCTCCCCCTCCATAATAGAAGGTTAGGTAATGACTGACAGCATAAAGAATAACGGAATCATTAATATATGAGGCCATCCTCTCTGCTTCTGTCTATCACAAGTATTAGAATCGTTTAAATTAAATACTTTATGTAACTAAAACACATTTCAGATGATATAATGAGTTACAGCTTTTCATTGTTGAATGCATATATTATTCCTCAAGTTATACTGAAGTCTGAAGGCTCAGTTTTGCCCTAAATTACACCTGTGTAATTCCACCACTCTGAATCATATGATAGGAGGCATACTAGTGAAATATTACATCCTTGAAAAGTCTTTTTGCTACACTTTTTGAAAAAAAAAAAACAAAAAACAAAAAACAAAACTTTTAAAATCAAGTCAATCTGTAGAAAAACTATTATAGAAAGAAGTACTGCTGATTTAATAAGACAATTACACAATGTAATATGAAATGGATTCTAGTAAAGGATTTTTCTCAAATGCAAGAAATTCAGCTCATGGGACAGCAAATCAAAGTGCATCTACAATGAACATAGAATTAAAATGATTAATTAATTAAGTTAGTTATTAAGTATTTCAGTTTTGCACTCTGAAGGGTATGGGTTATGTGGATTCAATGTTCAATAGATATTTCTGGGATGACCCTACTACATGATTGCACCAGAGTTTCAAGTCACGAGATCCTACACCAATTTATTCTTGCCAGCACTGTCTTTCTGTCTTTCCAGTTCAGGCTTAGAAACATAAAAAAGTTTTTATTTTATTTTATTTTATTTTATTTTATTTATTTATTTATTTATTTTCCCTTCCCCTGCCTACTCCATGCCCCCTCCCCTCTGCTGTGAAAAGCTGATCAGGACACCAATACAGAAAACATGTCACAAATTAAACAATATTGTTAGCTATTCACAAGACTCCCAATTTCCACTGAGCCCAAGTGTGCCTACTGTCAACTTATAGTATCTAGAAACAACAACAACAACAACAACAACAACAAAAAAAAAGAAGGCTAACTTGGATTTCAGAGTTGACTCAGCTATTGTTTGTCAGAAATTGTGGTCTTGTCCTCCCTACCTGGGAGGAAGACTACGAGACTTCAGCATGAGTGACCCCCAGAGAGACCACCAGAGACTAATACGCATGCGTCTGGGAGAAGGTTTGGATTCTGAGAACTAATTATAATAACCCTGCCTTTTCTAGGAATAGTGACAAATATGTATTAGTCTAGGAGCATAAAAACCAGCTAACTGATGTAATAGGTGTGCGTCTTGGTGGAGCAGACTCCTGGCGCATCCAGTGCAGTTTGCTTGCCTCTATTCATTTAATAAATTGTAAACTTTAATGGGAATTCTATTTGAGACCCAATTATTTATCTCATATGTTTGGTTTCTTTTTAACATTATTAAGTACATTTAAACACCCCCCCCAAAAAAAAAACAAAACAAAACAAAAAAAAACAACACAAAAAAAAACCACCTGCCCCACAACATACGAAAGAAACATTGCCTGTCTTTTTCTTCTAGTTGTCTTCCTGAAGAATATTCTCTTTGGAATTACTCTGAATTTAAAGCACAGAATGACATACACAATACAAGCAGTAGTCTTAAAAACCAAGAACTCAGAAATTAGTAAACGACTAAGCAGTTGAAAATAAGCCTTGAAAAAAAAAAAAAGGTGTAAAATAGCCATGGTCCTTAACTGACTTGCAGAGGTTGTCAAAATGAATATTTATGATTTATTAATGAAATCATCATCTCTTCCATTAAACTGCTAAACTTGCTGCTATGTATAGAATGTATCTAGAGGAGACAATATTCCTTTTGTAAGTCTTGTAACAGAATGCTGTTTTTGAAATAGGTCTGCTTCCCTTTTAAACATACCAGAGCCATCAAAAGCTTGCAGTCTCTAAGAATATCTTTCATTGGGAAATTGAAATCTCATTTTAGAAGATGTGAACTTTTCTAACTATATAAAAAAAAATAAAAATGCCAGACCTCCCAGGCTCTCTTCTAGCCCATAACTTTTAGTGGCTTCCCAGCTCGAGCACCCACATGACACATTCAGCTTGGGCTTCTACAAAAGTCTTGTTCTTATCATCATTTCTGAAGTTTGATCTTTGTGTTTGCTCCTCACTTCATGCAGGCCCCCTACTTCTTTAAGAAATCTCCCATTTTGCAACTCAGCCACAAGCTGCTTGTCAGGCCTTTCCTGTGTTTGAGATTTCCCCACCAGGACATGCTCAGCTGCCCCAGGCATTATCTCCCACTCCCTGGGGCCCTGGCGCCCAGCTGCCAGGACGAGAAAATCGGACAACCCACTGGCTAGCTGTGCCTTCTCAGCACTCTCTCCTGTGTGTCTTTGGCCAACAAATCCAACACTTTTATTACTTATTGTGCCCTGCAGTATAGGAAGTCTGAACCAATTGTTTCTTTGCTTTTGACACCCCTTGGCCCATTTGCATTTTTATACTTCTGTCTGTTCTGTAACACCCATAATAACGCCTGATCAAAGATATGCTGTGCTGACCTTCTGTTCATTATCTGCCAAATTGTCTCTTCTGTTTGGGTGCCAGCTGGAAGTTTCATAGGATTGTGTGTAAATTACCTGATCAGGTTTATGGACTGAATCTTTACCAGCAGAAGGAGCGTTTCTATGGTTTACATATATATTGGCAGAGAGTGGTAGATTTCTTTGGCTGCCAGGAGAAGTTTAAATTTAATCTGGAAAGGACTGAATGCTAGAAGTCTATGATGTATTTGGTGGTCATTCTTATAATTTTCTTTGGAGGAAGTGTCCCCTCCAAAAAGTGAAATTTATTTTCTTTTAACTAGCTTCAAAAAGTACAAAAACATGTAGGTCCTCCAATTACTATAAACAAAAAGTTGTAAAATTTTATCTACCATTTATTAATGTAAAGCACACCTATTGCTGAACAAGCTACTGCATTTTCTGATGTGTCTGGAGACCTTTAGGGTTTTAGGCTGTTTCCAAAAGACAGAATTTTTAGGACCAGATAAGGCTAGTTAATAAAAAACAGAAAATCACAACTTTTGTGCACTGGGAAATAAAGCATATAGCTTCCATGAGTTCTATTTATTGGGGCCCGAATTGACCTTTTGTTCCAAACAGCTAGCTGGAAAGGTTTGGACCAATTAGAGTAATTATTGATCTATTACCTTATGATACCTTGAAAAAAATGTCTATGTGATTTTCAAGTTGTTCAAGCAGTTTCAAACTACATAATTCTGAGAGATGCCGAGTACCTCAGGACTACAAATTGAGCATTTGTTCTGTGTAATAACCTCAGTGCAATTCCTTTTGTTTTCTTCTAGTTACTCCATTTTTTTTTCCAACCTTCTAAGAGTGTTACACTGTCACACATGAAATATATCCTTGTGTGTTTTTTATAAGAAAAGGCTCTGAGCAAGCTATATTCTGCCCACAGCCCAGCTCCCAGTAGTCTTGGCCAAAGAAGCACATCAGAGTACAAGAAAATCAGCTTCATCAATTAGGAGGAGTGTGAACACAAAGCTGTAGTAGTACTTTGCTCTCTGAACAGCAAAGATAACAAGACTGGAAAAAACCTGAGAACAAAGGCACCATGACATCTGTTTGTTTCATTCAACTCTTCTTGCACTCGGAAAAATCACCCATTCAAGGCATTCATGTAACACACAGCAAATGAGCAGGTAGGAGAACAAAGCTGAGAACAAGCAACAGTCTGGGAAATGATGGAGTGTTTGAGTTAGGTAAGACGTGAATCTTGGAAGAGTAGGACAGAACAATCCAAACAGGTTCATGTTCCACATCTGGAAGGAACAATAACAAAGGACTCAATCTCTTCTGTCACCACGACTACTTTTGGTACCAGTTATTTCATTTGGTATCTTCATTTTACAAAAATAAGAGATTTGTATTTATTTATTTATTTTTTATTTTATTTTATTTTATTTTATTACCTCTGTGAGAACCAAACTATCTCTTAATGAATCAGAATCATGGCTCACTTTTTGTTTAGTGGATACTACTACGTAAAATTGAAAACCAGCTCATTTACGAGGCTATGCATTCTTCAAGTGGCTTCTGCTTTGACCTACAGTTATCTAATTTTTCTGCTCTTCACTGAATTTAATGGAAATCACAGTACTATGGTTAATCACCTTAAAATACACATATATACATTTACGTATAGATATGGAAAGCAAACTGAAGCTGTCAGGTGTTGTCAGGTATTTCATGGGCTGGATTGTATCATAGGTGTTTTGATTAATCCAATGTACTTTTGGTGGCTTACTAATATGACAGTGCTTAGTATTGCCTCTTCCATTCTCCCAATATACCTCACATTCTTTGCTTCAAATGGTGACATATCCTGTAGCTCAATATCCATAATATATGAGCTCAGCCTTGACAGCACTGCACAGAGTCCTATAGTTGATATGATGCTAAGAAGTGGTTTTCTTCTTGCTTCCCATGGGGCACTTTCCCATCTCAGTGTGCAACCAACTGCTGACAAGATGGTTTATATGTACTGACACCACGCACAGCTAGCTATCTAAAAGAAAATTAAATCTCACACCGAGAAAGGACCCACTATCAGTTAAGCCTGCAATGAGCTGTATCTGTGCCAAGTACCGTCATTAAGAGCCTATTTATTTATTTATTTATTTATTTATTTATTTATTTATTTATTTATTTATTATTGTTGTTTGATACAAGAGATTCCTTCTGTAAGCAACCTATGCCCCCAAAGAAAAGACTAGGATTACAGAAGGCAGCTAGTAATTTCCACTTTTGCTATGTATAGTCATAAATTTCAGAGTAAAGACATCTAACTGCCTGCAAAGGGAATGAGATAAAATGGCCATAAGAATGAAAATGGAATTAGTAACATGGTAGATCAGGCAATTGCTGAATAAATTGGAGAGAACATGCAAGCTAAATAAGAGTCTTGGACCAGAACACAGGAAAAAAGAGGGACTCTGTTTCACAGCAACTTCCCTCACTTCAAAATATACTTTCATTTCTCATTAGGAGCCAAACTTTTCAAACAATTTCAGGAAAACATTGTTTTTTCCTGATTGAAAAACTAGGTTTTTAAATTCATGATGGTGTGAATATGTATTAAAATCTTTCCTTACGCATAGGGATTATGCAAGACAAACTTCAAATATTTTTCCATCTCATTCAGAATGATTTTATGCAAAAAATCTTCTGCTTTGAATCCAATGAAGAGCAGAAGATATTCAAGAGACTCACTCTTCCTGGTCTAGTGTCTCTGCTGCATGGCTACAGAGTGTGACTGAGGCAGAGTTTTTTGTTAAAACCAGTGTACCGGCATATCTAGTTGGTAGCAAAACTCCTCGAATCAAATCCATTTTAAAGCCTTCCAACTAAAGTGATACTTTTTGTTTCATTCCCAACTTCCTTTTCCATATTATTTTTTTAAATAAAAAGTGGCAGGAGAAAATCCACAAAGTTTACAGAATTTTATTTTTCAGTGATGTTGACACACACAAGAGCATTTACCCTGACACTCAAGAAAAGCATTTATATTTAATTTCATACTACTTTCAAAATGATGCTATGCTACTTTTTTTCTTTTGATATTTCTAAAACGACAGGATGTTTTCAGTAGAAATTCTAGCATTTGCTGCATGAAAATTCTACGAGGGAAAGCTCCTGTTTCTTAAAAAATTCTTATCTCAAGTAATTTCATGTACATTTTTTTTTTCTGTACTGATATTCTGTTTTTACTGCTATCAGCACTGAAATCTTTGAAAATACAGCCAGAAGCCTGAATTACATTATACTGAACTTGTTCAAACTGTGTTTTAAAATTTATTTCATTAGACTGGTGCAAATACTACTGTGCACCCACTTAAATAATTTAAAATCTGATTTATATTGATTCAGGGTAAGTCAAATCCTTCTCAACTTAAGGTAAGTCACCACAGGATGTATTTAATTCACTTGATGGCTCCCTGCACGGGAGTTTAATAAAATCGGTTTAGCACCCAAACTTGATTAATCAGTGCAACCTTGCATGTAGCCAAACCAGCAGAAGCACGGGAAGTGCTTTTATTGTCTAGATATACACTAACAGAAAAAAGAAAACCAATAAAGCAGATGAAATTACTACAGGATGCAATTGTGCACATGCATCCTATGCTATGATGCACCAAAAACCCACCAAGAATTCCTGTCATCAGATACCTACCTTGAGCTGCTTCAGAAACCTAAAACCATGAACTTCCAGGAAAATGCTGTATGTATAATTAGCCCAGGATTAACAATGCTTTCTATAACTTCTCAGAAAATGCAAGTGTGAATGGCATTTCAAAACTGTGCAAAAGGGTGGTGTGAAAGAACCAAAGAAAAGCCATGGAACTCCAAAATACTATCACTCTTTATATAACACTCTGCTCAGATCCAGGAGTCTCTTGGTCATAAACCAAAAGCAAATCATCAAAAAAAAAAAAAAAAAAAAAAAATTCCCTACATTTCCCTAGTATGCTTTAAAACTACACAATAGGCAACAATGTTTGATTCAACACAACTGCTTCTAAGCTGGTGGTTGAGCCCTTGGCCCCAGTGTTCTCATATAAAACAATGCTGCCAAGAGCATGCATAACAGATGCTAAATATGCATGTCTCACACATTGCTTGAATTTGTTCATCACTGACTTCCTTTGGGATAAAAGAGATATTGTCAAAATGATAATGATGGTGTAAACATTTTGGCCACTTCAAGCATTTTCTGAATGCCAGATAAATTCAGAATAATTTTTAGCAGTAGGCTTGCCAGAGCATCAACTGAAGCCTTCATTATAGCTATTCATATCCCTATAATAAGGGCTGCATCAGCAATTCCATTATAAACACTCTTTTAGAGGATTTGATAGTTTGGCTGAAAAAGAATCTTTGGCTGAAACTTTGTCAAAGTTGTCTTAGATTTAATTTAAGTTAGTTTTAAACTGTTCATCTGCTTTCTAGATGGAGGAACGTGTTTTAGAGGGTTTAAATTATTCTTTTTTTGACTTACATAAAATGCAAGAAGTTTTTTCTTTTGCAGTACCAATTATATAAGGAATAGAAGAGCCAGGAGCCACATGCATTCCAGTCTTGTAAACAATTAGTTACCTGTGCATATTTACCCTTAGATACATGCTAATTTCATGTGCCCTGGATAACTGACACAATCCAAATGTCAAGGATTAAATGGGAGGGCATACATCCCATGGAGGAATGGTAGAAAGGGTAACATCAATAAAATTATCAGATGGGGTTAAGTAATGTGCTTCTAAATAACACATTGTAGTGGACAGCCATATTATAAATGTAGTTTTGAAGGAAAAACTTGACAATCCATCCAGGTTTAATGTAATCACTGAATTAGTAGACTGATTTAATAAATCAACTACTTTGATGGCACTGACTTCTTGCAGTGTGTAAAATACACACAGCCATTTTTGCATTTTTATTTTTCACCCTAATCTTGTTAGGTAACAAAGCATCATCTACATTTTTAAGGAGAGGGGCTCAATAGATTCCAGCAGGTTTATCCCAATGACGAGCTCAAAAAATGGGAAGTGGATGAAAGCCCACAAAATATCAGCATCTCTTCATCTCGATGAGAAGGGTACAATAGTATTTTACACTTAACTTAAAATCTACTAATGCCATGCTCACATTCACTTATAAAAAAAGAGGGATGGGAGCAAGCTTCTTGTTCACTGTCTTCTAATACTCTGTGATCCACTGGTGCATCTCACTATTTAATTCAAAATCTAGATGGAACTACCAGCAGTGCTGTTTTGGTAAAGACTTGAACTTCCTCAGTGTAAGATTTGGGCTATAGCAGTCACCTCTCTAGCACAAGTCTTTTTTTCCAGCAGGTGCTGCAGGTAAAGTGTAGATGTTGCTCATGTTTTTGAAGGAAATTATGAAGTCAAACCAGAACTAGAAGCTGTCCTTGCAACACATTTCTGTTCTCATGGAAGTTCATGCCTGTCTTCAAGAAGCTCCTGAACTCTAGTAACAATGGAAAGAATAACAGCACTAACCTGCTGCCAGCCAATTTCTGCTCTCCAAAAGCAGAGAGAGCATTGAGATTCTTCCTTTCAGAGGCTTTTTTGCACTGCAGAAACAGAATAAAGGTCTACACTATAAATACTTTCAGGAATAAAACAGAAATAGTCATTATTTCCATTTCTGAATCTTAGAAGGATTGTTCACAGTGCTTGTCACTATGGGAATAAGCATGCTTAGGTTTCCCTCTGAAAACCCAGTGTTTAATGTTGTACACTGTTGTGGTCATCTAAATTATCAGAAAAGCCAGGTACAGGATAAACTATGCTGTGGAGAAAAAAATAAAATAGCAATAATGAAAGCTTCAAAGAATCTTATCCCATACTGGGTCTCCTTCAATACCACTTACATATTGCTCTTTTTACTCTTCATTTCTTTTTGTTTTTTGTTTTTCTCTCAAATTAGGCAACTAAAATAATCTCAGTTATCCTTGTAGATCACTGCTTTCTATCTAAACATTTACATTATTTATTTAGACAGAGGTAGAGCAATTTGGACATACTTATTTTTCTCCTGTTGTGAAACCTCTGTGTAACAGAGGTGGCTTGCGGTTACTTGTCCCTTTTGATGGCTAGGTATGACACCCAGCTCCATTGCTAACAATCTTGCATTTCATTGGACATGTCTGACATCTTTACTGGCAGTTAAATTATCCTTTCTTTCCTGGGATGGCTGATATAACTGTGTCTCCCAGGCAGGGACATATTTCCCCCTGTCAAAATTATATTCTCCAGAGCTGTGCAAGGAGAGAGAGAAGCTTGAGCTCACACAAAAGAATGAAAATGCATTATATGGTAGTTGAAAAGGAAACTAAATTCACAAACGTATTCATGTTTGGATACATGATTAATATAGTTATAATCAAGAGAGGGGTTATTACTGGAAAAGGGGGAAAACTTTTTCACAAAATGAAATGAATCTGGGTGAAACTCGCTTCACCTTGCAAGTAGTAGAGAATGAACATCTGTTCACAGGAGACAGCAAAAGCCATAAAGAAATTAACCTTTAAGTTCTTTGCTAGCAAAGATTTGTATTAGGAAATTAAATCAGTACCATACAGGGCAGGGGCTCTGTTTGCACTTTTTGGACATAAACAGAGTGTCTTTCCTCTCTGTCCTCACGAAACTGCTGTGTCCCAATTCTGTACAGCAAGTTACTAGGGTGAGACTTCTAGCACATGGTTCGACCTCGCTTTCCAAGACACATTAAATCACTTTCAATTACCAAAAAAAGTGAGCTACTTGACAGATGGCCTCAAAGCACTATCCTTCATGGTTCATTACCAGACTCTTGTAAACAGGAATAGGCTTTTCTTACCTGCTTGTGAAGATGCTGCTGAATGTCTTATTTCTGGAAATGCTGACTATAAACATGCTAGTGCTATTCTGTGATACAGAACTTCCAGAAACTGTTTTCCTCTTAGCAAATTAACTAAGATGAGTCTGTTTTGAAATTACATCTGTGTACAGAATGTTAATACTCTCACATTTCTAAGTGCAAATCTGCCTTTACCTGGTGCCTAATGTGCTCCAGATATTTTGTTGCACAAAGAATAAATGTAGAACAATCCTATGGACCCACCCTGGATTTATGCTCAGCAAATGGTAGAAGAATTTACAAGTCCGCACAATTCAGTCCCCAATTCCTCTGCAACATATGCACGTGTTCACTACATATACTGGGCCTTGGAAATAGCTCACTTTTTGCCAAAGGCATGATGTTGCAATCAGCATGGATGCTAAAATATACTCTCTTTTCTTTCTACATATGTATTAGCAGATTAAATATGCTTACAAGAAAAACTGGAAGTATCTAACATTAGAGATATATTACCACTTCTGGCTAGTGTTTTCAGCATGTGTTTGCAATGGCCAAACAGGTCTGAGAATTAAGAGAAACCTAAAAGCAGATGCTCAACTGTCAAATTTCAGGAGATTTCTTGGATAAAGAGGATGAGCATGAGGAAAGAAAAAAAAATCTCTTTGATGTACTTGATTGGCTTTTAGCTACCTGGCTCAGGTAAAATTCTGTATATGACAGACATTCTGTTCTCAAGTAAAGATTACAAAAAATACTGTGAATCTTTCTCAGACAAGAGTTTATAAGAACTCTCTATAAGCTAATATTTTTTCTGAGTAACTAAGGACAGGACAGGACAATGCAAAGCTAAAACAGCCTATCATTACACTTTGCTATTCATGGCAGCTGGCATTTATTTATAAACAGAAGAATAAATGCATGAATATTTTGTGTGGTATTAGAGAAATGGATATTTTGATAGAGCTTGAACTGGAAAGAAAAAAAATTTTTTTTAATGTAATTTAGAATACGGCATCCAAGGGTGCAGTATAAGCATAGTAAAACATAGTAGCCTAAATTTTATGAGATTGTGTTTGGACCTCAGAAATGGCAAAGTTTGAGAAAGACACAAAAATATGGCACTTCTTTGATCTTAGGGAAGATTTGCAAAGTCTCAAAAGCAATTTATATGAACTCCTGAGATTCTTTGCCAGTATATATTTTTCAAGTTATTTTTAAGAAGTCTGTGTAAGAGAGATGCAAAAGTTGGAGATTTTTTCAAAGAATTTACATTGGCTGAGTTAATTTGCTTTTTTCTTAAAATTCAAAATGCTCATTTTCCTTTAGGCCTTTTATCCATAGCATTATTTCCCTTCTGCAGGAAAATATACAGCAAAGTTAAGAACCATGGAGAAAGCACTTAATATTCTGAGATAGTTTCTCCACCAATTCCTCAGTGAGTGCCCTGGCCAAAGTGCACCAGAAGACAATGACAATGTCAGCCTTCACCATGGCGTGGACCCTGCAGTAATCTTCAGAACTTGAATGAAAACTTTATCTTGGGCATGTGCTCTACTCCAGCAAGGCAAATCAGAAAATCTTCAGCAATCTGAATGAAGGTGTTGTAGCATTTAACACAGAAATGACTAATTGTGGTAGTAGCCAACAATATTTTCACATTTATTTTTTTACCAAATGTGATTTAGTTCCTATTGTCTCTAAATTATCAACATTTTTCAGTGCTAAAGTACTGATATTGTACAGATAATATACGAGTGAATTACAGACATCTTTGTGATGAATGCCCCTAGTTTTAGCAGCTGGTAGACATGGAACAGCTGGCGATTAGGTAACAAAAAAATCACAGGGAACTGCTTGCTATTTGCATGTTTGGCTGCTTAAGTAAATGTTTAAGGTGAAAGCAGTGAAACAGGTAACCTTTCTTTGAGAAAAAATAGACTTTTAGTTTTTATTAATTCCATTTAGGAAATAGAAATGAAGAGGGTGACACTGTATGATCAAAGAATTTACTCAGAACAGGGAGCTGGTGAAAAGAGTAAGGGATGGGAAAGAACTTTTTCTGTGTCAAATGCTTCAGTTTCTACTGCAAGCAGAACATGCAGCTCAATTAAAAGGAGCCATCCTGGAAAACAAACAAACAAACAACTACATGCATTTTTTGACTTATGTGCATGAGGTCTCTAGGTATTTTTAAAATCAAAACTCTCCTCTTCCGATGTCCTTCTTTCAGCCTACATCTATCCACAGATACAAAATACTTTAGCTTTTTAGGTAATTCTGCTTTTCTTTCAGATTTATGGGCTAGTAACACACATGCAGTACAATTCATCTTGTTCTCTAAATACTGTTGCACACAACTGTAAATGGCCACAAGCAGTTTCATAGGCTGTTCTTAGTGGCCAGTTTAAATGTACAACTGCATGATACACCGAGTTTTAATTTCCCAGCTTCTGAATAAGTATTACCTTACTCTAGAGACAGCCCAGTGGACTACCATGGGCTTAATTAGGAAAAGACTACTGGTATCAATAAGGATGGCAGAATCTAGCCCTTTACAGCTGTGCCAGGTTCGCACAAGTCACTGCACAGTTCATAGGAAAGCTCAAAGGCTGTGACCTTCAACTTGTTTGTTGGGTTTGCATGGCCTGGTAAGAGCATGTGGGCTTTTTTGTGTGGGAAAAAAAAGAGTTTTTACTGAAAACATGCAGTCTTCTGTTCTTCTGGAAAGGCTGATTTTCTCAACCAAGATGTGACCATGTACAGCATTACAGATACCTTCTTGGGTTTCTGGGTTGGGATGTGAAGACCAAATGTTGCTCTGGATTGATGGGACAGACACCTATGATGATTTTTCTGGACAGAAGGGAGTGCGATTATTATTTTGCTTTAACTGAGGTGCAGGCTGGATACACACCCTGACTGACAGAGCATCCCTATGCATCATTATAATGGTCTATCTTAATAATAATATTATGGTGATTAGACAAAAGATTCTGAATATAAGTATTTGAGATGTTTTTTGTTTGTTTGTTTGTTTTGTTTGGTTTGGTTTGTTTGTTCAGAAAAAAAATCAAACCATTCTCTTCAGGAAAAGAGGAAATTATTTTCACTGTATAAAATATCTACAGGTTCAAATCCTCCATTCTTACACCCTACAATCCAGAAAAATTCTTACATTATCTATAATTAAATAAATGAAGTCAGTATAATGCCACTTTCCCAAGAAAGCTTTTTGTTTATGTGAGTGAACCAGCACTGTCACAGCTCCAAAATCCAATTGCCAATAACACGAGAGCAGTGCTAGGAAAAGCATAGCTGAGTTGTGGGAGGCTTCTCTGATCCTAAGCATCCCAGTAACTGTGGAAACTAAAATCATGTAGGAATAAAGACCAAATCTCCCCTGCTATAAACATCTACCCTTTGCACTGTTGTGCTGTCAGAAAATTTGATTGTCACTGTTATGGCTATTACTTCAGATTTTCTGTTACTTTTCTTATGACCTGTATTATGATTTGTGCTTGCTTGTATTTGAATGAAAGGCAGCAGAATATATGGATGAAAATTAAATTGGGAGGTTGCCAAGAATTAAGTGTTTTTCATGTTTTTCTTCCTTCTTGGGCTATAAAACAGAGCAATAGGGACAGGACCGCCAGACTCACTTTTAACATGTGATCTACAGTGTATCTGAACTCCCGCCTGCAGAAAGTGAAAAGCTAGTTTATTATTCTATTGCACCACCTAACCCTTGATGTCAATGAAAGCGTCACAAAACCATTCCACTGAAATAGAGAACATTTATGTAAAAACAGGATGGTTTGTATCCATGTGTAGATTACTGATGCTTAGAGACAAAATCAGAAAATCAGAATAGGAACCACAAGCTGGTCTTTATAAAGTACTTTTTTTTTTTTTTTTTTTTTTTTTTTTGGAACTACTTTCTGGAGGAACACAAATCATTCTTATTGTTTTAAAAAGATAACCTTCTCCCTCCAGCTCTTCCATCTACCAGATATATCCCCTTGGCCCTTTCTCAGTGCCCACCCCAGCGACACAGGATAATGGGGATTGCACTCAATCACTCTCTGCAAGGACCCCCTTATCCCTTTTCCAACTGAGAGACTGGAAGGATAGCCAGTGGATATGCTGCTACTTTATGAAGATTAACCACTCTTTAAGAGAGGCAGGAGCTAAATTGCCTATGAAGTAGCCTATGCATTTCTATCCCTCTATCTATGCTGTCCTCCCTGTGCTCATCTTCTGGTTCTTGTACTGTATGTAGCAAGGCCAATACTAAAAGGAATAGGTTTTCTGACTTTCTGACTAAAAGAGAGACAGATATAGCAATAAGAACACTGAAAGCTACCAGCTGGGTATATTTGTCATTGCTTTAGTGCTAAACAGAAGAATATAACCAGTACTTTACGGAGGGGAATGTCATTTTAGAATCTAAATCATTCAAACCAAAAGCAACTTGAAATTCTAGCTAGAATGATACAGTGACTGTCACAGGCATTTTGCTACCACAACTCACAGCCAGATTAAAAATAAACAAATAAATAAATAATCTTTAAAACACTGGCACATGTAAACAAGCATCTAAACTTCAACACTGAATTATCTGGAGGCACTAAACTATCACACACATCCACTAACAGCATCAATGTATGGCATACAGTGCTTGTGTTTATTCTTTAAACACTGTAAGACACTACTAAAAATATAATTTTTGTTGAACAGAATACACACCCTTTTCCAAACAGTAGACTGAACCCTTCAAAGACTCTGGAAACCTACAGTAGGACTATTCAGGAAAACATTAGTGTGTCAATAGGAACACTTCTTACCTGAGTCAGTCTGTAGCATCACAAATTCAGTTCCCTGTTACTTATCTGGCAGAATATATTTGACAGCAGCTGTCTGTTTTTTTCCAGTAATCACCTGAATTTCAATACAATCATTTTCAGCAGAGGCTACTGATGCACCATTTGTGCTATCTAACTTTAAGGAGACTGACTACTAATTAGGTATTTCCTTCCTAATTGGTTTCCTTCATACAGAAATATGACACTGATAAATTCATGGTCTTCCTCTTATCATTTAGTCCTCAGAGACCCAATTTAAGGACAGATTCTCACTGCTTTGGGTGCTGAAGAACACAGCCTAGAAAATCATCAATTCCGTTCATTTCCTTAAGCACTAAATTCACTGCATCCAGGCTCTGAGTTAATTTTTAATATATTTGTTCTGCCTTCATGCTGTTAATGCAAGTGTGAATTACAGCTTCTTGTGTGCTTATAAACTTTAGATTAATCCTGCTTGTCTCTTAAAAAGCAAATACAGGAATGTAGATACAGGATAAAAATCTTCTTATGAAACTGCATACTCCCCCTGTGTCCCCCCAAGGCTTCTGAGCAGGAGCCCTGCTGAGCAGAGCATGGCATATGTTACTGTGAGAAGTGGGAAAGTGACAGATGTTGGAGACATTTCTGAACAACACAATTGGGTCCACAGATAGATACAACCGTATCTGATTAGGTAGACAGCTCCATTCATCTATTTGTACAACAGCCAGGAGGTCTCTAATTGTTTTGCAGATCACTTAGCAATTAATGATGCTGTTGCCCTTGGACAGATCATGCTACAAATCAATATTTTCTGGCAAAGTCAAAGCACTGAGTAGACATAATGATATTGAAGTTACTCTATTAATAGAGAGACCTCAGGCAAAGGCCAGGGTGCGAGACTTCTTGGACAAGAATTCTTCTGTCAAAAGCAAATATTTTTTTATGTTGATAAAGTAAATTGGACAAACCTGAATAGGAAGTAAAATAAATACCAAAAAAGACATTTACATTTCCTTCAACTGACAGTAACTGTTACTGTATGTTGCTTTATGTAAGCAATTTCTTGAGTGTATCATATTTTCTCTCTTAAATTCTCATTACAAATGATCACAACCCTTTTACAAATTCCATTTCACAACAATAAACCTATATAAATTTCAGCACCAAATCAGAGGAAAGGCTGCAAAACGGCAAAGCTACAGATCGGACTAATGAGTGAGTAAATGCGAGTCTTAAAAAGGGAATAGAATGATCCTATGCGAAGCAAAAGCAGAAGGGCTACAGAGGGTAAGAGAGCCTGGGTTAAATTTCCCCCTCACTTTACCAGCACATGGGTGTTATTGATATTTCTGCTGTGCAATGGCTTTGCTTTAAGACATAATCCTCATGTTACAAACATTAAATTTCTTCATTTGAAATACTGGTTTCTCACATCTCTGCAGACTGTATAAAAAACTCCGGAACTAAAGTGATCAGATAGTAGCCCAGAGTAAGCTTATGAAAGTAGTGCATTTTATGCTACCAGGGTTGAGTTTCCTTCAATTGTTCTCTAGTGAAATCTCAGTGCTAGGCACAGGGTAACATTAGGTTTCATCACAGCCCATGGTAAAGTTTCAGTTGATTACACCAGAGTGGGGATTTTTATCCATTATTTCCCTGATATGAAAAATGGCCTCCTGTTTCCTGTTTGGAACACACTTGAAATCCAATTGTAATATATGCATATATTTAAGTGTAAAGTTAAATAATTTATAATAAAAAGGCTTTTTTTTTTTTTTTTTTTTTTTTTTTACAGCTCACTTGACTCAAAATTGGTATTATACCTAAAAAACCACTGCAAGTGAGGACTTGCTTGGATTACTATTACGGCTTTAAATTACAGCTTTCGAGTGCCTCAGGATAATTTTAATTGGGAAAGAACTGTATATTGAAAATCAATTATTTTCAGTAATCTATTTCAGTTCTTCACTAACTACACATACAGTTCACTGTGTAAAACAAATCTCAGCCTAATCTCAGCTACTTGGGAACATCTCAGTAAACAACAAGGTATCTGATATACGCCTACAATTTGTGAGGTGCGAGCAGGTGGATGACCTGGTCTGCCTGGTGGCAGAGCTCAAGGAGGTGGTGGAGCAGTTGAGGGCCATCAGGGAGTGTGAGAGGGAGATAGACTGGTAGAGCAACTCCCTGCAAGGCCCAAAGGAGAGGCACCGGGATGAGACTCCCCAAATGGGGGTGGACTCCCTGCCCAGTCGCTATTGGGCAGAGGGAGGGGACCTAAGATTTCAAGAGGAATGGAAACAGCTCCCTGCTTGACAATGCAGGAAACGCCCACCCCCCACCTGCCCCACCTTCCCAGGTGCCCTTATGCAACAGGTTTGAGGCCCTGGAGCTCGAGAGGGCGATGGATGAGGATGTGGAAGGAAGTTTAACCAGGAAGCCTAGGGCGAGGAAGTCTGCTCCACGCCTCAAGACTGCTTCCACCAAGAAGGAAAGAAGGGCGAAAGAAAGGCGACTCCTTTTTTTCGGGGAACAGAGGGCCCTATCTGTCGGCCTGACCCTACCTGTAGGGAGGTCTGCTGCCTCCCTGGGGCCAGGGTCAGGGATGTTGCCAGAAAGCTTCCCAGCCTCGTTCGCCCCTCTGATTACTACCCGCTAATGATAGTCCAGGCTGGCAGTGGTAATATTGATGAGAGAAGCCTGAAGGCTATAAAACATGACTTCAGGGAGCTGGGACAGTTAATGGATGGAGTGGGAATACAGGTGGTGTTTTTGTCCATTCCTACAGTGGCAGGGAGGGGTTCAGAGAGGACACGCAAAGCCCACATGATAAACACATGGCTTAGAGGCTGGTGCCAACACAGAAGTTTTGGGTTCTTCAACCACGGGGCGCTTTACTCGGCACCCGGCCTGATGGCAGCAGACGGGTCCCAACTGTCCCCAAGGGGAAAACGGATCCTGGCCCAGGAGCTGGCAGGGCTCATTGAGAGGGCTTTAAACTAGGTAAGAAGGGGGACGGGGAAGAAACAAATCCTGTTGGAGGTGTGCCAGGGGGAACAGTGGCTAGGCTGGGGGAGAAGGCAAAGGCTCAGCTGAAGTGCATCTACACTAATGCACGCAGCATGGGCAACAAGCAGGAGGAGCTGGAAGCCATTGTGCAGCATGCAGCCTATGACTTGGTTGCCATCACGGAAACGTGGTGGGACCACTCTCATGACTGGAGTGCTGCAATGTCTGGCTATAGGCTCTTCAGAAGGGACAGGCAGCATGGAAGGGGTGGTGGAGAGGCTCTCTATATTAGAGAATGTTTTGATGTCGTTGAACTTGAAGCTGGCAATGACAAGGTGGAGTCGCTATGGGTTAGGATCAGCGGAAAGGCCAACAAGGCAAGCATCCTGATGGGGGTCTGTTATAGACTGCCAATCCAGGATGAGGAGACGGATGAGGAGTTCTACAGACAGCTGGCAGAAGTTGCGAAATTGTCAGCGCTTGTTCTTGTGGGGGACTTTAACTTCCCAGACATATCCTGGAAGCACAACACAGCCCAGAGAAAGCAGTCCAGGAGGTTTCTGGAGAGTGTGGAAGATAACTTCCTGGCACAGCTGGTTGGTGAGCCTACCAGGGGAGGTGCCCCGCTAGACCTTCTGTTCAGTAACAGAGAAGGACTGGTGGGAGAACTGGTGGTCGGGGGCTGTCTTGGGCAGAGTGACCACAAAATGGTAGAGTTCTTGATACTTGGCGAAGTCAGGAAGGGGACCAGTAAAACCTCTGTCTTGGACTTCCGGAGGGCTGACTTTGAGCTGTTCAGGACACTGGTTGGCAGAGTCCCTGGGGAGGTGGTTCTGAAGGACAGAGGAGCTCAGGAAGGCTGGGTGCTCTTCAAGAAAGAAATCTTAATGGCTCAGGAGCGGTCTGTCCCCACGTGCTCAAAGACAAGCCGGCGCGGAAGAAGACCGGCCTGGCTGAGTAGAGAGTTGTGGCTCGAGCTCAGGAGAAGAAAGAGGGTTTACAATCTTTGGAAAAGAGGGCGGGCCACTCAAAGGGACTACAAGGATGTTGTGAGGCAGTGCAGGGACAAAATTAGAAAGGCCAAAGCTCATCTGGAGCTCAATCTGGCTACTGCTGTTAAAGACAACAAAAAATGTTTTTATAAATACATCAATACATCAAAAGGAGGACTAAGGAGAATCTCCACCCTTTACTGGATGCAGGGAGAAACTTAGTGATGAGAGATGAGGAAAAAGCCAAGGTGCTTAACGTCTTCTTTGCCTCAGTCTTTAGCAGCAAAACCAGTTGTTCTCTGTATGCCCAGTACCCTGAACTGGTGGAAGGGGATAGGGAGCAGAATGTGGCCCCCACAATCCACGAGGAAATGGTTGGTGACCTGCTACACCATTTGGATGTACACAAGTCGATGGGGCTGGATGGGATCCACCCGAGGGTACTGAGAGAACTGGCGGAAGAGCTGGCCAAGCCACTTTCCGTCATTTATCGGCAGTCCTGGCTATCGAGGGAGGTCCCACTTGACTGGCGGATAGCAAACGTGATGCCCATCTACAAGAAGGGCCAGAGGGTAGACCTGGGGAACTATAGGCCTGTTAGTTTGACTTCAGTGCCAGGGAAGCTCATGGAGCAGATTATCCTGGGCATCATCATGCGGCACTTGCAGGGCAAGCAGGCAATCAGACCTAGTCAGCATGGGTTTATGAAGGGTAGGTCCTGATTGGCTAACCTTCTATGACAAAGTGACATGCTTAGTGGATGAGGGAAAGGCTGTGGACGTGGTCTACCTTGACTTCAGTAAGGCATTTGACACTGTTGCCCACAGCATTCTCCTCAGGAAACTGGCTGCTCATGGCTTGGACTGGCGCACGCTTCGTTAGGTTAAGAGCCAGCTAGATGGCCGGGCCCAGAGAGTCTTAGTAAATAGAGTCAAATCCAGCTGGAGGCCGGTCACTAGTGGTGTCCCCCAGGGCTCGGTACTGGGGCCAGTCCTCTTTAACATCTTCATCGATGATCTGGATGAGGGGATCGAGTGCACCCTCAGTAAGTTTGCAGATGACATCAAGTTAGGTGTGTGTGTCGATCTGCTCGAGGGTAGGAAGGCTCTGCAGGAAGATCTGGATAGGCTGGACTGATGGGCCGAGGCCAACAGTATGAAGTTCAACAAGGCCAAGTGCCGGGTTCTGCACCTGGGGCACAACAACCCCAAACAGAGCTACAGGCTGGGAGACGTGTGGTTGGAAAGCTGCCTGTCAGAGAAGGACCTGGGAGTTTTGGTTGACAGTCGGCTGAATATGAGCCAGGAGTGTGCTCAGGTGGCCAAGAAGGCCAACAGCATCCTGGCTTGTATAAGAAACAGCGTGGCCAGCAGGTCCAGGGAAGTGAATGTCCCCCTGTACTCGGCTCTGGTGAGGCCGCACCTCGAGTACTGTGTTCAGTTTTGGGCCCCTCACTACCAGAAGGACATGGAGGTGCTCGAGTGAGTCCAGTGAAGGGCAACGAAGCTGGTGGGGGGTCTAGAGAACAAGTCTTACAAGGAGTGGCTGAGGGAACTGGGACTATTTAGCCTGGAGAAGAGGAGGCTCAGGGGCGACCTTATTGCACTCTACAGGTACCTGAAAGGAGGCTGTAGTGAGGTGGCGGTTGGTCTGTTCTCCCACGTGCCTGGTGACAGGACAAGGGGGAATGGGCCAAAGTTGTGCCAGGGGAGGTTTAGGTTGGATCTTAGGAAGAACTTCTTTACGGAAAGGGTTGTTAGTCACTGGAATAGGCTGCCCAGGGAAGTGGTTGAGTCCCCATCCCTGGAGGTCTTTAAAAGACATTTAGATGTAGAGCTGAGGGATATGTTTTAGTGGAAGATTTGTTAGCGTTAGGTCAGAGGTTGGACTCGGTGATCTTGGAGGTCTCTTCCAACCTAGACTTTTCTGTGATTCTGTGATTCTGTGAATCTGTGTAACCACAAATTCTCTCGTGTGGTTCTATCAATTTCACTACAATTATGCCAACACATAACTTGGCCATGAAAACCTGCCTTGGGGGAAGACTGTCCTGTCCTTCAGGAAACCTATGGGAGATCAATGAAGTGATGGGAAAATTCATTGGAACGGTAACCTGAGGATGTAGTGACAGTCTCACCTCCTGGGAACTGTAATGGCTTTCCTCATGTACTCTACATATACTTAACATAGAAAAATTCTAACAGAATTTATAAAAAGATTAGAAAGTCTTACCTCTGTTAACTCTTTACAGGAACATATTGAGAGGAGTATTGAATATCCTAAAAATAATATTCTAAATTAGCTAATCACCTTCTGTCTCTCGATGTTTTTATAGTGCCATTTCACAAATAAGAAGTCCTCAACAAAAGCTGTATTTGTCATCAGTCCCTTTCTAAAAGAGTTCTCACTACAGAAGCAATGAGAAAAGGAGTAACAGAAGGGACGCTAAGAGGCCATGTAAGCCACCTCTCTGCCCCAGGACATGATCAGTGACAGCTCAAAAATGACTGTCAAACTCATTCTTAATGATGGAGGCTCAGCAAACCCCTGACTTTATCAGCTCTTATTAGGACTTGCTCATGCATCACCCTCTAATTTTAGCAAACTTTATTTTTGCTAAGACTATTGAGGATGTGACAAAAAAATCCTCTCCAAATTGGTCTACTCAGTTCTGTGATGGCAATTCAGAAGCCATTGTGGCACAACTGATTCCACTGAAAAAGAGCAAGGAGTTGCAAGCCAGGAGCAGGAAGCTGGAGGAAAAGCTCCAGCCTTCCACACCACTGTCCCACTGACTAGGCAGCCTCCTAGCTGTGAATCAAGGGGCAGAGGAGTGAAAGTCACAAAGAGAGGCCATGCATCCCTCAGTTACAGGCTTCTTATTCTGGCAAAAGCGTTTGACTGGTCTGGCCACCAAAAAGAAATTGTTTGAAGGAATAGGTCTGCTGTTTCTGTGATTTTACTGCTGCTTATACAATTGCCTATTCTGTTTTTGTTTGAACTCATCCTTGTTCCAGTGCTTAATTAACCTTGCCATTAGGAATGTTTTCCTGATATTTATGGTACATCTTGATGTACTTTATTGTTTCTTCTTCCTACCCATGGACATGGACAATGAGTTCTTTGCCATGTTGAAGCTAGCTTTTATGTATCACTCCTTTAACTTCTCTTTTCTATGTTAAGCAGCTCCAAAAATCCTTCCTCTGAGGTCTTTGATGATCTCTAAATATTCTTTCGATTTCCTGTGGATTCCTTTCAGTTTGCACAGGTCTTTCTTGCAGTGCAGTGTCCTGCCTTTGCACAGGTACTCCTCTGCATGCTGAGCAGAGCAAAGGGATTAGTGGATGTGTTTTGTGAGGGTTACTGCCTACTGTATAAACCCCAGTACAACAACTGCCTTCTTGATAACTGCCTGCTTTCATTCTTTGTGAACACTAACTCCCAGATCCTTTTCTATCAGAAATTCAGCTCTGCTCTGTGCCTGGAAAACTCCGTATCTTCTGGTAACGTTTTAAGTTACCAGTTTAGAACTAAAACCAAACCTGAATTTTATTATATAAATTGTTTAACTTTAACTTTTTTTTTTTTTTTCTATGCTAGTAAAAGATTTTAAAAGGTTTAATTTAAAATCTTATTCATTCTTATTCATTTTCATGCTACAACTGCTGATTTTAGTTCAGACTTAAACTACAAATGAGTTTATAATTCTAAGGCATCTTATGCACTGTGAGAAAATAACACATTATATTATGTTACAGTTCAGATACTTGTATATTTGCAAGAAAAGTCATCTAGCTATGCTTGCACACCTCCACTCTTCAGAAGCCTATGGGCTCTATCATCATGCATGTACATTTCAGCTTCACTATATACTAAATTATACTTCTGTTTCTTCCACATTCACTTTCTCTTAGGCACATTAAATGACAAGAGAATACAGAAATAATAAATTAAATTCAAGAAAGTGCATGAAGGCAACATTATTTTTTTTTCTGCAGTTCACACTGTTTTGATGTAGATTTTCTATTCTACAGCTTTTTTGATAAAACATGATTTAGAAGCAATCAGGTAGGTAGACAAGTTGTTAATGGAGGATATTTTGCCAGTAAACAAAGCATCAAACAATTTTTTGACTCAAATACATCCTTAAACATGAAGAACATAAATTCAGATTAGTATTAATTTCAACAGACTTTCATGGCTTTGCTCCTGATTTACTCCACAGCGTAAACAGTCGTGTTTCTCCTAGTGGACACTGGCACATTGCAGCAAGGTATATACCAAGTCAGAATGCACACCACTCTGTGCTTTAGCTTGAAGATTGGCTGTCAAATTAAACACACTGCCAGAACATAACAGTGGTTTTGAATAGTGTAGGTCACAAAATACATCTATCTTTTAAAATTAATGTCTTAAGAAAAGGCAACTGCTTGAGTCACTACTTATTCTTGCTGGATATATATAACCTTTGTCAGACACTTTGTCAAAGCAAATCCCCGAGGCATCTGTAGATGATCAACAAAGCCCCAACTGAAATAGGAGGTTCCAGCTCACTAGAATCATGGTTATTATGTGCTTGACAAAGTCATTGGGCAGTTGGGAACTGAGCATGAGTTTCAGACAAGGGCAAAACAATTTAGCTAGGATTGATGCCCACACACTGACCAGGGGAATGACAGTGTTGCTTTCAGCGTCTGTGGTAAGAGAAAGATTATAAGTGGGACATCTGTATTGGAGTATAACATAGAAAGTAGCAAAAACCCCACAGGTCTCTTCCAAATTTTGGAGTGGATCCAAGCAAAACTTGCAAAGGGAACTTGCAATAACTCTCAAACATTTTGCAGTGTTTCTTAAGTGTTTAATCAAAGACATTACAAGCATTACTGTGTCTCATATTGAGATCAAACAGAGAGATCTTGCAAGAATAGAAAATGAATTTTTTTTTTACTCATATAAAGCAAGTCAGAAGAATTCAGGAAACTTATTTGATAGCAGGGTTTTTCAGCAGGAAGATGATAATATATATATATATATATATATTTTTTTTTTCCATGAATAATCAGTGTTTCATTGGTTTATCTGCTGCTTGTACAGGGCGTGATAGGATGAAAGCTATTCAAAGAGAGTGATTGGCTCTGTGCCTCATAAGGTGAGACAGATTCTTTCCTTTTCAAGTCTCTTGTGTACATTTTGATCCAAGTTGCTGACGAATAAAAAAAATGCCTTCCAATATATATGAGACTAATTCTCAGCCGACAAGGATTTATATCACACAAATAAAACCCATCAAAACTGGGCTGGCAAAATTGCCGGCAGTTTCAAATGAAAGCCAAGAATTAATTAGACATGGAGACAAACAACTTTTCCAGTCTGAAGATGAATTCCTGCAAGTCAAGGTTGAGTTACACTTAACATTGCCTAGAGGATTTTCATTTCCGGGAGCGCTTGCCTAGGACTGATAATAAAAGCTATGGAGAATATCCTAGAGTTCTATTTTAGTGAGATTTTTATACTATGTCCATCACCACGGTAGTTGGTTGATATATATGAGCCATGGGGCTCTTCCAGTTCTGATGGCTCATTATTCATAATAATGATTCTCCCGGATTACATGCACATAGAAGCAAATCTTTCCTCCTCCTTGTAGAAAACACATTTTCCTGAATTGGGCCTAGTGACAGGAAAACAGATAAATCATGTGTTTTACTATCTGGCATTTCTGTGGAGAGATCTACTTGAATAAAACTGGTAACTTGTCAGGCCTTTCTAAAACAAGAGAACTTGTGCTTTATTTAGAGGATAAGTTCACCTCAGCAGACCTCTGGTTTAAAATTTTGCCCTTCTGGATAATTAAGAACAAAGTTTATTCCAAAAGTTTATTCCAAAGATATTTAAGATAAATGTAGGATTGCTTCCTAAACCTGATGGACCCTCACAGAACAACCTCTGCAAACAGTATATTCTCCTGTAACCTCTTGATGAATTTTGCAAAAGCTATTTGAAGGCATACATGAGCTGAAGAAAATGTTCAGCAGACATTCCAGGTGAAGAGAGGATAAACTAAGGCACACTCCGCATTTCCAAGTGACGTATCCCTAGAAAAATGGCATAAAAACACCTAAGAAATGTGGTTATACCTATCTTTCAGAGACACGAGGCTGCAGGACAGGACTTTGAGCTGTGTTTCCTTTCATATGACTCTTGATAGAGGAACTTTAATGAGAAGCCAAGCCAGTTGCAAAGGACGGGCTAATATACAAATATCTGAGTCTTAGTGAACTGTGGTCTCTGGAATCTCTCTCTAGAGATCTGCAAGTGAGCTGTATTTATAGAATATTTTTCCTATTTCCAGAGTTTCTTATTGGCTTAGAAACCTCTCGCCCTCCAAAACAAAATCAGTACAAATCATGGTATTTAGCCAAGAAAAAAATGAAAAGTGCATTCTGAAGAGCTCCCTGCTTTGTCAAGCTTTCCACTTCCACAGCAAGGCAGCAGTGTGTGCTGTCTCTCTGCCCCCTGTACCTGCTGCAGGATGTCAACTTGCATTTTAAAATCTGCAGCAAAGGAAGTACAGAATAATGAATGTACAAGAAAATGAGAAATAAAGTAGAAACAGACAAGTCACATCTGAATTAAAATTGTGAAATTATGAGAACCATCTATATGAAAAAAAAACAACACTTCTTTATTTAACATAAATGAAATTATGAAATTATGGGAAAATTCACAGACTGCCCTAAAATCTGAAGGGTCTAATGCTATTGCTAAGACAATAGTTTTAGTAAAATCTGTAAAATATAGAGTCCCTTGGTGCTGTGTAATCCTGTAACTGTGCTTGCTAATATTACATGCTTTTAAATACCGCTTGGGTTTTTTTTTTTTTTTTTTTTTTTCTATAGAAGAAATACTTCTTCTACTATTTCATAGTGTTAAATTTTCAAAGACAGGCATCTTCCATACCACTTACTTCCTTTACATCAAGAGAGACACAGATGATGTGTCCAAATCATCCTCATCTCCTCCACTTACTACCTTAATACACCATTGCTGTGATGCTTTAAACAAATTCAGTACTTGTAGACCCGATGTGCTGGAAACACTGCAATTTTCCTCAAAGATACAGTATTCTGTTTCTCCTCACCTGTCTTTTGCATCCAGCTGTTCTCTTTCAACTCTGGGTGATGAAGTAACTAAATAAAGTGAAAAACAGTCCTATTATTCTTACTTTGTTGCATATTATCAGACTAAAAGTATTTATCATAAATAGCTTCACTGCATTGGACACATTGCTTTCTTCATATCTGTGTATTTTAAACAAACTTTACTCTTTCATTTTCTACCTCTGGTTTGTATTCCCACATATTTGTCTCTACAACATGCTTTGGTCTTTAGATGTTTCTGGGAGGATGTAGAGATCCCTCCAAACCAACTGGAAATTTGAAAACACCCAATGCTCTTCAGAAGAGAGCAGTATCTCCTTGTGCCCATGCTGAGCAGTAAGTAGGTATTTATAAGCGCATTCTACTGAAATAAGATTAAGGTAACAGCAACATATATTTTGTGTGAGATTCAGACTCACACAAGTGTTTGTTACTCTTTCCTGATATTAAATCCACTAGCCTACTATTAACTCCAGACTCTGTAGGAAAGAAAGAAATTGGCACAAACTGAGCTGGGATATTTCACCCTCAAAACACAAGATTACAGAAGAAAGGATGCAAAAGTGGGAATGAAATTACTAAATAGTTTTACAGATCTCCCCCTAGGAAAAACAAACAAACAAACAAACAAACAAAAAAAAAAAAACAACAAAAAAAAACCAGAGCATGAAGATAAACATAAGATATGTTTAAAATGAAGGTACCCCTTCACAATACAGCCATTGATACAGCCAACATTTCTTATGACCTGATTAGGAGTCCACAAGCATAATCATTAATGTAGCATAGGTTAACAGAGACTCCTGAAAGGAGCTCAAGGTTTGTAACTTTGCATCAACTAGTAATTCAAACGATCCACCTACTTTATAAAAGTTGACTCATTGGCAAGGCTGCAGCTTCTGTTAATGAGGATGAAATACAAAAAGAGAGATAATTATCTAAAGATAAATGAGAAGTGTGGGCCA
This sequence comes from Nettapus auritus, assembly GCA_011076525.1. Classification (NCBI taxonomy): domain Eukaryota; kingdom Metazoa; phylum Chordata; class Aves; order Anseriformes; family Anatidae; genus Nettapus; species Nettapus auritus. The sequence goes on from CM021768.1 coordinate 21,669,182, forward strand.
GAAGAAGGAGGGAGAAAGAAAAGCAAAATGCTGGTTATTGTAAAAGAAAAAAGATCTACCATGAAGTGAAATAAAACTCCTGTATGGAAGAAAAGCAATTTAGCTTTATGAACAGCTGCCTCTCAGAGGGTCAGGAATATGAGCAATTAAAATTAAACAAGTTGATTTTAATATGTCTTGCTAACTGTGATTGATCTTACAGAGTTGTTGTTGACTGTACATCAAGAAACAATTTAGGATCCAGTATAAAACAAAGTTTATAATCCTTGTTTAATGGATTTTAGTACCTTAGGCAGTACAGTGGTGTAAAAATGATTAAAACGTGCCCTATCTCTGTGTAATCAATAAAGCTTCCCACTACAAGATTGGTTCATTTCCAGGGACTCCTCAGCATGCCTGGCCATGCTGTGTCTGTAGAATTCCAAATAAGTAATCTATCATTATTTCTATACACAGGACTCATTAGACATCTCATCCTTCAGCTTATTAGCACTGAAGTCAGCCAAACAATCAAATCAAAAGGTCACCTTTTAACAAATATGCAGCCAGACCAAAACATACATCAAAACCTTAACAGATATATGTCAAAATATAGTAGCAGGGATGGATAACAGACTGATGTGAACTGCAAAGTACTTACAAATGGAAAGTGGGTGAATTCAATCTGGTTTACCAGGGGAAGTCTACCAGGGCAGGTTAAGAAATGGGTCACACATCTTAATAGGCATGAGAAGGAAAGCTCACCTCTCTGGCCAGCAGAACTCTTACACCACTGAAATCTCTTCACATTCTGTGAAATTTGATGTAAAATCCTTAAGATGTAGAGGACTAGACAACCAGCTGGGAACTCATTTTTTGCCTTTTTTTTTTTTTTTTTTTTTTTTTTAATTTAAACTAGGTATAACCAGGTTTATAAATTCTGTATCTAGAAACTGTACTTCCTGTCAGTCTTCTCTTTTACATGTTCTACAGTTCTTTCCACTGAAAAAGAGAAAGAATAGTGATACTAACTAGACCTAATGTCTCCAGCAGTAGTAACAATGAATGCTTGGGGAAGAGCATTAAGTGGCTGGCATGAAGGGATACTTCTTTGGACTGTTTTCAGACTTGAACAAATTACATCTTGGGCTTTATTTGCATTTGTGCTTGATAGCTTTGTACACACTTGTCTTTCATAAATTTGTTGTGTTTTGAAAACAAACCTTCATTAATTGGCCTGTCAGGAAACACCTTACTACTAGTTTCATTTGTGGTCCGTTCTTTAAGTTTTTGTATGGGAAGAAATGATGGATGCTCATTTCCTTTTTACCCTCTCTGTGCTACTCACGGTCTTCCCTCAGTCTCTTTTCCAGGCTGAAGTGCCACAACGTACTTATTCATGTGGATTAAAAGCTGTTCCATATGTTTGATCATATCTGCAATCCATCTCTGAATATTTTCCAACCTTAATTTATTTCTTTGAAGTAAGGAGCCTAGAACTGCATGTGAAGTTCAAGATGCAGTCACAGCCTGGATTTATGTAGTAATGTCCTCTGCCTTGCTTTCTCTTTTTTGTCTTTCTCTGTAATTCCCAACATTCAATTTTTTTGATGATTTTTAAGAATTGAGCAGGTATGTTCACAGAACCAGTTACTGTAATTCCAAGATCTCATTCCTGAGAGCTAATAATCATCTCAAACATTTTTGGGTAAAGCTAGGAGTGTTTCTTCTAATGATCATGTAACATTAACCTACATGGAATTTCTTGATATAACATGCAAATTTGTATATATTTCTCATCCAACTAGAATAACGAAAATAAACAATACATTTCTCTTAAAGGTTTTTGCACATATTTAAAAGCATAATGAAAAAATATTTTTTTTGATGTTTCTCACCAATGCCCACCTGAATATCATCTTTAACTTTGATGTGATATGAAGAATGATTATTATTATACTCATGTTGAAAAGAAAATGTATTTAAAACTATTTCTGTTACAGAGAAATATGTTCTGTAAAGAGGAATCTAAATTTTCCAAATTCTAAACATCCATATTAAAACAAGATTTCTTTGGCAATTCATCAATTCACATATATTCCATAATGAAAATCTTTCAATATTTTACTTTGGAGAAGGCCCACATTAATGTGAATGTATCAGATACAAAGATACTGGATTTGTCTCCTAAAGTGAGTGATTTATTTGGCACAGAAACAGAAGAAAATCCTGGACCCCTAAAGGTGTTTCTTCCTGGTTTAGTTAGCCTTCTTGTGATTTTGCTAGTCTTCCTGCACCAATGATGGTCTGCTGCACTGCCAAAAAGTCTTCCAGCTGGAGAGCTATGAAAAGTACCATGCAGTTTCCAAATGGACTAGAAAGGAAAGTGCCTGTCAGTTTTCTTTTGAGGAGGAGAAGATGACATGAAACTAGACTTAGTCCAGATAAAATCCTGTCCACTGAGAAGCAGTGGATGAGATGCTCACGCAGGCATTTATGGGGCAATGTATTCCTTAAGCAAAATATCTCTACTATGTTTTGCATACAGACCACTGCCAATGAATAAACATTGCCCACATAGATCAAATCAGGTGTGTGAATGCATTTCTAACAATGTATTTGAGGCCATTAAAAAGTACGTATTGAACTCTGATATTTTGGCACTGTTTCTTTCTTTTCCCTAAATATCTGACAAAATAGTATGGTACACAAGGTAGAGTTTACTATCATTTTCTGTTTTATTTCCATCATAATGTTTGTCTGCCACATAATCCCTAAGATAATGGTTATTTGCAATTTGATGAGATACAAAGAAAATGTTATTTTCACATTCCTATTTCTCCTCTTATATCTGAATATTAGGGAGCATATGCTGAGGTCATACTGAATTAACTTTTAATTAGAGCACCACATAACCACAGTCCATGGGTTATCTGCCATGCTATTTCCCTAAGATGCTGGAAGAATTTTCAGACTACAGTGAGTCCTACACTGCAGTGGCAGCATTTCTATCATTGGCTGAGCCACCTGACTTACGGCTAGCTTAGGAATGTTACATGGACTTGAGTTAGCATTAAAGACATACATTTGGATTCCAAATCGACAAGCTAGATTTTAAATACCTGCATGACGTTAATATGAGATAACCTGAGACAGATGAGGCAAATAAATTAGGAAGCTTTGGGAGAATTCACTAGAAGGATGCACTTTCGTAGGGGTAATACAGACTGGACTTCGTGTACTTAATATTTAGATAGCACATATGATAGATACCACCCTCAGCAGGAAGAAATTCTTAATGTCCCATCTAATTCTCACCTGGAGCAACTTGAGATCATTTCCTCACATCCTATCACCTGTCACCTGAAAGAAGAGTTGGACACCTTCCTCGCTGCATCCTCCTTTCTGGCAGATTTAGAGGGTGATGGGGTCTCCCCTCAGCCTCCTCTTCTCCAGACTGAAAAGCCCCAGTTCCCTCAGTTGCTCCTCATAACTCCTGTTTTCCAGTCCCTTCACCAACTCCATTGCTCATCTCTGCATACACTCAAGCATCTCAATATCCTTGTAGTGAGGGGCCCAAAACCGAACACAATATTCAAGGTGCAGTCTCAGCAGTGCTGCTTATAAGGCGACAATCACTTCCCAGCCCTGGTGGCCACACTACTTCTGATGCTGACCAGGATGCCATTGGCCTTCTTGGCACATATATCTGTGTATTTGCATGCACACACACATATAATTACTGTGTGCCAACACCAACATACACACATTTTCTAACTGATTATATATTGGACTAGTCATTTAGTAAAAGTTTTATGCATAATGAAATGATCTCTAGTGACCACATCTTACCAGCAGGAGATGGAGGGAATGGCATATGAGCTTCCATGAGATTTTACCAGTACTCCTGCTGGGAGCACAACTAGAAACAGGCTTCAGGAGCCAGAACTCCTCTCTCATGAACGTGTATGAGGCAAAGGATTTGTGAAACCATATTTCAGGATGTTCTAAAGACAAAACCCAGCTACACCAACTGAATGTCATGGAAGCATAGAAACTACTCAATATAAATAATGCTTGTTGTTCCTTACTCTTGCCTTTAAAATATTCAGTTTTCAAATACCAAAGAAGAAATAGGGATGAGAATCTAGGTGATGAGAAACAGTTGTTTTTTTGTTTTTTGAAGACAAAGTGACCTTCAAGTGACTAAAAGTCAAATTCTAATCGATTTTTTTTTTAAGGACTGGGGTAAAAGGAAATGTTTTATTGATACAACCAATAATACCACTAGATGAAAAGTTCATTTGTTCTTTCAAAAATCTCTTTTTTGTTGTTTCAAAAATTAAGAAAGTTAGTTGGAATCAGACCTCTGCCACCATGTGACATACAGAATTTCTATATGGGAAAAGGGTAGCAAGGAAATACTTAACCACTAAATAACCTATTGCATGGATAAAGAACAAATGAAAACACCACTGACATCTGAGTGAAGAAAAACACAAAGGGTGAATTTTGCAGAAAAATTCCTTCTGATAGAGTCCTACTAGAGCCTGAAAAATCAATCAAATAAACAAAAATCCCACCTTCGGTTTTCAAAGAAAATGTAGCTAGAACCAGTACCTTTGCTGTTTTACTAGCTGTCATCAATAATGCCTTTCTGCTGAAAAAATAAACAGAAAAAATATCGTTTAATAAACAGTGCTTGGAGTTCTTCCAGCAGCTTTTTGCCTTTTTACAGGACAAGAATTGATATCTAAGTCTAGGTTGGTTCATCTCCATCTGAGCTTATATACAATGAAAATTCACATGAAAGAAGACCCCAAATTTTCCTCTTTATTACTTATTTTATTCTTCCACTGTATCTCTTTCTTTTTTCTTTTTAATGAAGAGATCAAAATGAACTCTTTACATGTGACTGGAGGCCTGAATTCTAGATAAGAAAAGAAATCTCTTCTTGGATAAATGCTTGCTTTGCTTTCCCATCAGTCAAAATATCTCTTCCATATCTGTTATATGCCAGACTAAACAACACCTGCTTCTACTTCCTATTTTTTCTGCTATGAAAATGGTGAGATTTTTCATTACATAAAGAAAAGTTTCTGATATGAAGATGAATTATCTTTTAAATCAAGCAATCCAAAAATGAATTATCACCTTTGCACCCTTTGTTCCCAACCGCTCTTGTGTTCTTAGGCTTAATCTGATTCTTTACTTTGTTCTGTATTTGTCACAGATCAAGTTATTTTTCTAACTGAAAGCTCTGAGATATCATCCTACTTACTGTGCCACAACTTTTGTTTTTCACAGCTGCAGATTTTGCTTTACCAGACTTAGCTCTCAACTGTTCTTTTATCAGAACATTCATCAAATATTATTGTCTGGACTGGTATGCAAAAAGCTCTGGTTTCTTGAGATAGTTCATAATACTGAAATAGATCCTGCTGAGAAATATATCAGAAGTAGATGTTTTTGAGACCTCATACCTCCAGTTTGTAGGAGATCTGGTTGAGTATTTTTCTACAATTACTGTAATCTGTATAAAATCACACATAACAAGCACTGATAAGACAGAACACAAAGATTAGAAGATTTAAATATAGAAAACTGGTTGGCCTGGATAAGCAACTTTTTCATGCTAGCCCATTAGGCAGCTTTAATGATAAATGAAATTTTTGAAGGGGAGAAGGAAAAGCTAAAGTTCACAGTAAAGCGTGGGATTCTTTAAGAAAATCTAGCTCAAGGCAAAGAACTTATCTTTGATTACCTATTTATTCTTTATGCCTTTACTCAGACTTTTGGCTACCACTGTTACTTAGAAATATAGGCATAATTAAGATTTCAACAACTCTTTAATAATAATCCCCTGTGAGAAAAGAGAAACTCATTTCTGGCCCTTACTGTAATCACTGTATTCCATGGGCTAGCTTCCTCTCAGTTTCATGAAACTGTAAGAGGTACATTAGAAGTTACAAAGCTTATTCTAAGGCTAATATCACCATTTGAAAATTTAACCTCAAAAATGTTTTATGTCAAAGAATTTCCTGAAATTGCGTCACAGATGCATACCTTCACTTATAACCATGTAACAAATTCTCTAATCTTCAGAAGTTACCCCAAAGTTACTGCGATTAGTATGCTTGTTAGTAAGAGTCTTGTATGTCATTTTGCATTTCTCTACTATCTTCATCCCTTAAATTACATGTACTGCTTGGTAAAATTATGGAGAAAATGATTCTTGAAGTTATTGAAGCACACCTGGGGGACAATGCAGTCATTGGTCCCAGCCAACATGGGTTCATGAGAGGTAGGTCCTGCCTAACAAGTTTGATTTCCTTTTATGATAAGATCACCCGTCTAGTCGACCAAGGGAAACCAGCTGATGTGACCTTTTTGGACTTCAGCAAAGCTTTCAACACGGTTTCCCATAGGATCCTACTGGACAAAATGTCCAGCATACAACTTAACAAAAACATCATCTGATGGGTGAGCAATTGGCTGACGGGCAGGGCTCAAAGGGCTGTGGTAAATGGGGCCACATCTGGCTGGCAGATGGTCACTAGTGGGGTCCCTCAAGACTCCATTCTAGGGCCAGTCGTCTTCAATGTTTTTATAAACGATTTGGATGTAGGACTGGAAGGTGTTTTGAGCAAATTTGCCGACGACACCAAACTTGGAGGAGCTGTGGAATTGGATGAGGGTGGAAAGGCCTTGCAGAGAGATCTGGGCAGATTGGAGAGCTGAGTGATCACCAACCACATGAGGTTTAACAAAAGCAAGTGCCGGGTCCTGCACCTGGGACGGGGCAACCCTGGATACATGTACAGACTGGGTGACGAGACACTGGAGAGCAGCCCCTGCAGAGAGGGATCTGGGGGTTGGGGTTGACAGCAAGTTGAATATGAGCCAGCAGTGTGCCCTGGCAGCCAGGAGGGCCAACCATATCCTGGGGTGCATCAAGCACAGCATTGCTAGTCGGGCGAGGGATGTGATTGTCCCGCTCTGCTCTGCACTGGTGCAGCCTCACCTCGAGTCCTGCGTGCAGTTCTGGGCACCACAGTACAAAAAGGATGTAAAACTGTTGGAGAGTGTCCAGAGGAGGGCGACAAAGGGCCTGGAGGGGAAGACACAGGAGGAGTGGCTGAGGTTACTGGGCCTGTTCAGCCTGGAGAAGAGGAGGCTGAGGGGAGACCTCATCACGGTCTACAACTTCCTCACGAGGGAGAGTGGAGAGGCGGGTGACCTATTCTCCATAAACACCAGTGATAGGACCCGTGGGAATGGTGTTAAGCTGAGGCAGGGGAAATTTAGAGTAGACATCAGGAGGAGGTTCTTTACTGAGAGGGTGGTCGCACACTGGAACAGGCTCCCCAGTGAAGTAGTAACTGCACCACGCCTGTCTGAATTTAAGAAGCGATTGGACTGTGCACTTAGTCATATGGTCTAAACTTTTGGATAGACCTGTGCAGTGCGAGGAGTTGGACTTGATGATCCTTATGGGTCCCTTCCAACTCGGGACATTCTATGATTCTATGATTCTGTGATACTCCTATGACCCTAGTTTTTCTGTTTGTGTTAATTATACATAAACACATTGCAATGTCCTTTTCATGTAAGATCATTCTTATGTTCAGAATTTAAAGGCAATTACATTTGACAATTTCACTGGCTTTAGAATAACTATGGAAATTGATCCATTAATACAGGTTTCTATCTGCTTTGGAGGAAGAGGGAATGTTAAAAGTTATTTAGATGAACTGTAGTACTGGCCAAGCACTGACTAAAAATATACAACTGAAATTAAAATGTCATAAACCTTAACATGTAGAGTGCTATTTTTGGCCTAAACCTGCACATTCCCTGTTGCATTTAGCAGGACTAAAGCCCTCCTCTGTGCAAACATATGACAGTGAGCACCATTTCCAGCCAATGTTTTCACACATCTCTGTTTAGTGAACTACACTTTGCAAGTTATGGCCTTAAAAAGCCAAGAAATGAGAGAAATAAATTCAGAAAATACAGAGTTAATATTCATCTACTTCTTGCTTAACTTACATAAAACAAAAAATTGTTGGCAAAGTAATGCCTCGACTCATCTACTTGGTGAGCTTATGCTTTTTTTTCCTTTTTTTTTTTTTTTAAAAAAAAAAAAAAAAAAAATGAAGGAGCTCTCTCATTTACAAGGATATTGAGAAACTTGCCAGCTCTTTGTGGGAGGTCTGTTCATTCTTTCATTAGAACTTTGGAGAAGCATTATTTTAAATTTCTTTAACTCTCTGTCAGGAGAACTGCAACTGTATTGCTAAGTTAGATGCTTACAATGAATCTTTCAGCACTGCTGCACTTTGCTGAAGTAGGAGCTCTTCCATTAACTATTTGCAGAGAAAAGAATCTATACTGACAAATTGCAGGGCTGTTTCTTTAATGAAATATACCTTTTAAAGTAATTAGCCTAGATTGTAGAAAATACTCAAAACAAATAGTTGTAACAGTTTGTATTCCAAGAGCACCTTCCAACAAGAAGTGGTTAACTAAGTAGTTAATTAAAATTATTAGTAATATTTTATGTAATTCAAGAAGAGATGGATATATTTTTCTTTATTTCATGTACGAGATTTCATGCTAGTACTTTTTATCTACATACATTTTTAATCTCTTATTTTAAGAAAAACATTCCTTATGTAAATAACATTTAAATCCTGCTGTCAATAAGAAGCCAAAATGTTCCTTAAGGATTTTTGTCATTTTAGGCTATCTTCTATAGACACTTTTCCAGCATACAAGTATTAGCATATGTAAGAGCATTAAAAATATAAGCTGGCCACTAGCCACTTGAAAAATCAGTTCAAATCAGAGCTCACAGCTATGATAGAAGCTTATTTTATTTGTCCAAATGCAGATGGTGCTGTGAAGTTCCCCGAGACTGTAAAGTACAGTTCCAAAACAGTAATCTTACATCTGTTGCAAACCAGACAGTTTCGCCCTAAAGACAGTTTTTATAACAAAGCTGCTAGACTTCCAGGCCTTTACCTGCACCCTCCTCTGACAACCCACTTAGTTTGGTCTGGAAGTGTAATATGCTGCTGAGAGTCTGAGGCGTGCACCTGCCTGAGTGGCATCAACATTTTTAGAATATTGTGGGGCCCTGGGTGCTGAGCTACACCTTGGTCCTCCCTCATCATACTGTGACAAGCTCATTAAATGGAAACCCTCATGGTGGACAATCATCCAGTGGGTCACCTAACCAAGATTTCTATGATGGATAGTCACATTACCCATCCAAATGAAAGCAGACATTTGAACACTGGCCAGGATGCTGAGCCAGGCAAATTTAATTGAAAGTAATGCCAACTGCTGAAGTGAGAATTAAAGGCAGGAAATGAACAAGTTTGAATAGAGTTTGCAGTGAGGATACTAGCACAGTGGCAGAAAATACCAACTATCTTATATAAGAGGACTCACCATGGGGCAGCTTTTTTGGATCTGAAGACCTGTATCTGCCTAAGCCACAGCCAGTAAACCTACACCTAAATGGAAGATGAAGGCCTAAGAATGCAGCATTTGCTGATGTGATTACAACAGAAGTAGGGGAAATTAACTGTTTTGGTTCAGCAAATACAGTAATGTAAACTTCCAAGATAAAGGTGTCACAGCAGTACTACAAAACACAAAATATGGATTTTCTTATAGGCCAACCAGCTCCTCTGTGACAATAACCATTCAGATAAGATATGCTTTGCATGTCCTTTGGTACAGCCATCTTCTGCATATGCTTACAGAAAATTTCTTGAGAATTTCAGAAAAGAAATTGATTTGAACATTGGATCAAAGTAGAATTTGGTTTCAAGAACAATTTTGTTTATTTTCACTTACGACTCTTCCATTTTCTAATATCAGTTAAAACTCATATCTGATGCCATCCACAGTAGACACGATTGTTGACTTATAACACCTTCTGTATTTAGCAGAGATGCCAGTTTTTATACATAATTTTGTATTAACTCAGTGGACATTTTCCTTTTCTATGTCTACATTAAAAGTATGTACAATTAAAATGGGCTTTCCAATACGATGATAACATTTTGGGAGCAATTCCCTTAACAGATAACAAAGACAATTTTGTGAGGAATTAAAGCAAAATGAAAACATTACTCAGCTAATTGAGAACTTCTTAATTATGCTCATTTTGCTTGGAAAAAAAATAGGTACCAAATAGCATTAAGTTTTTATATGAAAGATATGAAGGACAAATGATAAACATTTAATTAAATTTAAGATTAGAATAGGCTACTTTATATACCAAGCCTAAATCTATTGAACAATTTAATCAGCTAATTTATAAAGTCATTAAATGCAATAAAAACAGCTGCTTATACTGTCACGAAATCAAGACTGCCTACACCATTAAACTCCTCATATATAAAATTATACACATTATTGAAACAATAAAACAGATAAGAGAGTTAAAATGTAATTGTCCAGTACTAACCTGACATCTTTAATGTAGCTCATTAATGATTGATTTCTCCACTTAAAGTGGTTATTTCACTGAATTTATACAGAAAAAAAATGCAGGTGCCAACTCATCACAATTTTTTTTTGCAGAATCTCCACTTGGTGCTCATTGCCACGCTCTGTTGTGTTGAGAGCTCCAAACAGAAAACACACTTCTCAAAAGCAGATTTCATGAAATAGCAGCAAGGGATGAATGCTGCAGTTTTATGTGTAAGTAATAGCCTCTAATGATAGTGGAGAGATAATGTTGGAAGTGCTTATTGCAGCAATTCTCAAACTTTTTCAGCTTATTTCAGTGCTTTACCCCCACTCATTTTTTTCCAGTGGATGTACAGAGCCCAGCACATAGCCCAGAGACAACGAGGTCACACTTCATGGCAGAGAACAGTTTCTTGAACCACAGAACATTAGCACCAGGGACAACGAACCACAAGGTTTACCAAAGTAACTGTGACTCTGAGGCCAAAGACAAAGAAAATCCTTGGCACGGCAGAACTAACTTTTACCTTAGTAATTCCAGTTGTATCAGCACACGGTTCTACTTGTATTTCTAGAAATGCTGCAATATTTACTCTCCAGGAAAAAGGTTGGTTAGTGGTAGCATGAGTCTGACTGCAAGGCAGTAAATACTTCTTAATCATCATTTTGTTCATTTTGCTGAGGCCAGTTAATAGGCCACGAGAGTGATGCTGAAAGCTTCCACTGTTTATAGTGGCTTTTCAGCAGTTAAATGAGAAAACTTGGGCCTTTTATGAGTAAGTGGAGTCCAAAGAAAGTTTGTTTGATGCTAGTTTGCATAATTAACAGTGTAAAAAAATCAGACACTCCCCTTCTGAGCCTTAGTAGTCATTGACGTGTTCATGAATTAAACTTTTCACAGGTACGGCAGAGACTACTGGACTGTGTGAACTTCTTTTCTCTGATTATCTGCTATAGAGTCTACAAAAAATAAATCTTGTAATGGTCTGAGCAGTAATATCATTTTTATCATGGAAAAAGTACCATACCAGGATTAACTGAGGGTTTGGCAGGAAAAGATGATACCTACTTCTCATTTTCACAAATTAAATGTAAATTAATGCACTTAAAAATTGACTACGTGCAGCTTCAAATCACATGAGAAGGTGTGCACACATGTTCCCATATGCATAACATTTAGGACAGGATGTTTTTGTAGATATTGATTCAATTTCCACTCTGAGAGGTAAATAAAAGTAGTATCAACTCCTTTTTTCCACAGAATGACTGACACTAACATAGTGGTTACAACAGCTAGAGAGAGAATATTAATGAATAGAAAGACACTGCACTGCCCCTTCTGGTACTTTCTTTATATGAAGAAATATGGTCTGCTATACTTTGTTGCAAAACCTAAATTCTTTCTCCAGGGTGTACATATTGATTTTTTTGAAGTCTGATTATCAGTAGGTGAAAAATCCCTGCACAATGGATGATTTATGTTCTCAATGTTGTAATAGTTATCCCAAATAATTACATTTATTATTCTGTATCATCAACTGTAGTTTCTGGATTTGTGCTAGGGGTATCAGAGAATTACAGAACTGTTTTAATGAAGCAGATTAACCAAATATTGTAATACTAAACTGAATGTCCATCCTTGAAGTATCATGCATTCTAACTCTGCTGTCCACAGCAGCTGATCTTTCACTTTGTGTTCTCAGTCCATAAAAAGAGAGAGAATAACATTTATTACACATTCTCTAGTTATTAAGCCAGAAATACTTTTTTTAGTTCCACCAAGTAATGTTATTTCACATAACAAGTCACATGGTTAAAACTATAAACTGCCTATAGAAAACTTTCTGTACAGCTTAGCTGTTAAGGCGAAAACCCCACAAGTCTTATAAAATATCTTGCACAAAAGGGAATTACTTATTAAATGATTTCCTTGTAGGAAACTTCTAATTTGTGATTTTTTGTTCAAAACAAATTGGGAAGTTAGAGAAAAAAATACTTTTCTGTAGGGTTTGCCTGTATGTAGTGAAATACTTTTTATATCACAGTCACAGCAAGACATCTGGATGTCCAATAATTTTAGGGACTTCTAAATTTTACAAGGGCTCAAACTTTCTGAATTTCCACCATTATTACTATTTTTTTTTTTAATCTGGCCTGATTAACATAGCAACAATAATTGATTCAAGTAATGATTCTAAACAGCAATTAAAAATCACTCAACAGATGCCAGTTCTCAGTTTCCACACCTAATATGTCTCTTTAATTAGAGAAGGAAATAGGCTTGAATCAAGCTAATAGTATCTCTATAATTCTCAAACTTTATTCTATAGCACAACATATCAGGAATGAAATTCCTTTCTGTTGGCTCTATCAGCTCTCATTATGCAGTTCTACCCTGTGTAAATGGAAAAATCTTTAATCCTTACTAAATAAGACAAAGATATTGAGTGAACTGTTTTAAATTTAGATCTTATCAGAAGTCTTCATTCTAAAGACATACAGACCCTTGATATTAAAGGTACTGACTGTTCAAGAATACTTACACATTAAACTAGATTATTTCTTCTCCAGAACTCATCATCAACAGAAATCTTTTGGGAAAATACATTCCCAAATTTCTAATAAAATATAAAAGTAACTACGTCTTTAAAGGGCTTTTGACTTAATGTTACAGAACTAAACCAGACTATCGTTATCTGACATTCACTTCTGTAATGTTTCCACATCTCTGACTGTGCAATGGATTAGTTTTAGATTTCGAGCAACATGTTGTTGTTGTTGTTGTTGTTTGTTTGTTTGTTTGTTTGTTTTCCCCTGATTAATAGTTTTTTCCTTCCTCAGTTGTGTGAACTATTTCACACTAACACCATGAACTCAGTTAAGGAGGATACACTTCCAGACCAGGCTACAGTTCCACTCTACAGCTGCGGACTTTTTTTTTTTTCAGGGTTAGCCAGCTGAAGTGATTCAGCAGAGTGCAACAAGCATCAGAGCCAGCACAAGGCCTGTGGGCCAGGAGCAGAAATACTCCTTTCAGTGGTAGTGAACAATGCAATTGGCTCAGGCACACCACACAGCTCTACCCAAGGATAAAACATCCCAAGTCAGCTTTATCTGAGCTCACTGGAGTCATGTGCATTTACACTGGCTAAGGATTTATCTTCATAAATTCATACTTCTGACTAAGAGCATAAAAAACTCAAGGGTGTATAAACTATGACAGGAAACAGTGCCTCTCTTATTTCTCAAAAAAAGTCAAGTTCCTTTGCTCAAAACCATCCCTTGTCAACAGCTCCATGTAATCAAACGGCTCAGTAATCAAATTATTCTGACAGGCTTGTCTAAAAAGAACAGGATGCACAGGATGCTGTTTGTGCGCAGGCATGATATTTTCCTTTCACCTGAAGCTTGTTACCTCACCTGTGTGAGAAATTGTGGAATCATAGAATCATAGAATATGCTGAGTTGGAAGGGACCCATAAGGATCATCAAGTCCAACTCCTCGCACTGCGCAGGTCTACCCAAAAGTTTAGACCATGTGAACATAAATAAAGTTTAAAAAGTTTAGACCATGTGAATATAAATAAAGGGACATGGCAGACACTGCATAACCAAACAAACATAACCAGTACTTAAATACTGAAAGTCTGGCTTCAAATTGTTCAGGTCAGCAATTATATAAGGGTTATTATATATATATATATATATATATATTTGCTCTTAAGTCATTTTATTCCACTGAACCCTAAACTGACTTGGAGTAATGCATTCACTGAGACAATAACCCTGTGTTATACACCCCCCCCACCTCCCCCCAAGCCAAACAGGAAAGAGGAAGAAAATTTGACGCTACAGGGAAGCTTCAGCCAAAAACATACTTCCACTCTCCTATTTTGCCTCCCTTTCTTTTGCTCCTTGGTCCTATGCTATATGATCCCATCCTCTTCTTTACAGCCCAACTACTTCTCCTTGGACCTGATTTGGTGTTTGTCAGATCCCATCCAGGTTAGTGAGCTAAACAGTCTCATAAAAGGGTGTTTTAAGTGGCAAAGCCCACGTAAAGGGAGTCCCCAGATGTGTTGGGTCTGTTTGGGATGGAGTCACTTTTCCCTGCTGCAGCCCACACAGCGCTGCACTCGTAGCTGGAACAGCACTGGTATCACTCCAGTGTTGTATCTATTGCTGCATAGTGCTGGCACAGAATCAGGACTCTCTCCAAGCCCCAGGAGCCAGCAGGCTGGGGGTGGGCAATTGATGGGGAGGGGACATCACCAGGGCAGCTGACCTAAACCGACCAAAGGGATATTCCATAACACTTGATGTCACACTCAGCAGTAAAGGGGGCTCTTGTGGGGGAGGGATCTCTCTCTCTCTCTCACTCTCTCCTGAACAACCAGTACGCGTTTTGAGGCCCTGCTTCCCAGGACGTGGCTGAACATCGCTTGTTGATGGGAAGTAGAGAATAATTTTTCCTTTCTCTCTGTGCTTCCGCGCGGCCTTGTTGTTTCTTTTGTTACTTTCTCTCCCCATTCCCTTTCCCTTTAATTAAATCATTCTCATCTCAAACCTCGAGCTCTTTGTGTTGACTTTTCTCCCCCTCCTCTTTGAGGAGGCGGGGAGTGAGAGAGTGGTTGTGGTGGAGCTCGGCTGCCCATCCGAGTAAAACCACCACACCAGAGCAAGTGGACAGTAATTGCAGAGTATGGTGACAACAAAAAGCATATAATGCTGCCCCTTGGCAAAAGTGAGGCATAGATGAGTTCAGTGATGTGGTCAATCTATGCTTTGAGGGAAGCAGAGTTTTGTTCTCTTGTTTGAATCAGTCTAAGCAGAGTCTGGTATTCATTAATGGTATGTTCCCCTTCACCTTGCAAGCTAAAGACAAGGACATTTATGTCCATCACAAATGAGAAAAGGGGAACAATGAATGCTTCTTGCTCTTTGAGCACAGGGTTTTTTCTGCAAATAAAAGATACTAAGATGGTATCACCAGACTTAAGGACAGTGTAATGACTCCAGCAAATATTAGAAATGAGATTAAAAAAAAAAAAAAAGAGTTCAAATGTTACTGGTTTTGATGGAGTATGTTCCAAAATTGCTCATCAAGGATTCACAGAAGGAGCACCTGATAAAATAACGTAATGAAAATGAGAACGCAGAGCAAGCAACACATTTTATATTTCTCAGACAAGTTACAAGTATGAAGGCTCAGTGCAAGGCATTTTATAATCTTGCATAGATATAATAGCAGTCTGCCTTTGCTGCCTTTTGTATTCTGCTATCCTGTGTGGCAGCCTCAGCTGATTTGTGTCTCCTGCTGTTCAGGACCTCCTACGTGGACAAGCTGCTTGCATAGCTCCCTACAGCTCTGACCTACTCTCCTGCCTTGGAACAAACAACTGGATGTAATGGGACAAGAGGTTATTACAGCTAACAGCTACAACGTGTACTGGGCAAGGGCACATAAAGCACATTCTGACATCACTAGGTTTGTTTTCCTACTCATTGCTTGAAGAACACCACCAGTTTTGGACAACTGAAAACTAAAAAAAAAACAGGTTCTTTTACAGATTCTTTTGTCTTATCTTAGTTGTTATCTTTTGTTTATCTTAATTGTTTTTTCAAAGTTATCTCTTATAGCCCTATTTATCTGCTATAGTTTTCTTGAATCCTTTTTGTCTGTCTACCATCTGTTTGTAAATCCATGAAAGAGAACTTAAAATGTCTAAGTGTTCATTTCCTTGTGGCTAGGTTTTATTGTTTTGTTGTTGTTTCTCTTTATTATTGCACACGAAATACAAGGACAGACTTTCTAATAAATGGAAAGGTATAATTCTCTTTTCTATTCAGAGTTAACTATGCATAGGAAATGTTCAGATACAGTAATCCTCCAGGAAAAATTCTAATTTGCTGAATGTACACATTGCAACACAGGTAAGGGACCTCTCAGAGCACTGATCATTGCTCCCACAAGTTCTGACCAAACCTGATGCTAATAAAGCAGATTGCAGCTGTCTGTCATCTGGAGGAGTACAGGCAGCACAGCAGAAGCCATTTGAGACTGTTCCCTGATGTTCTCTGAAGGCTGCAACAAGGGTAATAAAGAGATGTAGAAAAGGTTCAATACCACCGAAAATATTATCCTTATATACTGAGACTTTTGCACAACGACAGTGGAACAAAGAAATAAGGGTTTAATGTTAATGACAAACTCTTTATTCCAGTTTTCTATTCCATGCTATACCAAATATAATGAACCTAATGTTCTCTGTATCAAACTAGCAACCTTTATTTTTGTATATGTTATAAAACAGAGAACATGAATTCTCTTTAGATATATAATAAATATAGCTGAAAAACAAGCATTGCATTCTATAGGGAAAAGTATCTACACACACACACCCATTTTGGCTCTATTTTCAGCTGCATTAGGCTGAAACTGAGCCCTTTCCAAGAGCATGAGATATCAACTCAGCATACAACCCAGTCAGAGCATGTGACCAAAACACCCTTAAGCATTTCAAAACACCATATCAAAACACCATTTCAAAAATACCAATTCAAAACACCATATCAAAACACCAACAGAGCAAAATGCATTCAGTTGAGGAGAGCATTTTTAAAAATCATGTTACTTTTTTTTTTCCCCCCAGAGGAACAACTTACCAACAAGTTTTAAAGAGAAGCAGAACAATACTGAATAATTAACATGAAGTCCAGAAGTTGTGGCCATTGAAAAATACCTGTTGTTTGCAAATTAATATTAAGACAGTAATGTGAAAATGCATTTGCAGTACTCCTGATTGTTTCCAGTAAATCTTCATCTTTCACACACACAGAGAAACTATGGCTCTGTTCCAGCATCATTAAGCATTATATGAGATACCTCCAACTGACAGATCTTTCACAAATGTAAGCCAAGTCCACAAGGCAGATGTCTAGATGGGATCTTTTTGGAGTAGATGTAATCCTTTTTGGATTTCAGTAAAGCTTTTGATGTTGTCTCTCACTGTATCTTTGTGGACAAAATGTCCAGCATACAGCTAGACTAATACACGATACGATGGGTGAATAAATGGCTGATGGGTTGGGCTCAAATGGGGTTACATTGGGCTGTTGGTGGCCAGTCGCTAGTGGAATTCCCCAGGGCTCCATTTTGGTGTCAGTTCTCTTCAGTGTTTTTTATAAATGATCTGGATGCAGGACTCAAATTCATAGTAAGGAAGTTTGCAGATGACACTAAATTAGGAGGAGCCATTGACTCTGATCTTGAGGGCAGAGATGCCTTGCAGAGAGATCATGACAAATTAGAGCAATAACCAACTGTGTGAAGTTTAAGAAGAGCAAGTGCCAGATTCTGCACATGGGATGAGGCAACCCTGGTTAAAGGTACAGACTGAGGGATGAAAGGCTGGAGAACAGCCCCACAGAAAGGGAGATGGGGGTTCTGGTTGAGTGCGTGTGCAGTTTGAGGCACCACAGTATAAAAAGGACAGAAAATTATTAGAGAGCATCCAAAGGAGAACAACTAAGGTGGTAAAGGGTCTGGAGGGGAAGACATGTGAGAAGCCTGATTAAGCATGATTCTGCTTTAGAAATTAAGATTTATCTTTTGTATGCTATTGAATACATGCTAAAAACCAAATTTCTCTTCATTTACTATAAAGGGAATGTAGATTACAAGCTCAGATATAGATATAATGCATGCCTACATTTGGGCAGTTGAATCTCATCTTAATGTTCTAAAAAGCTTTCAAAAGAGGCCGTGTAATCAGAATTTTTTGCTTTAGCATTCATACCACTTTGAGATTTCAAGGTTTGCTTTGATATGAAATCATAACTGGATGTTGCAGGGAACACTTTAATATTTTCAAAGAAAAGTAACAATTTTAATTGCAAAAAAAAGTTAGTACACGTTTGGATTAAAAACAGGTTAAAGGACATAAGCAAAGACCATGGCTGATTATCAGGTGGAGAACAAGGCGGGACAGAGTACTGCCAGCATATCTAGTCCTGCTTAATTTTGTCAGTAAATAGCTAAAAAAACAAACAAACAAACAAAAACCAATAAAACAATACCATTCCAACAAATCTGTTCATAATAAGTTTCAATGCAATTGAAATACCAGTTTGGATTAAAAACCAACCAACCAAACAAATAAAAATTCCTGGAGTAAATTCCTGTAAGCAAAATAGCTGACAGCAGTTCCTCCAGGAAAGTAAGATTCAGACTGGAATAAATGCAAGCTAAAAGAATGAAAATCCCCAACAACGATATTCAAGAGAGGTGAAAGCTTGGAAATCAATAATTTTGAAACAAATCTAGGGATGACAGCGGAAAGCTAATTAGACCTCTATTCACAATGCAATTCATAAGCCTGAGAGGTTAATGTAATTTTGTGTTGCAAAGACATACCCATTGTATAAACCAGGAAGAGATACCAGTTTCTTCTCCACAGCCTGCCTACACCTGACATACTGGTTCTAAGAAACTCATGATTTAGAAGACTAACTTATGACACTTAATCTCAATATTTTTGAACAACTATGTTCAGATGGCAGTTCTAAAACAATTTTAGGAGGATTTTGTCAACTTTAATAAGCTATACACGAGATAAAACAGAACAACTGTGCGATCCATAATGAATAAACATGTTTTCCATCTGATTGTGGTCTGTTTTGAAAAAAATGCAGGCCTAATACAATTTTTAATTAACATTTTTGTAAGGAAAAAATTCTAGACACTGTCATCTCACTTCTCAATACACTGGTTAGGGTACTGGGAAAGTGCAGCATCCACTCTTTCCCCATAGAGCTAGTCTGCCTTTTACACACCCAGCAAACCTGTGACTTGTAGGCCCTGAAGTTACAAATTTCAAAGATATTTTTGAGGTGTGCTGGGATTCATTGTACTAGCATGTTAATTAAACAGAGTAGACAGAATGAAACAGACAGTTTGGAAATTATTTTACCTTAAAAATTGCAGTTGACAATGCAGAATATTTAAAAATAAAGCAAAAACCAGCCAAATCTGATGTAAAAGAAAACCTTTCTCACAGAAATGCTCTTTGTTAATACTTTTACCATCATATTTTTGCCTACAAGTGAGGATCAAGAATGCAATAGATACATAATGGGAGAAAGCTGAGAGGAAACAAAGTCTTTGGTTCAGAATTCTGTCAAAATCCTTTGTTTCAGCTTTTATACCTCCAAAGCACAAAAGAACCAAAAAGGATATTACGTGCAGGGAAAAGGCTTTTCTTTGCATTCTGTATTGATGACTGTAACAACTTTTCCTATGATACTGTTCTTACAAATGGATCAGAACAAGCAGAAATAGGACCATCTCTGCTGAAGATGCCGAGCAGTTCCTTGAGACCTAGGCTATAGAAATCAGCAGACCTTTGTTGATTTATTTCTGCTTAGGTGGCTTGGCAATGGTTTGAGGTGACTCACTGTTACAATGATGAAAACTGCATCAAACACAGACTGTTGAAAAGTTTTTCCTTTTTTTTTTTTTTTTTTTTTTCATTGAAAACATTGAAAAGTTCTTCACCTAGGCTGTCAGCTCATTTTTTTTTTTTTTTTTTTTTCAGTTTGTTCCAAGAAACTGAGTGAAATGACTGACTGTATTTTTATTATTATTATTTCCTCCATGCTCTTTCTCTGCTAGCAATCCAACCATTGTAGGCAGTGCTTTTAGCCCTTGCTAAAAGGCTCTGAGAATGTCTAGAGTTGCTATTCTTTGGGAACTAAATAGTAAAATTTGAAATTGTCTTCCAAAATAATTTGAAGTGAAGCATGTTAAGTTCATAAGCTCAGGGTGCTTGTTTATCAGAATTTGAATCCTCGGGGAAAGGCTTGCTGTAAATCTCAACATATCATTGATTTTCTCTCTACAGAAATGAAGCTCCTATTTGGATTCTGCAGCCTGCTACCCACACACATTTGAAAAGTAGATGATTGTAATTTTCTAGCTTAAGAGCAGTTCTATAAATACAACCCAACATTCAGTTTTACAGAAAAAAAAAATGTGTCTGGATGAACTATGTGTGCAAGTGTTCTGCTAGTGTGAGTAATCTTGCTGAGAAAATGGCACCAAAACGTTTATTTTCTGTAGCTTGTCAATGTGTCATCAGAAGCCATTTCAGCAAGGGCCTGTTCCATGAAAAATGAATGTGCTAC
The DNA here is from genome assembly GCA_011076525.1 of Nettapus auritus. NCBI lineage: Eukaryota > Metazoa > Chordata > Aves > Anseriformes > Anatidae > Nettapus > Nettapus auritus. Next base: position 21,689,837 of record CM021768.1, read on the forward strand.
ACAATCCAACTCAAAAGAATTTTTCAAATCAGCAGTTGATTTGCTATATAAGCCAATGTTGATGTAAAAAACAAAAACAAAAACAAAAACACTTTTTATCCCCGCTACTTTTAATGATCTGGAATGTTACACTGCTCAACGAGAGAGAGAGAAAATAGTAAACACTCTCAACTGCATGACTGCAACAGCACTGTATTACAACACTAGTGGCTACTTTCTGGCCAGCACAAACCATCCTCTGGGTTGTCAGCTAATGGACAGATCCTCATTTCCTGCAGAGCAGCACGGCTCCACTTCATAAACATTTTCCAATGGTCCTTTGCTGAACACAACTTATCAGCTAAAGTCGCAACTGCCTTTTAAAATGTTAAATGCTATCAGCAATACAAAAAATATACTGCTGCTGCTGAAAAAAAAAACACCCTTCCTTTGCCAGAAAATACTATCTATAACGAGCATGTTGTTCTTAATGTTGCATTTATTTGAGGAAACTGAGTTGGCTAATTGCACAAAATGTAAGGGATGATATTTAGTAAAGGAGACTGCGTGACATAAATGTAGTGAATCCCTTTAATTGAATGTTTACTTTCCTTCTTCCACAGTTTCAAGGAGAATCAGTAAAGTTTTTTTTTCTTCTCTTATTACTCTCCTGCCTTTGGAAAACTAAAATAAAAAAAAAGTTTTCTTTCAGTATTCAGAAGATGTATTTTATCAACAAACACCAGATCTCATGTATTTCAGTGTATTTTCTCCACAGAATTCCAGTCAGGGCTCTTGTTCATCCCCATCATTGTTTGAAAAAACTCCACTATTTCAAAATTGCTAAAATCTCTCAACTGCATGTGTTAATATTGTGAACTGATTCAGACAAAAAGTGATGAAGCATAACTGCGTAAAGCGTGTACCTACACGCTGTTGATGAACATTGGCTAGGAAGTGTTTCTCCAGGCTTTTCTAGCTTGGTACCTTGGGAGTAAAATATTTTTTTGGGGGAAAAGGGGGTTGGGTGGTATAACCCTCCAAAAGTAATTACCATCTCAACTGGCCTTACAGATTACATTGCACTGGTCATACAGTTTGTATAAGCATGTCTAAAAAAAAGAAAAATATCTTAGAGAACACTAATGCCAGTTCATTTTATCTAGATAAAAACACAGTTCATGAAGAAATGGCATTTTATCCTTGCTTCCTGAAAGCCCTTTAGACAAGAAAAATCCAAAGCAGGCAACACTATGAATCCTAATGGACATAAGAACAAAATGCCAAGTGCTGGGGGGGAAGCATGACAGGGACTCAGATGTGACTGACAGCTTGAGTGCAAACAGGTAACCCTGCACAGAGCAGGCAACTTTCTGACACATTCTGTAGGTAAAGTATGCCCCTATGGAAAAAGGGGGCACACAACCTATGCCTGTTGGAATATTGGGAAAGCCCTTTCACAAGATAAATTACACCATTTGCAAATTCAAATAAAAAGATAAATATTGTGAATATCTGGACTCTTAATGCAAAATTTAATTGGCCTGCACTTAAAAAGCTCATTATTTCTCAGTCAGAATAACATCCAAAGTATTACTTCAGTCTTCTAAAAGCTTGTGTTCACATAGCTGTTTTAAGCCCTCCTCTGATGCACTCATTTTAATTCTTTGTTAGCACAACCATTTCCATATTCAGAATAGGGAAGTTAGGCTGCACAAGGCTGCGAGTGCTGTGCAGCCCGCTGCATGCTGATTACCTTTGATGCCCAGAGATGGCCAACCCGAGCCTAATCAGCATGCAGCTGTCAATCAGGCATGCACACCTCCTTGGTCACTGAATCAAAGGCATGTCTGGTCTGCCAACACTACTGGGTAGTGTCTGAGCTCCAGAGGACTCAACAGTTGATAACATGAAAAGAAGCAACGGTCCCTAATAGTTCTTGAATATTCCGGAGGAGAAATCTTGTCAAGCCAATTATTGACTGAGATCTTTTCAGATTGTTTTTGGCATCAATTTATTACATGAATAAGTTCAGTATTCATCTCAAGCAGGACATTGCCAAGCTAAATTTTGCATTTAACTGAAAGCAGATGTTGCACTAAAAATAGCGCAATTTCAGGGGAAACCTCTCTCTCTGTTTTTATTTTATGGGAGGAGTTTGGTGTTCATTGACTGGAACTCAGTTTCCTTCAAGAGACATAGGAAAATTAAAACATAGATTTGCTAATTCAGTAAGTGACTCCCTGCTTCTCATTTTCTGCCCATGACATTGTACAGCAGCCTTGCAGGAGGTCTGATCACCAGGCTGCCACATGGCTTCCCTTGCCGGCCTGCTCCTGTTCATCACTTCAGGCCAACCAACAACCAACAGCACTTGCCACCTCACTCCTTCCTCTCTTTTTGAGCCCTTCACCAACGTCCTTATGGTCAGGAGAGTGGCTGCAAAGTTTTCATTCGTGGAAATAGCAGGGTCAAAGTCTCAGTTAAACAGCTGATGTGTACCAGAGACTCATTTTCCCTCAAGGCTCCTGCCTCAGACTGATGACTCCCATCACTGTGACACTACATCCACACTTTTCCACCTCTCCCTTTGGCATTTCTGTAAATTTTGTTCACAGACATACATACAATGCACACAGTGCAGTACAAGTAGAGACAAGGCTGGTCCCTTTGCTCACTGATAAGAAAAGAAACCCCCAGCCCAAACCAGAAACACATGGCACCATGAGAAAACTCCAGCCTAAGCTTAAATCCTAAGTTTTAAGCCTAAATCCTTCCCATTTACTAGCTTGCACTCAGCATTGAAAAAACAGTGTTAAGCCTTCAGACCATGGGCTTTTCTCGTTAACATCTGCTGACAGTATAGGCAAATACACCTTTTGTCTGTCATTATTCCTACAGATGGAATCCCGACATCGCTTTTCCTGATGCATTAAACTTGCTCTTCTTACTTGCCCCGGTTTCTCTCTTAGACTGGCTACACCATCCCACTCACTGAAAAGTGATCTGGTTCCCATACTTTCTGCTGCTGGCCTTGCTGAGCAACAGAAGCTATGGTCTGTAGTAGTTACACATTCCCAGGACAGAATTTTTTCCCTTGTTTTCATTTGGCTAAATAGTCTGTCATACCAAAGAGCTCCAAACAAGTAAAAATTACTGATGCATGCCCAAACCATTCCTGAGAATTACTTGGGAGGGTGTTAGTCAGCTCAGGTCAAAATCAGGCTGAGATTTATTTATTTATGTATTTATTTATTGGTAAATTTAACAGCAGAAGTGAATGAGTCCCAGTCCTTAGGAAGGTTTCCTGTCGCTGCTTAAATTGTTAATGTAAGGAAAACCAGAAAATCCAGCAAACAAAATGCATTGAAGAAAACAAGTAACCAGTTCTCTTAAATCTCTTCGTACACGTCCTAGGTAGTTGTCTAGCTAAGATGGCTTGTCCTGAAACAAGATGTTATGAACAGGATATACAACAGGACTATTCTCTAAGGGAACTCAGAAGAAACTTCCTTTTATATTGGACAAAACCAGTAAGTGGAACTGACAAATGCAACAAAAAGGGTTCAATCTTTGAGTAATTTTAGGAATTAGTGACATAAAAAAAAGGATGAAGTAATTACATAAAAGAGAAGAGGGGAGTACAAGTAAGAGAATGACAAATAGACACACAGGACACATAAGGGTTGTGCTATCTCTCAGCTTCCTGAGACATTCCACATAACCATTTACTATTAGCTTTAATTGACTTCAATTCAGCAAAAGCACAACGAGGCTTTTGCAGACAAGTAAAATACACATGCACTGCTGGGTATCACAGAAAAGAAGTGCAATTACTTCAAGAAAGTTATGGCTTGGCAGCTGATGAAAAGGAAAAAAGGAGGTAAGAGTTATTCTTTGCATACTTTTCTTAAACCCCCATAGCGCAAATATCTTACTCAAACAATGCCACCTTATCTTAAGTGACCACCCTAGGGAAAAGGTAATTTAGTTACCTTATGGAGATCAGTGCTTAATTAAAGGTCAAACTAAATTGTACTTGGAAACCTTAGCAATATTTTCAAGTTTGTTCCTGTGCCAAGCTGCTATTGGATGTAGCCTTCCGTGTTGGCTTTACTACTTTTCATAATAATCACCTGCTGCTGACCATTTAATCATCATATTTCTCCGTTAAATTCTTAAAGAATTCATGTCCTTTCTCACACAAGTCATATTGTAATAACACAGATCAAATATCAAATTCTATTATCAGCCTGTCAGTATAATGTAAAATAATAATAAAAAAAGCTACACTTCTTGACAAACAAAGCATGGTATATATGTTCATTCATAATATGTATATCAATCACTGTACCATATCGGCACTTATTAGAACAGCTATTCTCACATTAAATTGTACAGGCTTTTCTGACATAAAAGTGTGATTTAGCTTTGACGTAACATTTGGCTAAATATTGTACAGGGAAATACATTTTTGCAGTATAGTCTAACAATACATGTGCCACTGCAATGAAAAAAAAAAAAAAAAAGACAAAAAAATTAATGCTACAAATAAATCTTGTACCAGCATGAATAACTATGTTCTGAATTAGAATGTTCTTAAATACGAATTGTAGGTATTGATGTTAAAGGCACCAAAAGTTTATCACTAACATCCAAGAGTGTTAATTGCAAATCATGGAATTTTATAAACACTTCAGTTTTCACAGTCAAAGCCAAAAGCTTGTATCAACTTTGGAGACCCCAGCACATATTTTGGAAATAAAGCATTTTAACATTTAAAAACAAATAAAACAAATCTATATTTATGCTTTTTATTTTTCTACTCCACCTTATCATTTCAAATAAAAATGCTTTCAAGAGGATAGTGATGCCTACAAATCTAGGACTGTATTTAATTTAAGATTGTACAAAGCATTCAGAAAATAATTCTAAGCATATATATAGATTAATTCTCCTAAAGAAGAAAAAAGTACCTTTAACAATAGCAACATTTTGATGTTGAATTAAAAAATTTACTGACAATTAATGCCTCTCATTGGTTCTGAGTTAAGTTTTAAACAGTGCCCAAATGCCCTTTATGTGAAATTGGCTGGAGGTCTCAGAGGATGTAATCTGTAGCGCAGAGCTACAACTGAATTGTAAGCAGTAGACAAGTAACTTGAAAACCAAGTTCGACCACAAAGAGCTCCCTGAAAGATAAAACTTTCTGTCTCCAGCATTTTCTTAACAGATGCTTCCAAAAAGCTTTTGGCTATTGCATCAGCCACGAGCATACCCGCTGTCAAGTCGCTGACTGCAGCACAGCTGCTGCAGCTAAGCGTGGTGTGTCTTGCAGCAGCATACAAGAAAGATATGGTGGTCTAGTGTTCTTCCAAGTGTGAACTTGAACCTACTGCAGCTAGAGAGGGACAACTGAAGGCTTGTATGCATTTTTCTATGAGCATAGGGAAACACAGCCAAGCTGCACATATATGCTATGTCAGTTCCTCGTGTTGTGTAGAATCTGCTGTTACAAAGAGTAATAATCAGGCTCTCTGAATGCTAATCATTCTGGAACAAAGACCACAGTGGTCTGCAAATGCCAGTTTTACATGAGTGTTGTCTTATTGACCTTCTGACATGAATTCTCTGTTTTGGAAATGCCTGATGTCATGGCCTCTCCATGCCTAAGCAGAGAAAAATCATAGGGCTTAAAACGTTGCTCTCAGTGTCACAGTTAAACGGATGGATATAGCCTGCAATCCACAGCACCAAAAATCAATACAGTTTGACTACACCAACTTCCAGCTTAATGAATATTTATCATTGCCTATTGATGTTTCTCATTGCATTCGATTTTATTTTTTAAGCAAACAGTAATCCCTCTTGTTAAGGAGTCTTCTGTAATCTAGATACAGTACTTTAAAAATAGTTACAGAAAAGCTCTGGGCCTATGGTTTCACATTGTATTTTTATTCCTATTGCACTTATCCATCAGAACAGAGGAAAGTCAAGAAAACTATTTTAGTTGCAGTCTGTTATGTGAGTGTTACTTGAGTGTTCTGTGAGTGGACTGATATCTGCAATTGAAATCTAACAATTTGGGATACAGTATTATATGGCATCATGATAGAAAATGAAATAATGAAATATTTTTTTTTTTTTTTTTTTTTTTATTTTGCCTTATTTGAAGGATTATTTCAGAGCTCATTTTGGGGAACACACAGGGGACAGTTGGCAGATTTTTATTTATTTCACGAGCCTCTCTATATAATAATATAGTTCAACTGTTAACAAGGTATAGAAAAAATAATCAAAGGTGATACACAGAATGGTCTGGCAGAGAGGAAAGATACACGAGCAACCTGTATTTCAGTCCCTTTAACTGCACTGCCTGGTGGCATACATTTGAACATACCTTTCACGTAGATTTTAAATCATTTCTTAAGTGACTTATCAAAATCACTGTCACCGAAAGGCCTTTCTGGAAAGGAACTCAATTATCCACAGGGCTGAATAATTCCTGTGAGGATCCTGAGGGAGAAGGAGGGATCAGAATACATAGGGCTTCAGAAAAACATGCCAAAGACCTCCTGCTGCAGCACTTACTGTAATTAATCGAAGTCTTTCCACCGACTTCAGTGAGCAGTCAGGTCAGTGTTAGGTCATACACAATTAGTAAAACTCTAGATGTTTTCAATTCCAGTGACATATGTTTGGTCAGGACTTTGTTCAATTTTTCTATAGACTGACACCGCCAAGACAGAATCTCATCATCAATTACAGGAGGAGTTTGCACTGGCAATAAACATAACCTTCTTATTGGCTTCTAGTACTAAATTTTATTTTATTTTATTTTATTTTATTTTATTTCTTCCTGAGAATAACTGTACTACTTGTGACATGCATCAGTACCAATAATCTTCAACATAAGCATATATTTTTGGAGGTGAAACCTCCTAACTTCTAATGCAGTAGCATGGTAAAGAATCACTGCAACATGAATAAATGCCAGAGCCTAAACTAGCTTTTATAGCTTTCATCTTATGCTTTTATAACAAGTCAGGAAGCTGCTAATTGACACTTTTGTGAATTATGAAACATTTACAAGTTTAACATTACTGGAGATTACTGTAGGCCTGTTTTCAGTTGCTTTCTGTTCATGCAGAGTTTTGAAACTGTCTGCAGAATGAGTTAACTTCAATGCAGTCTTTTCTTGGAGAAATCTTCAGTCACTGATCAGTGCACTATAATGCGGGACGGATTCCACCAGCTATTACATAACTCTGTCCTACACTTGGGACAAAGATAATAAGAACAGGAAATGTATCTAGTGTATTCTCCTGACTGTGCCAGTTTTTTCTTAATGGTCATGCAAGTGTCCCATGGGAATCTTGTATAGTAATTTTGCCAGAATTAATACACTCACTTAGCTTAATTTTTTTTTTTTTTTTTTTTTTTTTTTTTTTAAAAGTGAGAGATGACTAAGAGTTCCTAGGTCACCTTACTCTTTCTCTTACAATATTCTACACTTACGAGTATGTTCTATCCAGCTTTATTTATTGTTGATCTGGCTGTGAAAGAATTTCACTGGTGCATATCACTGAAAATCCATGGGAGGGAAGTGGACAAAAATCTGTTTAATTCTAAGTACTATAAACATAATGATCTAAGTTTATTCTCTTCAGTAAATCAAAACATTCACATAAATATGTAGGGCTGTAATTTTGGGTGGAATTATAAAAGCAGAAAGACACAGGATGTAATTTTGATCCTCCTTACACCAGTACAATTCACAACTGTTTTGGATTTATCAACAGTAAGCAGTAATAATGGTGTTGCAATTCTGTTCATATTATTACTGTTAATATTAACAAAATAGTAATATTAAAAATAGAAATCATACTAAACTAACAGAACTAACAAGAGCAGGCCAAAAATTAGAACATTAGTGCCAACAACTAATACAAAAGGCTAAATATTTGTGCTTTTTTAACTCATCCAAAATGCATCATGAAATTAAAAACCTGTGGTTCATTATGGTGAAGTAAGGCGTTATCCTGAAATATCTTTAAAAGATGCTAAAATGTGGCCCAAAGCTATGAGGTTATATTCCAGTTTTATAAAGAGAGAAAGACCAAATAGGAGAGCCTCTCTGACAAACTCAGAGATGGCGACTGAGTTGCTCTATGCCATGTACGTATACACTCAATTAAAATTTCTCTTGGTAATGTATATACACACAAGCTTAGGGAAATATAAATTACGGTAACCTTAAGAGACTGTGCTAGAACTGTACATGCTTTACATAGATAGCAATTCTAGCATGACATTGGAATGTCCGCATTGCATACGCCTGATCTATCCAGGTTGCATTCAGACTCTCTACACATGCCTAGAGAGTCTGTGAGCTGTTCATTGCTTGTGCAGTGGTTGTTGGTCTAGAAATGCAGCTGAGTGTCAGGAAGGTAGATTGGTGCATTACCAAACTGGACGAGGGAGCAGGTTAGCATGTTAGAAGAAACACGTGCAAGGAAGGGAAATAATCCTGAAAGATTTCTGATGGTTATTTCCATTAAATGCCTGAAAATATATTGTGACAAAACAAGTTACTGGCACTAGCCTAAAATAAAACCAGAAAGAACTAATTCTAATTTTCAGAACTAACCACTCATCTTTGTCATTTAGACAGTGTTCTAGTCACTGCTTAAACATTCAAAACAGAACAGCCTCTACAGTCAAATAGCCTCTAAAGTTTTCAGCTGAATGTCCATCAAAAAGCTTGTTTTTATCATATCTTCATAATTAAATGATGTTCATTTTTTTAATGACCCTTAGAAATGTTTCATAAAGGACATGAAAATATATATTACTCTCCACCCAAACTATGAAAATACCTGAAACACACCAAAGAAAAAGGAACAATGATGAAGCTATCAAAGATGACCACAACTTAGTAAATAATACACATTTAGTAAACCTACTTATACAAAGAGGACTGAAAAACAAGTTATATTTAAATTAGTCACTTGCTAGTCCTATAGTTATGACAGGTTTTGTTTTGAATTACCTTTCCAGGTCATAAACTTCACGCTAAAAATATTGATTTTCTTCACTTTTATTCTCTACTGTTTCTAGAAGTCCATTTCTAATTTTCACTTTTAAAAATGGATTTGCACTTCTCTTCTCACCCCTCCCCCCAAAAAAAGAAGTAAAAGCTCAAAAAGCATTATTAGCATGTTTATCTGTTACAAATACACTTTGAAATCTTTAGAGAAACAGATCTAAAAGCCACAACTATAATATGATCAGTATTACTCTTGAAATCTGGTATTCCTGACTGTTGGGATGTCTTCAGTAATCATGGTGTCATAAGTAGGAACAATTTTGGCTTGTGAAAGACTGTGCCAGACTGGTGTAACAGAAATAAAAATATTTGCCATGTAAATAGAAAAAAATAAGCGGGTTTTCTTGGACCTGGGTACAAGGCAATAAAACTTTGTGTTATGTATGTGACATAAATGTGTTGGATATATGTGATGTTGAACGCAAAGAGCTTTTAATACTGGGTGTTTGGTGTACTTTGATAGGTTTTATGAAAGATTAGGTTTGCTTTGGCACCTGGTGTATTGATAGGTCTGTAAAGTCATAATAATTTAAGTGATATGATAAATAAGCACATGATCCGCACATAAATAGAGGAATGCTTATATAACCCTAATGCAACAGATATATTATGGAAGATGAGAAAATGTACATATAAATTCAACAGTTTAAGAGGAGGAAAACAAAAAAGGTTTATAGAGTGGTTCCTTGGTACTGTCCCTGTTCTGATGTTTTTAAAATTTGTTGGTTGTCTTTTTTTTTTTTTTTTTTTACACTAGTCCAAGGAGATCATAAATGTGAAATGGTTTAAACATAGACCGGATTGCAATATTTGCTTTTTAAAAGTGCTCTTTTGCTCTTTAGTAATAGAGGTTGGTAACTCTACTTCTTGATTTCTAAGGCACTGTTTAATAGATCGCAGTGCTCCTCTCTCACAGCTGAAACAAAACTAATGGAGCCTCTTACAATGTTGGTGCGATCTGTAAAGAAGCTGTAGACTGTTGGGGAGGTGCAGAGTTATATAATGTCTTGAAGACTCATCTTCTTGAGGACAAGCTTAAAACCAGCATTTTGTTGCACAGCAAGACTACAGGTTTTATACTTCCTATTCTGCTGCAGCACAGTCCTCTGAAATGCCAGGTTCCTGAGATGGCCTGTCTCTTGTATCTTTGGGACACAGCCTGAACTCTGAACAACAAAGACTGTACATTACCAAAGTTGCAAATATGGAATTGCCACGCTGGGAGGAACTGGTGCATTCATTGCCTCAAAAATCTGTGCAGGGACCAGCTATAGACTGGAGCAGGAAAACTGAACTAATGTTCTTCAGAAAACTGAAATATTTGTTCCAGAAACTGACATTTTATTTTCTCAGACCATTTCAGCTAAGTGGTCCTTGATGCATATTGTTTAAAACAATAGACTTAATTTTACATGATCATGATTTTGGACAATATCACACAGTCCAAACAAAGCATTGAAGAATCCTACTAAATACAGACAGTTTAGAGGGAAAAAAACAAACACACAAACAAAAAAAAACCACAAGAAAGCAAGAAAGAAAGAGAGAGGGAAAGAAAGAGAGAGAAAGAGAGAAAGAGAGAAAGGAGGAAAAAAAAGAACTATGAAGGGCTTTAGGAAAGACAAGAATTCAAAAAGAATTTTGGTTTGATTGCAAACCACGGTACTTCACACCTATATTGCTGCTAATATTCAGGTTGGCACCTCAAAGTAATACTTTCCTTCCACCTGTAAATTACAGTGAGTGCTTTATCGGATTATGAGCTGATTGTGGTCATCAGCAGAACCAATGCTGAACAGACATCCTAACAATGTTTGCTGATTTGTAATGATGAAAAAGTGATAAAACAATTATCAGTGAGATGTTGAGGTAGCAAGTTAGCATTTAGAATGGAGTAGAAAAGTTCAATCAATTCAAAAGCCAGTAAACAAACTACACAACTCTTACTGCATTATTTTTTCATGTTTTTAGGAAAGTGCTATTTCTTTCTTTGCCAGTAAAAGCAACAGCTGTGTAAGGTGTGGAAAGCTAACCAGATTATCAGCTGGAAATGTTTCCAAAGATTTTTAGTATTTTGGAAAAACGATGGAACAGATGAAAAGACTGTATGAATATAGGTCAAAACCAGTAATGGTGACAAAGGTAAATTATGCCCAATTAATGAGAGAGAAGAATTAGGCTACAAGACTCTAGAATGGGAACTTTTGTGGGAAATGGAGAGGCTTTTATGTTGCAGAGCACTGAATTAGGTGAACTAGGAACAACATCTTCAGGCTCTAGACAACCATTTAAGTTCAAGACAGTTAGCCTTGCTTAATCAAGTGATTCATTAAGACAGGGAAAAAGGGTTCTTCCATTAAATACTGTGAGATAAAATTATGCATATAAACCATGTTTATTCATGGAAAGAATTCTAATGACAAGTACTGAATATTTTAAAAAGATCTCCTCCTTAATCCTCTACTCCACTTTCTATTTCCTTTCTCAGCGCAAGACTGAAATAGGAATACACAACACTGTAAATTTCCAAATTGCTTTTGTGCCAAAAGTGAAAAACAACTTTGAAGTCCAAGTCTGAAAAATGCAAAAAATTAAATGTCACCTTTTATTAACCATTTACGCATTTGAAGTGGTATTGACTTATTTTGCATAAAAATAAGGCTGGAGTTTACATAAATCACTAATATTTAAATAGCATTTTTAAAGCAGGGAGTTCACAGTACAGACCAGAGAAAAAAGTTTTCAGATGTTAGGATGGGCTAAGTGACAATGAAACAATATTAAAAATCTGAAAATATGCCATTTGAGATATATTCACTAGGGGCCCATTTAGCAGGTCTTCTGCACTAAACTGGTTTGAATAATTATTATCTATTTTCTGACAGCAAAGCTTTGCAAATCTCAAATGAAATCAAATGTTGAAACTGTTAACTCACTTACAGGAGAAATTCTAAACTAAAGATTACCAAGGCTGTCTGTATTTTTATACATCACAGACCTAATGTAGTACACGTATTTGCTGAAAGCTCTGGAAAAAATAAAATAAAAAATTGTCAATTGCACACTGAGTGGGAACTAAATGATATACTGAGAAAAAAGCAGCAGAGCTAAGATGAAACACAATACAATTATGGACATCAGCTGCTTCAATCATGAGAGAAATAACCATTAAAACAGAAAAACTTGCTTACCTCTGTGGGCATTGTGAAGTTTTGTAACTCATGTCTACAAATATTTCTAAGATGAAGGGGATGAAAACTGCCATATACCTAAAAAGATAAGAAAAGCATTTTCTGAAATGGCTAGGCACAAAAGCTGAAGTTGCAGTATTGTTATTATTAAGACAGTAACTGCCATTAGTAATATAAAATCTACTTCACAGAAGAGTCTGAAAATCTGTTTGGCTTATTCTAGTTGTAAGTCCATACAAGTTTTGCTTTTAGATCTGAAAACCGCAGCAAGGTGAAGTAGTTCAGCTACTTGGTAATTATAATTTACTTGCAATTGCGTTAGGTCTGAATGGCACCAGCCAGAATAAGGGCCTCCAAAGCACTGTGGAAACTATACCGGAAGAGATTACAATCAGCTCTGAAAGAAGGCACGCTAATGGGAAGGAAGGGAGGGAAGTGACTGATAATAGAAGTGGAGGATATACGTCTATATACACAAAGAAACAGTCCCAAATAATCGGAGTGTTTCTTTTCTCAAGTAAAGAGCAGAACCTGGCTAGAACAAACATGCTCAATTCAAACAGACTCAATAGTTTACATCATAGCACAGTGGATTTTTGAAAAAATCTGAAGATTGGACAGAAATCCTGATTTATTTTTTATTTCTTCCCATCAGCATATGTATGTCTCTGTCCTCCCATTTAAAACACTTTCTTTAACTTCCCTTCTGAAACAACTGCTACGTATTTTGTGTGATATCCCTTAATCTGATATTCAGCACAAGGAACTTTGCTTTGCTTCCAAAATGTCAGTGGGCTGCAGATACTGAATTGTCAATGGGCTATTAGAGAAGTCAGGGGTCAGGACAGACACTTTGGCAGCTAGCTGGAGACAGCTGGAATTTCTGGCATATTCAAAGAATTCTCCCTGGGGATTAAAATGGGAATGACATCTATTGATTCAAGATTTGAAAAGATCTCAGTATATCCATAATCATTCCTGTCAATTTCCTTAGATAAGCTGTTCCTCCAAGTCCTCTCCTTGTCCTCGGTTTTCTCCCTCATAGCCTCATTATCCACCTATTTCTCAAATATTCAGCTGCTGAGAACCATGCTGGCAGGGTGAGCATCTGTTCACTGGGATTTGGAGCTCTGCTCTTCACTAGATATTCCTCAAAATAGAAAGCATTCTATGTAGAAAGCATCAGGGTGTGTGGTGGTTTTACTGTGCTAGGCAGCTGAACACCACAACCGCTCTCTCACTCCCCCTCCTCAGATGAGGAGGGGAAGAAGTAAGGGAAAGAACAACTCACGGGTTGAGATAAGGATAATTTAATTAAAGGAAAAAAAAATGGTAAGGAAATATTATTATTAATTAAACAATTCAACTAAAGGGAAAAAAAAGGGAAAGGGGAAAAGGGAGGGGGAAAGGGAATAACAAAACAAAACAAGTAAAGGCTATGTGGAAGTGCAGAGGAAAGAAATTGCTCTCTACTTCCCACAAATGAGCGATGCTTGACCGCGTCTTTGAAACAGGGCCTCAACGCACGTAGCCAGTGTTCGCGAGGAGGACGGACGTTTTCGCAATGAGAGCCCACCCCTCCCTTCTTCTTCCTTTTTCCACCTTTTATTGCTGAGTGTGACACCATATGTTATGGAATATCTCTTTGATTGGTTTAGGTCAGCTGCCCTGGTGATGTTTCTTTCTCACTTTTTTGCCCACCCCCCAGGAGGGTTAGAGAAAGTCCTGATGCTGTGCCAGCACTGCTCAGCAGCAGACACAACACTGGTGTGATACCACTGCTGTTCTAGCTACAAGTGCAGAGCGCAGCACTGTATGGGCTGCTGCAGGGAAAGTTAACATCCCAGCCAGACCCAGTACAGGGTGGCACAAGCAGAAGCAAGTCTGGCAAAGCTGAGACATCACAGTCTCACTGACGGCATTTAGATACGGGTATGCCTCATTGGCTTATAGGAAACTGTCAAGATCACAACTTAGTAAAGTAAGGATCTTTTTTAATACCTACATTTTAAAATTAATTTGTCATTTTAAAATCTTGCTGTGCACAAATGTTATTTAAGTGTCAATAGGAAATATCTGAATTATAACACTGAATGAGAACTGGCCTTGTTCAGCGATTAAAACTGGCAGATTCTTATGCCTGAATGCAGTAAAGTTCAGAAAAAACAAAAACAAAAACAAAATATCAGATCAAGAAAAGGAGCTAGAGATTTATATCAATTTCATTTTTTATTTTTTTTTTTCCCAAAAACTTGAGATCTTCCTCTTTTTGTTTGACTGTGGTTGGTAATAAAATCAGGAGAAAAAATAAAGAAGAATTATTTAAAATACTGCAATGGAAATATTTTTCACGAACCTCACAGTAAAGCCCAGGAACAGTAGAGATTAAGAGACCTTTCTTAGTGTCACAGCTTGATGAAAACTCAATAAGCAGAGTGCCAAATTAGCAACAGCACCTGCACATCAGATGGCATTGACATTAAGGAGGTCAGTGTACTTTCCTGTACTCCAGGAAACTTTACAAGTATGGATTTTCTTCTCAGTTGCTACAAATAAATATCATTTCTGGTCCCTATCTAGGACACCTGTGCTACCATGTTAAACTAACAGTGACCTGGAGCTGTGTGAGAGCTAGTTACCTTTGCTTCTTTAATTGCATTACAAATACCTGGTAATGCAGCACCAAGGAAGCTTCATGCCCGTTGTCCTTCCCTTCAGCTGGAGCTTTGGCAGAGGAATCCCTGCAGCTCTTAAAAATTACTCCTTCTTATAGCTTTCACTACCCTCAGACTTCATTTCCTGACATACCTCAAACCCTTTCAAGCACTGATGAGAAATGCAATCATCTTTGCTGCAACATACTCATAAAACTTCTCACCTCACCATCCCTAACTAAGACCCCATAAAACTATTGCATGCTTATTAAAAACTGCATTTAATCTCTGCCACTTGTGGTCTTCAGCATTCACAAAAAACATACATTTAGAGGAGACACAATTACATGTGCTGCCATTCAGTGAGACCTGGACCGGCCAGAGAGATGGGCAGGAAGAAACCGAATGTGGTTTAATAAGAGCAAGTATAGAGTCCTTCACCTGGGAAGGAACAACCGGAAGTATCAGTACAGGCTGGGGGATGACCTGCTGGAGAGGAGAAGGATGTGGGGGTCCTGGTGGACGACAGGTTGATCATGAGCCAGCAGTGTTCCCTGGTGGCCAAGAAGGCCAATGGGATCCTGGTGTGCATTAAAAGGAGCATGGCCAGCAGGTCAAGGGAGGTGATCCTCCCCCTCTACTCTGCCCTGGTCAGGCCTCACCAAGAGTACTGTGTCCAGTTCTGGGCTCCCCAGTACAAAAAAGACAGGGATCTCCTGGAAAGAGTCCAGCGGAGGGCCACAAAGATGATAGAGGGCCTGGAACACCTTTCCTATGAGGAAAGGCTGAGAGACCTGGGTCTGTTCAGCCTGGAGAAGAGAAGACTGAGAGGGGATCTCATCAATGTGTACAAATACCTGAGGTGTGGGAGACAGAAGGATGTAGCCAACCTCTTCTCAGTGGTTTGTGGAGATAGGACAACGGGCAATGGCCACAAGATAGAGCACAGGAAGTTCCGCACCGACATGCGAAAGAACTTCTTCACAGTGAGGGTGACGGAGCACTGGAACAGGCTGCCTAGGGAGGTTGTGGAGTCTCCTTCTTTGGAGATATTCAAGGCCCATCTGGACGCCTACCTGGGCAGCCTGCTCTGAGGAACCTGCTTTGGCAGGGGGGTTGGACCCGATGATCTTTCGAGGTCCCTTCCAACCCCTACAGTTCTGTGATTCTGTGATTAGTTTGGTATTTCAGGACAGCTTCTGAAAATAAGAATATTGTATTAGCCCATAAAAGCAGAACTCATGTAAACAGAAAGGAAATAGAACATGCTCAGAAGGGAGGGATATGCAGAGAGCTTTACAACGCAAAAAGCTGCGACTAGCTGTCTGCCATCATAGAAAGCCAGGATCTGTTAACTTCCATACACATTAGTTCTGCTAACTGGTGTCTAGGATTTTCACAGCTGTTTCAGCACCTCCAAGGTAACATCTAAAGGGAATTACATTTAACATCACTAATTGCACATAAAAACATATACATAAGGTGGGTTAAAACCCATTATTATGGAATACTTTAAACCCCTTTTTATTTTGTGCTTGCTGTTCATCCACATAGAATACTTATGATTTGTATCTTTTAAAATCTCTGCTCTACTTCATACATGAGAAAGGAAAGGATTCATCAACATGGAAACCTCATCCTTCATACATCATTTCCTACATTGCTCTTGCAAATATTTCACTCTTGCTGTGGTGTGTGCAGCTCTCTAGGACTGGGTTATAACTGGTTCTTCTAAACACTTTTGGATTTCCCATTAACAGATTGTCAGTTCTATGAATCTGAACAGACTTTTTTTTCAGTTTGTTTGCTACTTTCAATTCTTGTCTTTTCTATCTTTACTTACCGTACTGCGGTGATGAGATGACCTACTTGCAGTGCAGCCAGATAGGAAGTAACCTTTGGAGACCAGATGTCAGCACTTCCAATGAGAGCAATGAGAAGACTGGTGGAAAAAGAACAGGCTCCTGCCAACAGTCTAGAGAAACTCAAACTAATTAAAATCTCTAATTTAATGCCGGGCAATTGGCTTAAAAATATTTATTAGAATTAATATATAATTAATTTAAAATGTATTAACATAGCTTCAACACACTCTGCATCGTATTAATATATCATTATTTATTTTAACTACTAGGGTATAACAAATTGAAGCTACTGAGCTGCATGATGTTTATAAGCAGTATCATTTATGGTCGGTTTTCTCTGGCATGCTTTATGAAATCCCATTATCAATTGTTTAACATTTTGCAGGATTTATAAAGCTTGGGCTACAGGCCACAGGAAAAACTGTTTTAGAAAGTTTTTCAAAAAATGGCTCAACTTTTTCCAAAAACAAAGCCAGAGAAAATATGTAAGTTTAACAACTAGAAGCAAACAAACTTATATTTGTTTAATTTATGAGCTTTCCAGCCTTCGTACTTTTGAAACATGGACTGCATATCATTGATTACTGCCAGATTACTGGCAAAGACGATGGTCATGAATTAGGGAGGTGCTTACTGATAGCCAACATATACCTGCCCAAATCCGAATGAATAACAGTGTCTGAAGCTGCCATTTGCAAATATTCAGTGAAAATAATTAAGGACTGGCAAGGCAATTCTCAGAGGAGTCTATAACAATACCACTGCTCAGAAAGAGTTGTGAAGATAAACCCGTTAACATTTGTGAAACACTCAGATGCTATGATAATGAGCAGCTCCGTGAGAAGCCCATGAGAATAGTAATAAATCTGTAATCAGTGTAGCATTAGGATGTTGTATAGTAAATAGACCTGTGTACCTGACACTGAACACTAAAATAATTATTGAATTGCCACTCAATAAGTGATCCCTGTCTATCCTGTGGTCTGCCTAAAAGAAGGACCATAAAGAAAATAACATGTATATATTGATATAAAGAGATAGAAAAGAGGGATGGGTAAGTTCCAAATTAGGTTCAAAATTGTGATTCTGTGCATAACCTTTGAGGGTTTGACTTTGCAGCCTTAACTCCTTAGTGCTTTGTTTTAAAGTGCTGCTTATTATTATGTATGCAACTGAGCAATGTCATCATGTCAGCTGAGTAGACTAGAAAAGTAGCCTGATAATAATAAAATATGCCAACTTCTTAAGCACAGTCCATTTTTTTTTCTGTACAGGTGGAATCACATGGGAATATATACCTAATTTAACAGCACATCCTCTGAAAGAACTCATAATTTGTTAAAATGTCATCTTCAAGGAAAAGTTGGATCCCCCATTGTATTTCACAGCTGTAGCTGTGCTCCCTGTATGTTTGTTCAGATTTACGAACTGCACATTGTGTTCCCTACCAGATCCTTGACCTACTGTACACTACAAATTTATTTTTCCTGGCAGCAAAAAGGGAATGATTAAACTAGGTGAACTGATTGCATTCATATATTCATGTATAAAACATAGCTCAAATTATTTTGGCTTAGATGCCTTGCAAAGTTTATGTTCATATCTTTATCTATGTTGGTTTATTTTATTTTGTTGTAGTTGTTGAGGGAAAATCATGACCCTGTTGAAACCAAAGTATTTCTCTGAACTTAAGTATCTTTTTCTATATAAACATCCATTTGGTCTGATTACAAACCAAAACTCTAAAGTAGATTTTTCAGCTATTAACCAGAAATGCAAATGCTATTGAATAAATCCATTTCTCTTCATGGAAGATCATCAAAACCCATACAAAACCCAAGCAAACAACAAAAACCACTTCTTGAGCTCCACCATGCATACCTCACTGGTTTACACTGTCTTCCAGTTAAAGAAGATTGAAGAACCACTCAGGAGTCTGTGAGCAGGAAAAGACAATTCTGAGTCTCAGCATTTTCAGTACAGTGGTGGGCACAATACCTGAGAGATCCCTATCACTGAATGAGTGGCAATTCAATAATTATTTTAGCATTCAGTGTGAGGTGCACAAGTCCATTTACTATACAACGTCCTAATACTACACTGATTACAAGTGGAGAAAGCATGGCTCTCCAGTATACAGCACCACTGTGACTGTTCAAAGGAAGCACTCACTTCGTTATCCATGCAGAAAACTTTGTAGGGTTTGGTGGTGTGGTTTTTTTTAAGCTTAATGTCATTCATTCATTCATCCATTTTAGAGGACTTTGGGAAATTAAAGATATACATTTCAGTATTTATCTTTATAATTTGTTATCATTCCCTGTATTGCTAACCTCTTTGATTCTCTTTTATTAGGGGGGATTCAAAGAAGGAAGTGCTTTTAAAAATTTTCATTAAAAGAAGTTTCTGTGGTAAAACTGTTACACTGAGGGTGTTCCAAAGAAGAGAAGCTGGTCAACAAAAGACACAATTGTGTTAGTTTACTATCTGTAATAACCGCATAAGCAAAACTAACAGAGATCAGTTGGGAATCACATGTGCTTTCAGATTTCATGCCACTGGAGGGAATGTTCCCCTGAAGACACGATTCCCATCACCTCCGTTCTACATCTGATGAGCCAGGACAAACAGAACAGGTCCTTCCTAAATGAAAACTGGGGTAAAAAAAAAATAAATAAAAAAACAAAGCAGCACCAGAGCTAACAAAGCATCTAGCAGACCTTCACTGTATTTCCTAAAGGCTGATCTTTACAATTAGGACTAGCACTCCTCTATTTTCTCAGCTGCTTAGAATTCATCTTCTCTCTTACTCTTTCCTTGTTGGATCTCAGAGCTGTAACAGATCTTCTGGAACATTCCAGTGGGTATTCCCCCCAGGGCTTGCTAGCAGAGCTGACACAATCACTTCATCTCCTTCAAACTCTTTTCTTCAAACACCATTCAGGGCATGGCACTTACACTGCTTCCTGCCTTCCCTACTCACAGCCTTTGCTTTGCTGCAACAGTAACTCACTTTCCCATTCTTCCTTCTTCACAATTCTCAGCTTTCATTCTCCTCTGCATTTCTCATCCCTCTATCCATTCTTTTCTACGATACAAAGAAAGAAAAAAAAGATGAATATAGCTGAAAGGAAGAAATGCAAATATCATGACTGATTGCCTTGATGAGGTCATGTAACTTCTCTCTTTTGTGAACCCAACTCCACCTGGAAACACCAAGTCGCTTTGTTACTTAATGCAATGGGTTCCCAGGCCTATACAGGGCCCACCACTGGGACCACATATAAACAGTACAACAAGGACAACACCAGTTCTTATTTAATTGTTTTCTTTGAATGTTCACATATTCACTCTGTTTTCCTCACAATAACCAGAAGGGATGCACTGAAGACAACAGTATTCCCACGATTCTTTTGGTAGATGGCACTTCATTTGTTATAGTCAGAAACCTCCAAAATACTAATAGCTCTCTATTGAGAAAGAATTCCATAGAACACTAATTAGGCAAGTTTTTAAAGTTTTTACACATTATGCCATATTTCAGAAATGTATTTAATTATATGGCCTCAAAGCCCAAGACAGAGATATTATTGGCCTCTTCCAGATGATTCCATTTTTGAAATTTGAAGCATTTATATTAAAAGTCAGGAGGTGAGTAAAAGAAAAGGCTGGGGAATTACTGATTAATTTAGCAGAGTCTACCCACTGAACTCCTTACTCTCCAGATTAGCATGTGACAGCAGCTGAAGAAGCCCAAATATCACTTATCTTTGAATTAAAATACAGTTTTACAACAATTTCACCATTTGTAGTTATTATTAACCTGATGAAATACTGCCTTTCACAACAAAACACAATTAAGACAGAGAAATGAGCCTAAGGACATGAACTATTACACAAGCACTATTTTCTTGCTAATAGGTGCCCAGTACAATTTTATTTCTCCCCAGAAACCCTTTTTTTCAAGGTCCTTTGTGCTTTAGGTTAATTTTGTTTATCTGTTCAGTTACATTTTGATCCCTGAATTGTGAAGTATTGAGGAGAAAGCACACTGTTCTTTACCAGCATCACTGCCACCTTCAGTCTGTCTCTAGTGAGTGAAGCAGTGGGGCTGTGGCATGGCACCGAGACATGTCCTGGCAGTGCCAGTGTAATGTCAGGAAGGGACACACCTCTGATGCTGCTATGACTGTGGGTTTGTAGTCTGATGTGCTAATGGTCTTGCAAATTCAGCTCATATATTATTAGGGGGTCAAATCACCATTAGCACTGGGATTTTGATGGCATTACAGTCTTGCTTATTTGATGAGAGTGCATTGTCTCATGGTGGGACCTTCTAAAGCACAAGAAGCTGGGTTAACTCTTCCCTCATGGACTTCAGATGGGGGCTTTAGTAACTTCAATGTGCCAGATCAATACTGAATGCTTTTAAAAATTCCAGAGCAAGTTTGCAATGTTCTCTGTCTCCCTTCCCTTAGCACTGGCCTTTTAAGAAAAAGAATATAAAACATGGGAAAAGAAAGCTGCTGATTTACTTCCCAGTCCAGAGTCCCGCACTCAGTCACCCTGCCAATACCTACTTCCTAATGCCAGCACTAGTGTGTGAAACAAGCTGCTTCTTCTGCTGCATTCAGGATTTCTGCCACAGCTTCTGTGCCCTTCATGCCCTCAAAAGAACTTTGAAAAAAGGCCAATCTGCTATTAAATGCCTGCTTCAAAAAAGCCTTTGAATAAAGACAAAAGCCACAGTCCCTCACCATTTTTCTGCTCCCAGCATTTCCATGTTCCACTTGGAGAAGAGGGACTATGTTTCTGGGCGAGGTAATCCCTGGGAAGGTTGCACTGATAATAATCACTTCATTTTAGGTTAGTTAATAAAAACAAGCAGTATCGCTGGCTCAGTGGTAGTGTGTATCCAGCACAGGCGAAAATGGAAGACGGTGAAATAAAAAACAAAATAAAATGAAACATTGCCCTTCCTAACATGCAAAAAGCGGCCTTCCGAGAATCAATTGAGAGAGTTGCCTTATAAATCTCCTTCTCCAGTTGTCTACTCAGTGCATAAGATGTGGATGTCAGAAGCAGTGATGAAAGAGATTAAATAGGTTTAGAGTGACTTTGTGGAACAAATGTAATAGATTCCAAAGACTGCTGCTTAGGGTCTTGCTCACTGGGTTTGCTGCATACCAAGCAGCACACTGAGAACAGCTGCTGTGATCTGCACTTCATATTTCCCAAGGTTTGCTTTCCTAAAGGCAAGAAGGACAGGGGCCTGACTGCTAAAAGTACAGAGTTCAGAATCCTCTATATTATCATGTATTTTCTACCTTCTGTATCTTCGAGTAATATACAAAAACCAAAAGAGCTCTCATTCAAATGTGGTCCCCTTTCCTATTCCCACAGCTTCCACCACAAAAGCATGCACCACATTTTCTCTCTGTTAAACAAGAGGGCACTGCAATTCAGAGTTCAGGGCAGGAGTTTAAGGCACTTCCACTGGCTAAAATAAAATACCCAGAAAGACAACAAGGAATAAAACAGGTTCACTTTCTGCATCTCCCAGCTAGAGCATTACGTAGGAGACAGCAAATTGGCTTTCTGTGCCACTCTCAGCAGGGTGGGGGTGGAAAGTTCTTGGCTGACCCTTCGCTGTCAGTGGATTTGGGGTAACTGGTCCTGTGGCTGTAGGGCCTCTGGACAACTACGGATCCATCAGACACATGTAAAATGGAGCCTAATCCTCTAGCCTAGTGATCAGAGTCACATGCACACTGTGCTTTGTAAGTAATGGACCACAAGGTTAGCACTTTTACTAGTAGTTCTGTATGCAACTATATTAAAAAGCTAGGAATTATGGAGAATATAGCATTGATCATTTTTTCAGTACACCACCTCTATTAAGGCTCCCTTACTATAGAGGAGAACTTGCATGATGGGTATTTGTGGATTAAAGTAGAAGCAGAGAAAAAAAAGTTGCCTTAGGTACACCTTGTACACCTTTATTTCCTGTATCATTCCTCCTCCTGAGCGTGTGGACATATCCAGACCTCTACGGGAATGGAAGCACTAAGTCTGGCCAAACTACGTACCACATGATTGAGAAATACAAAGCGTAAGGCAATCCTACATAGAAAGGTTGCATACGCAAGTCCCGGAGAGGTGAGAGACATGTCTGTAGCTGTGCAAGCATAGCAGGATGCAAGGAGTTCGATCTCAGAGGAAAGGTTGTTAGTTCTGAAGCATTAAATTCTAGAGCAAAGCTTTCATGAGCAAAGCTTGGTTGCTGTCTTAACATCTCGGATTAGAACAAACCTCCACATGAATTAAACTGATCTGATTGTGGGATGTGTGATCAGACTGCTCACTGACCTACACGCTGACTGCTGGAAATCCTGAAACCGTCTGAGGAGCTCTGGCTGGAGTTCCGATAGCAGACAAGACTTAAGCATGCTTAATTAATATATCATATGGTATATTCATTCAATTGCCTTAAAAAATCACAACAGAATGACAAAATTTCTTTTCCCTTCCTCTGGACTGACTTTTTTTTTTTTCTTTTTAAGGAGTTTATGAAACCACCCTTTTCACCCTTAACTTACAGTGATCAGTCAAGAGAACTGTAATTCCAAATAACAAAGGACTTAAAGTTCAGCAACAATGTATCAGCCTTAATGATATAATTACTAACATTATCTTTTTAGTAAAGAATTCATCCATTTGTCTCTGTATGGACAATTCATATGGTCCCAGCTGCAAAGCAAGAAAGAACTTTTTTAGAAGAAACAGAGGGGCTCATCCGTCAAACTCCTAATCACTTAAGTGCTTGACGTGCTGTGTGAGACCAAAGCTCCAAAGTAAGCAGACAACCATGAATTCTTTTAGTTTTATTATTTCCAGTGGGTTCACAGAAAGTCGCCATTCTTAAAATAAATAAATAAATAAATAAATAAAAGTGGCAGTATGATCGGACTTTATTTTTCCCTTCCAGAATCTTCACTTCTTTGAACTATTAATGCTGTAAATGTTGTGTTACTTCCCCGACCCAAGTGAGGAGGCAACTAGTTCTGACAAAGCAATTTCAGAACTGGATTTATCACCCCCAGGCCCTGTACACAGCCACCCACAAACACACACTCTTGCCAGGAACGTAAGCCAATGACTCTAGCATTAGTTGGGGTTCTTCCCCTTTTACGTCATGCAATCAGGCATCAAAAACTCCAAGGATTTCTGTGACCACAGGTCTATGCCAGACTTCTCTGCCCTTTGAGAAAAATAACAAAAACTCAGCTACTGGCTGAGATGTGCCAATACCTCCCTCTATGATGTTGCAGACATGAGGACAGATGGCCAACTTGAATGTGTATTTCTGTGCTTCCTTTCAAATTGTTTTGGTATGACCAGATGGTATTCTGTGTCTGCCTGGTATATATTAGAACTTTAAACTGGCTACAGCACTGCCAAAAACCAATCCACCCCACTTCTTTTCAGGCACAGTCTTTCCCAAAATGGGGATGTCTCCCTCCATGATGACGGATTATCTGACTGGAAATCTAGCACGATGGAAAAAATCCCAAGGTAACCATATCTAAAACAGAAATAACTGAGGTACGGGAATGGGAACGGCGATATAATAACACGGGGCGTGGATGATAAGGCATTTGCAGTGAAAGAACAAACAAGTTTAAATGCTTCTAACTGCCAGCGTAAGATCTGTGACCAAGGAGTCGAGATGCTACTGCTACAGTGGGGTCTTCACACTGTGTAATTCACCACTAATTTCACCAATTGCTACAAAAAATCAGAACTATTGGAGATTCTGAGTGAAAGTTTTAAAGCTAAACATTGTATAGAGATAAGGGAACTGTTCCTCACTCAATTTTCCTTCTGTCTCTTACCCTAAGACAGGTTTCTATTTTACCCTTCACTGATGCACATTTTTTAATTACTTGTGATTCCATATCACATGGTTTTATTCACAGAGAAAACAGTGACAATGTTTTTTGTTGTTGTTTTAATTATTATTATTATTATTTTTTATTTGCTTGCATCTTGATAGAGGGATTTAGCATTTGTGAAAGTAAACCCAGTAATTCTTCTTATTTTTTTTCCCATGTAATTCTATCATTTTGACAGCTAGCTCTGAACAACAGCATTTTTGTTACCCTAATCAGCAGCCTCTCGGGAAGATCTTGTATCTGCTAGTAAAAGCCTACAACGTCTTATCGACAAGCACATCTGCTGGGGAGTGTTTCTAGGAAGATCAAGCTGTTTCCTCCTTGTAAGCAAGGGAACTGGATCCCATGATGGACGGTGCAGTATTTACTCAGGCACCAGCTAATCTCTCATTCTCTCTTTCCCTCTCTCCTTGCTGCCATTCCCATTTCTGCCATCCTGCTCTGAGCCCCCAAAACACACATGCACGTATTGGTGTGCATGCACTGAGAATACAAATGCAGGCCTAACAGTGCCCCAGTGCCACGTGCACGTGTAGTGAATTTGGCAAGTGGAGGTAGTGCAACAACAGCAACTGTAACAACCTGGTAGCCTTCATCATCATTTTCTCTGCTTCCTTTTGTTATCTTATCGCTGCTTTTATTGGTGACTTTCCTCTGCCACTGGCATTATGGTGAGTCCTTGTTTTTCTTCTATTCTCAGAGTTTGATTTTGTTTATTTTCCTCATTTAAAAATTATTGCCTTAGGGGAAAGGAATGTTTCAGACTTTTGAGCCTGTCTATTTAGGAACTGAAGTTGTTTACTGATGCAATCTAGTTCTCTCCTGGTTCTGGATGCCTCTAAATTCTTCTGGATTTCCACAAATCTATTGTTTACTATAATGGATAATTAGGAATGTTATCACAGTTGTTTATAGCAAGAGGACTGGATAAAACAGCTGACACACACTCCATTCCCAGTCTCCTCCTCCCTACTATAAAATCTGACTAAACTTGTGATTCAGCAGCAACCGAGACCCTTAGGCACTGAAGGTTCATGGTAAGTCGACATAGATGAGGCTTCCAACTACTGAAAATTGTTCTACTGAGATGCCCAAGGGTAGAACTGTAACTCATAAAGGTGTAATTGTGCTTCCTCCAATTTAATTAGCTAATGAGATTGGCAAATATCAACATAGAGAGGGCTGTGTCTCCCACATAGGTGTGTGGTCTGGGAGGGATTTAGCATGGGCGGCTCTGGCAGCTCCACCAGGTGCTTTCACTGCAGCTGCTCACCTGCAGCAGGCAAAGCTGGGGAGGTGGGCAGCTATCCATGCCGTGTTTGCTACAACGTGCAGATGGCTAATTCTCTACGGGCTTTGGAGGGAAGGGCAGGGGGAAGAAAAGCAGTCTGGTGCACATCATTGACTCTAGAGATATACCACAGAAACGGCTTTTCATTTTGCCTCTAAAAATAGAAAGAGCAAGAGAAAAGACATCTTCTCTATTTCCCATCCACAATATACCATACTGTGCTTAAGAGAAAGGTTAGCATGCTATTCTACATAGTCAGAAACAACAAGAGACATTATAATCTTATCAATATTTTGAAGGTACACTACGATAAAGGAAGAGATCTGCACAAACTGATGTTTCTCCCAGAAACTGAAGACACTACCTTTTGCACCAATCGATATCTGATCTGCCAGAAGTTCTGAGAGTCCTTACTCTTACTTGAGGTGAATTAGATGGTGTGTTAAACATAGTGTGGCTCAGCTGCTTCATCACCTTCCCAGGGAGTGAGGTGAGGCTGGCCAGCCTGCAGTTTGCTGGGTCCTCCATCCTGCAGGAAGAGTGACATTTGCTTTCTCAGTCCTCGGGCACCTCTCCCAGCAACCCCATTCATTCGAAGACGACCAGAGTGGCTGCTCAGTGACATCAGTCATCTAAACTGCACATGAAATTATCTTACAGATAAAAAGAAGGAATTTGGAGATATTCATGAACACTTTGTCCAGAAATTCAATCTTGTTTGTATTCCAGAACACCGTACTTCACCACTAACTTATCTACAGCTAGAAGAAATGTGAACGTTGTTTGGATGTTTCAAACTTATTCCACTCCAAGTGGTAATTAACATTTTCTACATTGAGCATGGAACACAGGAAATGCTAAAGGATCGTTTGCTTTCTTATGCTTGTTAAATGCTACTTGAATTTTGAATACTATACCATCCTTCGTCTTTGATTAGCCAAACTTCATGTGGTGCATAATAATACTGCTTGCCTTTTCTATGGAAAAAAAACGCTCACACAACAAAACCCCACAAAACAAAACAAACAAAACCCAATGCAAACAAACAAACAAAAAAAAACCACATCCAAAACTAGAGCTCTTGCTTCTTTAAATTAGTGTCCTGGTTCCCAATTCACTGTACTAGTCTTAATTTATGGCAGCTCTACTGAATTTCAAATACTCCAACTACCCACTATAGCATATTTAACTTTATATACTATGTAAATTGTATATATGTTTGGTTTAATTAAGGACTCAATTGTTTGTGTTTTCTCTTCAAAACTTCGAACTGATAAAAATGCTCCAATAGGTTCTTTCCAAATATCCAATGTCAGTGGGCAACCAAAATTTCCTAAAGGAACTAAATTATCCTGAATACCAGGATAGCTGATCCTCTTCTTTCAGTAGGAATTTCTAAAGGGAATGACAGTGCCATTTGGCTATCATGAGTTATTACTTAAAGGGAAAAAAAAAATCTAAGGGAATGTTTCTTAAAGCTACATTAACTACAGAGTCAGAACAACAGCTGTCATAATTCAGAGAAAGCAGGAGAAGCTTGTGAGTAAATCTGTGTTATTTTAAAGATAATGTCACTGTGATGGTGAATGTTGAGAAACATTACAAAATAGGAGTAGAAAATTCTGTTTACACTCAATGTTTGCCAATAATTAAAGTGGAGGTAAATATCACATACACTGAGTGATCAATGATGTACAAGAATGTCTGGCTTGTTTAGCACATGGGCTCTCCAGTACATTTTAATGAGCAACTCATTCTGGACACCCCCTCGAATAAAAGATGTAGGTCGTAGCAGAACATGATGAGTATCCTTTGGCTCCACTTAACTGGTTTCTGAATGGTTTTAAACTTAAAGCAGGCTTTATGCTGGCTAGGAGTTTCACTTCCATGTGAATAAGGACTTCACAGAATACTGTCATTCTGTTTTAGAAGGTGGTCTTGTTTTGTGTTTTGCTGGGTGCCTAACATGCTTTGTAAAATTTGCTTTATGGCTATTGTCTGGTTTCAGCATTTTTGAGACAAACACTAAGAAAAAAAGCAGAGTTAGAAGTGTTTCTGTTCTACACAGAAGGTTTGTGCCTATATAAGATTCTCCCCAGATTGATTTTGTGTCCTCTATAATATGAGGTTCTCTCCTTACTAAGCTATGCTATTAAATGAAGATATTGATCTATCTCAGGCTGTAACCCAGTGGACAGCTCAGATCATATTTTGAAATCTAATTGAAGCATTACAATCACAGATTACAGTTCAGGCTGGTGAAAAGGGAGTCTGGCGCAAAAATCTCTCCTCCTCCCACTTTCCACTACAAAGAAGTCATGAATTTTAAGACCTCAAGAAAACTGTAGGGGCCAAAACTCAGGTTCAGTGACTTCTTAAAATTTCTGTAATGTGCTGTGACTTCAGGGAGATTGCTCGTGGAAAAGCCTTTTCATGGCTCTGCTTTCATTTCAGGTCTCTGCATAAAGATTCCATTTAGAAAAGTTTCAAATGTATTTATGTGCAAGAGGCAGTTTCTCCTCTTTGGTCTTTTTTCGGACTGAGTGGGATTGAAGAAGGGATATCTTGCCTCGAGCATTTCCTTTTTCTTCAGTTGTCTAGTCTGGACAGACAATGATACACTATATTTGTTTTAATGCATCTTTGTGTGCTATACAGAGTTGTTGAATATTGCTGCTTGTGAAGAATGCTTTGGTCTACATTGCTGCAGGCTAGGAAAGCTGTGCTTACAAGTTCTAATGTAGAAAGATACAGAGCTATTTTTAGTCAGCATATTGCAAAGTTCAGATACACAGTAATATAATCATGTTAGGTTTTTAAATACTTGTGATAGAATCACAGAAATACAGGGCAGGAAGGGCTGTCAGAAGCCTTACCCATTCCCTGAAACAGGAATAATTATATTTTGACCACCCCCAAGATGTTTGTCTAATATAATTTCAATTGACATCACAGCCTTCACTATGATTATAGTCAGATATTTTTTATTTTTCCTTTTTTTTTTTTCCTCCATTATTCATTGCCATCGCTCCAATGGGCACAAAAAATGTTATTGTCACCTATGAAGTAAAAAAGCAGCTGTGCCACCCCCTCCCCCTTTTTTTTTTAACATACTGTGAGACAACTATTGCAGCCACATTTCCCTACTATTATTTTTTTTTCCTAGACTAAGGAAACAACTTTCCCTCAAGAGTCACACTCAAACATGGACATTGTACTCTAACCAAGGTTTCTAGTTTTTAGTATTACTGTGAATTACAGAGTATTATACTGCATTTTCTTTTTAAATCTACAGAAATAAATAATATACCTTTTCTAAGGTACATAGAAACAATCCTGGTAACACATGTTGGTTATGCTTATTTTTCCTCTACACCATCATATTTTTAACCATTCAATCTTGACTTCTGCTTGTCCTGTAATTCGTTATTTCGTGTGCAGCTGGCTCTCCTTCCTAACAGTAGTAATGTATTTAATTTCATTTTCTTGATTTTATACAATTTCTCCACTCTTCCTGAGAAATTTGTGTAGTCTGTTCCTGTCCTCCAAGAGGCCTCTCAGCTTGTTGGTGCAGAATAACATACATGTCCCTCTTCATGCCATCCAACCTGTATTGAAACTGCTGCATAGAACTGGACTGAGAAGAAGAGAGGTTTATTCAGTCTGCAAGACTAGAAGATTTAACTCTATGAAGTTTCAATCAGTTTTGTAAATCATAACCCATTCCTTTCTTCACACTTCCCTGTTCTGCTAGTCTCATGACCGAAGGAAGGAGCTAGATTTGCTTGATGTGATTTGTGCCTGACAGATCCCTGGTGGTTATTCTTCGCAACCTTACTCTGCTCTTGTGGCACACAAACCAACTGTTGCAGAATCGGCCCTGATACCTGCCTGAAGGCTCAAGTTATGCTCACTAGACTTTAATTCTTCAGGCCTTCCTCAGTCTTTAACCTCCATGGACACTCCTTACTAAACTCCAGCTAACACTTGCTATTTAAATAACTCTGAAATACTTCAACCATATTCTACACTCATCATTTTCTTCCCCTATTACTGTTGTTAAAATTGTGTTGGCTAAGTGATAAAATTCAAGGCAACAAACAGATTAAGTAAACTAGAAAAGCCTGTGAAGAACAAAATCAAAAGACAATGTAACACCAACTTAGTTATTAGCACGCTACTGCTTATAAATTTTAAAAGGATTTTCATGGTCATATAGTCTGACTTCATGTAATAATTACCATAATGATATTCATCAACAATATTGGGTAGTATTTGTGCATGTAATATAGCATATATTTCATTGATACAGATTTTATTTGAGTGAGCCAAGTCATGCACATACATACGTTTGCAGAATGCGGTCATCCTGGTAGCATCAAGATGTTCTGTCTCACACACTGCAGAAAGAGGAAACTATCACAATTGGAACAAAATGATGGCAGAAATGATAAAAGATAGAATTCCAGACTAGCTTGAATAATTTAAAGTGAACATACCTTTCCATATATGCATGCATACACATACTTTATTATATATGATCTATAAGGATAAATTGCTCATATATTATAAATTTTCAGTTATTTTATCCAGTTTATAATACATATTCATATATATTAAATCAATCAGCACTTAATATAGGCTGTGCAAGTTGCCAAATAGCATCTCAGTCCTCAGGGCTAATTTGGTACAATCATATGAGTTAGATTTTCATTAGCTTGAATTTTAAGAATATAATTAAATATCATATAATTATAGATATTTATTAAAAATGAAATGGAAGGGTTAGGATTAATAAAAAATGGAAATGATAACACTGCCTATAGTACATTTTTCCATGCCTTTTAGAGCTATTGTTTTCTATCTATTTTGAATTTAGCATACTGAGATAAAGTTTACAAACTGAGCAAGATTTTACAGTATCATTTAGCTCTTCAAAATGAAGAGCTAAATTCACTTTCCTCCAGATGTGAAAGGTTTATTTTTCTTTAAAGAATACAAAACAAATAACCGAATCATTGATATGATCCTTCCATGAAAGAAAGGCTGAGAGAAGGGCTTCTCCTAAAATTTAATGGGAAACAGGGCACCAAACCTGCTTTTGGTTACAGAAGGACTATATTGACTTCAAAGTGGGAGGCATATTACATGAAACACTATATAATGAAACACATAGGAGGGTAATATTTATCCTAAATTACAGTCTGACTCATGCAGTGATTTAACACCTGTGAACTGACTGTATTAGAAGCTGCTGTTAGTTGGCCTTGGATGACACTGGTCAAAAGGTGTGTAGACCCTGACCAGAACAGTAATTTCATGCCATGGAAATGACCCTGAATGGCCTCTCCCTTTCTCAGAGCAACCAGGACAGAAACTGGGACCTTGAAATACCAGATAACACCAAAGCTGGAAGAGCATCTTGACACATTTCATGTAGGATGCTTGAAGCGCTCAGGTCACTATTGTTTGTTTATCACTTCATAGGACTGCAACATACAGAGAAAGTTTGTATTTCCTGACTGTAAAAATTGGTCTTGATCTTAGAAAATGATCCACAGGGACACTGGGATCCCTTGCCACAGACTAACTTCTGGATCGTTCTTTTAACTATGTTGAGAAATACTGGAAGTGTAACTGAGGCTCAATGGTTCAGAAATAAAAACATGTTACCTGACTAGTGGAAGCCACATAATAATACCAGTAATAAGATATCAAACAATTACGGAGGTGCAGTACAACGTCTCCTTAGCTCTTTATCTTTTGCTTTCACCTCCAAAAATCTGTCCTTGATTCTGACAACACAGACACTCCAAACATGAAAAAACCTGAATATGAATGATCACAATAATGCCTAAATATTGCAATGGCCTCTCTAGTGAGGCATCTACAAGATAAAGTGCTTTAGATGTCTCTACTTCAGAAAGCCATGTATATTCTGTCAGTAGCCATCATAGCTGTCCATCCTCTAGTCTTAATGCTTGATTGGAGGGAACAGAAGCTGGTTATGTTCTTAATCACACTTCGTGAGAGTAGAAGTGAGAGTAGAAAGCTCCTGAGCTAAACATTATTTATTATTATTTTTTTAAAGTGTTCTCTTTATGTATGTTCTAACAAGGAGCAAAGTCAGAGAAGACAGATATTCTTACAAGCTATCTACCTAATTAGGTAGTTAGCCTAAACACTACCATACTGAAGGTGCTACAACAGGGAACTAAACATGGGCTACAAAACCACTCATGAAAGCTAGGTGAATGTTCAGGCAGTCAGGCACATTGAGCCCCATGCTCTCTTTACTCCTCCAGGCAGTATGGACTGCCTACCATCCTGTGCAGAGAAGAAAACAGATGTCTGTGACTTCACAGCTGTACTTTCAAAATCTGTTGATGTTTGTTAAATAAATCACTGCTTGATTCAAATGCACTTAGGTGTCTGTCTGCTCGTAGCCCTTTGGGAACTCACACTTTGCAGTTCAGTAAAGAACATGAGATTGATGATGATTTTAACCTCTGCTGATTTCTAGAAAAGCTGAGTAACTATTTCAGCAAATATTATTAAGAACTAAGTATATGACAGCATACATATATGTGACAATAACACATGATTCACTGACAAAGGAAAATGTTTGTCATTACTTATGATTAGGTATGCATGTTTTTAAGGTTAAATTTCAGTCTTTGATCCAGTTTCAGTAACCAGAAATATAGAAGCTCACAACAGAAACACTGCTAGCATCCTATCTACAAATATTTAGGATCTCAACCTCATGAATAATTGAGAGAAAGTCCGTGAAGAGTTGAGTTTAAAATGATAAAAAATGCACTTGCTACCTGTTAGGCTGATGACCTCTCGGTCAGCCTGCAGCTAAGGGCATTTGTGTTAGAAGTAACTCCGTGTGAGGCAGCTATGACAATTTGCTTTCAAGGACAAGGTTTCATGCAGTTTAAAGCTCTAAAGCATGATGGCTTACATCCTTCTCAAAGCTCTTCTTCAGTGTTCACTACCATAATTCTGGATATTCTTATCTGCATAAATGGCAACCACTCTGTGAGCTGAGTTTAAGATGAGGACTCAGTAACTGCAGATGCAGGAAAATGAGAACCAGAACCCTTTTCTATTTGAAGTAAGAAATCAGGAGACTGGTTTAAATGAATGAATTGCTGTGTTACATTTTGTCCTTTTAAAAGACTTATTCAGAATGAAAAAAAAAAAAAAAAAAAGAAAAACGGTGAAAAGGCACGGGAAAGTGATGTTTCTGAGTCAACTTAATGTTCTGGAACATTATTTTAAGCAAAGCTCTAGATTGTTACAGAAGTTCTAGATTATTTTGCTTCCTCCTTTCAGATGAAGCTAGGTTATATCCATCTTCTTTTCTCCAAGCTAAATTAATATAACTAACGATTAATTAGTAATAAAAGTTCAATTTGCAATGGAGTCAAAAGTAGCAGTTATTCGAGTCTTGTTGAAAACAGGACAGACAGATTGCACAAAGCAGATCACCAGAGAGAACAACAAATGTTCTTTCTACTTCCAGGACCAAAATAGTCTCCAATACAATTTAAAAAGTGTTATTTGGAAGCAGAAGACAATCAGGCAGTTTTTGTCTGTCCAGGTATTATAATTACCTTCTCTACTCAGTAACAGATAAGATTTGATCTTCACATTTTAAAAAAAATGTCCAAAAAAGGATTTCTTCAGGAAATCTTACATTTGCCTTTCTCAATTGTTATGTTTATGAAAGGAGGTAATGAAGGAGGAAAAAAAATACAAACCCTATGCTAAACATTCCTTAAAAGGTGATTTTCATTGATGATGTTTTGGCCAGCTCCTATTGTCAAATTATATCAAAGATGTTTCATACGAAGAATATTTTAATCTGATTGCCTGAGGAGTGCATTGAAAAGAGTTTTGGGTTTGCATTTGTCTCTACCTTAGGAAGAATTATCAAATGACAAAAGAGGGCCGGCCTTTGTGATGACAAAAGATACATGTTGGTGCCCAAGTTGATGACTTTCATCATCTCTGTTCATGGTAAAAGAGTATTTCCAGATACTCAATAAAAATTTCATTATTTTTTTTCTGTATTGTTCTTCAGAACACAATATTTGAAACCTGAAGTTAAAAGTAAGTACCATTCTGTAAAGTCAGAAGTTTAAGTTCTTTGCATGTGAAATACCCTGACAAATGCTGCTACAAATATGAATCCCCTCATTTTACTGTAAGGGCTTGTAAGAAAACATAGCAAATTTCAGACCTCATCACTAGACACCCTCCTAGGAAGCTGAGAGGTCATAAGTGGATCAGAAGCAACACTTTCATGGGTGTGATTTTGCCAAAACACTAACTTCTAAGAGTATAATTAGGTAACCACAATCCCATTATAATGATGAACACCTATTACGCTTCAATGCTGCAGCAACAAGAGAAAGAAAGCAGATAACTACAGACACACCATCAGGTTGAACTTGCTCACAGCCTGCAATTCTCCTCTGTACCTCCCAGCCACAGGGCTGTGCTGATGTAGTTTCTGCTTGCAGCACCCATGTAAACACTCCACCAGACACTCCTCCCTCCCTCTGCAGCTTCCTGCAGAGCTGATCGCAGTAGTAGCATACCCTTTAAGGAGGCATTCATTATAAGCCCTGATTTACTTCCTGTTGTTTCAGCTGCATTTCATGTTGATTTTTTCCACAGGCTGCTCTACGTGGGTGTTCGTGAGATGTGTGCTCACAGTGCTAATTTTACAGTATCGAATGTGATTGTTGTGGTTTAGTAAGCTTTTGGCACACCTGAAACATGGCTAAATAGCTTGCACTTAATATTTTAAATATTCATTGCCTATCAATTACGGAACTAATTACCAAATTATTAAAAATCTGCTTTGTAATAGGTTGCAAGAGTGCAGCACATTCTTATGAAGATTGTTTAGCAACATTTCCTTTAAGATAAACACTTAAATAAATGGAGGTGAAAGACCTAATGATGTCTTAACATATCTTACCTGCTATTTTGTTGCAGGGGAATACATCAAGGACAGCCTTCTGACTTCAGAAAGTATTTCTGAACATGTGCCAGTGGAAAAATAACTAACTCACACTTTGAAAATCTGACATGTAAACATTCATTCAATTATTTTTACTTCTGAGACACAGATCTACAAAAAGACAGAGATGCTGAGAGAACTAAAGCAGAAGGCATCAACAACCAAGCCTGTAAATCTCCAGTGTCACCATCAATTCTTTACATGTGCATATTAATAGCAGTGTTTTTTTTTTTTTTTTTTTTTTTTTCCCTGTGTGATTAAATTTGTACTTTTTGTGCTGCATCTAGAACTGATTCTATCTTCATGGAGTTGAGCAGTCTGATGGCTATTTTATGGCTACACTTTTCTGGGAGCATCACATTAAATGTGTACCCACCTATCTTCACTGTAGGTCCAATCAAATGTGGATGCACTTCAAACACATGGCACATGTGGTCATATACAAAGCCCAGCCTCTGAGCACTCCCTTTTCACACAACAGATCTGTGGGTAGAGTGTCCGCCTGGAAAATAAAAAATCCACATTCACTGTTCCTTTTAATCTAAAAGGATTACAATGAAGATGTCTTAACTGAGTGTAAGTCCAATAGAGCATAAAATGCAGCCAGCTGTGAATTCCAATATATGACACAGGTTCCTAGCACCCTAAAGCTGTAAACTTAACCTGCTGAGAAGGGAAGAGTTACTTTAGGCCCTCCTTATCAACATTTGGTTTTGGCTAAGCAAAGGCTCCTTGGTCAGCAAGTTGACTTCCCTGACGCTCCACCTACAGCATCTAGTACAGAATTACAGATGCTAAGGGAACCAAAACAATTAAAAGTTACACAAAGATGTCCTTTTGTGGTTCCAGACTTTCTGTCTTTAGCTTGTCATGGTCTGGTCTTTTTATAACCTTCTCATCCAAGTTACAGCCTTCTCAATGGGGGCTTGAACTTAAGGGTCTCTTCCAACCCAAACCATTCTACAATGCTGTGAAGGAAGAAGTTAAGGAAGGGATTCCTCACTCAGAGGGCGGTGAGGCATTGGCACAGGTTGCCCAGAGAAGCTGTGGATGCCCCATCCCTGGAGATATTCAAGGCCAGGTAGGATGGGGCTTTGAGCAATATTTGTTCAAGAAGCTATTTTAAATACTTTGCATAGACAATATTTATACCACATATGACATTACATCTCTGTTGACAGCAATGGTCCTTTCCGAAGCCACAAGTAAAACTCCATGTACCAACACCTATACTACGTATATGTATAACAATATGAATTAATTATAAACTCTTTTCTGGAAACAAAACTAAACAAAGGAAGGCAAACTAAAATCTTTTCTGGTGACTGACATTATACTGGAAAAATGTTCGTTTTGGAGAATCAGCAACATGCAGACATCCTAGATTGAATCCTTTCACAAAGTGCAATCATGTTTGAAACACAAAACATAAAAGATGCAAATCCTCACACCTCTCCAAACGCCTCCAGTGTGTGCCACCTTGTGTTGTAATTAGTCATGCCATTGTGGTTCACACAATGCCATCCACTTCACAGATTCTACACTTCCAGGTGTACAAAGTTAATACATAAGTTTAAATGAAGAACAGAGGCTATTATAGGAAAATCCTGCTGTGAGACAAGTTGACTAAAACAACTATGAAAACCAAAGAGTAAAATAACTACGTAAAATCCATAAGAACTAAAACAATATCTTCTAAGACTTCTCCTCATTGTTTATTATGGCCATTAAAATGTGTTAAAATGAACTATTAAAACCAACCTGGTGTAGGGATTGTAATGAACAGTATAGATCAGACTTAAAACACTCCTAAGCACTTGATCATGCACAAAACCCTTGTTACCAGTTTAATATTCCTATGGTTGAGGTGTCCCATCTTGGAGTGAGGATCTAGTTTAGAAAGTAAAGTAAATAAATAAATAAATTGGGTAGGTAGGAAGAAAGCAAACTGCTTTCCCAATTATCTCTGTCAAGGCTAGTTACTGCAGAAAAGGCTCTTTTTTAAATATAGAAAGCAAGTGGGAAGTAGAAGAATGTATTAGTAAGTATGAAGGTTGCATAATTGAATTTAATAAACTGACATTTTCCTAGGAAGTTTTAAAATTTCAGAAGATAAATAAGTAACAAAAATAAATCTATTTCAGCATTTTTTTCTCTCTGAAATAGTACACTTTCATCTCATGAAGAAAAACATTCATTCCTCTTCCCTGTTAGAAGAAAATCTATACTGCCATTCCCCCTTATACTCCCTCTCCTCAATAGTTAAATAAATATATGATAATAGTCTGAGAAATGCATCCAATCCAGGGGAATACTAGAACATGGAAAATCCTTTTTATGTGGCTTATTAAAGCATGCCAGAAAAGCTTTTTTTCTAGAAATTTAGGTCTACCACCACCAAGAGGGCATGCTACAGCCAAATGCAAACCAAGAAACCAAAGGACACATTTTCCAGTACCTCTGTAGATGCACAATGACCTCCCCATTGTCACTCTTGCAGACAGGACAACATCATGATTCTAAGGCAAATGGCAGGGCACAGAGAACTTCCCATCCACCCAGTTCTACAATTCATATTACTTTAATTATTTAAGATTTTTGAAAAGTCATTTTAATGATGATGATGATGTAGAAATGCTGTTTCTTATAACAGATGATAAATTGTAGTAAAAGCATGTAACAAACATAGGTCTCCAGTTCCAAGTTTGTCTGTTCCTTGTTTTCATTGCTGAACAATACAGTATAACAAGACAGCATCATTTGAGAAAGGTCTTGGATTACCATTTAGAGTATGTATAGATGTCTCTGTTGTCAATGTTTTGCCCCTGATGTGTCAAAGAAGAAAGTCTCTAATCCTGTAATCTGTGTACACCTCATCTGAGCTGGCTTTCAGGTACCTCAGTGGTGTATGGTTACAATTGAGCTTCTTAGCCCAGAGCTCAGAGTAAACCATCAGATACAGTTTTCACCTGGCACTTTTTTGTTTGTTTGTTTTCTCAGCACTGTAGGCACAGTCAACTTCCCCACACAAAACTAAAACTTTCCAGGCAGCGGTCTGGTTAGAAATGTGCAGCTTCTGTCAAATACCAGTTTTCCAACGAGTGCATAAGCCTGTATAGAGAAAATTATGATGAGTGGCCAGAAAATAGAAAGTATTAATTTGGAAGTAAAAAAAGTTCATAATTTTCTCTTTCAGAAATGCAGGTGAGCTTTTAAAATCAGCACAGAAGCTTTGAATTCCAAAGCTGAAATTTCAAAAGGAGTTTGTTGGGAAATGAGCAGTGAACCTCAGAACCTCATCTAGTGTTTAGTCACACAACTCCCTATGAAACCGACAGAAACCTTAGCCTGAAAGCTGTTTTTCTCTCTCACCTCAACAGAAATAGTCTGTTCACAATGATATAGACTGAATAATTAGGCAAAGCTAGAGAACTTGGAGCTGCTGGCTCACAGATGGGTTACATCACACAGTCAGTCTGTAGGATGCCCTAGGCAACATGCAAAACCTCCTCTTCCACAGCCTGAACGAATAAGTAGTACAATATTTGAAAAAAATCTGGATTTGCCAAAACTGTGCCTCATAATTACCTTGCTTATCAATATGGATCTAAGGCTGCCCATTTCTATAATTTTACAAAATGTGATGTGAAATCATTAATAAGTATATGTGCACTAAGTTTCACAAGAAAAACTAAAGTGATTTCTATCAACTAATGAGGTACCAGGAAAAATAAATAAATAAATAAATAAATAAATAATTTGGCAAGGGCTCTGTAGCAAAGGGCTGAAGGGGCTGCAGGGGTGACCTCTGTGAGCAGAGCCCAGCAGCTGCCCCATGGCAGGTCAGAGCCAACTCCAGCCGGATCCAAAGGGACCTGCTGCTGGCCAGAGCTGAGTCAGGAAGTGACGCTGGTTGTACCCCTAGGACAGCAGATTGAAGAAAGGAAAAACAAACAAACAAACAAACAAAAAACAACACACCTGCTGTGCAACAACAGCTGGGAGAGAGGAGTGAGAAGCAGCCCTGCAGCCCCCAAGGTCAGTGCAGCAGGAGGGCAGGAGGTGCTCCAGGCACGGAGCACAAGTTCCCCTGGGGCCCGTGGAGAGGCCCCTGGTGGAGCAGGCTGTCCCCCTGCAGCCCATGGGTCCCACATGGAGCAGATCTCCACGCTGCAGCCTGTGGAGGAGCCCCCGTTGGAGCAGGTGGATGTGGCCTGGAGGAGGCTGCGGCCCATGGAGAGGCCCCGCAGGAGCAGGCCCCGGGCCGGAGCTGCAGCCTGTGGAGAGGAGCCCACGCAGGAGCAGGGGGTCTGGGGGGAGCTGCTGCCCGTGGGGGACCCGTGCTGGAGCAGTTTGCTCCTGAGGGATGGATGGACCCCATGGTACGCAGCCATGTGGGACTGACCGCAGCCCCCACTCCCATTCCCTGTTGCCCTGCACTGCCTGGGGGGAGGAGGTGGAAGAGGGCGGGTGGGAGGAAGGTGTTTTTAGGTTGCTTTTAGTTCCTTATGGTTCTAGTCTGCTAGTGATAGGCAATAAATTACATTAATCTTCCTATGCTCAGTCTGTTGTGCCTGTGCCAGTAATTGGTGAGTGATTTCCTGTCATTCTCTCAACCCTTGAACCTGCTCTATCATATTTTCTCCCTTTTCTCCTTTGAGGAGTGAGAGAATGGTTGTGATGGAGCTCAGCTGCCCATCAGGACAAAACTACCACACCAACTCAGTGAAAAATTATAGACAATGACAAAAAAAATCCAGCATTTAGCCATTTAAATGCTAGAATCTTTAAGACCCAGAGCAGAACTTTGAAGTTTAGGTTGTCCATCCCCATTACTGAGCAGAGCTATGAATAAGAAGCAGCACTTGCTGAACTAGTTATGGCACTGAAAGGAGAACCAAGTCAGGGCTGATACCAGAACACTAAAAGGTCTCTTGTAACGAGAGTGCATAAAGAGCTTTTCAGATGAACAGCTGTATCAGAAGCGACACCAATGACAGCTCCTGATCAAAGTGTCTTACAAGCTAAAATATCCACCGTCGGATGCTTTACACACTCTTTGGAAAGATGATGGAATTTCCTTTCCTTTCCTTTTTTTTTTTTTTTTTTTTAATTTATTAATTTATTAATTTATTTTTAATACTAATAATTTTGAGGATAATGGAGAGCTTGATTACTGTTGTCAGAGCATTATCTAGTATGATTCATGTTTTTTTATTATTATTATTATTTTGGAAGCAAATAATAACTCCAATCATATACATCTGTTTTTTGT
This sequence comes from Nettapus auritus, assembly GCA_011076525.1. Classification (NCBI taxonomy): domain Eukaryota; kingdom Metazoa; phylum Chordata; class Aves; order Anseriformes; family Anatidae; genus Nettapus; species Nettapus auritus. Next base: position 21,730,199 of record CM021768.1, read on the forward strand.
TTGTTTGTTTGTTTTTCCCTATCTAAAATTGCCTCACAGTATCTCCTAGAGACACAAATATTATTGTTTATGTTTTATTTATTCACCAGCACATCAAGGCAAACAGGAGTCATCCTAGCTGCCTTTTTGCCAGGGGTGGTCACAGGGCAATTCAACTCCTCACTGACTGCAAAAAGCACTAGAACAGAACAGCTTCTAAACTCCAGGCATACGTGCTTAAAGCCTGTAACTTTTTCACTGGCAGAGCTAAGAGCAGAACTGTTATTTTTAACATGCAAATGCCTCTAAATTTCTGGAAGTAACTGCCCATTGTCCAAAAACAAGTTGTGTTTAGAATCTCAGTGTTGGCAGCTTGATTTCTCGGAGGAAAGTGTATTTTTACTCAATGAAAGAAATAAGAATTGAAGCACATCATCAATTTCTGTAGCAGACTGTCTATCTAGCTGCCAGTATTTAGTTATGCTTCCCTGCTTTATCTCTGGACAAAATCAAACTTATGCTAGTAAAACAACAGTTGTAACTGCAAACTCTTACATACTATTACATGTCAACCACAGAGAAGGCATTTTTTGTAGTGACAGAGAAGGACTCTTGAAGGTTAGATCGACTGAAAGCCAACTTTCTTATCTTTCCCAGCTTTCCTGAATGCAAACCAAACCAAAACGCAAAACCAATTGCATGAACCTAGACTCAGACTTTAATCTCACTTACCTAAGGTGTAATTTCAAGTAAGTGCTTTGATGTGAATACTTCAGAGTTACTTCAGTCACAATTAAGTGTGAGAATCTATTCTCTATGACTTCAATTTTAAACATAGGTTATCTACATAAAGAAGACATAAAGAAGAGAACCTTATAGTTGCTTATTTTAATGACCACCACTGTATTTATTTAGTTTGTTTTAATCAAGAAAATTGAATGGATATGGGAGGATTTCTGACATGAACTGGCAATATTCAGTCCGTCCCTTAAAATGAACAAAGTTCAAAATATTTCTTTATCCTACTCTTCTGCTCTTCCCTCTCCTACAAGAATGAGGGGGAATCAATGAGGACCTTAGCAGCTCTGCTCTGTGACAAGGTCTGAAGACCATTTCCTGCCTCATGGATGGAGGCAGGAAAAATACCCTCCACGGATGGAGGGTATTTGAGTGTGGCATCTCCTGTTTGTTGCCTCATGCAAGTGCTCTATTGAAAACATTTTCCTAATGCCTATGCCACCTGGTGCATCTGTCACTCTGGGAGGTTTCTTATAATCCTCTGAGTACAGCAATTTTTTTTTATTATTATTTTTTTATGTTTTTTGGTGTCTGTCTCTCTTCACATATCCTAAAGCCTGTTAGTCATGTGCACAGGAGGTATCTCTGTAGTTTTTCCACTTCTGTAATTGTGATACATGGTGAGAATCAGAGTTGCTGTTATCAGACCAGATGTAATTGCACTAAGCAGTGTAGCTTTGTACTGCTGTATGTGACTGGCTACTTTTTATAGGTTGCATTACAAAATAGATATTGTTCAGGGTGGCCGCAGGAAAAAAATCACTAGTGGCCGTATCTACCTCTAAAAATACACAATGTATGAAATAGCTTGAAGGAAAAATACCTTCTGAATGTGAGATCTAACAATGAATTCCTCTAAGAAGCACAACTGAAACTAAAATGACACAGAGGTTTTGCAATAAACTTCTGTAGCGAGGGATATGAGGCAGAAAGTACATTTTTTCCCCACTTTATTTTAAGATAGGATACTCTGTTTCAACATGCATGAATCTAAATAACAAATTTGAATTGCTTATTTCTCATGCTATTGGCAAAAATCCCAAATGAAGCAAAGTAAAAACAAAAGTCAGGTCATGTTGTATATGAACTGTACTAACACTTTTCTGCCAAGCTAAAAAAATAAAAGATATTCCCTGGTCATAGAGAAGTTCATTCTGTTAACGTATTATGAAGACCACACAAATCAGACTCTTCAATGACTAACTGAATTCCAGCAGAGATGTAATCTAGCAAATTCATTTAACAGTAGAGTTATTTACCTGAGTAATTTCCTATGTGAGTTTTGTGTATTTCTACTTATGCTTATCTTTGTATTCCACAGTGGGATGAAACAGTAATAAAAAAAAAAAATCACCATAAAGGACTCTTTCCTGTGGTTAGTCAATCTGTCTTCAAATCACTGGGAAGCTAGCAACAGTGAAGACAGATTTGGGTCTTCTATGCTCCTTAAGGAAGAACATTATTTAAAAATAACTGGGATAGCTGTCTCAGCACTTGGACTCAATGATCTTCGTAGGGCCCTTCCAACTGAGCTATCCCATTCTGTTCTACTGACCCGACAATCCCCTGCGGAGTGTGCTACGACTTGAGCTCCCCAGTGCCCAGTGTAATACCTTTGTACCTTTGTGACTTCACTAAAACATTAAATCATGGGTGTTTCCAGCAGCCCCAAATCAGAAACCTCTTATATACTGGGATGCAACCAATGACAGCGATCATGTCCCACAGACAGAGGTCTTCACACTCTACCCAGCAATATTAGACTTGGATTCTGTCCTTCACCCAGCTCTGCCATTTTCCAGACTGAAAATAGCAAGTTGCCTCAATCTGATCCTAACCAAGTCAATTTGAGAAGTGAAACCAAGTGAGCTTCAAATATATTCTTTCTTCAGAGGACCAAAACTATAGGGAAAGAATAGAATACCCTTCTGTTGTAGCAGTATTTTCTAGGTACCTTGTACAGCATCATTTTCAAAATAATTTAAAAACAACTTGAAGGAAGTTCACAAATGGAAGAAAGCTTGAAGCTTTAAAAGCTCTTTGTCTCCTACTGTGAGGAAATTACAAGGCAGATCTGTCCTGTTGCTCACTGAACCATCCCTATCCTAGCTTGGTCACCTGCTGCCAAGACTACATGTAAGACTACAAAATCCCTATTTTTCTTTTTTTTTGTTAAGTTGCAGCAAAACGTGAGGTACTAAAATCCTGAATTCTGTGAAACCCACAGAGGCATTCCATGGAAAGAGTAATGGTAGGAGTTAATTTGCACAGATGTATCGACTTGTGACCCCTTTTCCCCTTCCCTGCTACTTTATACATACGCCAGGAGGTAAATGCTAGGATGACAGAAAAGCTAGAAAATAGTTTGCATCTCTGTAAGTGGAAGTGACATAGATATGAAGTGGTAGAAAGGCAATGTAACTGTAATGGTATCGAACAGGATCATCAGGTATACAGAGATGCAAGTACAAAATGGGGAGAACAGAAGACACGTTGTTATTCCTGTTTCTTTCCTTATTTTTGTCATGTGCTCTCATCCACAAATGATACTGTCATCTGTGGCACCATTACATTTAAGTTCTCAAGTAAAATGAAAGAGAAATTATGGGAGCAAATATCAATAGCAAATATATTAACAGTAACATCAAGGACCAGGTAGATTCTCATTAACAGTGAAAACAGCAGGGAAGAAAAATCTCAGTTAAATCCTAGCCAGATTCTGACAGGAACAATAAATACTATGTAAGATTTATTTATTTATTTATTTGTCCAGACCATTTTCAGAGAGCAAATGAAAAAGAAACATAAAGCGAACTAAAAGCAGTTCCTCTTGGCTTCCACTGAAAGACAAGCTTGGTGACAGTGGCCAGACATTTGTCTGAAACTATTTCAAAGTTCTGCTCTGTCATGCAGGTGACTTGAAATAAAACCTTAAGCTTCTCACTACAAAACTCTCTATATGCAGAGTTATACTTTTATGGCTCTACGCATGCATATATAAATATAAGCCCTGCATACATCCCCATAGACAATAGCACTTATTTACCTCACATTATTAGGCTAAATGCATTAAAATATGGAGTGGCACATATTTAAAAGCCACACACACACACAAAAGATAAAACATAGTAACAGGAGCTGGTTCAAAACAGTCAAAAATCACTTTAAAAATTAAATTTATTTTATTGAAGTTTTATGATTTCTTTTTCAGTTAAAATCCCCCCCTCTCCCCCTTCCCCAGTATTATTCCTATCACCCATTTTATTGATTTATTTTTTGCTTTTTTTGTTTTGCTTCCAAAAAATAGAGTACAAACGAGGTGAAAAAACGAACATCTAAAAAACTGTGACAAGGAACTGAAATTGAGAAACACATTTAAGGCCAAATATAAACAGTGTTAATGAATGTTGCTGCACACACTTGTGCTAACACTGGAACTGTTCTTTCAGGTGGAAAACTTCTACTTTTAGGTGGAAAATACATTTCAAGTGACAGTTCTCAACATGTTTCCTGGATACTAGCTCCCTACGCCTTCCACGTCTAATTTTAAGGTGCACGTAAGGTACATCGGTTGATTATTGTAGCGTTCAGTGAAACTTGTTTTATCTCATCGTCGCCAAAGGTTGGTGGGCAGACGCTACTCACTGCTGCCATCTAATGGTACAGAGCCCATCCGAAGCGCTCAGCGAAACGACAGGGGAAGTTTCTTGGAAATTTCTCAATTTCACAGGTGCTTGAAAGCTTAGAAAGCTGTGTTTCTGACCACTTTCAGTTTTAGTTATGCTAGTATAAAAACAAATGAAAAATTGCAGGTGTTAGCAATACTCAGGAAAATAATAATAAAAAAAAGCGTTATCACTGTGAATGGACTGAATCCCAGGTCACCTTAGAAAAGAGTTTTACTGGATATAGTGTTCAGAACATTCATAAAAAAAAATCACCCCTTCCGTATAGTAGGGAAAAACTACTTGAAAATATGTTCTTTAGAAAAACAAGGTATGGTCTGATGATTCAATTTGCTATATGTTTGTTCCCTTTCATTTCATGCAAGCCTAATTAATTCCTTAGTCAAAGAAATAAAGTATTTTTCTGGAAATGCCTGAGAAATCAAGAGACTTTCATTGAATTATATTTTCAATGCAGTAAACTAAAAAAAAATTGTACATACTGATGAGTTAAATACTGAATCTGTTACTGAGGTAGTTTTGAAGTATTGATTGAGGCCCAAGCATTAGTGGCAAAGGCAATGACTGTTGAAAACAAGTATTCAGCCCCTAAAATATACTGCATTAGCACTCGGAGTGAAGTTTACTGTCTATTCCTACAACTCTGATGACATTAAAGGAATTGGTGCTTTGGTGAGGGGGTCAGCACATGACAAGAAATTGTAACATGGAAATCTGGCGAGGGAGCCCAGGGAATGTAAAAGTAACGATAAGAGATGGCTCCTTGCTTAACAGCACGTCAGGATCTAAATACTGTATGCTTAATAAAACGTTTCTTTGAGAACTGAAAACAAAAGTCAGTACCATTTTCTGAGGAAAGTAAAGATTTCCTGCAAAATCCATTTCAGTTTCTGTACATTCTAAGCCAGCACTTACAATGAGGTCTAGCCTAGATACTTGTAGAAAAGCAAAATATATACTTGTAAGGTGAACTGGAAAACAGGATGTAAAATAGTTGCCACTGTATGATGTATATAAATAAAAATAATAGTTATTTCAATGAAGCAGTAAAATTTCCTCCATTCAAAAATCCAAAATGAAATAATGTTGCTCTGAACCTAAAGATTTACCAGTCAGCTCACACAAAAGGTGACACAAACAGAGTAAGAGAAGAAGGGCCTAAAAGCAGCAAACAAGCAGCAAAAGCAGCAATTTGACAACAAAAATCTTTGGTGTTTTTCCTTTCAGAGAGCAGACCACAAGGCCACTAGTGAGGACTGATTAACAACTTGCCATGTATTGGCAGCACCGTCAACTATTTGAGCAGAGGCTAAAACAAGGTCTGAGGAAGATTTGAATTAAGTAAGGTATAAAACATTAAGATTTTAAAAAGAGCAAGGTACCAGCCTTGACGTAAGCTGTGCTTTGTCAAGAGCCCAGAGGAAGACAGAGACACACATAATACAAGTGTGGTCATTCACACCAGGGAGTCAGTTTGCTGAAGCACACTGGCAGGCAGCAGGCTACAGACCTGCAAGTTAATGTCTTGCTAACAATTAATATTTGAGTGCTAGTTTTGAATCCCCAGAATGTGCATTGTTATTCCATGGAAAAAAACAACTTGTATAAGCCATCCAAGAAGTATCATTCATAGCCTATGCTTCCTGAAGTTTTCTGTTGGATAGGCAGAATCACACGTAACACCCAGCACATAATTTGTTACAGCCAGCTGCGTAGCCTCCTATTGAGGGGCTACCACTGAAGTTTGCCGATGTGCACAATACCACTGCATCACCAATGTCATCTGTAAGTACAAACAAGAATTTTATTCTTTCAGAACAGAAAAATAAGGAGGCCTAATTTAAACGCTATTGTAAAACAGATAATCTCTTAACAATACAGATTGTATCTCAACAGAAAAATGAATCATTTGTTCTCTGTTTGTCACTGTGATCTAAAACTACCTTGTAAATAAATAAATGTTTTGATATTACTGTCTTGAAGACTGATTATTTCTCCTCTTTTGAAATGAGTAAGGCACACTGCTCCTCATGATCTTAGTTTTACATGAGGAATAGCTGCAGAATTTACTGTGAGCCAGGTTCCCAGGGTTACGAGATCTCTCACTGGTTGCTGCTGCCATATCCATGTCCTGGAACCACCGAAGCACAACTAAGGCATGATTATCAGGTTTCTGCAGTATAACCTCTCTCTGATTTACACAGTTAGGTTGTCAGCTCTTATGTTCAGCTTTCTACATTACTTGAGATGCAATTATGCAACAGGACAAAAAAAAACCCCTAAAACCTTTAACGCAAATGTCATCTCTTTATGATGCTCTATGTGTGTTCATTAGACCTCTTTTTGTCTGTAATGTTTTATGAGTGTTATGCCTCCAGGTTCTCAAGGAGAAGTGATAAAGTCATAAAAATTCTTATATTTGCTTCCTTCTTCTCACCTTTCATCTTCTATTTACATGAAGTTACACTAATGCTGTCAATTATCCAGGCATCATTTGGCTTTTAGAAGATGGTACTTTTTGTACCTACTGTTCAGATAAGAGAAATGCTCTGAACTGTATAATTTCAATTGTTTATAGCGTGTGGAAAAAGAGACAGAGAGGTTATTCCTGAATTTTAGAATGCTCCCAATTTTATTTATGATTTCAGTATTGCTTTTCATTTTTAGTGATAATGACTTGCTGTCTTTGATAAGCATTTTCAAGGTCCTTTGTGAATTCTACCTTGTTATGGTCTCTCATATAGACACAAATAGATAATGCTTTAAGAATAAAATTACCAGTTAAAACCTCATAAAACCTGGGATAAAAGAAAGAGGTTTCAAAGAACTCATAGAAAGACAAATCCTATACCAAAAAATAATAAAGCTGTGCTTTTCTGGTTGAAGGAATTTCCATCCCTATGATATCCTGCTGTGATACATGTTCATCTAGTCCAATGAACTGGTTTTGGTATAGATCAGACCTGATTCAACTGCTACCATAATAAGAGGTATCAATAAATAAGAACAGTCCTGAATTATTTCTTAGAAAAACAACATTATAACAACTAACAAACTTCTAATTCATCTCTAAAGCATCTCTAGAATCGCATGCTTCTCTGAAGCACAGCTACCACACTAGGGCCTAAAAAGTAATCTCTGTTCACTGCAGAACTGCCAACAAACACTTCCCACAGGCAGACACCTCGACTTTTCCTTAGAAAGGAAATGAAGACAGGTAAGTCTTTAAAATACAGTCAATGAGGGAGCAGGTACAAAGACACTGTGACTGAACTTGAGTCCACCTCTGCAACGGTGGAACAAGGGAATCAGTTGATGCTCTGACCAGTTTGTCATTCCATCCATGGGGACATGTTCACTTTTGCCCGAAGCAGAGCCTGTGCCTTGCAGAGCCTGCTGTTGCCGTGTGGTGTTCAGCAATCTTTTGCAACTCTTGCTAGGCTCCAGCTGGAGGAACACCTACTTTGGCTCAGAGATGCCTGACAGAAGAACTACTCAGCCTTCCCAAGTCATCGGCAACTGCAGACATGCACACACTGAGTGTATCCTGCAGAGAAGACAGCTAAGCTGCTAATGGACCACATATAAAAGAACATTCACGTGTGTAAAAGTACCAAAAAACAGGTACTGAGGTTTTTAGAAGTCACCAAAAATGTCAGTTAGATCATTCTAGAAACCTAGGAAATACTGATATAACTGATATTACTTTTCAAAAATCTAGGCATTATTAGGTACCTACCTAACCATTCTTGAAAATCTCACTCTGTGCTAATAAATCCCTCTTGGAAATGGGAATAACTTTTGCTTTTACATTTCTACCCAGAATAAAGCATTTTAGTGTAGGATTTTTTACTAGGTTACATTATCATTGCATGATAAATAAATTCTGTACTTATCTTTTATTAAATTGATATACTGAGGGGGTTGAACAGGATTACTTCAAAAATTAACAAAAAAAAAACCCACAACACCCTCCATGTTACAGCTCGCTAGTTTTTCTTGTAATCTCTACATCTGTCACTTACATTGAAAAACCCTTTGGGAAATGAACTATCTTCATTTGCTTTTCAGAACAATGAGAAAGATGCACAATTCTAAATAATAAAATTAATAATGTATTTACGTGCCAAATCACACAGATACATCAAGGAACTTATTTTATGCTGCTTTTTCTCCTCAATCATTTTTTCTGACATGGAATCTGAAACCTCAGAAAACAGCACACAGTCACAAAGTTTTATAATAATGCTGGCCTAACTGCAAAGGGAGCAATTCTGGCTTCTCACTTGAATTTTGCTCTTTTTATTTTATTATTATTATTATTTTTTTTTCATACAGCCCCACAGATTCATCATCTTCAGGTTCTCTACATATGCAGGTAACGATGAATAAAAAAAAGGGGCTGAGGGAAACCATAGTATTTCCTGGGGAAGGTACCTGAACCCTTCCCGACAATCTCTGCTTTTTTCACACAGCCTCTGGTGTTCCTCCCTTTTCAGCATGAGGACTTTTCAGGAAGGAACCGAGCGCCAGCAGCTGCTGCTGCCAAGAGAGAGCAGAGCAACACAGCACTACATCACAGACAAAACTGCTCCAGAACACACCCTAAAAACCTGTGGGGAATCAAAGGGATACTGGAGCCAGCCATTGTTGCCTTCTGTTTGCATGGGGATGATCCTGAACAGAGAACTGAAGCCCAGAACCACTCTCTATGACTACAAATATAATACCTTCAATATTCTTGACTTTACAAATGTACCAAAAATGACAACTATTGTAATTCAAGCCTATCAGAATAAATCCCATCCACATTATAGTCTAATTATAGTAGCTGTGGCTGAGTATTTATAGTAATTCCTCTTGCTTATTAAGCATCACTATACCCTCAAGCCAAGTTCAGTAGCAGAGACCAGTCAAAATACATTTTTAATGCTGTCTATATTCCCTATGGCACAATGGCACATCAGCAATTTTTTTATTTTTATTTTTGTCAAAGAGATATGCCTTCTGGGCACCAGGGTTTCAGGCTTAAATAAGACCGAATTGATTCTGCATCTGTACCAGTGTGCACGTGATGGTTTGTTTGGGGTTGTTTTGTTTTTATTTTGTCTTGCCTTTTTTTTTTTTTTTTTTTTGTCTCAGGTACTTTTTAAATTAAATGTCAAATCCAGCCTGGCATTGGAAACACAGTGAATGACTCATATTTGAGGAAAAACTGTCAGCTTGTCTCTTCCCCTGTCAAACCCCCATCTGCTTTATAGAGATAAGTTTGGGCTATGGGATCACCATTTGGCAATGTATCATTCTGTAAACAGCTTACTAATATACAACACGGGGCAAGAAAACAAGACTACCTACCTTTTGCTTTGGGTTTCTGAATTACAGTTCCCAAAGCGTTTAAGGATATTTTGGGAATTTTCTATGCCATTAAATTAAAACAGATTTAAAATACTATTTAGCATTAAAGCAAAGGGACAAGAAGCATATCTGTTCACATTTACCACTCTTCAAAACAGTTTTTAGCATTAGTTGAGCTATATTTACCTCAAAAACCTCTGTTTCTATAAGTGACATTTCTTCATTCTTGTGGCTTAGTAGATAGAACAAGGGTTTAAAAGCTTGGTTCCTGGTTGTCTTGTAAACTACTCACTTTATTGCACAGCCTCAAGGAATGCACTTAACTTTGTTAAGTCTCAGTTTTCATTCTGCTAAATGGTTCTTGTTTTGCACTGATACCTTTAATGCCTTAGGATTCATCCAGGTCACTCGTCACACTCATTCCTAGCTGCATATATGCACTAAATTTTATTAGTTTTGCTATTAGGTTTTGGTAAGGCCTTAATTAACTGGTTGAACTGGGCACTATTTACTAACAGTGATTTTATGTTTTAGGTAGCAGATGCCTACTATATACTGAAAGGATGCATCTAACAAAGAGTATTCTGAGCTAGTGATGGCAACGGCAACGAGTACAATGACATTTTATACAGTTGGTAGGTGCAGAGGGACAAGAGCTACAGAGCTCATGCACGTGAGCTGAATGCCAACCAAGATTTTTCCCTCATAAGACAGAAATAGTATTTTTTTTTTTGACTCTGTTGAATGAGAAAGAAGGATACTAGTAAGTCAGACTTGCTAGATTAGAAGAACATGCCCTGAAACATTCATTTAATGATGTTATTAGTGGCTTTTGGTTTGGTTTTGCAGAGCAGACCATAGTTTTGGAGCCCTCCTTTGCAACCACACCTGCTTTATACTACGCATGCACAATTAGCAAAACCATGCACAAAACACAGTAATTCTAGGTGCACAACCAAATTAATTGTGCATGCTTAATGCAGTTTTAGGCCTAAAGCCAGTAGCTGAAAAATGCCATTTTGTAGTAATTTGATCGATAACTATGTTTTATTCCTCATTTTATTTAGATCATTTTGAATCCATGATTGTGTGCAAGTCATACAAAGATATCTGATGTAAACAGCCAAAAATTATAGCAATATACATAGAAAAGTGCTTATGACTAATTACGTTTTTCACTAATTGTATCTGCAATCATAAAAAGCAAGGAAAATACTTCACGAGATTGGAGCCTGATGAAAGTTATCTTGGAAACAAGTACCTGGAGGTCAAATTAGGCTTGTGAAGCTTTGAAGGAAGCAGGATGGTCCACGTGGGTTCAGGAGTATCGCATACAGTATTTCCAGAATTTGCCGACTGCTGCATGAAGTACATACATCGTAGCTCTCTTGAAATTTAAAAGGTAACTGCTACAATTCAGTGGCATGTTTTTGGCAGTGCTAGTTTATCTTCTCCTTGTTTTCTACCTTTGATACTGTTTGGGTCAGTTCGGCCTCTACAGCACTATGAAGTCACATAAATAACTTTGAAACTGGAAGAAAATTTGATTATGCAGGAACCAGCAACACATTGCTTCAATGGGAGCTATCCCAAATAGATCATTGCAATAAATGTATGTCATGTCAATATCAGAATAGCTCGTCTGCACTTTGTTATAGATCTTTCTGCCAGAACCTATTAAGATTTAACACCTCTCTTTGATCCAGTGGCTGTTTTTTCTCCGCAGAGATCAGAAACCAGGATCAAGTGAAGCCCCTTTAATAATCTCACATCACAGCTTGTGGCTCTGAGCTGGAATCTTTGAAGGGTTTACCATGAATAAGAGAAACACAACAGGGACACCTTATGCGATAGGAGAATGGAATCTAATTCACTGCTAGTTTCTTCACATGTGCTAAGCTAATTAAGATCACTTTAATCACCATGAATTTACCATAATGAGAAGATTCATGCATTATGCACAATAGTATGTCATAGCACATTTCATTTTTATATGCAACAGGAAACCACAGATAATAGAAGACAGAGCTAGATCTCAAAACAAGTTTCTATAGGTCATACAGATTTGTCCGTTTTAAGCTCTAGCTTTGAAACCGGGTACAGAACTAAGATCAGGATATAAAAGTGGATTTCTAAGAAATTTGAAGTTGTTCCTGGCACATTTTTGCATTAAGATGTACTGTGTACATCGCACCAAAAAGAAAATGCAAAAGTCTTTAAAATAAAACAGTTTAATACTATTATTTTTTTAATCAAAAAGGGGAAAAAAACAGTTGGCTACATTAATATTGAAGTAATGCATTTTTAAAAAGAATGAATTAAAATGTTTTGGATGATATCTAGCAATCCAAAATGATGTAACAAGTAACAAATTTCAGACTAGACTAACTGTGAGACTGGAAGACTGTTAAGCAAACATAAAAACAGCTTTTCAAGTGGGCTAAGTATATACAGATGTATGTATTTTATCTCAGCATCAAAAGCTCAGAAAGACACAAGCATCTACTGCCTCAGACTTGTTTTTCATCAAAGACTCCCCCTAGCCTCCCATGCCATGTTATCTGATCAGCCACAAAATACGTGAGATTTCTAGAGCCAAGGATTGTTGAGAAGCTTGGAAATGGAAAAGACAACAGCATTGGCTATACCATGTACCTGCTAATTCTTAATTTCTAATTTCTTACAGGCATCAGTACAAGACCTTATTGTTTGTTAGAGGCAGGGCTAGAGCAGGTAAGAATCCATATTAAAGGTCTAATAATTAAAGTATATAATATGAGAAAGTCCTATATATTCAAGTCCATATAGAGCTCAGTAACTCTTATTAAACAGAAGTTTTTGTAACTTTATCTTCAGGACTGAAGTTTCCCATGCCAGAACTGACTCTGATCATTAATTCATTTAGATTCATTGGAGTCTAAATGAATTGTTCTCTCTTTCTGGAGAACAAGTCTTATGAGGAGCAGCTGAGGGAGCTGGGACTATTTAGCCTGGAGAAGAGGAGGCTCAGGGGTGACCTTATTGCGCTCTACAGGTACCTTAAAGGAGGCTGTAGCGAGGTGGGGTTGGTCTGTTCTCCCACGTGCCTGGTGACAGGACAAGGAGGAATGGGCCAAAGTTGCGCCAGGGGAGGTTTAGGTTGGATATTAGGAGGAACTTCTTTACTGAAAGGGTTGTTAGGCACTGGAATAGGCTGCCCAGGGAAGTGGTTGAGTCCCCATCCCTGGAGGTCTTTAAAAGACATTTAGATGTAGAGCTTAGGGATATGGTTTAGTGGATTTCTTAGTGTTAGGACAGAGGTTGGACTCGGTGATCTTGGAGGTCTCTTCCAACCTAGACTATTCTGTGATTCTGTGAATCAAATCTGATGCGTGGCACAGTAATACTTGTCTTAATAATGTGAAACTAGAGAACGTAGGTGTAATCTGTGTAATACCACAACTACCCAACCCTGCCCAATTAAATTTGCTATGCTCTGCAAGAACACAAAGGTGAGGGTGTTTTCATACCTGTACATCATTTCATCTGAATATGCACTTCAAAGTCAAATTTACAGGTGTTATTCTACCTGCTTTGACTACAGCACCAGAAATGACATAGAACTTACTGCTGGAAAAAGTTGACAGCTTCTGCTTAACTGCCTGGCAGAGCCCAACATCTCCTTCATATCTCCTTCTGGGAGCATTGCAGATTCTGTCAATACAGTGACTGTGGAGAATGAGAGGCTGCACAGAGCTACACAGTTCAGCGTGCCTGGATACCCTGCCAAGCTGATGAATGGATTGTCAGCAGTGGTATTTGGCTAAAAAGCCCTGTTTGGAGTGCATATCTTACAAAGATTACAGCTGAATATATACGCCAAAACAACCGAGGATGGGTAAGTCAACAATAGTATAAAATTTGACTGAATAATATATAAAATGAAAATAGAGCCACCAGACTAACAGAAAAGGACTCAGTGTTCAAAATTAAACTGAACTTCATTAAAACGTGTTCCAACTTCATTTAAACACCTGACTTCTCCAGAAGACTTAGCAATACAACATGAAACATGTCTTACAATAGGCAACATCCTACCTTGTGTCCAACAGTTTAACTTGTTTTCACAAATATTTACTTTAAATTTGATTTGCTCTGAAGACCATAAGCCATGTGTTGACAAAACAGAGGATCTCACATGTATTTTATTTAGACATGGCATCATGTTTTTCTTCCAAATTTAGTTGTACTATGAAGAAATAAACATAAAAGACATCTGTTTATTCTTATAAAGTTGGACATACACAGTTCTAACCTTCAGCACTCTCAGCTAACATAATACACCAACTTTTTTTTACTCCAACAAAGGTAGAAAATGTAGAAAATGTAGATGTTTCCAAGTTGTATTTTGCCTGAAATTTATCTGCCTTCATGCCTACACACGTTAAGGACATGTAAGCACTTACATGTAAATGAATGTCAATTATCTCAGTAAATCAGCTACTTGAGACTAGTTAACTGCACAAATGTATTAGTTATTTGAAACACACTGGCAGAAAAACTTTATATATGAATGAGAAATACTTTGAATTTGAAATTAGCTACCTATGATTAATTGTATATACAATATAACGTATACTAATACAATTCATATAATCAGGGAATTGAAGAGTCCTGAAATTTCATTTCCTGGGAAAAGACGATACACAGAAAGAGAAGCTGTAAGATAGAATAACTAGATACTGGATTTCTATTTATTTATTTTTAAATCAGAATAGATGCTGCAGGATTTCCTCCTGTGTGCTTAATAAAAGAGTACTTTAAATGTTCTGGTTGTTTTTAAATATTACCAGCGGAAATTAAGCAAATTACATGATATCAGTCTTGTATATACATAGATTATTTGAATAAGTAAGAGACAGTACTAGCTGATTTTAAGTGTCTGTATTCAGCTATAGATTACGTAAAACAGATTAACATTTTAATATTAGAAAAAAGTTCATTTACTGAGAAATAATCAAATTTATGACAGAAAAGAAGACATCTATGTCCATACTTGATATTTCTAACCTATCTAAATCTCTCTGAAGTCACCGAAGACTTCCATGCCATTTGGCATTAAAATCATACGCCCTGACAGCCTGTACGCTGAGATGCTGAGAATGGGAGATATAGCTTTTGAAAGCTAGAGAGCAATGCCACATCAGGCATTACACTGATTTTGCTAGATGTGTTTTAAAAAGAGAGCATAACATCAAAAGTTGAATGAATTAAATGCTGTAAACATTGTGCCTCATACTGTAGTCCATATTCAGGTCAAACGTGCTCCAGTGTTAGAATGCACTGTATCTTAAGTATTTTCTGTGGTGTCTTTCAGGTTGAATAAGTACAAATATTCAGGCTGCACCTAAGAGACTGAAAATTCTGGGCAGCAGAAGATTCTGTCTGATCTCCAAATTAGCGCAGTGTGACAGGTAAACATTTCATTTTCTTTGCTCAAGCGCACCGCCTCAGAACTGGGTACTTTGTGCTCGAGCAAGAACCTGATGTTCTGATGGCAATCGGTCTGCGTGCTCTCACGACATACACCTCTCACCCCCACATACGTGAGCTCATACAGTGTGCTGGAGAATTGCACCATGGACTGGAATGCAGCTGCACAGAAACCATCAACTCATTTTAAAACACCCATTAGAGTGAAATTATGCTCTTGTGTTGTTGCTTCAGGTTGAAATCAGGCATTTGCCTGCCACTGATCCATCCTTAAGCCTTCCTGTATCTTCACACACAACTTAGAATGAAAGGTTCCTCTCCCAGTTTTCAAAGGAAGCAACTTGATTTATTTTCAGTTTCTATTTTTCCACATCAATACAAAAAGCAGGAAAAATGGCTGGGTCCTGAATCTTTCTATATCCAGTCTAAAAAGCCAAATGGTATCACATAAATTGCTTATTAGTCTCACTTCAGTTTTGTATTATATGAAGAGAAAAAGGAAAATATTTACATTGTCTTCCTTCTCATTTTCAATTTTCTGTGTAAAAGATATTTTCTTAGTCTTATTTTGTCCTTTTTTTCCCTTTCATTCTTCTTAGTTTCGTTTTTTTTTTTTTTTTTTTTTTTTTTTTTTTTTTTTCACTGGGAATGTTTGCCCATTTTTTCCCGGCTCAGATGGAAAAGGATAATGGGAAAGATCTACAATTATTATTATTTTATTATTATTATTATTATTATTATTATTAGTGTTTTGGGCTTTTTTGTGCTACTGACAATGAAAGTCAGTGGTCTTCCCCAGTTTTAGAAGCTGAAATACAGACGAATTTGACACATTTGCATGTACATGCAAACAGAATTGATTCAGCACACTGTAATGAACATGGTTACTTATCTCTTTGTAAGTAGCTCTTTTGAGTTCAATTGAAAGTAACTAATGAAGATAAAGTGTGACACTCCTTGAAGAACCAGGTATAAAGCTTTAATTTCCAGAATTAAAAAAAAACAAACAAAAAAACCAAAGCCCATAAGAAAAACTAGACAATGTTTGCAGTACTAACCTGTGATTAAAACCCCGCCTTTTTTTTTTTTTTTTTTTTTTTTTTTTTCACTTGTTTAATTTCTGAGGCATAGATGAACTACAAGTCCTTTGGATACTTATGACTGAGAACAAGTCTTACAAGGAGTGGCTGAGGGAGCTGGGACTATTTAGCGTGGAGAAGAGGAGGCTCAGGGGCGACCTTATTGCGCTCTCCAAGTACCTGAAAGGAGGCTGTAGCGAGGTGGCAGTTGGTCTGTTCTCCCACGTGCCTGGTGACAGGACGAGGGGGAATGGGCTAAAGTTGCACCGGGGGAGGTTTAGGTTGGATATTAGGAAGAACTTCTTTACGGAAAGGGTTGTTAGCGTTAGGTCAGAGGTTGGACTCGGTGATCTTGGAGGTCTCTTCCAACCTAGACTATTCTGTGATTCTGTGACTGCTAACTAAATGGCTCTTGTATTTAATTTTTTTTTTTTTTTTTCAAGCAGTTCCCATGCTAAAGAGAATGAAAATCCAAAGAGGAAGAACAAATTGCATACAGAATATGAGCAGAAGGCAGAAGGCTTTCATGTTTGTTATCAAGTACCTTGTGTTTTCTAAAGCTGGCCTTGTATGTTTATAGCGGGTTTACGTGGCAAGGTTTTGGTAGCAGGGGGCCATAGGGGTGGCTTTTGTGAGAAGGATCTAGAAGCTGCCCCACATTAGGTAAGGGCCCCACTGCTGACCAGAGCTGAGTCAGTAAGTGATGTTGTTTTGTGCCTCTGTGAGAGCGTATTTAGGACAGGGAAAAAAAATGCTGTGCCACATAGCAGGTGGGAGAGTGAGAGGAGTAAGAGCCAGCCTTGCAGGTGCCAAGGTCAGTGAAGAAGGAAGGGGGAGAGGTACTGGAGCAGAAGTCCCCTGCAGCCTGTGGTGAGGACCATGGTGAAGCAGGCTGTCCCCCTGCACTGCAGCCCATGGAGTACCACGGTGCAGCAGGGTTCCACACTGCAGCCCGTGGAGGAGACCACGGTGGAGCAGGTGGACCTGCACCGACGGAGACTGCGGCCTGTGGAAGACCCCTGCCGGAGCAGATTCCGGGCCGGACCTGTAGGCCGTGGAGAGGAGACCACGCAGGAGCAGGTGACCCGGCAGGAGCTGCTGCCCGTGGGGGACCCAGGTTGGAGCAGTTTGCTCCCAAGGGATGGAGCCCATGGTACAGACCTATATCTGGAGCAGTTTTTGAAGAGCTGCTGCCTGTGGGCAGCCCACGCTGGATCTGTTCATCAAGGATTGCATCCTGTGGGAGGGACCACCCCAGTACGGGGGACAAGAGTGACCCAGAAGGAGCAGTGGAGAAGAAGCGTGATAGACTGACCATTACCCCTATTCCCCTGTTCCCCTGTGCCGCTTGTGGAGAGGAGGTGGAAGAGGGTGGATGGAGGGGTAAGGTGCTTTTGGTTTCTTTCCTTTGTTTCTCACTTCTCCAGCGTGTTGGTAATAGGTAATAAATCTTACATACACTGAGTCTGTTTTGCCCGTCACGATAATTACTGCGCGATTTCCTTGTCCTTATCTCATCCCTTGAGCCCTTTTCATTGTATTTTCTCCCTGTTCCTCTTTGAGGAGGGGGAGTGAGAGAGCGGTTGTGGTGGAGCTCGGCCACCCACCTGAGTAAATCTACCACAATTTTTTGATGTAAATCACACACAAATGAGCGTAAAATCACGTGTTCTCCAAAAATATAATTCGGCAGTTTTTGTGGATTAAGAGAACATTTCAAACCGTGGACAAAAGACAGGGGAAGTAAAGCAAGTGCCTCAGCTTGGAAGAAGATTTTATGTTTC